>JBBGZY010000244.1:5165000-5765000 GCA_037952925.1 Lithobates clamitans | reverse complement strand
CGGAGAGCGGGAGAAGAACCGGACACCTGGAGAAGAGGCCGGAGAGAGCGGAGCTGCCTAATAAATTACTTTAAAAAGTCTAGTGTGTTTTTTTATTGACACTTTTTCCCCAGGTGAATGAGTAGGGGTACGATGTACGCCATACTCATTCACATAGGGTGTGGGGGGCCGGGATCTGGGGGCCCCCTTATTAAAGGGGGCTCCCGGATTCCGATAAGCCCGCAGACCCCGACAACCAATGGCCAGGGTTGTCGGGAAGATGCCCTTGTCCTCATCAACATGGGGACAAGGTGCTTTTGTTGAGGGGGCCGCAGGGCGCCCCCCTGCTCTAAAGCGCCCAACCCCCATGTTTAAAGCATGCGGCCTGGTACGGTTCGGGAGGGGGGGCGCTCGCTCGTCCCCACCCCCCTTCCTGACTGGCCTTGCTGCGTGCTCGGATAAGGGTCTGGTGTGGATTTTGGGGGGGACCACCCACGCCGTTTTTTCGGCGTAGGGGGATCCCCGTAAAATCCATACCAGGCCGGTCTGGTATGCTCTTGGAGGGGAACCCATGCCGTTTTTTTATTTAAAATTTGGCGTGGAGTTCCCCCTCATGATTCATAACAAACACCTGCCAGCAATGCTTGTCGCTCATCGCGAAAGGAACAAACACATTTTTCCTTTCCCGATGAGCGAGCTGGCTCCCGCGACGGGGCTCGCAGGTGTCAAATCTTGCCGATAACAGCGGCGAGATTGACACAATATCGCGGGTCACCTAATGTAAAAACACGCATGCTCAGAACCAATTCAAAAGATCAGACAACAATACAGAAGTTGACCAAAGGGTGGTGGTAAAGAGCTGAAAAACCACGTGATTTGGTGAAAGTTGGATGAAAAAGTCCTGCCGTGTGTATGCTTAATTAGTTTACGGCCGACGCCCTTTGTACAAAAATCCGTGGGAAAGTTTGTACAAAGTTCAATCGTGTGTATGGGACTTTAGAAACAATATTATAAAAGGCCAATGATAATCCAGAAAGAGTAGGAGGAGGACTAACAGTCCCAGCAAGCACTGAAAGATTCCATGATGATCTTTTAGTGTACAGCAGCAATATTTATAACATTAGATACCTTTTGCACTGATTGATTATTTTATTTTTATACCCATAAAGGCCAGATTTGTGGAGTGCACAACTAATAGTTGTCCTGTGGACAGATTCTCCCACCTGAGCTGTGGATCTCTGCAGCTCCTCCAGAGTTACCATGGGCCTCTTGGCTGCTTCTCTGATTAATGCTCTCCTGGCCTGTCAGTTTAGGTGGACAACCATGTCTGGGGTGTTCCTTGGCTTTCATGATGATGTTTGTTCAATAAGGTTCCTTAACAAACCTCTGAGGGCTTCACAGAACACCTGTGTTTATACTGATATTAAATTACACACAGGTGGATTTACTAATTGGGTGACTTCTGAAGGCAATTGGTTCCACTAGATTTTAGTTAGGGGTATCAAAGTAAAGGGGGCTGAATACAAATGCATGCCACACTTTTCAGATATTTATTTGTAAAAAATTTGGAAAACCATTTATCATTTTCCTTCCACGTCACAATTATGTGCCGCTTTGCGTTGGTCTATCGCAAAATATCCCAATAAAATACATTTACGTTTCTGGTTGTAACATGACAAAATGTGGAAAATTTTAAGGGGTATGAATACTTTTTCAAGGCACTGTATATGGGAACTGTTCTACCTGCCAAAAGTTTCAGAAGGTCACCCTTCCTTTTTCTAGTATGGTAACTGCTGCATAGAAGGTTAAGAAGCTCGCATCAAAACAGATTAATGTACTTTTGCCAGTATTACAGTATTTAAGAATCACTTGACCCTTCCTTTTAGATTGTAAGCTCTAGCTCTGACTCCTTTTGTATTAAATTGTATTGTAACTATACTGTCTCCCTCCATTTTGTAAAGCTTTGTGCACACTGTTGGCTCTTATGGGGGGGTTACTTCCTCTTTAAGGCTGCTACAGAATCTGTCATCTAATGCCTGTGTGTGTTTTGGAGTATCTTGCACCCTCATCCCTCTACCCACTTGTGTTCAATTACTGCAGTAAATCTTCAAAAAGAAACCCTTATGCCGCGTACACACGGTCGGACTTTTCGGCTACAAAAGTCCAACAGACTTTTGACGGACTTTTGGCGGACTTTTGGCGGACTTGCGGCAGACTTTCTTACGAACGGACTTGCCTACATACGATCACACAAAAGTCAGATGGATTTGTACGTGATGACGTACACCGGACTAAAATAAGGAAGTTGATAGCCAGTAGCCAATAGCTGCCCTAGCGTCGTTTTTTGCCCGTTGGACTAGCATACAGACGAGCGGATTTCTGGGTCCGGCGTAGTTACGACATAAAAATTTGAAGCATGTTTCAAATCTAAAGTCCATCAGATTTGCGGCTGGAAAAGTCCGCTGAAAGTTCGCTGAAAGTCCGGACACGATCGGATTGTCAGCCAGCTTTAGTCCGTCGGCGTAGACGAAAAGTCCATCCGTGTGTACGCGGCACTAGACTAAGCATGTGTTTAATTAGTGTGCTCTTGAACTGGTACTTGGGCCTGTCAGTCTCTGAACAGGTAAGGGAGGCCTATTTCTAGCAGCCCCTGCATGGGTGAGCACTACACATGTCAAACCAAAAAGAAAATGTTCAGCCTGTTGTCACCTTTGTGTTTTGATTGAATGCATATCTTACTCAAGGTATCTCTTATGCCATTTGGGATGAAATTGTTCTATAATAATTAGGTATAGTCAAGAAGAAATAAAGTAGACATTTTATTAGCATACCATCATCTCCTTTTTCTCCTTTGTCTCCATCCTTTCCATCTTTGCCATCTTTCCCTGGAAAGCCCATTCTTCCAATAGTACCTGTGGATCCAGGATGACCTGGAACTCCAGGTGGTCCAGGGGGTCCTGGCATGCTGCAGAGAAGCTCAGCGTTACCTTTGGAATAATGTAACTCTCCTTTTGCAGCACTGGTGAGCAGGTTATTGGCTGCACATGGAAAAATCCAAATCAGAACCATGAGTGAAATCATTTCTCAACCTATGATGTAATGAGAGAAAAAGAGAATATGGGTTAAAACCTGGAAATGAATGTAGCCAAGGGAAGACTGCAAGATGATTATTTCCGGGGATAATTAATGTTACTCAATAGATAAGATGGCTATCCATTGCCTGTGCGGGAACATATAGAGGCATGCCAGTGGTATTAACCTCCCTGGCGGTATGATTATTTCAGATTTTTGATGCTGAAAGCGGTACCATTATTTTGCACAGAAATTTGGCATTTTATATTGTAGGCCTGTAATTCTTAGGAATAATTCACTTAAATCTATCCAAGCAAGAGTCTAGTAGACATCCCGAAAAATAATGGTGAGATTATTCCCGCGCTATCAGGTATGGAAAATATCTACAATCGGAAAAGCTGCTTGCACCGAATCAGGTACACACCAGACCTTAGAAGTAATTAAATATAAATGGGTGGTGCTGCGCTAATCCTAAATGAATAGACTAAAAAACCTAGAGTATATAAAAAAATTTGAAATGGATTATGATAAAATCTTACATCACCAAAATAAAATCAATATAGGTGGTTGTTGGCAATGGCCAGGAAAAAGGTAAAATGATAATTAAACTGTATCATAAATGTGAAAACGTGTACAAAAAAAACATAAGATTATAATATATCACAATAAAACTTAGCTCACTGATAATAAGTGAAATAAAAACTTCTAATAAAGTGCAGATAAAAATAGAACATGTGATTGACACTGTGTGCAAAAATAAGCAATACGTAAGGTAACAAGGTGCAGCAGTGTATCCAAATTAATATAGCATGGGTCTCAAAACAAGTTGAAACAGCATGCATCACATAAAGTGACAGTGTGCAAAACTACATCCAAACAAATTCAACACAAACAATCCAAAATAACATTCAAAGTGCTCCACCAGAAAAGTCCATCAATTAATTCAAAAGAGTGACAGCAACGTCCTAACATGCAATCGCTGCGATTAAGGTGCTCAGAATGGATCACATCATGTGCATCTTCGTGTACACACATACAAGTGCACCTTGTCAATCACATGTTCTATTTTTATCTGCACTTTATTAGAAGTTTTTATTTCACTTATTATCAGTGAGCTAAGTGTTATGGTGATATATTATAATTTCATGGTTTTTTTGCACACGTTCTCACATTTATGATACAGTTTAATTATTATTTTACCTTTTTCCTGGCCATTGCCAACAACCACCTATATTGATTTTATTTTGGTGATGTAAGATTTGATCATAATCCATTTCAAATTTTTTTATATACTCTAGGTTTTTTAGTCTATTCATTTAGGATTAGCGCAGCACCACCCATTTATATTTAGTAGACATCCCGGGTATGATAAAGTTTGAAAAACGAAATAAAAAATTATAATAAATAACTATAAATGATTATAACAAATAATAATATAATAATAATAAAAATTATTCAATAATGTAATCAAATCAAAAACACTGAAATTTGCTCAGTTGCATAATTGTCGCTTTCGTTACCTTTAGTGTTTGATGACGGATTTCCTCATAAATCACTATCGCTCAATTCTGCAAGTGATTCTAATTTACTATCGCTGTTTTCTAGCTGGTCTGAAACCACTTTTGCTGTAAAGGGACAGTTTTGGTTTCTATGGACAATCTCCAGTTTCCAGGCAGAAATAACAGTTTTTATAATATAAAACTGCATGCAGGACACTGGACAGACCACTAGGGACAAAGGGGATGTGTAATTATTTGATACAGTATACTGTATCTGTACTGTGTGTTTTACTTTTTTGAATTTGACGCCGAACTCCGTCCCCGCGCGTCGCAACGCTCGCAGGGAACGGAGCTCGACACTGTGAATCGAGCGAGACACGGCGGCTCGCCGATCACAGCAGGGAGACATCGCAGGATCCTGGGGACAAGTAACATCTACAAGGATCCTGCGATGCGATCCTGAGTCTGGCTCGGGGATACCGCCAGGTGGGGGTTAATGGGAGAAATTGGTTGTTTAACGGGTCTGACAAAAAGTTATCTGAGGGGGAGCTACCATGTTATTAATCAAGAGCAATATACTGGTACTGTAATCTTTCCAATGAAACGGGGACTGCTATCATCAGTTCCTGGTGGGAGGATGCAAGGGGTCTTGGTGATGGGTACTATTGTCAACCTGCAATAGAAAGCTTGTTGTGTGCCAACATCAGTTCTATGGATAGATGCAGGTGCCACCATAAGTTCGGAGGGGATATTGCCAATAGCATAGACAAAATCTTACCCTTCAAAGGAAAATAGATATAAGATCAAGCCACTATTCAGCCTCTGGCTCTAGCTTCATTGAGCTTAAGCTAAAGTGTCACTAAATCCACATCATAAAAAACTATTGATAAATGTAATTACATGCTGCTTGTACTCACTCAATCATGATGAGATTCATTTTCTGTTTTGTGAAAAAAAACCTGGTTGATCCTGCTACTCTCTATAGTTACATAGTTGCATAGTTAGAAAGGTTTAACAAAGACACCAGTCCATCCAGTTCAACCTGAGTGAGTGTCTACAATTATCACTATTTATTTAAGGTACCTATATAGCGCCATCAATTTACGCAGCACTCCTCACATACATCACACACTCACATCGGTCCCTACCCTCAAGGAGCTTACAGTCCAAGTTCCCCAACTCACATTCATACATAGTAGGGTCAATTTTTGACAGAAGCCAATTAACCTACCAGCATGTCTTTGGAGTGTGGGAGGAAACCGGAGTACCCAGAGGAAACCCACGCAGGCACAGGGTGAACATGCAAACTCCAGGCAGGTAGTGTCGTGGTTGGGATTCAAACCAGGGACCCTTTTTACTGCTAGGTGAGAGTGCTACCCACTACACCACTGTGCTGTATCTCCACCTTCTATCCATGTCCCCAATTCCAGCCTGTGTCTTAGAATAAGAGGGAGACGAAGCCACCGGTAATCTACATGTACAGTAATATCCCACCCCATTGTGTTTAGCTGGTTAGTGGGCATGGAGGAGGAGGGAGGGAGTGGGCTGTCATTTACCACTCTGTATACGCCCACATGTATACAGAGTGGTAAATGACAGCCCACTCCCTCCCTCCTCCTCCATGCCCACTAACCAGCTAAACACAATGGGGTGGGATATTACTGTACATGTAGATTACCGGTGGCTTCGTCTCCCTCTTATTCTAAGACACAGGCTGGAGGGGCGTGACAGCCTGTGACTGGTAGAAATCCATCCCACATCATGTTATTTCCACAAAATAATAAAGATTTCATTTCAAATATACTATATATTTATATGAAAATTTTAAACAGCGTACTGATATATATATATTTTTTTATTCTGTATTCCAAAGGCTGTTTTTTTTATTTTGAACATGTGACCAGGACTACAAGCTCCTTCTGCTTATGTTTCCCTGCATACAGGCTGGGAAAGAGCTGGATCATGTGACCGCTGTATAATAAATTAGGAAAAAAGGTACTTAAATCTTTTTTTTTTTGCCATTCTCCACATACAGAAACAGAAGGGAAAATGTAAATTAAACAGTGTGTGTTTAGTATCACTTTAATGATATTTACACTGCAACATTTGCTTGATGATCCCGCAGGCTGATTACAATATTCTTGCTTGAATGATTACAAATTGATCTATTATTTTCTTTGGTGAAGAAGACAATTCTTAATGTGCTGTAACCTTTTTTGTCAAAACAAGTTTAAATGAGTAATTACTGTATTTATTGGCGTATAACACTCACTTTTTCACCATGAAAATTGGGTGCAAATGGCGTGTGCGTGTTATACGCCAATACTTCAATTTTAGCTGCCTTGGAGGGGACAGGGAGGCGGGCGGGACGAGCGCCGTCAGATTACATACAGTGAGAATCTCCTGTTTACTTGGTGGCCTCTGTAATAGGAAGTCCCGTCTCCTGGGCCGCCATTGGACCACTGTTCTGTCTATCATAGGAGATTCTCACTGTATGTAATCTGTTGGCGCTCGTCCCACCCCCTCCCTGTCCCCTCTAGCTGCAGATCGATCAGGCTGCACTGATGGCAATGGTGAGGCTGCTGCATTGATGTGGACTGGTGAGGCTGCATTGATGTGGACTGGTGAGGCTGCATTGATGTGGACTGATGAGGCTGCATTGATGTGGACTGATGAGGCTGCATTGATGGCACTTGTGAGGCTGCAGATAGGCATTGATCAGGCTGCATTGATGTGGACTGGTGAGGCTGCATTGATGTGGACTGATGAGGCTGCATTGATGGCACTTGTGAGGCTGCAGATAGGCATTGATCAGGCTGCATTGATGGCAATGGTGAGGCTGCAGATGGGCACTGATCCTTATTTTGCTTCAAAGTTCCTTATTTAAAATTTAAGTTTTTTTCCTGAAACTTCCCTCTTAAAATGAATGTGCGTGTTATACGCCGATAAATACGGTAAATTAACCATTAAAGCAGGGGTCTCCAAACTTTTTAAACAAAGGGCTAGTTTACTTTCCTTCAGGCTTCAGGGGGGTTGGACTGTGGTCAGTGTGAGTAGAAAATGTCCCGGCATCACTGGGAGTAAACACTGCCCCATCATTGGTTTTAACAGGAGACATAGTGCTCCATTGTTGGTTTTAGCAAGAGGAACAGTGCCCCATGGTCGGTATCAATGGGAGGAATAGTGCCCCATCAACAGTGTCAGTGGAAGAGTGCCCCATTAATGGTGTCAGCCGGAGAAATAGTGCCCCATCATTAGTCTTAGCAGGAGGGATAGTGGCCCATCTATGGTGTCAGTGGGAGGAAGGGTGCTCTATTAATGGTGTCAGTGGGAGGAATAGTGCCTCATCATTGGTGTTAGTTGGAGGAATAGTGTCCCAAGGGCCAGGTAGAGGCAAGCAAAGGGCCACAGTTTGGAGCCCACTGCATTAAAGCATTGTCTTGTTATTTAGTTATGACTGTTACTTGAAACAGAACTATTCATGACAGAAGTTGCTCATCTCCCCACCTTCGTCCAGGAAGTCGTGATGACAAAACTCGTTGGATCGTGGCTGTACGGCAACGGGAAGTGACATGTAAGTGCAATGTATGAAGATTTTTAATAAACTGTATATGTTTGTGGAACATACTACACTAGTGGGCCTTTCCTTTGTCTCCTCCTCTATGAGCAAGCTACACCTATATCAGCAGTCATGGAGATCATTTTGTTGGATTTATTAACCCCGTGTGGGTACACTGCTTGACTGCCGAACACGAGAATGTAGGTGAGTTTACATCTTATGGGAGAGGTGACTGACGCACTCACGGTGTGGTGTGAAGATTTCAGCTGTGTTGGAGGACTGTTTCTATGCACTGGACTCTCTGCACTCAATATATGGACTTTTTGCACAGTTTATATTAGTTCATGTGTGCTCTTCAGATCTTTTCACATTGGGTGACACACTGTGATTTTTTTCATGATAATTTATGACATATAGACACGTTTTATAATTTTTTTGTCTGCAGTAGGTAGTGTCTTATATATAATATATTTTTTTCTTTCACATTAGTGTGTTTTCTTTTACAAGTGCCGGTGTTCACTTTCATTTATACTTTCACATTGATATGTTAAAGTGGCAGCTATATTTAGGTATCTCGCAATTTTATATTTATCATTTAATAATGATGTGCTTTGTGGCGCAGTGGTGAATGGGTGTAATTTATATTGATGGTTAATCACTTATTCATTTATTTACATACTATTGTATGTAGGGGAAAGAGTAGGACATTCAAATAAAGGTAAGTTGGAAAGGAACCAATGTGGAAGATAATATCAGGTGATGCTGCATAAAATGTATTAGGCTAGGGAAATGTGTTTAAGGAACATCTCTGAATGCCCCTCAATGCACAAAAAATATTTTTTTGTACCTGCACTTGTTGCAATATGGCTGACGGGTATAGGTTACACACCTATTGTTACCCTTCTTTCATTTCAATACATTCTACTTACAGTCATTTCAGTTGTATGGGCCCCATCAAAAATGTTGTATTGTAAAAATATGCTAAAAATAGGTGGCTATAAAAAAAAGAAACTTGGGACACACTGATCTTATATGATGTCATATGATGTTATGAGGATATTTTCTAAAATATTGGAAATAAGGTTGCCAATTTGAAATGTAAACTTTTGAATAAAAACTAAAAACACAAACACATATATTCTTTAAAATTGACTTAAAGTATATCTTTTTTTTTTTATATATTATCTCTATGATTGACAGTGCATTTATTTGTCTGAGATAACCAATGCTTTCTTGTAATTGTAAAGACTTAATGCAGCAGCTCTATAGGCATATAGGGAGTCTGGAGGTCCATGGTTAAGCACAATACGGGTACCGACTTGTGCTACCAAGGTTTCCCGAAACTCACCTCGCCTAAACATATGTAAGCATTATATATTAAGTCACACTTAATGACTTGAGATGATTGACACGTGTGGATAACTGGGATATGGCTGAGCTCATGGGCATGCGTTTTTAAGTGACAACGTCGTCAGTTTTTACCTTATGCAATCTCCTATCGTTTATGCTTTCGTCTCAATGATTAAAATGTTTTTCTACTAATTGTTCTCATAAAGTTATATCAGGTTAAACCGCAGTTTGTTCCTTTTCCTCACTGAAGGTAAGGACATCTTGGGTCCTATTCCCACTCCCCTTTTATTTTGACTATATCTAACCCCCCCCCAAAAAAAAATAAATATATATAGATATATATCGATATATATCTATATCTAAAGTTCAAGTCCATGGGTGTGCTGGCTGCATCAGTATGCTCTTTTCAGGCTAAATACATTGAAAGTACAGAAACTACTTATTGATCTTTAAAGTGCTGAAGTTGAACTATAGATGATGCTAAGTGTTGCACAAGCAAAGATTCATGACCATGAGTTTGTAAGTGCTGTAAAATCAACGTTCTTCCAACACCACTGGCAAAACAAACTGCTGTGCTCCAGAGTGTCTACTTAAGGACCTAGCCTATTTTTCAGATTTGGTGTTTACAAGTTAAAATCAGTTTTTTTTTTGCTAGAAAAAAGAATGCATAAAGGTAAAAAAAACCTTGGGCCTTTACAACCACTTCAACCTCATTTACTAAGCTATAGGGAAAAGTTTAAAAATACAACTTCCATTGCAAGTGAACAATTAATCTCTTATTCTAATTAATTAAGAGCCCTTTCGCACTGCCAGTGCCCGGGCGTCGGCGGTAAAGCGCCGCTAAGCTTTAGGATCGTTTTTGGGGAGCTTTTCGAGCACAAGTGGGGCGCTTTTAACCCCCGCTAGCGGGCGAATAAAGGGTTAAAAGGGTTAAAAAAGGGTTAAAAGCGCTCGCAAAGCACCACTGCCAAGACGCTTGGCAGGTATACACCAGTATACACCACTCCTAAAGCGCCTCAAAGAAGCTGTTTTCTGGACTCGGCTTTCACACTGGGATTGCAGATGAGGCTTTTTTCAGGTACTTTAAAGACAATATTTTTAGCGGTAAAGTGCCTGAAAAACGCCTCCAGTGGGAAAGGGGTCTTATTCTCATGGCATGCTGGGTCTGGGTCACGTCTAAGGCTTAGATCACACTGGCATTAAGAGCAGGTGTTTGAGAGGCGTTTGACAGGCATTAAAAAGCCCCTCAAATGCCTATGCACAAGATATAATAGAAGGCACATTGTGCTGTTCACCCTAAGCGTTAGCGTTGCGTCACTTCAAAATGAAAGCCTCATGTTGAGTCAGGAGGCATCTGAAGCCTTTCAATGCCTCCCATTCAAGTCTATAGTAACGCTCCGAAAATTCTCTGGCAGGCGTTTTCGATGCGGTATTGGTGCGGTTGGTGCACGTTAAAATTTGTCACTTTCCATTGTGGAGCAGTTTTGATAGCTGGGGTCATAGCTGGTCTCCACTGCTTGTCTTCACTGCTACTGATAGGAGGAAAACGGACACTTTCCTTTCCTCCAGTTCTTATAAATCATTCCCATCAGTTTGCAACTTACATAAAACACTTGACACTAGACATAAAAGTTTGGGAAATATTCCAGAGAGAAAATAATGTATTCCTTCATTTAAATCCGTTGTGTTGCAAGAACTGCATGAATTGATCATAACTGAAAACATATTTCTGCTCAGTTCCAAATACCAAATTAAAAACAGACACAGATGTGTCCTCCTTATACAATGTGGAGGCATTGTCAAAAAGACCCTATTGAGGGAATTATTTTTTTAATAATTGTATGTCTGCACACAAGAACAATTCTGGCAAAATTTTCTAGGCAGGAAGCCTTTGAAAACCAAAATCCCATAGAAAATTAGGAACAAATAAAGACAAACAAACATTCAGTGTTAATTCCATAGATAATTCAAATTTAATTGAATCCAAAAATAGATACACACATATGTTTCTATATCTGTGGTTGTGAGTGCATATGGCACTTGTTTATAAAACTACAAAAATAAATGGATAAATTGGATTTAAAATGATTCCAGTTCATTGTAAAATGCACAAAGTTACTTAACCACTTCAGCCCCGGAAGATTTTACCCCCTTCCTGACCAGAGCACTTTTTTACAATTTGGCACTGCGTTGCTTTAACTGACAATTGTGGGGTCATGTAATGCTGTACCCAAATTTGCATTCTTTTTTTCCCACAAATAGAGCTTTCTTTTGGTGGTATTTGATCACCTCTGCGTTTTTTATTTTTTGCGCTATAAACAAAAAAAGAGCGACAATTTTGAAAAAAAAATATTTTTTTTTTAACTTTTTTGCTATAATAAATATCCCCAGTTTAAAAAAAAAAAACGAATTTCTTCATCAGTTTAGGCCAATATGTATTCCTCTACATATTTTTGGTAAAAAAAAAAAATCGCAATAAGCGTATATTGATTGGTTTGCGCAAAAGGTATAGCGTCTACAAACTATGGGAAAGATTTATGGCATTTTTAGTATTTTTTTTTACTAGTAATGGCGGTGATCTGCGATTTTTAGCGGTATTGCAACATTGCGACAGACAGATCGGACGTTTGACACATTTTTGGGACCACTGACAATTATACAGCGATCAGTGCTATAAAAATGTACTGATTACTGTGTAAATGTCACTGGCAGGGAAGGGATTAACATTAGGGGGCGATCAAGGGGTTAAATGTGTGTTCCCTCAGTGTGTTCTAACTGTATGGGCATAGGACAGAGTAAGAGAGGAGACATATCGCTGTTCCTACTTACTAGGAACAAATGACATGTCTCCTCTCCTCTGACAGCACAGGGATTTGTTTACACACACAAATTCCCGTGCTGGCGCTCGTGCACGCGATCGCGACCGCCAGCCACGTGCATCAGGTCCCTCGCCTAAAAGCGGGCGCTCGCACCCTCTGGTTGGCCGAAAAGGGGAAGGATGTACTCGTACGGGGTTTCGCCAGGAGAGCCATTCTGCCGCAGTATATCTGCGTGAGCCAGTCGGGAACCGGTTAAAGAGTCCACTCTTGTTGAGAAAAAACATTCCCCTCTGGGTGATCTATGTGCATTGCAAGGATTTTAACAAACTTTGTTGCAGATTCCTATCCTTTGTTTCTCTGTGCCGATGTGCTGAGTGGGTCTAATGGGAGTGTTTTCATAATTATCAACCAGTTGCAGCACCTGTAGGGCTCTAATGAGGAAAATTGCAGGGTCTGCATCCCTTTAGATGTGATTTCCTATTAAGAGTAGCTCACCAAAAATGACATTTTTGTTGCAGGGGATGCCAAAAATCTGATTTGTATCTTAGTGCAGGCTTTGTTCCCATTTGGGACACTTACCCTTCTATTTGTACTGGTGTTCACTGAAACTGAAAATGCAAAATTTTAGACACAAGAACTGTAGGTTAAGGAGAATACTTTAATAGAGAAACCTGTTCCAGTGACAAGGGAGGAATTTCACTCACTTCCTCAACTTCCATTTTTTTGTCTGGGTCAGGAAATGAAAGCAAACATTTCCCCAACAGGACACAGAAAGCATTACAAAACATAAGCTTTATTATAAGCTTACCTGTAGATAAAAATGAAAAAAAGAGTTTACTACCACTTTAATGACTTTGTACCCCTAACTTTTCTTCCCCGCTTACAATTCGCAAAGTCTAAATTTGAAACGTGTAAACCTATCCCTGAATGGCAAAATGATTCTAATGAAAATAAATGTGCTCCCAGCCTTTCTATACATTCTTAGAAATGCCCCAGTTTAGATCCCTCTGTTGCTGTTCAAATAACTTGATGCCTTGGTTTCCTCCTTTCTGTGGAGTGGTAGAGCACAGAGGCTTAGCTTGGCCACCCTAAAGCAGCCCTCTGACTCTGGAGGTTTGGCCTTACCAATTTTTTACTAGTATTTCTTAGCCAGGCAACTAATACATGCAAATAATTGACTAACACTACAGAAGGACAAAGCGTGGATTGTGACGAAGGTTAGGCTCCTATGAAGTGCTACGGTCCATTTTGTACCAAGGTGGACGTGCTCCATATTTATTCACTCACATGATGAGAGCGACCATTAAGGTGTGTGATAAAACCCAGGTGCCTAATTGGCTTCCTAGAACCGCTGGTCCCCTCACACCCTGCTATGGAATAATCCAAATCTCCACTGTTCATCATCCCAACCTGCAATCTGGGTGACCAAAGGTATTAGCCCTAAAGGATTAGTTTTTTACTTGAAAATGTCCTCCTACACTTTCCAATATATCCAGTTGCGCAATGCTTGCCTTTTCCAGTTTCACTTGGCCTTTTTTCATCTATCATACACTAGGCTAGAGACCATGTTGAGAGAGGAGGCTTTACTCAAGGATCACTTAACGCTATATAAAGTTCTGCAGCCATCCTTCTCCTGGAGCTTGGACAGATGTAGGGAAGTGTGGACAAAGGATCTGGCCATATTGGACAATGATAATTGAGATGATTTATGGGAGTAAAATCATATTAAGGTATGATCTTGGCTTGGTAAAGATTCTGCTGACCATAACAGTGCATGTTGGAGATGTTCTTACATAAATGCAGATTTCATTCACATCTTTTGGACATGCCCTGATATTAAGATCTGTTGGTCCCAAATCATTCAATTTACTGTATATATCCAGACAACAAATATTCAAGTACCCCAAGATATGCCTTACTGCTTATTGGGACTCGTGGGGCCTCTGGCCCCGAGAAGGACCACTATAACACTGCTTGCTGTTTTTATGTTCTATGCAAGAAGAACAATTGTATTAAAATGGAAATCATCTACATATCTCCAACCCTAGCTACCTGGAAATCTTTGGGGTTTTTTTCTTCCTTTATAAATGGCCACTTACAGCAGTAGGGGGTGTCTGTTCAAATTTGATAATGTTTGGTCCAGTCTGTATAGCTAGAAAACACCAACACAGAGGTCTGATCTTTTACAAATGTATCTCTAGATTTATTTGCCTTGATGCTGTCTTTTGGAAAAGATGGTCCTCCCTGCCTGGATACATTCCTAACATGGAGGGTGTGTCCTCTGCTGTTATGCAGCATCACAACATTTACTGACCTCTATATCATACTAGAGATATAGCCTTTATATGTGCCTGCACCATACACATGGCCATTGATGGTTTGTTTGTTTTTATGAAGCACAACTGTTAAATTGTATTTTTAAGTTTTACTGAGTGCTGTTGCACCTTACTGTCTGTAATTGTATAAAACTCAATAAAAATATAACTTGTGAAAAAAAAAACAGGGAATAATAATATCTTGGAGTATGAGTCACTAGTCTGTGAGAAACTGCACTGACTTTTTTTTCTCTAATGAAAGCTTGCAAGCCTCTTATTTGTTGTAGATGTTCTTAAAGCCAATATATGGATTCAAACATCAATAACTTTTTTGTAGTTGAAAAAATCTACAGAAAGAAAAGCAGATACCTTAATTATGTCTTGGTTGGACTAATGCAGGACTCTGAATATACGGTCCTTAGATAATATACCGTAACTGTGCGGGACTACACACAAAAGATTTATATGCAGTAACCCATCTCTTTAGATTTACATACTTTGTCCAAGTCTGATACTGTACTTTAGCTGGAGTGACAATAAGCAAAGTAGTCTGGCCAACAACTCTCAGACTTCAGGGGACCTCTGACCTTCTGATTGTCACAGCAATGGCAGCTCCACTATACCTTTCCACATATGTTTCTTTTTGTTAATACAACCATACAGTTGTGCTCCTGTCCTTATAAATAAACAGACAAATTAGATTTGTATTTCCTTTTCTACTACTCTATCTGTCTCCATCTGTATCAACGGGAGCTTACAGAATATTTTAAGAAGCAACTATTTCAATGTAAGACTTTTATTTATGACATTATTAAGACCTGGGGCTTTCACAGTCGGGATTTATCATGACATTTTCCATTGGAGATGCCAAGTATGAAATAAAAGAATCTCTAGAGAAATTAAAGTACTGCACAATACTATAACTGTATTCTATTCCATAGTTGTTTTAAGAGGTAAACACATCATTATCCAGTTTTTGTACAAGAATCATTTTGGTGCATCTCATAATCCCACATTTATATTACAGGAGAAACCCAGAAATTAGAGCATAAGACCACATCCTCTCACATGATAGAGTATAATGTAATGACTGTTACATTGACTGTTACATTATCCAAACCATCCTACTCTGTTCTAATGGTGCTTGCAAATTTAGTTGTTTGAAATTATTATTTATCTTATTACCATCTATGCATATTGGGTGTGTTAGCTAATGATTTGGTCCATTGCAGGGGTTCAGCTATGGTGGGTGCGGCCGTCCATAAGTAGGTGTGTTGGTCGTTGCGTTCACTATTGGTTTTACCACTCATTGTTATCCATAGGATTTTAGTCTCAGTTCTGGATCTTCCCATAATCAAAATGGCATTTGCAGCATCAGCCGCTTGAGATTTAGACCGAGGCTTGGTAATGTGTATTCATTATGTAAAGCAGTCCATCAGTACGCTGCCCGTGCCCCAGGACAACGTCAGATTTGTGACGAAACGTGTCCGTGGAGCGAAGTGCTTAAAGCCACCGCGCTGTTCACTTTCCGATTGGACGGGCATTAGTATTGTTGCCGGCCGACCTCATTTTTTACTTTAATCTTTTATACGTTTTGGAAGCGATACTGCTTTTTATTAATAAACAACCATCTGGTTTTACCCATGGTGACTTTCCCTGCTTTTTTTCTGGGCTGACATTACCTTTTACATCATGTGTGGGCCTGCAAGCCGTGCCTCTGACCATCTTCAGAATCAACGGTCTACAGCATCATATGGCTCCACCAGACATCTGAAGTCCCAGGGAAAAAAAGGCCCTGGCTGGGTATTAGCCACAAGTGTTAAAGCTTGTGCAGCTGGTAAGCGTGCACTCTTTGTGGTGCTGGATTCACTTTGTTCATCCTTAAAGTCACAGGATTTTCACCAACCTTTGCTGTTTGTCCATTTTCTATTGGAGGAATTTTCAAGGTTTCACTGTCCACCGGAGGACTTCATATATGTCACTCAATTCACTTATTGGGACTTGTTATCATTTTTATTCATTTATTTTTTTATATTTGTTTGTATTTATATTTGGTTAATATGTCACTTTGAGAGTGCAGCTCCCTTTTTTATGTATCTATACTTGTGTGTATTTCACTTTGAGTTGCAGCTTCATCCAGGATATCCCTGTACTTGGCCACATTCATCTTTCCCTCGATTGCAACCAGTCGTCCTGTCCCTGCAGCTGAAAAACACCCCCACAGCATGATGCTGCCACCACCATGCTTCACTATTGGGACTGTATTGGACAGGTGATGAGCAGTGCCTGGTTTTCTCCACGCATACCGCTTAGAATTAAGACCAAAAAGTTCTATCTGGGTCTCATCAGACCAGAGAATCTTATTTCTCACCATCTTGGAGTCCTTCAGGTGTTTTTTAGCAAACTCCATGCATGCTTTTATGTATCTTGAACTGAGGAGAGGCTTCCGTCGGGCCACTCTGCCATAAAGCCCCGACTGGTGGAGGGCTGCAGTGATGGTTGACTTTCTACAACTTTCTCCCGACTGGTGGAGGGCTGCAGTGATGGTTGACTTTCTACAACTTTCTCCCATCTCCCGACTGCATCTCTGGAGCTCAGCCACAGTGATCTTTGGGTTCTTCTTTACCTCTCTCACCAAGGCTCTTCTCCCCCGATAGCTCAGTTTGGCCGGACGGTCAGCTCTAGGAAGGGTTCTGGTCATCCCAAACATCTTCTATTTAAGGATTATGGAGGCCACTGTGCTCTTAGGAACCTTAAGTGCAGCAGACATTTTTTTGTAACCTTGGCCAGATCTGTGCCTTGCCACAATTCTGTCTCTGAGCTCTTCAGGCAGTTCCTTTGACCTCATGATTCTCATTTACTCTGACATGCACTGTGAGCTGTAAGGTCTTATATAGACAGGTGTGTGGCTTTCCTAATCAAGTCCAATCAGTATAATCAAACACAGCTGGACTCAAATGAAGGTGTAGAACCATCTCAAGGATGATCAGAAGAAATGGACAGCACCTGAGTTAAATATATGAGTGTCACAGCAAAGGGTCTGAATACTTAGGACCGTGTGATATTTCAGCTTTTCTTTTTTAATAAATCTGCAAAAATGTCAACAATTCTGTGTTTTTCTGTCAATATGGGGTGCTGTGTGTACATTAATGAGGAAAAAAATGAACTGAAATGATTTTAGCAAATGGCTGCAATATAACAAAGAGTGAAAAATGTAAGGGGGTCTGAATACTTTCCATCCCCACTGTATATATTTTCTTTCTTTTTTGGTTGAACTTGATGGACTTGTGTCTTTTTTCAACCTGACTAACTATGTAACTATGTAACTATAATGCCAAAAGTATTGGGACACCCCTCCAAATCATTTGGTGGAGGGGGGACTATGGTGTAGGGTTGTTTTTCAGGGGTTGGGCTTGGCCCCTTAGTTCCAGTGAAGGGAATTGTTAAGGTGCCAGCATACCAAGACATTTTGGACACTTTCATGCACCTAACTTTGTGGGAACAGTTTGGGGATGGCCCCTTCCTTATTCAACATGACTGCGCACCAGTGCACAAAGCAAGGTCCATAAACACATGGATGAGTTTGGGATGGAATTTGACTGGCCTACACAGAGTCCTGACCTCAACCAGATAGAACACCTTTGGGATGAATTAGAACGAAAACTGCAAGCCAGTACCTGACCTCACAAATGCACTTCTGGGGGCGTGGCTAGGCTTTGCACGTGAAAGGATGCGTTCTCGCATGCTCCCGCTGAAGATCAGCAATATAGCAGCGTTTGAGGCATCTCCCACTATACCTGCCCACCAATACTTTCTTGTAGAGCAGCTCATCAGCAGGTTCGACACTGCAGCCTCACCCCCGATCACTAGGGCGTTGGTGAAATGGCTTAAAGATCTCGGAGCGGCGCCGGATCCAGGCCTTCAAGATGGCGCTGACCCGCTTCCGGCCCGTTCTATGACAAAAGACAGGGGCAGAAGTAACAGAGGGGGGTGGCATGGTGGAGTCTTCTTTAATTAGCCCTGCAGAGAAGCCGAAACTCTGGAATGTGTTCATGGCTATGCAGAACTGTAACCATACTCTGACCTCCCTTTCCACTTAAAGCGGTTGTATACCTTTTTTTTACACTTTTACCTACAGGTAAGCCTATAATAAGGCTTACCTGTAGGTAAAAAAAATATCTCCTAAACCGTACAGGTTTAGGAGATATTCCCCTCGCAATGAGCCAATGAGCCGTTGCCTCCACCAACCTAAGGAGGCATATATCCGGCTGCTGTGGAATAGGGATAGTAGTCAACCATGTAACAAACTAGAGAACCCTCAACCAGAAAGTTTGGAGGTATGTGCAGAACCAATTCATATGGAAATAATCAGCCTGCTCCGCTTGGCAACACCAGCAATGTGGAGGGCAATTTGGGTAGATCCTGTGGAGTCATAGAACCTGTGTAGAATTTTTAACTGGATCAGCTGTTCCCTGGAAGACACAGGTTGGGAAAATGGGGACTCTCAAATGTCCTACTAATCCTCGCTGTCCAGCTCGAGCAGCTCTACCAGCCAGAAAGACTTGAATTGGTCAAGACCATGATGCATGGTAGGCTGCAAGACCTTGTAGATAGCTGAAAGAGGTTTCTCAAGAGACTAGTCCCGAAGGAACGATTCCATGTCAAACAGTTGTATATTCAGGGGGGAACTTCCAAATTGCGTGGAAAAGGCATGGCGTGGCTGAAGGAGAAATGGAAGAAGTAGGAATTGGGCAGGCTAAACTGCTGTTTGAGGGTATCAGATGTCTTTAGCACGCCAATCTCACAGATGTGGGCCACCCTGGTAAACATCTTGACCATTTTTTGAATATCAGTAGCATATTTGCTCCACACCAATCATTTAGTGACATTTCAGTCAGACTTTAAAAATTAGGACTTGCGGTTTAGATATAACAGAGTTAAGCTCCCTGTGAACTTGTTTGTGAAAGCCATCTGGTCCTGGTGATTGATATACAGTTCATTATAGTTTTCTAGTCTGTTTTGAATCCAGATTCCTGCCAGCCACAGAGGTACATTTAGTACATTTGTGTTAGCATTAATGTTTTGCCTATTATTCCATCTTTATTCATTTGTATAAAATGAAGAGAAAAATATTTAAAACATCTACCTTTTCCTTTGTCACTTGTGAGCAAATTTTCTAATGTTCATCTTTTTATTGGGTCTTTGTGCTTTCACCTTACCTTTTTACTATTTATATATTTAGGGAAAAAAATGCTCTTTTAAATCTTTTGTATTCTTTGTAACTCTGTAGTGTAGTGCACATCATTTCAGTTTAGCCACATATGTTTAACTGTAAACCTTTTACAGTAATACCTCGGGTTGCGAGTAACGTGGTTTACGAGCGTTTCGCAATACGAGCTATTATTTTGCAAAACGAGCAGGATTCAAGTCTCTGGCTTGTGCAGTACTGCATTTGGCCAGAGGTGCGAAGGGCGCCGGTGACAATCTGGGCCGTTGGGAGCCGCTCAGAAACACTCCTTTCCCGAGTGTCTCCAAGCCTCTCCGAATGCATCCGAGCGGCTTCAAGTGCTCTCCGAGTGTTTCCGATTGTCTCCGGTGCCCCCCCCCACCTCTGGTTACATGCGGTACTGCATACACTAGCAGTGCCACTAGAACGGATTATCTGAGTTTCCATTATTTCCTATGGGGAAATTCGCATTGATATACAAATGCTTTGAATTGCAATCATTCTTCTGGAACGAATTATGCTCGTAAACCAAGGTACCACTGTATATTTGTTGCCCTGGCAATCATTTGTGTTCTTTGATAAGAAAATTTGGTTCTATTTATTATCATATGGTAAAGAGAACAACTTAGTGAAGTTAGCCTGTTTTAAATTTAGAGTTCTTGTAATACCAGCATGCCTCTACTTCCTATAACTAGAAAAGTAACTAAACTATAATCACTGTTACTCAAATTGGCTCTAATTTGTACATCTGTAATGAATACTGTGTTGGTTCAAATTATTAGATTCAACAGCCAACATTTCTGTTGAAGCCCCTACCATTTGACCGATGAAATCATTGTGTAATATGTTAAAAAACTGAGAAGCCTTAGCTGAGTGTACATTTTTCTACTAATTATCAGGATAATTAAAGTTGCCCATCATAATAACACTGCCCTTGTTCACAGCAATCTTTAAGCGGTGAAAGGAGCTGAACTTATTCCTAATTGCTTATGTTCAGTGGTTTATAACATACCCCTACAATTAATTTGTTTGCTGCACTTAGATAAAACTCCAGTAAATGATCACACTTTTGGTAGTGTGATTACATGCAGGAGATCGATGACAGTTGTAGTGCTACCCCTGTAGTGGGCGCTCTTTGATTGCCCAGGGTTCTTCTTCCCAGTAGTTGCCCCTCAGCCAGGTACACAGTCGCTATCACTCTTCAGCTCCATGAACACACTAGGTGTGTTCTTTTTGGTGTCTTTATTTTTAAGGTAACTTGGATGGGGATGGGGAGTGAGTGGCATACTCCAAAAGAATTCTGTACAAAGTGAATATACTTAACTTCCTTCTGTAGAACTGTAAGCAAAGTCCTTGTAAAAGTGGTCTGTGGACTTGGCTTTGTAGTAGTAGTAGTAGTAGTAGTAGTAGTAGTAGTTAAAGGCACAAAAGCTTCCTCTTTTGAGCAATTTGAGCAGAGTCCCATCACAAAGAATTAGATAGAATGAGCTCTTCAGGACATCAGCCAATGTTCCCTTTGCTCACATACAAGGCCGCCTTCAGGGTGGTACAGCCGATACAAATGTACTGGGCCTAGGGTTGTCACCTGGACAGTTCAGGTTTGGAAACATGTGTCCGGGTTTCAAACTGCCTGAAACCTGGACACATTATGCAGGCTGGACTATGGCCTCCTAGCAGGGTTGCTGGCTGCAGTTGTCTAAGCTGAGAATGTCTGTTACACTCTCTTTCACACTGCCCAAGGCCAGCACTAACAGTTCCCCCCACATACAGATGGGAGAAGGGAGAGGAGAGAGGGCTCGATCTGCTCCTCTTCCTCCCACCCCTACCACTCTGTTTCTGCCCACACTCCAATAACCAACGCTGTGTCTCAGAAAAGGGAAGTGGGGGGCCGGAAATTTGAAGTCCAGCAGCCTCAGATACATCTGGATGACAGGTGCTGACTGCCAAGGGGTGAGTAAGCTCACCATCCATCCCTGTCTGTAACTGAGGTCTCCCCCTTCTCTCTCTCCTGCCTCTGAGTGAGTACACTAAGGTAAATCAGGGTTCTCAGAGCACCCCTTATATCACAGTTCCTCTTTACACAAGAGGCCACAGTGTTTCCCCCTACATCAGAGTCCTTACCATGCATCAGAGTACTCAGTGTTCCCCCTTAAATCAGGGTTCCCAGAGCATCCCTTATGTTAGAGTCCCCAGGGTTCTCCCTTACATCAGAGTCTGCAGAGTCCCGCCTTACAGTGTAAGGGAACTCTGCGGATTCAGATGTAAAAGGGGAACTCTGCAGATTCATATGTAAAAGGGGAACTCTGCGGATTCAGATGTAAAAGGGGGAACTCTGTGGACTCTGATCTAAAGGGGGACTCTTGTGATTAACTTCATATGTTTAGAAATGTTATTTAATTGCAAAATATATGTATAGTTTATACTATAAAAAAAATTGCTGTGCACTGCTAAAGTGTTCGGGTTTGACTTGAAGAAAAGTCATAACCTTAACCGTGCCCGAGCGTCTGGAGTGGCCGGGGGCCCGGCAACCAGGAAGTGTGCAGGAGAGAGGAGCTGGAGGAGACATAGGGCAGGCGAGGAGCTGGAGGCTAAGCACATAGTAAGCACAGTGAGCTGGCAGGGCTGGGACTCAGGAGATGTTATGAGAGAGGGACTCAACAGCTTTTCAGTTGCTCATTGGCTGAGGAGGCAGCAGGAGGCGCGCTGCTCCGCCTCATGCTTCCTCCTTAGCCAATAGTTACATAGGGTGCACTGTCCATCACCGCAGAGCCTCATGCTTCCTGTGTTGGTGGGAGGGACAGAATTCCTCTGCAAAGAAGCTGCTGCAGAGATCGAGGTGAGTGAAAAAAAAAAAGAAGTGTTTCCCTGAAGCTGCTAGAAGACATGTATAGTGCACAGTCTGTCCTCCCCTGTTAATATAAATCACTGTATTGCCAGCCCTATTGCTGTCCTTTTAGCAGAGTGAAATTAACTTTACACATGTGCAGCATAGGTGTCAGCTTATGTCACCATGTTCAAAGGACAGCAATATGGGTAGCATTACAGTGATTATTAGTCCAGGTTCAATAAACTAGCCAATGCTCTGAAAAGAAATCCATGTGGATTCTTTTGCAGGCGTCTTTCACATGAGTGGTCGGGTTTGCCTCAGAAACAGACAGGAGGACCCGTTTGGACCACCCATTCTCCTCTATGGAATGGCAGATTTAAATGGTAATTTGTCTGTTTACACCCGCCTACCTCCAATCTAATCTGATCTGGCAAAAGGAAAAGATGGAAGACCTCCATTCGCCTCCGTCTGGCCGGATCGGAGGACAATAGGGTGTAAACGGACAGCATGAGCGGACACAGACCCGTCAGTTGCCCGCTCAGCTCAGCAAGGGATCCACGGACAGATCCCCTGCTGAGAAAAACTGAATGGGCCCCTGTGAAGATTGCAGCAAGAATGCAGATAAGGCCAGCCATAGACGGATTTGAATCTCAGTCTGTTTAGAAGAGCCTGGCCGAGATTCAAACTGAATGTACCCAAGTTGATCGATCAACTGTGAGATCCCATAGACACAACAGGTAGTGAGAGAGAAATGCCCTTGAAGACATTTGCCACCAGATCGGATAAGGACATGGGACTGGAGGAGGATAAGGACATGGGACTTGAGGAGGATATGGACATGGGACTGGAGGAGGAGAAGGAGATGGGACTGGAGGAGAAGGAGATGGAGGAGCTGGGTCTTGAGTAGGAGGAGGAAGAGATGGGACTGGAGGAGGACGAGGATGTGGGATGGAGGAGATGGGACTGGAGGAGGAGATGGGACTGGAGGAGGAGGACATAGGATGGAGGAGATGGGGCTGGAGGAAGATAAGGAGATGGAACTGGAGGAGGAGAAGGAGATGGGATTGGAGGAGTGGGAGGACATAGTATGGAGGAGATGGGACTGGAGGAGGAGGATGTGGGATGGAGGAGATGGGACTGGAGGAGGAGGAGGATGTGGGATGGAGGAGTTGGGACTGGAGGAGGAGGAAGATGTGGGATGGAGGAGTTGGGACTGGAAGAGGAGGTAGGATGGAGGAGATGGGACTGGAGGAGGAGGAGATGGGACTGGAGAAGGATGATATAGGATGGAGAAGATGGGACTGGAGAAGGATGACATAGGATGGAGGAGATGAGAGTGGAGAAGGATGACATAGGATGGAGGAGATGGGACTGGAGGAGGTGGAGAAGGACATGGGATTGGGGAGATGAGACTGAAAGAGGAGGACATGGGATGGGACCCGTTGGGACTGCCAGTGGGCAGGCGGAATGTTGATGGTCAGGTCCGGGGATGGGGGGGGGGGCCCAGACCTAAAACTGTGTAAGAGGCCCCAAAATTTCTGATGGCAGCCTTGCTCACATACAGCTGAGGAGTGGCGACAGCCCACAGTCTCTAGGATCTCTCACACCAGTCTGTACTCAAAAATGTCCTCAGATGTAGGTTGCCTCCGGCCAATATTTTCCAGGCACCTTAACCAGTGACCTCAGAGTAGATCCTCAGACGACAGCCATCAGTCAGCTTCCAGTAACTTTCAGCATCCAGGCCCCACAGTGAGCTAGGCATGTGGCAAGGTTGCCTAAGGGGGTAACCAAAACCCTTAGGCTGTGATCCACTTCTGCAGGACAAGACAAATCTTCCCCAGGTCCCAGACTATTTATACCAATTTCCCAACAGCCACCTGTACAGGGCTTCACAAAGATTGGTTGGGACAGTATAAATAATCATGGTGCCCTTTTACATTACTCCACACCGATGTTCCAGAACTAGCCAGAGGGTTCTGAAAATACAGGGAGAGAGCAATCAAATCTACAGCCTGCGAGGCCCAGAACAGACCTAACTAATCGCATGCAGCTATGAGTAAGCATCAAATGATGTGAAACGCGTTAACCATTGATCCCTGTTTTGTCCACGTTTGATTTGACTGTATGTTGCATTCTATTTTATTTTTCACAATAAAGATGCCTTTTCTACGGAGTGCGGCAGTCCAGGACCTTCTTGTTTCTAATCGCATGCAGCAGCACTAATTACAGTGAGCTACAACTAAATTTGCTTAACATAGAAATTGAAGCCACACTGATTACATTGAGACAAGCTACAAAACAAACAACAAAAATACAGCTCAACTGAACACAGTGAACCAGAACAAAATCTACCTATTCCTAGCAAAGGCATCTGTAGCAAAGTCTTTAGCCTCTTCCAGCCTAACGAGAACCTTTGAGGCCACAGACTGCTGACATCCTTCAATATGTAGTGGGTTGTGCAGCATAGTGTGTGCAAAGGTGGTAAAAGTCATTGGGCCCCAGACACTTCTTGCATGCAAAAGAGGTTTTACTTATTTTAACAGTCCTTTTATATTTTTGCAAGGGAAAGAGGGTTGGGGCCAGAACACCCTTAAGTAGTTGCAAATTCAATAGGCAGACTCTGAAGCTTTAATAGGCGGACAGGGAAAGGCAACAGCAAGGTGCCACTTCTGCACATGCAGGTTCACTGTTCCCTATGGCTACAGTACTTAACAGTTCCTAATTCAAACGTAACAGTTCTCTCAGCTTTAATACAACTTCTACTTGTATTTCTTCAGCCCATTGAGCTCCTAGTCTCTCACTGAACTTTCTGATTCACTGACTCTGAATCCCATGAGCTCCTCAAGGTTTTTGCGGTGGTATCTCCCTCAAGCGTCACCTACGCTTCCCTGCTGGGCCCCTAGCTTGGCCATTCGGTTACCTTCAAGCTTTACCCCTGCTGACCGGCTCGGTCCCTAGCTTGACACACAAGGCTGCTCTGCAAGCGTCACCTGCAGAGCAGCCTTGGGTCCCTGACTTGATCATCGCCTGAAGTTTCACAATTCTCCACCGTGCCCATTCGGTGAGAATGCTGCTCTGGTACTTGCTTCAGTGGTGTATTTAGGTTTTGTGCTGCCCTAGGCCTGACTAAACTCATGCACCCCCCTAATTTAAATACAACCCACCCTGCCTGCCGAGGCCACACCCCTTCCTGTTTAAGACCCACCCTATTTTCTGTAAACCACACTGCTTCCTCTTTAGGCTCATTTGGCACCTTTCAGGGGGGAACGGGTACCTGTTTTTGACAGGTAATGGAGAGGGAGGTAATGTATGACTGCATGGAGGGGGAGGGGAGGTAATGTATGACTGCATGGAGGGGGAAGGGAAGGTAATGTATGACTGCATGGAGGGGGGAGGGAGGTAATGTATGACTGCATAGAGGGGGGAGGGAGGTAATGTATAACTGCATAGAGGGGGGAGGTAATGTATGACTGCATGGAGGGGGGAGGGGAGGTAATGTATGACTGCATGGAGGGGGGGAGGTAATGTATGACTGCATGGAGCGGGGAGGGAGGTAATGTATGACTGCGTGGAGGGGAAGGGAGGTAATGTATGACTGCATGGAGGGGAGTAATGTATGACTGCATGGAGGGAGGGAGGGAGGTGATGTATGACTGCATGGAGGGAGGGAGGGAGGTGATGTATGACTGCATGGAGGGAGGGAGGTAATGTATGACTGCATGGAGGGGAGTAATGTATGACTGCATGGAGGGAGGGAGGGAGGGAGGTGATGTATGACTGCATGGAGGGAGGGAGGTAATGTATGACTGCCTGGAGGGGGGAGGGGAGGTAATGTATGACTGCATGGAGGGGGGGAGGTAATGTATGACTGCATGGAGGGGGGAGGGAGGTAATGTATGACTGCATGGAGGGGGGAGGGACGTAATGTATGACTGCATGGAGGGGGTAATGTATGACTGCATGGAGGGAGGTAATGGATGACTGCATGGAGGTAAGGTAATGGATGACTGCATGGAGGGGAGATAATGGATGACTGCATAGAGGGGGGAGGGAGGTAATGTATGACTGTATGGAGGGGGAGGGAGGTAATGTATGACTGTATGGAGGGGGAGGGAGGTAATGTATGACTGTATGGAGGGGGAGGGAGGTAATGTATGACTGCATGGAGGGGGAGGGAGGTAATGTATGACTGCATGGAGGGGGAGGGAGGTAATGTATGATTGCATGGAGGGGGGAGGGAGGTAATGTATGACTGCATGGAGAAGGGAGGGAGATAATGTATGACTGCATGGAGTGGGGGGGAGGTAATGTATGACTGCAAGGAGTGGGGGGGAGGTAATGTATGACTGCATAGAGTGGGGGGAGGTAATGTATGGCTGCATGGAGGGGGGAGTGTATATGAGAGCTTCAAATATATATATGTGTGTGTGTGTGGGGTGGGGGGGGGGGTTAATGTATGGGGGAACACTGACTACTTGTAGAGCATTCTATGTATGGGGGAGGATGGATGTCCATTTACCCGATCAGAGGGGTATCCTGAGAGCCTTGTACTGCTTGCATTGAGATGAGCTGTCTCTGGATCTCCTCCGAAGATTTATTTTAGGTTTGCTGACTTCACAGGCCACACCCAGCGCTGTGATCCTCCTCGATTCTGGGCCATCCCAGCCCTCAAAGGGATAATTAGGAAGTTGATGATAACGATATCCTCCGCCTCCTCCTTGATAGACCCCGCCTCCTCCTCGATAGACCCCGCCCCGGACTGGGGAAACAATGCTGTGTAGAAAGCCGCATGGAAGAGGGTAGGCGGAGAGTAAGGCTCCGCCTCCACCCGTCAGATTTGCCCCCCATCCACCTCGGCCAAGCACTGCATACTGCCCACAAGTGCCCCGCTATAGCAAGCCGGCCGCTGTATTTGTGCGGGAGGCGGCCGCGGAAGCCAGGACTCTGAAAGACAGGTCTGGGGGGGTTGTTTTCGTGCGGGGTGCAAAGTGGCGCCCTAGGCTTGGGCCTTGTCGGCCTAGGCCAAGAAACAGCATTGACTTGCTTCAGTTACTCACTGTGGTCCCTGGTAAAGGTGGTTAGTCCCTTAGTGGCGACAGCTTCCCTTCTACCTCCGACCTTGACCAGGTTCTCCGGCCAGCAGAAGCGTCACTTTTGGTTGGACTGCAAGCCGCAGTCCCAACCCTGTGCTGCCCTCTTACTTCTGGATAGGCCCTCACACAGCCTGGCAGCCAGATGCCCCTGGGATAGGCTCAATCTCCGTCCACCCAGACGGCAGTCCGGGTGGCACAGAACATAGTTTGCCTGACTCCACCCAAATATATAGGCTCTCCCAGCAGGTCAAGAGATTAGAAAGAAAACCCTGCCCATGGGCTGAGATACCCCATATACCCATAACCTGACCTTGAGTTGTCCTTGTTATATCTAGTACCACCAAGTGCCCGGCCACCTAGCGGTAGAAGAGAAAAGTACAACAATGCCAAACTTAGGGAGAAATTAATGGATCTTTAACAATGGTAGCTACCCCTGCTAAGGAATTTGGTGAGGAGCTCCCTGACTAAACCCCAGGGTGCTACAAATCTAAGAGTGTGCTACACAGTAAATAACATTTATTTTGTTAATAGGGCATTTGAATTTTATTAGAGCCTACCTTAAAAATCGGATCCCCTTAAAAAAGGCTTCCTTACCTAGTTCCATAGGCACAAGATCTGTGAATTAATTATACATATTCACTTGTAAAGTCATTCCAGTACATCCAGCTTCGAATGATTCACATACATGTGTGTGCAATATGTATACAGGGGACATCTAAACCCTGAAGACGCCTGGGGCAAAATATATATACATACTCCCTCACAATTGATTTTGTAATGAAAAATCTTATGGGCTGCATAGTTTTAAAACAGTGGGATAGAAAAGAGGATATGGTGATAACAGATTAAAGATTAGGTAAAAGAATAGAAAAAAAGCATGTGACAGTAAACTAATTTCTGCATTATTCTCTACATGACCACACATGAATATCTATCTATCTATCTATCTATCTATCTATCTATCTATCTATCTATCTATCTATCTATCTATCTATCTATCTATCTATCTATCTACCTATCTATCTATCATATTTCAAATTGTTTTCCAGTAGTCATAGTTCCCATGATAACACAAAAAAAAGAACTAAGGCGTTGAACCACTGTGGCCAGTTAAACCCAAATAAGTCCAAACTATCCTGCTGCTGTGAGATCCTACTTGAGAAAAATGAAAAAACAAGCAACACCTAATAGCTCAGCACAAAGACTTGAAGGGTCGTGGTAGTGAGGAGTTATTCTCCTAATTTGTAGCCCATTGTAATCACAATGACCTGGGCCTTCAGTTCATACATGTGATAGACTGTGAAAAGTAATTTTTTCTGGATTTGGAATTATTTTATGATGGTTTGTGTGCTAATGAAGCAATTCAAAAACACATGCACAGTCCATGAAACACACAAAATGCAAGTTCACCCAGTGTAGAGACATTACTTCAAAGTGGGTACACCTGTTAAGGATGTCCTGAACCGCTTTAAGGCCAGCCGCTGTCGTATGAAGGTGGCACAATGGCTCTCCTGTGCGAATCGCCGTAGCTGTTCAGCGGCTCATGCAGGCTCAGTTGTGGAGGCGCAGCGCTCACTCCAGCTGCGGGAGCGTGCCCGGGGGTCGGAAGGACTCGATGTCTTCCGGCAGCCCGCGATTGACACAGGCAGAACAGGGAAATGCTATGTAAACAGGTGACATGACAGGGATCTACTGTTCCCAACAGTCGGGAACAGTGATCTCTGTCATGTCCCAGTAAGCCCACGCCCCCCCACAGTTCGAAACACTCATAGGGAACACAGTTAACCCCTTGATCGCCCCTAGTGTTAACCCCTTCCCTACCCCTGTATAAATGTCACTGGTCCCAAAAAAGTGTCAAAAGTGTCCGATCTGTCCGCCGCAATTTCCAGTCCCAATAAAAATCGCAGATCACCGCCATTACTAGAAAAAAAAAAAAATAATAAAAATGCCATAAATCTATTCCCTATTTTGTAGACGCTATAATTTTTGCGCAAACCAATTATTGTTTTTTTTTTTAACAAAAATATGTAGAAGAATATACATCGGCCTAAACTGATGAAGTAATTTGTTTTAAAAAAAAATCAATGTGGGATATTTACTATAGCAAAAAGTAAAAAATATTTTTATTTTTTTCAAAATTTCACACTTTTCTGTTTATAGCGCAAAAAATAAAAAACGCAGAGGTGATCAAATGCCACCAAAATAAAGCTCTATTTGTGGGAAAAAAAGGACATAAATTTTGTTTGGGTACAACGTCGCATGACCACGCAATTGTCAGTTAAAGCGACGCAGTGCCGAATCGCAAAAAATGCTATGGTCATTAAAGCGGGATTCCGCCAGTAAAAAAAAAAATTAAAAGTCAGCAGCTACAAACACTGTAGCTGCTGACTTTAAATAAGTACTTACCTATCCTGGGTGCCCGCGATGTCGGCCGCCGGAGGCCGACCCGTCCCTCGGCTCTCGGGTCCCGGCAAAGCCATCCTAGGTAAGGGAAACATGCAGTGGAGCCTTGCGGCTTCACTGCCAGTTTCCTACTGCGCACGCACGAGCGGCGCGGCGTTCTGTGAATTGCCCCGTGGTATTCTGGGAACACACACAGTTCCCAGAAGACAGTGGGGCCGCTCACCGAGGAGCGGAACACGCCGCGGAAAAGGAAGAGGCAGATTAGGAAGACTGCCTAGCAACAAGGGTTTAGGTAAGTTTAATTTTTTGGTTTTTTTTCAAATGTTTTTTTTATTTTTTTTTTAGGATTTTTGGTGATTTTTTTTTTTTCAGGGTGGACCTCCACTTTAAGGGGGTAAATCCTTCCAGGGCTGAATTGGTTAAATTACTAACCCAAAAAACACACTCTGACAATGCCCAGAAAAATCCAAGTGCTGTTCACACACAAAAAGCAAAAAAAAAATCCCTGAGCGTGCCCAGACCAATCCAAATGCAGCTAGCACAAAATAAGCCACCCCTCTGTCCAAAATTAAGCACATCATCCAGCATGCTACAAAATTACAGATGAGACAAACACCCCCCGATCCGGGGAGCAAACAAACTGCCTAACACGGGCAAAAGTTATACAACAAATATCATTGCAGTCTTTGGGGACTGACCTGGTAATTTTGCTAGTCCCCACTTGGCTGGTTTATATTCTAGTTATTGTCCTTAAAATGGGTATGGCCCAGGCCCCCTCCCCTGAGGGACATATATCAATGTCACCAATTTTGACAACGAAACAAGGAGAAGTGCCTTTAAAAATGCCAAATTGCTTGAAATCCAGTACCTTTACTCTGCCTGTAAAGTGGTGCATGAAGTGTGGAGTTCCACTTTAAAAGCAAAATCGAGCCCAAGGAAATCAAAGGGATTAGAGGGGGAGACAAGAGCATTGGAGAATGGAGTACAGTGTGGAGTTCCCTTTTAAAAGCAAAAGCTAGCCAAAGGAAATCATATGCATTAGAGGGGGGAGCTCATGCCCTTTTAGGCCTTAAAAAAGGAGCTAGAGGAGCGAGTCTTTTTACATCATTTTAACAAGGTACATGTCACATGTTGGCAACGTAACATGCTCATATGACTTGTGTGCTTCTAAAAAAAAAAACAAGGTGAACCAGCTTAAAAAAAAAAAAATAGTCAACACATGTAACTGCATGTATGTTGCTTAACATTTACTAACATTTTGGGTGCGCAATGAAAAAACTCATGTAAACGGGCGCAAGAGCCACTTGCGCATGTGCAATGCTTACATGGATCTCATGCAGTTCTAAACGTACTTGCAGGCACAGCAGGTTATCTCTAAAAAAGTTACTTTCTCATTCTATTTTGGGCATGTCTGTTACTTGGGCAGTTGTTGATAAACTTCCTCACATCACCCCATAATATTGGCACCTCCATCTTCTGTTAATATTGAATTGGAGATGCTGTGCGCCATGTCCATAGTGGCGCACAGATCACATTCTCTCGTGCGCCGAGACCGAAATAGTAAATGGTGGATTTGAGCCCTCTTACCGGAGCACCATGTCGTAAATATGAAAATGTGCATTGCGCCTCGCCGTGCACCTCTACTGATATACTAAACGCTTTAGTAAATCACCCCGAAAGTCTACTTTAATTGAAAATTCTAAACAAAAGGGTTATCCCGATGAATTAGTAAGAAGTGCTTACAAGAGATATTTCTATTATCAACCAAATATTTGTCATACTACAGCTGATGGTGGGGATACTACTAATGTGAAATTCATCACAAGGTTCAATGGCAATTATGCTATAGTTACAATTTTGCACTGTTTAGGTAGTCGGCAGCTGCATAGTTGCCAATATTGCAAAAAAAATTTGTGGGACACTTTTTTTGGCTGTAGGCGGGGCTATATAATAATTAGGGGGCGGGGCATGCATTTGTAGGCGTGGCATAGCAATAAAAAAGAAAACTGCAGTGCAAAATGGGCATGGTTTACGTGAAATAGTGGGCATGGCTTAACTGGGCGTGGCACAAAGGGGGTATGGTTAAAGTCTGAGATGAATAAGGGATGGAGAGGGAAAGGGGGAGAGAGGAATGAAGGGGACAGCAGCCCCAGATCCTACACAACAATGGAAATATGTGTATTCTAGAAAGTTTAACAATAAGCAGATAAAGATACTCCAAACACCTGGTGTTAGCGCTTCAATCATCCCGGCACCATGATTGTTATGGTGTCAGGATGATTGAAGTGCATTATTTCTATTATTACATTGTAATATAAAATGAAATCATTCAACTCACCATAATGCCGAATCAGTGGGATCCCTGAGCGTGTCACTAGCCATGTCGCCTGCCACCAGCAGAGTCCTTCCTTGCATCAGGTGTCCCCAGCAGAGTCCGTCCTTGCATCAGGTGCCCCCAGCAGAGTCTGTCCTTACATCAGGTGCCCCCAGCAGAGTCTGTCCTTGCATCAGGTGCCCCCAGCAGAGTCAGTCTTTACACCAGTGTTCTCAGCCTCAGTCCTTAAATCAGTGTCCCAGGCAAAGCCATAGTTACCTCCCCTGTACATAGTTACCCCCTCCCCCTGTACATAGTTACCCCCTGTGCATAGTTACCCCCCCCTGTGCATAGTAACCCCTCCTGTACATAGTTAACCCCCCTCCTGTAAATAGTTAACCCCTCCTGTAAATAGTTAACCCCCTCCTGTATATAGTTAACCCCCCCTCCTGTATATAGTTAACCCTCCCCTCTCCTGTACATAGTTAACCCCCCTCCTGTATATAGTTAAACCCCCTCCTGTATATAGCTAACCCCCCTCCTGTATATAGTTAACCCTCCCCCTCCTGTATATAGTTAACCCTCCCCCTCCTGTATATAGTTAACCGACCTCCTCCTGTATATAGCTAACCCCCCTCCTCCTGCATATAGCTAACCCCCCTCCTGTATATACTTAACCCCCCCTTCTCCTGTATATAGTTACCCCCCCTCCTCCTGTATATAGTTAATACCCCTCCTGTATATTAAAGTTAAATTGCTGCAGAGACAAGAGCCAGTGGCGTCACTACAGCTGATGTCACCCGGTGCGTAAAAAAATTGGTGTCACCCCCCTCCACCAACTATGGTCCCCCTTCAGTACAGACCCCCCTCCCTCAGTAAAGACCCCCCCACTAAGTACAGACCGCCCCTCCAGCAGTATAGATCCTCCTCCCTCAGTACAGACCCCACTCACTAAGTACAGACCCCCTCCATCAGTTTAGACCCCCTAAGTGTAGACCCCCATCTATCAGTATAGACCCCCTCAGTGCAGACCCCCCTCCATCAGTGCAGACCCCCTCAGTGCAGACCCCCCTCCATCAGTGCAGACCCCCTCAGTGCAGACCCCCTCCATCAGTGCAGACCCCCTCCATCAGTGCAGACCCCCCTCCATCAGTGCAGACCCCTTAGTGCAGACCCCCCCATCAGTGCAGACCCCCTCAGTGCAGACCCCCCTCCATCAGTGCAGACCCCCTTCAGTGCAGACCCCTCAGTGCAGACCCCCCTCAGTGCAGACCCCCCTCAGTGCAGACCCCCTCAGTGCAGACCCCCCTCAGTACAGACCCCCCTCAGTACAGACCCCCTCTATCAGTGCAGACCCCCCTCTATCAGTGCAGACCCCCCTCTATCAGTGCAGACCCCCCTCAGTGTAGACCCCCCTCTATCAGTGCAGGCCCCCCTCAGTGCAGACCACCCTCTCCATCAGTGCCAGTGCAGACCTTCCCCTCCCATAACATCCCCCAGCACATGTCCATTTGTCAAGAGCAGAAGGAACCGGCGCTGTGTGTTCAGTGGAGAGGGGAGGGGCGATCCATGCAGCTAACCCCGGCTTCAGTATTGTGAGAGGAAAAGCCGATTAATTGGCTGCACGGATCGAGCCCCCTTCCTCTCTCCACTGAACACAAGGGGGAACGATCTAGCGGCGGAGCCGGCGGCCATTTTGCTGAAGCCAGCTCCTGCAAAAATGAAAAAGCAAACATTCCCGATTTCCCTGGGCAAAATCCTGATTCGGGACAGCCTCCGATCGGGACGAGGGTCCCAAAATCGGGATTGTCCTGGGAGAATCGGGACTGTTGGCAACTATGCAGCTGCTGGGCAGACATTCCTCTATCCACTATGGTTAGCCTGTATTGCCAGCTTAAAGGGGTTGTAAAGTTAATTTTTTTTTTTTTTTTAAATAACAAACATGTTATACTTACCTTCACTGTGCAGCTCGTTCTGCACAGAGTGGCCCCGAACCTGGTCTTCTGGGGTCCCTCGGCGGCTGTTTCAGCTCCTCCCCGCAAGCATTTACCACCTTAATGCGAGCTCCCTCGCACGGTGGTGAGTGCTTGCGGGCGCGCTCCCGTGATACAGCCGGCGGCTATAGCCGCTCGCTGTATCACTCGGCCCCGCCCCCCGGCGCGCCGCGTCATTGGATGTGATTGACAGCAGCGCGAGCCAATGGCTGCGCTGCTTTCAATCCATCCACTGCAGCCAATCAGCAACCAGGCTGAGCTGCAATGAAGATGACGAGGACGAGCAGCGAAGATTCGAGGCGTCAGGTAAGTAAAACGGGGGGCCTGGGGGCGGCGGTACTGTCAAAAGTTTTTTCACCTTAATGCATAGAATGCATTAAGGTGAAAAAATTTTTACCTTTACAACCCCTTTAAGTAGCTTCTGGACTGTCTAAGGGAGATTGTACAATTTTTAAATCTTTATTTAGACATCCAAAAAATAATGAGACAAAACATTTGACAAAATCAGCATATGCCATAGGCCATTAACAACATGATACGGTAGATACTGACAAACCCCCACCCCCAGTATAGTCACGTCTCCCTTGACATCCCAGGATAATAACTGCAATTGGAAACAGAGTATATTGAACACCAGGGTCATAAGTAGGGATGAGCCGAACACCCCCCGGTTCGGTTCGCACCAGAACCCGCGAACGGACCGCAAGTTCGCACGAACGTTAGAACCCCATTGACGTCTATGGGACTCGAACGTTCAAAATCAAAAGTGCTCATTTTAAAGGCTAATTTGCATGGTATTGTCCTAAAAAGGGTGTGGGGACCCGGGTCCTACCCCAGGGGACATGTATCAATGCAAAAAAAACTTTTAAAAACGGCCGTTTTTTCGGGAGCAGTGATTTTAATGATGCTTAAAGTAAAAAAAAAAAAGTGAAATATTCCTTTAAATATCGTACCTGGGGGGTGTCTATAGTATGCCTGTAAAGTGACGCGTGTTTCCCATGTTTAGAACAGTCCCTGCACCAAATGTCATTTTTAAAGGAAAAAATCTCATTTAAAACTGCTTGCGGGTTTAATGTCATGTCGGGTCATGGCAATATGGATGAAAATCAGTGAGACAAACGGCATGGGTACCCCCCAGTCCATTACCAGGCCCTTTGGGTCTTGTATGGATATTAAGGGGAACCCCGCACCCAAATTAAAATAAGGAAAGGTCCCTATATACTCTGAACAGCAGTATACAGGCGGTGCAAACAAGACAGGGACTGTAGGTTTGTTGTTAAGTAGAATCTGTTTGTAATTTTGAACATTTTTAACGTGTTTAGCTCCACCCAAAAAATCTTTTCTAAGCTTTTTGGAAAACATAGGGAAGGGTTATCACCCCTGTGACATTTGTTTTGCGTCTTTCCTCCTATTCAGAAGATTTCACCTCACTTTTTTGTCCCAATGAAAAATGTTTTTTGAAAATTTGGTTTTTTTTGTGGAACAAGGATTGGAAAGCATCAGTGGAAAGGAGAAATTGTTTTCCCATATTAACTCTTACATGAGAGAATTTCCCTTCCTAGGGGTAGATTTCATCTCACTTCCTGTTGTCTCCTTCCGTTTGCAAGTAGGAGTCGTTTGTAAGTTAGATGTTTGAAAGTAGGGTCCTGCCCTATATACTCAGCAGAAATTTGGGCCTTAGGTGTTGCTGTGGCCAAAACACTGTAAGCCCTCACAGGGCCCTGCTGTGAAATATTAGATCAAGAATTGTAATTACATGCCCCTGTTGAACAGGAGCTGAAAAATTAGGCCTTAGGCACTGGTGCTGGTGCCACAACACTGCAACCCCTCACAGACACTCTAGTTGGAACGCAGGAACGAGCCCTGCTGCAAAGTATTGCATCAAAAATTGTAATTACACGCCCCTGTTAGACAGGGGCAGAAAAATTGGGCCTTAGGCACTGGTGCTGGTGCCACAACACTGCAACCCCTCACAGACACTCTAGTTGGAATGCAGGAACGAGCCCTGCTGCAAAGTATTACATCAAAAATTGTAATTACACGCCCCTGTTAAACAGGGGCTGAAAAATTGTGCCTTAGGCACTGGTGGTGGCGCCCAGAACCAAAAATGTTCTTACAAGCTATCAGCGTGATGATTGAGGAGGAAGAGGATAATTACTCAGGGATAGTCACTCAGCATCAGCATAGGCAGTCTTTGAAGGGATCTGAAAAAAATTATTCAGTTACATCAGCATCAGGTGCTTGGTAGCTGGTGGTGATCCAAGACTGATTCATTTTTATGAAGGTCAGCCGATCGACCGAGTCAGTGGACAGACGCACCCTGTGATCGGTTACCACGCCTCCAGCAGCACTGAATGTGCGTTCCGAAAGAACGCTGGATGCAGGACAGGCCAGTAGCTCAATTGCATACTGTGCAAGCTCTGGCCAGTGATCCATCCTCAAGACCCAGTAACCCAGAGGATTTTCGGTGGGAAAGGTGTCCAAGTCTGATCTTGCCCCTAGGTATTCCTGCACCATGTAAAACAGACGCTGGCGATGGTTGCTGGAACCGATCATACCTTGGGGCTGCGGACCAAAAAATTGTCTGAACGCATCGGTCAGACGGCCACCTTCTCCACCGCTCCTTCTTTGACTGACCGAAGCCTCAGCAACACGTTGTCCAGAAACAGGAGTTTGTAACCTCCCAGTCTCTGGGAACGCGTTGCACAGACCTTTCTGCAAGGCCTCCCGAAGATGTTTCATCCTCTGCTCCCTCTGCGATGGCAAGATAAGGTCCGCAACCTTACCCTTGTAACGTGGATCAAGGAGGGTTGCCAGCCAGTATTGGTCCTTCTCCTTGATACCACGAATACGAGGATCCTTATGCAGGCTTTGCAGGATCAGGGAGGCCATGCAGCGTAGGTTTGCTGAGGCATTCGGTCCGGAGTCCTCTGGGTCACTAAGGACAACAACGTCCGCAGCCACCTCCTCCCAGCCACGTACAAATCCATGTGTTCCTTGGGACTGATCCCTTAAAGACTGCTGATGCTGAGTGCCAGGCTCCACCTCCATACTGACACAATCTTCCTCCTCCTCCTCCTCCTCGTCCTCTTCCTGTGTGATCGGCGGGCACGCAGGAACACTGTCTGGATAAAGGGGGCCTTGAGAGCTAAGGAAGTCCTCCTCTTCCTGCCTCTGTTCTGCCTCAAGTGCCCTGTCCATTATTCCACGCAGCGTGTGCTCCAACAGGTGGACAAGGGGGACAGTGTCACTGATGCATGCACTGTCAGTGCTCACCATCCTCGTGGCCTCCTCGAATGGTGACAGGACAGTGCATGCATCCCTGATCATGGCCCACTGGCGTGGGGAAAAAAAACCAAGGTCCCCTGACCCTGTCCTGGTGCCATAGTCGCACAGGTACTCATTGATGGCCCTCTGCTGCGTGTGCAGCCGCTGCAGCATGGCCAATGTCGAGTTCCACCTGGTGGGCATGTCACAGATTAGGCGGTTCTTGGGCAGGTTAAACTCCTTTTGGAGGTCCGTCAGCCGAGCACTGGCATTATATGACCGGCGGAAATGCACACAGACTTTCCTGGCCTGCCTCAGGACATCCTGTAAGCCCGGGTACCTGCCCAAGAACCGCTGCACCACCAAGTTAAGGACGTGAGCCAAACAGGGCACATGGGTCAGTTGTCCCTGTCGGAGGGCAGAGAGGAGGTTGGTGCCATTGTCGCAAACCACCATTCCTGCCTTAAGTTGGCGTGGCATCAACCACCTCTGAACCTGCCCCTGCAGAGCTGACAGAACCTCTGCCCCAGTGTGGCTCCTGTCCCCCAAGCACACCAGCTCAAGCACCGCATGGCATCTTTTGGCCTGCGTACTTGCGTAGCCCCTTGAACGCCTACGGAGCACCGCTGGTTCCGAGGAAGAGGCCATGGAGGAAGAAGAAGAGGAGGGGGTGGAGGAGAGAGGTGTGTCACAATCAGCATTTTGGAGGCGTGGTGGCGGAACAACCTCCAACACTACTGCACCTTGTCCTGCATCCTTCCCAGCTGCCAGCAGAGTCACCCAATGCGCCGTGAAACTTAAGTAACGTCCCTGTCCATGCCTGCTGGACCATGAGTCAGCGGTAATATGCACCTTACCGCTGACCGCCCTGTCCAGCGAGGCATGGACATTGCCTTCCACATGCCGGTAGAGAGCCGGAATCGCCTTCCGTGAGAAAAAGTGGCGTTTGGGTACCTGCCACTGAGGAACCGCACATTCCACAAACTCACGGAAGGGGGCAGAGTCTACCAACTGAAAAGGCAGCAGTTGAAGTGCTAGCAATTTTGCCAAGCTAGCATTCAACCGCTGGGCATGTGGATGGCTGGGAGCAAACTTCTTTCGGCGGTGCAGCAGCTGGGGCAGGGAAATTTGCCTGGTACAATCTGACGTCGGTGTACCAAAAGCAGATTGCCCACAAGTACTTGGCTGTGACACACCTAATTCTACACCTTCATTCCTCTCACTGCAGGTCTCAGGTCTCCTCCTCCTCCTCCTCTCTTCTATCAGGCACCCACGTTGAGTCAGTGACCTCATCATCCCCTCCCTCCTCATCACTGGAGCAAACCTGGCAGTATGCTGCAGCAGGGGGAGCATGACTGCCAGATTGCTGTCCTTCTTGGGAACCCCCTCTGTCCGTGCTCATGTTACTGCCTTCATCGAGCTCAGTATCATCATCAGAGCCTTCCAAACGCTGGGCATCCTCCTGGAGCATGTACCCAACACTGTGGTCAAACAGTTCGAGGGAATCCTCAGGAGGACATGGTGGAGCTAGGGAAGGAGTCACTGATGACATTGAGCTGAGGGAAGAGGCCGCTGCTTTGCCAGACAAAGCACCCTGGGCATGGGTGAGAGAGGATGAGGAGGATGAGGACGGCTTGGTCATCCACTCGACCAAGTTTTCTGCATGTTGCGGCTCAACACGGCCAGCTGCCGAAAAAAAGGCCAAGCGTGTCCCATGGCCACGGGCTGATGAGGATGCACCGTCTCCACGACCAGCACTAGACACAGAGCCTGCTTGCCCTCTCTTATTGGCTTGTGACTGTCTGCCTCTCCTTCTTGGCCTTCCAGACATACTAATGGCCTGTAGCTGCACTAAGCTGGGATAGAACACCTGTAATTTTCTTCAGGTAGCTTTATATACTGTAACCAGACAAGCCTGCCTGTCAGTAGGAAGATAACAGGAACGGATCTAGCTGAACACTGTGAGCAGGACGCACTGCACTAAATGTAAATAGCAGGAACGGATCTAGCTGAACACTGTGAGCAGGACGCACTGACTGCACTAAATGTAAATAGCAGGAACGGATCTAGCTGAACACTGTGAGCAGGACGCACTGACTGCACTAAATGTAAATAGCAGGAACGGATCTAGCTGTGCACTGTGAGCAGGACGCACTGCACTAAATGTAAATAGCAGGAACAGATCTAGCTGAACACTGTGAGCAGGACGCACTGCACTAAATGTAAATAGCAGGAACGGATCTAGCTGAACACTGTGAGCAGGACGCACTGCACTAAATGTAAATAGCAGGAACAGATCTAGCTGAACACTGTGAGCAGGACGCACTGCACTAAATGTAAATAGCAGGAACAGATCTAGCTGAACACTGTGAGCAGGACGCACTGCACTAAATGTAAATAGCAGGAACGGATCTAGCTGAACACTGTGAGCAGGACGCACTGCACTAAATGTAAATAGCAGGAACGGATCTAGCTGAACACTGTGAGCAGGACGCACTGCACTAAATGTAAATAGCAGGAACAGATCTAGCTGAACACTGTGAGCAGGACGCACTGCACTAAATGTAAATAGCAGGAACGGATCTAGCTGAACACTGTGAGCAGGACGCACTGCACTAAATGTAAATAGCAGGAACAGATCTAGCTGAACACTGTGAGCAGGACGCACTGCACTAAATGTAAATAGCAGGAACAGATCTAGCTGAACACTGTGAGCAGGACGCACTGCACTAAATGTAAATAGCAGGAACGGATCTAGCTGAACACTGTGAGCAGGACGCACTGACTGCACTAAATGTAAATAGCAGGAACAGATCTAGCTGAACACTGTGAGCAGGACGCACTGACTGCACTAAATGTAAATAGCAGGAACGGATCTAGCTGAACACTGTGAGCAGGACGCACTGACTGCACTAAATGTAAATAGCAGGAACGGATCTAGCTGAACACTGTGAGCAGGACGCACTGCACTAAATGTAAATAGCAGGAACAGATCTAGCTGAACACTGTGAGCAGGACGCACTGCACTAAATGTAAATAGCAGGAACGGATCTAGCTGAACACTGTGAGCAGGACGCACTGCACTAAATGTAAATAGCAGGAACAGATCTAGCTGAACACTGTGAGCAGGACGCACTGCACTAAATGTAAATAGCAGGAACAGATCTAGCTGAACACTGTGAGCAGGACGCACTGCACTAAATGTAAATAGCAGGAACAGATCTAGCCTAATCTAGCTAACTCAAATCAAATGACACTGTCTGTCTCTCTCTCTATCAGCACACCGGAACACACTACACAGGGCCGCCGTGCAGGCGGCCTTATATAGTGTGGGGCGTGTACTAAATCCCCTGAGCCATAATTGGCCAAAGCCACCCTGGCTTTGGCCATTTACAGCTCTCTCTACTGACGGCGCTGTGATTGGCCAAGCATGCGGGTCATAGTGCATGCTTGGCCAATCATCAGCCAGCAATGCACTGCGATGCCGCAGTGAATTATGGGCCGTGACGCGCCACACGAATTTGGCGCGAACGGCCCATAACGTTCGCAATTCGACGGACGGTCGAACAGCCGATGTTCGAGTCGAACATGGGTTCGACTCGAACACGAAGCTCATCCCTAGTCATAAGGTGCAATAGATGGTAATACGTGGCAATAGAGCCCAGAGTTAAGGCCTAAGTATGCCTCCCATGACCACATGTATGCTCAATAAATCAGAAAGTGAAAAAGTGATTGTAACACTTAATTGAAACTAACACTTACCTTTCTGCCCCTAACACTAGCCTTAACCTAACCCCTAACACAAGTCCCTGCTCATGCATTCTTATCAGTCACGCACTGAAAGTATTGGGTCAATCAGTGCTAATGATAGTGCCAAAAGCCACTTGCCCTTCACTGATATTTTTCTAATGCAATAAAGTGGGGGTGCTCAACCTGTGGTCTGCAGGCCACATGAGGCCCTTGGAGCCCTCTGATGTGGCCCTCCACCTCAAACTAGGGAAGTGCACTTCCATTATATCCTGCAGGTTTGGTGCACATTCTAAAAGCACACCTAAACTCCTAAATGCAGGAGTTTTGGTGCACATTCAGAAAGTGTAATATGCCCCCAAGATATAATAGAAGATTATGGCAAAGCACAAAGGGTAAGCAAAAGGTGCACTGCGCTGGCAAACCGCAGCGCATCAGTGTGAAAGCAGCCTTATATGGGGCTCAAGACAGTAAGGGCTCGTTTACATTTGTGGTTTGCAGGAAAATATAACCCCATCGTTTAGATGTATTTTTTCTACACACCCCCAACCACTGGTGTAGAGTCAGGGATCACAATGGTGACCCCCGCCCATGCTCCAGGGGGCCCGTGTGGCCTTCCTGTCACATTCTGCTTTACACTTGGACAGGGGGGTTGGCAGGGGATGCATATAGAGAAACTGATCCTCTCCATTTTCCTCCTGCAACTGCTGAAAACTGGCTTCTCCTCCTTTCCCTCCCACTGGCATTAAGTGGCTGCAGGAGGAAAATGTTCATTATGCTATTTAAAATAAAAAATGTTATATTCGGAACCATTGCATTTCATTGTGGCGTGGGACCGGTTACCAAATCACTTAGGTGGCCCTTGCTCTTCAAAAGGTTGCGCACCCCTGCAGTAAAGAAACCTTTTAGCAACTACTACTTCACTGAGAACATTCCAATAGCAATATTACAATAATTACATCCTTAAGTTTTTCATTTTGAATACAATGGAGTTGAGTCACATAGGCTGTTCACTTTGCATTGGAATTTTGCCTAGTCTATCACTGGCAACACAAAGGGCTTACTCTGGTCCATAACACTTTTGCAGTAAACTGGGTTTACTGATCTGTGTAACAAAAAAGATGAACCCCAAGCAGAAAGAGATTTGCACTTTAACCAAGCCAGCCTCCCTAAAGTGATATAGCTGAGTTACCCTGACTTCTTATTTTATTAAGGTTTTCACAAGTTCTGTTCATGTTATCCTGCTATAAAAGGGGCATTTCTCCAACTCTTTTAGGCCTTGTTCACACAGGTATACTACAGTGTACACCCGTGCAAGGGTCATGTTTGCTTGTACGGAGATGCACAGGTATTTTGTGCATCCCCCTACAGGCAGTGTCATTCATGTCATTTGTACACATCGCTGTACGAACACAGTCGCTGCTTCTAATTTGGCCGGGGCCTGGGTGCATGGCACCGAATGCACACTGTCTGCCTTCAGGGCCGTGCACCTGTGCATCCCCGTGCAGGCAAACATGGCCCTTGCACGGGCGTACTTTGTGCTGTAGTATGCTGGTGTGAACAGGGCCTTAGTAAGATATCTCTGATAGAATTCCTGGGTCTGCAGGCCTGCTGTGGAACTTATGCAGAAATGTCACTCTTTCTGTTGGATCTTTAATTTATATTCTAGTATGGAACTCCCAGATGAACAAGAAGAGAGTTGGGAACTATGGCAGGGGACTCTTGCTGTCTAAGTTTCTAAGACATTTAAAGCCCAACTCTGGGCAAAACTATCCCTTGCAGTGGGGTTGTACCCACTCTGCAAGGGTTAATATCTTGTTTTGTTTAAGAGAGAGAAAAAACAGATTTACTTATTTGATCCTCCGCTTCCCTGGCAGATGGCAGCCCCACCAGCTCCAGCGGTGGACTGACCCTTGGCCTCATCACATCCAGAACAGGGCTTTGAACCCTGCTTTGGTTTTGATGACCCAGACCATTGGAGCATGAGGGGGGGGGAGCTGTGAGGATTTAAATAATTATTTTTTATTTCCCTAGACCAGGAGTCTCCAAACTTTATTGTCCTGACTTAAGGAGGGCCGGATTGTGACCAGCAGGGGCAGAAAATGTCACAAGCCCAGTATTAGTGAGAATAAATATGGCCTCAGGGTTGGCGGTCAATAGAAGGAGTATTCCTCCTATTAGTAGGAGGAATAGTATCCCATCATTGGTATCGGTGGAAGATACAGTGCCCCATTGTTGGTGTCAGTGGGAGGAATTGTGCCCCAAGGGCCAGATAAAGACTAGTAAAGGGCCACATCTGGCTCTCGGGCCGGAGACCCCTGCCCTAGACCCAAACAAATAAATAACCTATGCAGTGGAGCTGTGAGATAACTTTTCTAGTTGCCCAGAGTTGGGCTTTTTTAAAGCAAAATAATGATTCAGCCCACTAGGTTCTGCCTGTAACAAAAATATCAATTATGGGTTTGCTGAACCTTTATATTAATTCATACAGTGTAGTGAATTGATGCTACAGTACATGCTAGTTAATATGTCTTCATCTACGTGACATGATCTATCACATTTAGCCTATCTGAAGACACATGAGCAATAAATCTGTCCAATAATAAGTTTAAGTAACAATTTTAAATGTTTTACTGAAAACCAGTTCATACAATGTTAGCTGGATTTTACGTTTTCTCAAATGTTTTTATCGTGTAAACAAGGACTTAGCTATGATCTACACTTACCGAGAACCTACAACTGACACACAATGACATTTGTGCGGGCTTGTGTCCCCAAACTCACACTTTTTGGGTTGGGAACATGCACCCTACCCACACAGATGTCATACTGGGGCACAGCAGCTGTATCCATGCAGCCAATCTGTCCCAACTGACATCAATGGGACTGCCAGCACAGGGATGCACGGAACACCTGTGCATCCCCATGCAGTTAAACACGGCCCTGCACGGGTATAGTACACCCTGTGTGAATGAGGCCTAAGAACTGGTAAACTGCAAAACAAACACATTTTTGTTTTTGAGTTTAAGACTGCTTTTTTTTCTTGTCCTTGTTGCTGATCTCCTACCTTCACCAACTTTGTCATCCATGTTCTTCTGAGCTCTGTAGTTCCTCTGTAATAGACTGCTGAATTTGCTGAAAAACCATTCACCGCGATCGGTGTTCTCATATACAATACCTGACGCAGCGTTATATCCCTGCAGTGTCATAAAGTGATTTCTGATGATAATCCCCGCTCTGCACTATTGGTAATGACAACCTGCACTGGTGGGACTGACATGTGGCACTGGTGGGACTGACAAGCTGCACTGGTGGTACTGAGATGCGGCACTAGTGGGACTGACATGCGGCACTGGCGGGACTGAGAAGCTGCACTGGTGAGACTGGCCCATGCGGCACTGGTGGGACTGACATGAGGCACTGGTGGGACTGACATTTGGCTCTGGTGGTCCCTGACATTCGGCTCTGATGGTCCCTGACATTCGGCACTGATAGCCCCTAACATTCGACACTGGTGGTCCCTGACATTCGGCACTGTTGGTCCCTGACATTCGGCTCTGGTGGCCCCTAACATTCGACACTGGTGGTCCCTGACATTCGGCACTGTTGGTCCCTGACATTCGGCTCTGGTGGTCCCTGACATTCGGCACTGTTGGTCCCTGACATTCGGCTCTGGTGGTCCCTGACATTCAGCACTGGTGGTCCCTGACATTCGGCTCTGGTGGTCCCTGACATTCGGCACTGGTGGTCCCTGACATTCGGCACTGGTGGTCCCTGACATTTGACACTGGTGGTCCCTGACATTCGGCTCTGGTGGTCCCTGACATTCGGCACTGGTGGTCCCTGACATTTGGTACTGGTGGTCCCTGACATTTGACACTGGTGGTCCCTGACATTCAGCACTGGTGGTCCCTGACATTTGACACTGGTGGTGTAATGAGCCCCTGCTCGCTCGATTCCACTCTCCCGACACTCCTCTGTGGCTATAGAATCAGATTGCAGATCGCAACATCTGATGGTTCGGTCATCCAATCCAGTTATGATAGCTCAGAACAAACACCAGGCAGGCTGTATGTAAGTTCAAACAGGAATCTCTTTTATTGAAAGGAATACAGGCTCTTTTATACAGTAAAAGAGGAGGTGCATACCTCCTGCTCATATTACTCTGAACATACACCTGTGACCAGAAACCTAATTAACATGGGCTAATTAACTAATGCCTTTAGACAGCCTAGATGACTCAGTCATGACTTTTAGGCCAGACTGGCCGTCTTGTAGCTCAGAAAACCCAATCAACATTATCACAAATCAACACAGAACTCTTCTTTACACAATAGCAGAGTTAATTAACACAGACAACAATGGGGATCTAATGACTCTTAGATCTCATACTAGACTTATTTACAATAAACACATTCTAGCAGGCAACAGACAGACAGGTGTCTGGAATTGACATCAGCATCTCTTAACAGTATTTGTCCCAGCATTATGAATCAGCCACTATTTCTAATATGGCAAATCCAGGGTCCCCAGAGTCTGCGTGTCCTGGGGGAGCAGGACCCGAATCCACAGTAATACCACCTCAAGGGTCCCCAGGCATACAGTTCACAAAGAGCACCGTTCCCCCAAATGCCAGGGCCCATAATCGGTCGGCAAGAGGCTTGCATTCAGTCCCCTCCAAAAGCCTCTATCCCGGGGGAGTCTGTCACATTTCTGTTGGTGCTGGGCAGAGCACAGTGAAGTTTGGCCCTAATAACAGCTCTTCTTCTGCTGGAGGCTCACAAGGTTGTTCTTCCTCAGCAGAAAAGTCTATCAAATCCCCTGTCTCTGCAACTGGTGTCTGGGGATAAAGGTTCACCATCTCCTGTCCGTGGAACCCAGAAGATGCTATCAGTGCTGGGCAGAGGTTAGCAGAGCTCTGCCCTATTGTCAGCACTTCAGCTTTGGGGATAGCAATCTCCAGATTTTCCACTGCCGATTCTCTGGCATTCTGCTGGACAGGCACATTCCTCCATCCAAGATCATCCAATGCAGAAACAGGTTTATCAAGGTCAGTCAGCACTTGCTCCATCCGCCATAAGACCTCCGCATCCATAGCTGCAAGGGCAGGTTGGCAAAGCACACTGTTACTCTGCCACATTGTCGACTCTTCAGCCAGGATTTCAGAGTTGTCAACTGGTATTTTCTGATAGTCCCAGGCAAAGGGAGCCCCACCCTGCTGCTGAGCAGAGTCTAGCAGCTGTCTGTAGGCAATCTCAAGCTCCCATTCCTGAATGGCCAGAAACTCCAAATCTTCCTGTGCCCAGTGCACTTCTTTTTTTTTTTTTTTTTTTTTTTTTTTTTTTTTTTTTTTTTTTTTTGTTTCCATCACATCTTTATTATTTTTCCTTTCTAGGATATTCTTAAATATTTTTAAAAACCGGCGACAAAACGCCTTCTATAATTATAAACCCTATTATTATCTTAGTCTCTCTCAGTCCCTCTTATTTCCCCCCGCCCCCCCCCCCCCTCATCCCCCCCATCCCCCCCATCCCCCCCCTCCCCCTCCCCTGTGTCTGGTCCGTTCCTTTATGTTATTTATTTATCCACTTGGCTCTGCACCTGTTCTTTCTTTTATCCTATCTAAATAAATATCCGAGACTTTGTAGTTTTTCCAACTTTCCCATCTACTATTATCCCCTTTCTCTCCTCCTTCCATTTTGTAGTGATAATCTATTTCCTTTAGCCAGTCTCTAATGTCTGGTTTTCCACTTTGTAGCCAATTCTTGGGAATTAAGGCCTTGGCCGCATTCAGGAGGTTAGGTATTATTGATTTTCTATATTGTTTCTTAGGTTTATTGTAGATATGGAAGAGGCAAGTCCAAATATTTTGTTCTATTTCTTCTCCAGTTATTTCCTTTATGTTATTTAACACTTCCTTCCAGTACTCCATTATTATTGGGCATTCCCACCATATGTGTGTGATCGTTGCTATTTGGCCACATTTTCTCCAACACAAGGAGGTTCTATCTTGATGGAATCTGTGTATTCTTACTGGGGTCATATACCATCTTGATACTAGTTTATAATTCATTTCTATGGTCTTCATGTCCCAAGCCTTATTATATCCCATTTCTATCATTTTTTCCACTTTTTGGTTATCTATTTTTAAATTCATTTCTTTTTCCCATTGATTTATATATTCTGGTCTTTCTTGTGCTTCCAAATCTGTCAGTATACTATAAATTTTTGATGTTCCGTTTTTTAATGGTGTTTCATTGCTACATAGCTTTTCCAGTGCAGTTAATTTTGTTTCATCTCTCAGTGGGTGTGGTATTGTGCTTACTAGGTGCCTTAGTTGAGTATAATTCCATTCATTCATCTTCCATCCATTCCTTTCCTCTATTTCTACTCGTGTTCTTATTTTGCCATTTCTAGTGATATCTTTCAGTCGTGGGTTACCTATTCCTTGGATTTCAAATATTTCCCTCCCAGGGGTGAAGAGATTCGATCCTGTGAGTGCTAATAGTGGTGAATTATATTTCCATTCATTCTTTAAGTGAATGGTGTCCCAAATTTTAAATACATTTTTTGTTATTTCGTGCGTGTCGGTGTCCAATAGTCTATATTTCCGTGGAATCCAAATATTCTTATGTAGTGTGGCTCCACTTATTGTGTTTTCCATTTCCACCCATTTTTTTTCATTTTTCTCATTTGTCCACTCTAACATTCGTGTTAAAACTATGGCTTTATAGTACCTACTTATATCTGGGAGGGCAAGACCCCCATGCTCCTTTTTCCTTGTGATCAGCGTGTATTTAATTCTTGGTTTTTTATTAAGCCATATGTATTTTAGCAGGATTGTTTTAATTATTTTAAAAAAGCTCTGCGGGATTTTTACTGGTAACATCTGTAATCTGTAGTTTATTTTAGGTAATATCGTCATCTTAAACATATTTATTCTTCCAATCCATGAAAGTGGCTGTATTCTTAACTTTTTCATTTCTTCTTTGACCTCATTGATCAGTGGAATAAAGTTTGCCTGATAAATTTTTTCGACTCTAGGAGTTATTTTAATTCCAAGGTAATTTAGTTCTTTTACCCAAGTGAATGGGAATTCTTTTTGTAGAAACTGAACTTCCTTTTTCTCTAGACCTATGTTTAATATTTCCGTTTTTATTGGATTAATTTTGAAGTTTGACAGTTCTCCGTATTTTTTAATTTCTTTCAGTATGTTTGGGAGTGACACTCTTGGGTTGGATACGTACATCAAGATGTCGTCCGCGTAGGCAGCGATCTTATGCTCTTTTCCTCCTAGTTTCGCTCCTTCTACCTCTTTGTTATTGCGGAGTGTTGCTAATAGTGGTTCTAAGGCCAATACATATAATAGTGGAGACAATGGACAGCCTTGCCGTGTTCCATTCTGCATCTTAATTTTTGGAGAGAGTCTACCATTTACTTTTACGACTGCTGTCGGGCCATTATACAAATTTGTTATCCACTTCATCATTTTTGTCCCAATACCCAAGTGCCGCAATGTATCCATCATGAAACCCCAGTCTACCCTGTCAAATGCTTTTTCTGCATCCAATGACAGGAATAGAACTGGGGTCTCATTCTGCACCTTCTTGTGCAACATCAATAATGATTTTAGGCTGTTGTCCCGCCCCTCTCTCCCCGGGACAAAACCAGTTTGGTCCGGGTTGATCCACAGTGGGATTAGTTTTTTTATCCTAGTGGCCAGGATCTTGGAGTACAGCTTCGTATCAGCGTTCAATAGGGCTATTGGCCTGTAACTTGAGCAGTTAACTTTGTCTTTCCCTTCTTTTGGTAGTATTGTAATATGAGCTAATAATGATTCACTTCTTATTTCTTCATCTTCCCCTAAGGAATTCATATATTCTAATAGTTTTGGAGTCAGCTGTTCTTCAAATTTTTTATAGTATTTGACCGTAAACCCGTCTGGTCCTGGGCTTTTTCCTACAGGAGTTTCCTTTAATGCCAGTTTTACCTCTTCATGCGTAATATTTTTTTCCAATTCTTCTAGTTGGTCTATTTTTAGTTTTGGTAAGTTTGCTTTTTTTAAATATTCTTGTATCTTCTTTGTTCTTGTATTCGCTTCTTTCCAACTTTCCTGTCCTTTTATTGCATAAAGGGAGCTGAAGTATTTTTGAAATGTTATCGCTATATCTGTAGTTTTATTTACCACTTCTCCTTTTTCATTTTTGATCTTCTCAATGTAATTCAAAGACTTCTTTTTTTTTACCAGATTTGCTAGGTATTTTCCTGGTTTATTACCCCATTTATATTTTTCTTGTACTACTCTGTTGTAGTCCTTCCTTTCTTCTTGTTCCATCCAGTCTTTTAATTGCTCTCTCTTTTGAGATAATAGGCCGAAGATTTTGTTGTTTACTTGATTTTTGTGTTTTCGTTCCAATTCATAAATTTCTTTAATTATTTGTTGCATGTTTGTTTTCCTTTCCTGTTTTTTTCTTGCCCCTATAGCTATTAACTTGCCCCTAATAACAGATTTATGCGCCTCCCATATTGTTGCTTTCGATACCTCTGGTGTATCGTTTTCTTCAAAATATCTTTTAATTTCTTCTATGATGCTTTTTTCGGTCTCACTGTCTTCTAATAAAGTTTCGTTGATTCTCCATGGACCCCTTTCAAGGACTTCTCCTTTTATTTTCATTCTCAAGATTACTGGGCTGTGGTCTGAGGCGGTTATTATGCCTATTTTTGTTTCTTCTATTTCTTCCAAGTTTCTATGTTCGACCATGATGTAATCCAATCTGGAGTAAATTTTGTGTACTGTTGAATAGAATGTGTAGTCCTTTGTGCTGGGGTGCTGAATTCTCCAAGGGTCTATTAGTTGCTGTTCATATAATGTTCTTTTTAATTTCTTTAGTTGATTTACCTCTTTGTCCCTTACTCTTGAGGTACTGTCCATTTTATTATCCATGCTGAAGTTGAAGTCTCCAGCTAGTATTAATTTTCCTTGCTTGAATTCCATTAGTATTTTAATTATATCTATCAAATATTTTTTAGGGTTCTTATTAGGACAGTAGACATTGGCCAATGTATATTTTACCCCGTAAATAGTTCCTGTAATAAAAAGATATCGACCCTCCGGGTCTATTTTCCTTTGATCTATTAGAAAACGTACATTTTTCCCTATACCGATGGCTACTCCTTTGGCCCTTCTTATTGGCGAGTCTCCTTGATACCATGTTGGTATGTTTCTTGAATAAATTTTGGCACTTGAGTTTTGGGTTATATGCGTCTCCTGTAGGAAAATTATTTCTGCTTTACTTTTTTCAAGTTCTCGGAGGATGATGTTTCTCTTCCCTGGGGAATTTAGTCCTCGGACATTGTAAGAGATTATTTTTATGCTGTTTACGTTTTCCATTCTTGTGCCTTTTCTTCCCCGCCCGTCCTCCGGCCCTCCCCCCCACGCGGTCCCCCTAGGAGACCGGATGGAGGGGACACCCAGCGGACGCACGGGGTCTCCTCATCTCTTGTCTCAGAATAGGTGTGCCTATGTAACCACTCATGTGACTCAGACCTCTCCCTCCCCACCCTCCCTCCCCCTCCCCTCCCTCCTCCCACCCTCCCCCTCCCTTTTTTCTGATATGGGTTTTTTACCCCCATATTCTCTAGAGCTGAGAGCATTTTACTTTGTTTTGTGGGGCACGCTCTGCCCCCTCTGCTCTATTTATTGTGAGGCGGAGCTCTGTAAGACACCCTATTCCCCCCCTGCCTAAGCACTAATAGGGCGACCCCCTGTCCACTCCGTGAGTCCCTGTCTCCCTCTCCCTGCATTTTTGTTGTGTTTTACCAATCCTTTCACTTTCCTTTTTTCCCATCCCATCAACCCCAGCCCCCCCCCCTTTCCACTCTAAGGCCCCTTGCACCGTTGTGTGATATTTTCTCAGATATTAATTTCCCCGAGAGTCCACATCTTGATGTCTGATCCTTGAATTTACTTGCCACTGTAGGTCATCTCTTGCCGTTATTCGCTCCTGACTATTTGCATATTTTTCCAATTCTGGGGAGGGGATTTCTAGTTTGTTGCAAAAGTCCGGAATCTCCTCTACATGTCTTAGCCTCGCACTTATTCCGTTTTTCCTTGCTATTAGACATGCTGGAAAACCCCAGTTGTATTGAATTTCTTGCTCCCGGAGGATTTCTAATAATGGCTTTAGTATCCGTCGTCTTTTCAGCGTTTCTTGAGATAGGTCTTGAAATATTTGTAATTTACCTCCCGCAAACTCTATTTGTGTTTTCCTCTTTAGGTTTATCCAGATCTGTTTTTTTTCTTCCCATTTTTCAAAACGTACGATTACATCTCTAGGTGTTTCCCTTGCGAACCTTTGAGGTTTTTTTACTCGAAAGACACTTTTTATTCCTATTGTGTTAGTTGTTTCCTTTCCCAAGATTTGGTTGAAGAGATTGTTCATTTTTTCTATTAGATTTTCTGCTTGTTCTGTTTCCGGTAACCCACGTATTCTCAAGTTTTTCTTTTTATCTCTATTTTCTTGCTCTTCTATTTTATATGATTGTTCCTGTTGTTCCCATTTTAATTTCTTTATTTCGTCTTCTAGTTCCTTTATATTTTTTTGATGTAGGTCCACTTTGATCTCTACTTCTTCCACTCTGTTTAACATATATCCCATGTCTTTATGGAGTATTGACATCTCTGCTTTTAGGGAATTCTCTAGTGCCGTGAACATTTTTTCCATATCCTGTTTTGTTGGCAACTGTGGCCCTTGTTGTCCTTCCTCCTTTCCTCTGTCTTCCTCTCCCATTTCTGGCTCCATTCTGGGTTCTGAGAGGTGGCTGGTTTCTGTTTGTACTTTATACTGGCCTTTTTTATCCTTGTTGTCCTTCTCTTTTGTATCTATTTGTCTGCCCTTTGAGCCTACTTGTTTCTCTCCTTCTCCGATTCCTTGCTGTATATACCTGTTCATAGGGCCTGGACTTGGGCCTAGGCTGGTCCTAGGTGATTTTGGTATTGCTCCCGCACTTCTTGTTGTTTTCCCCTTCATGTTTGTTTCTATGGCTGGATTTATAAGAACTTCAAAGCTGCCTTCCAGAATGCCCCTTGATTGGGGTCTCTTAATGATGTAAAAATCTCCCAGCCTTTTTAAATTGACTTATTTTTACTAATATTTCTTTTATTTCGTTCTCATACCCGGCATCCTCCCCACAATCCAATAATAGAAATAATTAATGAGATATGAGTAGTCCCCGTTTTCCAGAAGTTATGTTACTACCTTAAGTACATTAAGCATTCCTTGTTGCTGTTCAATTGTTTAAGCGTATTTAAGCTGAAAAAAAAAAAAAAAAAAAAAAAAAAAAAAAAAGCGCTCAAAAACGCTATTGCAAAAATGCTGAAAAAAGCTGGAAAAAGTTAAAAAAAGAGAAAAAAAAAAAAAAAAAGTCACTGCAAAGACACCGGGGTCTTCACAGCGCTTTTCCAGCAGCCCGTGTGCATGGGGGCCCAGGTGCTCAGCAAAATAATTCAAATATTTTAGCGATATAATGCAATCTAATTCAAGTATTCAGCAAGATGATTTATATATTCAGCAGTATAGTTTCAGTATGAGCTTATATGTTCCACATTTTTGTTACTATGAAATTTCTTCTTATTCTATAGTTTGTACTATCAAGCCTATAATTAGTACCATTTGCAAAAAAAAAAAAAAAAAAAAAAAAAAAAAAAAAAAAATTCACAAGAAAGGGAGATACTGCAACAGCAGCAGCAGCAGGCAGGTGGGGGCTGGGAGACAACTCTTCCGTTGGCTTGTCTTTCTTTTACCTTCTCCTTCTCTTCTCCCCTGTTCCCCCCCCCCTGTTTTTGTTGTTTTTCTTAGCTCACTTGATTCTACTTTTTCAGCTCTTTCGCCTTTTCCCCTGCTTGTTCACTTCAAGACAATTGCAGTAGAAGAAAAGAGCCAAAAGAGGAGGAAAAAAAAAAAAAAAAAAAATGCTCAAAAACGCTCAAAGACGCTATTGCAAAAACGCTGAAAAAAGTTAAAAAAAATAAATAAATAAAAAAGTCACTGCAAAGACACTGGCGTTTTCACAACGTTCTCCCAACAGCCCATGTGCATGAGGGCCCAAATGCTCATAAAGAAAATTCAAATGTTTTGGCGATATAATGCAATCTAATTCAAGTATTCAGCAAGATGATTTATATATTCAGCAGTATAGTTCCAGTATGAGCTTATATGTTCCACATTTTGTTACTATGAAATTTCTTCTTATTCTATAGTTTATACTATCGAGCCTATAGTTAATACCATTTGCAAAAAACAAAAACAAAAAAAGACCAAAAAAAAAAAAAAAAAAAAAAAGGATCACAAGAAAGGGAGATACTGCAGCAGCAGCAGCAGCAAGCAGGTGGGGGCTGGGAGACAACTCTTCCGTTGGCTTGTCTCTCATTCACCTTCTCCCTCTCCCCTGTTCCCCCCCTGTTTTTATTGTTTTTCTTAGCTCCCTTGATTCTACTTTTTCAGCTCTTTCGCCTTCATTTACTTTCATTTACTTTCGCTTTTTATTCCATTTTATTTCGTTTTATTTCAATATGTTCATTCCCTTTCCCTTTCTTTTGTTCTATTACTTTTCCTTTGCCTTTTCACTTCCAGACAATTGCAATAGAAAAAAAGCCAAAAAAAAAAAAAAAAACGGTACTTATCTTTTAGTTGTTGTTGAAGTTGGGACAAAAAGGGACACTCACTGCAGCTTGTTGCAGTCAGACGCAGGTACAAACTTCCTCTGGCTTACACCACAAGACAGCTCGGTGAGTGATGAGCAGGGGGGGCGGGGAGGGAAGCTACCTACACCTTCTCATCAGGCCGATCATTCCTCTCAGCTGCAGGGAGAGGGCTCTCAGGATCCTCACGCCGTGCACAGAGCCATTACCAGGCTCCTCCCTCCATCCACTCCATCATCCCAGTGCACTTCTGAGACATTCAGTCTTCGCTCTCTGTGCTTCATTATTTCCTCCAAACGCCACTCTCCATCACTCAGAAAGTCAGGGTCCCTGGACAGCCTCCAGTACAACAATCCCAGGCCATCGTAGTCAAAGCCTTCCGTGGGGCTGTCATCCGCTGTCCACGGGCACACTTTGGCTAGATACCACTGGAGGGCTCTGTAGCTCTCGTCCAACCGCATTTCTGCCCAGATCAGCCTGCTTAACTCCGCTGTCCACTCCTGGTTCGGCTGTTCCCCCAATAACAGCATTCGCACTTCATACCGCGATCAGTACCTTACATGGATGGAGGGGAGAACTTTTCCCTGGTTTTCCCTGCTCACGGGCTAGCGCTTCCTTCCAGAGTTCGCAGCGGATAGAATCAAACCATCCCAGCAGGACCTGCTCTCATACTGGTCCTCTATGCTGTATCCGCATCTCTCGCAACCTCCTTCTGAATTCCTCTTCCATGGTGGCTGGTATCTGTACCTCTCCTCACCTGCTATCTGGACCTTGGATCCAGGTGATGGTTTGGATGTGTTCACGGCAAGGAAGCACGATACCACCGGTCCCCCCCGGCTCTCAAGTAAGTCTTTCAGTGTGGCTCTCCTGCAGGCTGGTTTGGAGTGTCCCAGTAACTGGAGAGCAAATCCCACGGCTGCCAACCAATGTAACGAGCCCCTGCTCGCTCGATTTCACTCTCCCGACACTCCTCTGCGGCTATAGAATCAGATTGCAGATCGCAACATCTGATGGTTCGGTCATCCAATGCTCCGGGATTCGAACTACAGCTATGTGCCAATCAAATCCAGTTATGATAGCTCAGAACAAACACCAAGCAGGCTGCATTCACTCCCATCTCAAGGATTCATGGGAAATGTAGTCTGATTACAGTTAGAGAGAGAGAAGAGGCTATGATGCAATCACTCTTCTAACACCTCCTACCTGCCAGAAAAGATGATGCATTTTTTGAATCACAAAGCTGACTTCCTGAAAATGTAGTAACTGTTTAGTGTTGTGTGTGTGTGTGTGTGTGTGTGGGGGAGGGGGGTACTACTGGGGGAATTTGAAAATCCTGGAGTTCTGCTTTTAGAGCCCATTTACACCTGAGCGTTTTGAAGCTTGAAGCCTGAAGCTACAAAACTCTTGAGGGGAAAAAATCCATTATTCTCTATGGAGATGGTTCACATCTTCACTCCAAGTCACCTGAAGCCCTACGCCTGAAGCTCAAACAAGTTCTGGACCCTTTTTTGACACGCGAATCGGGCATATTTTGGTGTTTTTGGAGCAGGAAGCAGATGACAAAATCTAACAACATAGCAACAAATGATGAAACAGATGATAATTTTTCCTATTGGCTAATAAAAAAAATGCCAAAGCTCAAAAACGCCGGACAACGCTGCATGGAAACGCGCAAATATGCCTGAAAAAACGCGCGTAAGATCCTTCCTGATAGTTTACTGTATTTCTTTAAACAAGTATTTAAATCTCTTGGTAGCAAAAAAATGTACTTGCCAGTATTGCCCCTGCTTTGGGCTGGGAGCAGATGGGTGATTTTCATTTGCAAGACTGAGTGACTAAATAGCTATCACTAATATGTCTCTACCATAGGTGTGCACAGCCTCTTGCATTAGGGTGTGCACCCCAAAGCTCAAATACATATGCATGTGTATATGTACTGATGATGTCAGTAGGGCAGTGGACAGTGTCATTAGTTTTATTTTATTTTTAAATAAATTATTTTATTTTGTAACATTTTTTTGGGGGATGAAATATCAGTGGTCTAAACAGGGGGGAATATGCACCACACAAGGCGATTAGGGTGTGCCCAGGCACACCTGGCACACCCTGTGCGCACGCCTATGGTCTCTACTGACACACATAAGAGGCAATGAAAGCAAGCTTATGTGTCATATTATTTACATGATGAAGTGATTAATCGCAGGACACATGCTCTAAATCAGTTGCATCACCAGCATTTAAAGCAACAGGGGCTTTGAGCAAATATTGCCATTAAAAAAAACAGATTGCCTACTTTTTTTCTTTGTTTGTACTAAGACCTCAGGTTGTAGGTTATATTGTCCTGTTAAAGACATAGAAAATATTGTTCAATGGCAGCAAAACCTTTCTGAAATACTGAAGCCAATAACACTGCACTGCGCTATAATCAACACCATATTCCCTACAGCAGAAAGCAGGAAGCATGCCCTTTTCATATTTTACTTTTGCATATTTTTTTTGTTAAATGACTTTGTAATTTGGAAAATCATTGGAAATTATAGTGTTCATCGTAGTACAAAAAAACAAAACAAAAAAATAACACAAGTGCAAAATGTGACAATGATTTCAAGTGTTTGGTCACCAATTCCAGAAGTCTGCCAAGCTAGTTGGAAGCTTTGGTGCATGAAGAGAACTATGATTTATTTGTTATTGCTGAATCTTGGCTTCATACTTCATGCGACTTTGCTATTATAATTCCTAGCTAAGTTCCCTTCTCAAGAGACGGGGTAAAACATAAAGATGGTGGTGTCTGTCTCTATGTGAGAAGTGATCTCAAAGCGAGTGTGAAAGAGGACCTAGTTGATGGAGAGTGTAATGGTGCTGAAGCATTATGGGTGGAACTGTACATGGGTGTGCATACTACATACAAAGTTAATTATGTGTGTGTAAATGAGAAGGAGGAGGCTCATTGCACAGATAGAAAGGTCTACAAGGGCTGGGAAAGTGATAATAATGGGGGATTTTAACTACCCTGAAAATGACTGGAGTAATGGCACTGCTGGGACAGTAAAAGGGTGGACATTTATAAACCTATTACAAGACAGTTTTATGGTACAGCTCATTGAGGCCCCAACTAGAAACGATGATCTGCTGGACCTATTAATCTCAAACAATGTGAAGATTATTACTAATGTTCATATAAGTGCCAGTTCACACCAATGCGGAGTCACGCTCGTGCGACTTTGAAGTTGACATCGCTGAGCGACTTCATTGTGGCTTGCATACGACTTTTTTAACAGAAGTCAATGCAAGTCGTGATGAAGTCTCCCCAAAGTCATCATCCATCATTACTTAGCACACTGCTGCCTAGTGACTTTAACCTCTAAAGTTTAACTAATTTATTTCAATAAATAGGCGTATCATGTGTATTTTGAGGCTTATATTGACAAATAGGCATAGCAAGTGTGTTTTTTGAGGCTGCCAACAAAATACCGTATATACTCGAGTATAAGTCAAATTTTTCAGCACATTTTTTTGTGCTGAAAGTGCCCCCCTCAACTTATACTGGAGTCAAGCACTTTTCTGCAGCAAAAAATTTCATTTTCCGAACCGACTTTGGGGCCCCGTATCTCAGGGCCACTTAGTGCTAGGAACCCCAAATTTGGTGTGAAAACCCAGTGGAACTGGTACCAACACATATCCAAAGCTGAGGTTCCTAGCACTAAGTGTCCCCGAGATACGGGGCCCCAAAATCAGTTCGGAAAATGTCATTCTCTGCTGCAGAAAAGTGCTTGACATTTTCTGAACTGACTTTGGGGCCCCATATCTCAGGGCCACTTGGTGCTAGGAACCCCACATTTGGTGTGCAAACCCAGCGGAACTGGTACCATAACATACCCAAAGCTGGAGTTCCTAGCCCCAAGTGGCCCTGAGATAGGGGGCCACAAACTCGGTTCGGAAAATGTCATTCTCTGCTGCAAAAAAGTGCTTGACATTTTCTGAACTGATTTTTGGGGCCCTGTATCTCGGGGCCATTTGGTGCTAGAAACCCCAGCTTTGGCAATTTTATGGTGCTAATTCCACTGGGTTTGCACACCAAATTTGGGGTTCTTAGCACTAAGTGGCCCTGAGATACGGGGCCCCAAATTCGGTCAACTGTGTCCATCTGCAGCAATGTCATTTCGGGACCCTTTGGCTGCAGCTAGGGGGCATCTAGGAACCATTAACTACCGAGTTTGAAGTTCAGGGGACCTATGGCTGCAAATGGGCACAGTGAGGCATGCAAATGAGAACAGTGATGCTGCAAATGGGCATTGTTGACCCTCTTTTCCACTTACAGTAGCTGTGCATTTCTCACCCTCGTCTTATACTCAGGTCAATAAGTTTTTCCCATTTTTTTTGTGGTAAATTAGGGCCTCGACTTATACTCGGAACGACTTATACTCGAGTATATATGGTACACCTCTGTATGACCTATTTACTTTTTGTAGTTGCTGATGTTGGCTCTCCACTACGCCTGGCTGCTAGCCTCACCAGCACATTTACAATATCAGTAGGTATCTTTACTCAGTCTTTTACATATGTCCTGAGCAGCAAGCATTTTAAGTTTGATATACTTCTTACCTTGAGTTTATTTTTTGTAGTTGCTGATGTTGGCTCTCCACTTCGCCTGTCTGCCAGCTTTACCAGCACATTTACAATATCAGTTGGTATCTTTACGTAGTCTCTTACACATGTTCTGAGCAGCTAACTTTTTAAGTTTGATATACTGATGGAGTGTTATCTTTTTTTTTTATTATTTAATATTGAATCTTCTATTTATTCAGATCTTTCACTGCAGATATAGACTCTTTTCCTTTTCTTTCCTTATTAATTTCTACCATTAAAAATGGTTGAGTTACAATATAGCACACTTTTTTTTTTCTAACCATTAGGCCCCTTTCACACTGGGGCGGGGGCGGCATCGGTGGTAAAGCACCGCTATTGTAAGCGGCGCTTTATTGTCGGTATTCGGCCGCTAGCGGGGCAGTTTTACCCCCCGCTAGCGACCGAGAAAGGGTTAAAAACCACCGCAAAGCGCCTCTGCAGAGGCGCTTTGCCGGCAGTATAGCCGCGCTGTCCCATTGATTTCAATGGGCAGGAGCGGTGAAGGAGCGGTATACACTCCCCTCCTTCACCGCTTCGACTTTTTTTCCCGTCCTGCCAGCGCAGCGCACCAGTGTGAAAGCCCTCGGGGCTTTCACACTGGAGACAAAGCAGCGGCACTTTCGGGTCGGTTTGCAGGCACTATTATTAGCGCAATAGCTCCTGCAAACCGCCCCAGTGTGAAAGGGCCCTTAGGCAGCGTCTTGGAGGCTGATGAACATTTTTTACATCTCCGCCCACAGCCTCCATCTTGCCACTCTGGCGGACATGCGCAGTCCGCCGGTGAGGCTCACTGTGTCGGTGGGCTGGGTGTGCGTGACGTTGCTGCCAGCTTCACCAGCACATTTACAATATCAGTAGGTATCTTTACTTAGTCTTTAACACATGTTCTGAGCAGCTAACGTTTTAAGCTTGATATACTTCTTACCTTGAGTTACAATATAGCACACCTTTTTTTTTTACTTTTAGGGATTTCCATTTCTGGCCCCAGTATATTCTCCTGGCCGTCCTGCTGCCTTGGAATGTAGGGAGATTTTTTATCCCTTGGAGGACAGTAACATCGAGTCTGCTTTCCAGACCTCTCTGATGCCCCTCTGCCTTGAGATAGCACCCCCACTGGCACAATTTATCTTGTGCTGTTTGTCTACACTTTTTAATGCTGCTATAATGAAACATTGAAAATTATCCCACCATTCAATTCTATGTAAGTGAATTACTCTAACAGTTAAGTATCTAACTATGTATCTTATGTTGGTAAATATTTCACTCTAAGATACTGATTTTATATTCTAATTATGCTCTTGATGAATTCCTCCTTCCTTTGCACCCCTGAAGAAGAACCATATTGTATCCCGAAACGTGTAGGGTGTAAGGAGGTCTCTTCATGTAATCCCCTTGTTATGGTGACAGTAATGAACTGTAATTAGATGAATCAATGTTTCATTTCAATTTTTAATTATGTTTATTTATTAATAAAATTTATTGTTATTATATTACTTTTGTACTTTTCTACTAGAACATTATTAGTTGCCTAAAAAGTCCATTTAGGGGAACCCCTCTTTCCTTATAGAGGTTTTCTATGTATGTGTGTTTTTTTATTGGTTGAATTAGATGAACTATTGTCTTTTCTCAACCTAACTACCTAACTACGTAAAAAAAAGTATATTTGTGTATTGATGAAATCATATGATCACATAACTTTTGTGAGCCCAGGTTCACACTAGTGCGATCACAGACATCGCATGTGATTCACACTCGTACCTGCGGTGCCGATCACATGCGATGTCTGTGAGATGCGAGTTCAGCCATACAGTTGTATGGCTGAACTCGGATTATATTCGCACAGTGAAAAAAAGTGCAGGGACTTGTGTTTTCCCGCACTAGAATCGTATCGAATGGGTGTTCTCACCTATGTGATCCGGTTCCTGTGACCCGATTCTCCACATCGTCCAATCAGAGAACACCTTGCATTAAAAAATAAACAAAGAAAGCAATAACCAGTGAATTTTATATTCACAGATTTCAACCTGAGCAAGTAATATTCACAAATATCCACTAGCTGAAAATGCATCCCAATTAGGGTAGCTGGGAGCACACAAGCAATTTTTAGTCATACTATTAGCCTAGGTTCACACTGATGCAGCGCTGGATCCTACATCACTCCTCTCCCACAGGCAGTTCGCGCTGCGATCTGTGAACCGATCTGGGGGTGTCATTAACAATGTAATGACACTCGCAGCGATTCCCAGAAGGCAGTATGAATTTTCAGCTAGTGGATATTTGTGAATATTACTTGCTCAGGTTGAAATCTGTGAATATAAAATTCACTGGTTATTGCTTTCTTTGTTTATTTTTTAATGAAAGGTGTTCTCTGATTGGATGATGTGGAGATTGTGATGTCACTGCCCCTCTTCTCCACCTGGTCCAATCAGAGAATGCCTTGTACTCACTCAGAAAAAAAAAACCAAGGCATTCTATGGATGGTGGCAGTTCGGAGTGAGTCTTTCCTTGTGATCAATGTGAAGAGGGGAATCTTTAGTACCCTATCAAATGAAAAAATAGTCCTCTATATATTGGTGTTACAAGACAACAACATGAGGATAAGGTATAAGGCATTATGGTACCATAGTTGGTACAGACCAGTGCAAGCAGCAAAATACTAGTATTTAATACTAAATGATCTGTGTATATTTGTACCATGGTATCATGTAACATGTTGAGAAAAGAACTATCTTTATATCATATTTATGGGGAACACAGTTACTTTGGGGATCTTACACAAGTAATCTTAAGGAGTTTGCAAGTGGAGATGTTTAATCAGATCATCAGATTATTGTTAGACGAGATGTGGGCGGACTGGTAAATACAGAAATAGCTGGATTAAAAACATAAGAACTGAGCAGGTAAACCGAGCTTCCTGTATGCATTTCAGGTTTCATTTTCAGTTTTCATTGGAGTAACTTGGGAACTGTACCCTGGGAATCTCTATATTTCAGTTACTACTACAACTGTTCTTGATTAGAATCAGTCATTGTAAAGATTAAAGTTTCACATAACAGATGTGGTAAAAGTTGAAAATAAATGAACCCAACATTCCCAAACCCTCTCCTGGGGCACTGGAGTGATCTAAAACGGCCCAATGCCTGTCAGGCTATTGCTTTGAAAGTGGAGCCCCATTTTTCAGGCCTGTCTTGAAGCACCCACCCATGACTAAAGGTCACACATTCTATTGACATGGTGGGCATCCCACATGGTTTACCCCTTAAAAACAGCTACGAAAAATGAATTTATAATAAACTGACATTCCAGTTTTCACTTGTTATAACAGAGCACCTTTACCCTGAGGCTGGATTCAGGCTCTTGCAGTGCACTAACACACGTGTTCATGTGTGTCACAGTAAGCAGCCCATTAATTTTAAGTGGGCTGTCAATACATCACATCTGACCTTTAGGCTCTGTTCACATCTAGGCATTTTTGGGTGACTTTCTGCTCTAAGGCTGCTTTCACACTAGGGCGTCGGTGGTAAAGTGCCGCTATTTTTAGCGGCTCTTTACCGTCGATTTTGCAGACGTTTTCGGCCACTAGTGGGGTGCTTTTAACCCCTGCTAGCGGCCGAAAAAGAGTTAAAACAACCCGCCGGCGGTTCGGCGGCGCTGCCCATTCATTTCAATTGGCAGGAGTGGTGGAGGAACGGTCTATACACCGCTCCTTCACTGCTCCTTCACCGCTCCACAGATGCTACTTGCAGGAGTTTTTTTAACATCCTGCCAGCGCATAGCCTCATAGCCATTTTTCGGGCACTTTACAGGCACTATTTTTAGCCCAAGAGTGCCTGAAAAACGCCTCAGTGTGAAAGGGGTCTAAGCCTCAGCTCTAAAAATTCCCAAGAAGACAAATCCTATTCATTTCAATGGCCCCTGTTCACATCTGAGTGTTCTGTCACCTTAAGCAAAATATTGTTGCTCAAAAAAAGTACATGAGCTTCTTTTTTGGCAGATTACAGCCATTTTACTGCTTTTCATTGGTCACTTGTCAACTTAAAATGCCAGCACAAAAATGCTGTAAAAACGTCAGAAAAAAACGCCTATAAAAATAGCAATGCCTAGATGTGAATGGAGCCTTAATCGGCCTGAAACTTTTTTTTTCTATTGCACCACAACCCACAGATGGTTCACATCTTTGCACTGGGGTGCCATTCAAAATGAATGGCACTACAACACACCAGTGTCAGTTAATTAACCCCTTTGTGCTGCATTAATGGCACCAGTATCAGTGTTCCTTAACCCCTTTATGCTGCAGCATGAAGGGGTTTATGAACACTGACACCACTGCCACTAATGCAGCACAAAGGGGTTAATTAACTGACACTGGTCACTAATGCATTAGTGACCAGTAGCAATACATTAACCCCCTTCATGCTGTGTATTACTGATACCATTGGTAATTAACCACTTGCTGACCCACCGCATTACATATACTGCAACGGTGCTGCAGCTACAGGCACCACAACGTACCCATACATTGCTGCCTGTTTCAGGTGCATGCCCTCACCCATCAACTTCCTGGTGATCTGACACAGGGAGATTATGTCAGCAGATCCCAGCCAATGATTCATTGGGACCTGCTGATAGGCTGTGTCCAATCACAGCGCAGAGAGGGCTCTGTACAGAGGGAATGATTGCTTTGTTTCTTCTCCCTACAAAGCAGGGAAAATAAACAAATCAATCTGTGTTAAAAAGCAGCACACATTGTACGTGGTTAGGCACACAATTAACCCCTTGATCACCCCCAGATGTTAACCCCTTCCCTGTCAGTGTCATTAGTACAGTGACAGTGTATAATATTAGCACTGATCACTGTATTAGTGTCACTGGTGATGTCAGTGGCAGTTAGTCAGTTCCCACAAAGTGTCAGTTAGTGTCACTATCACAGTCCCACTATAAGTCACTGATCGCCCCCATTGCTAGTATATTAAAAAAAAAAACAGTATATATTCCATCATTTAGTAGACGCTATAGCTTTCACACAAACCACCTAATATACACTTATTTTTTTTAACAAAGACATGTAGCAGAATACATTTTGGCCTAAATTTATGAAGAAATTGTTTTTATGTTTTGTTTTTTGTTTTTTTTTTATAATAAAAAATAAAAATTGCAGTGGTGTACAAATACCACTAAAAGAAGCTCTTTTTGTGTGAACTAAAATTAATATAAATTTAGTTTGTGTACAGCGTTGCATGACCACGCAATTGTTATTTTGTAAATTGGCACTGATGTTGGCGATTATTATTATGAAGATTGCCATTTATACTGAGAGTTGTCATTTTCTAAACTGGCACCGATGCTGGGGGATATAATTGCAGAAAGTGGGACTGATGCTGGTGGTCATTATTATCGGCTTGCCGACCGTATCACATGTACAGCGGCTCTGGTGCACTGGATCATGTACCAGGTACGTAATCTGGCTCTCCCAGGTAGGGGGCACACGCGCATGCCACCGGTGACCCAGCTTTGATGATACACAGCAGATGCTCATCATTGGGTGCCGGCCAATGGATGACCACCAGCACCCACCGATTGTTGGGAAGAGCTCTGTCCTGTCAGTGGGGAAGCTAAGCTGCGTTATTATTTCAAAGCACTTTAAGTACCTCCAATAAAATACATATATTTAAAATGTGGGAGTGAACTCTGTTTCTATCGAATAAAACCTAATTTAATTTGTATTGTTTTAAGTATTTTTCTGTTTTGAAATGACATCGACTCTTTCTTTATGGGGGGGGCATCTTCGCCCTGGGTACTGGATGACCTTGTCCCGGTTGTCAGAATACTACAGCCGGCAGGGAACAGTCCTCCTTCTACACTGTTTAGCGTGAATGGAGGAATCTATAATGGTATGGCTAGCCTTAGTCATTGGTAGATCTAAAGGAAATTGTACAATCTGATTTTGGTGAACACAAATGTCCTTTCTGAGTACATAAAATATTACAAAAATTCATACCATGAATGAACTCTTGCAAAGAATGCATTCAAATTGGCCTGGGAGATCTAGAAGCCAGACAGCAATAAATTATTATCTCACACAGGAAAAACGTGCACACAGATATCAATTACGGAAAGAGTAAAAAAAATGTTTCCAGAAAGTTTTACATAGGTCCCTAAGGGTATCACGACATTTAATGGCTGTGTCTGTACTAGTATCATTATAACAAAAAAATAATAATTAACATTCCTTTGCTTATGATTTTTTGTACTGCAATTCATTTTCTCATTAAACAGAACATACTTATTCACTGTAACACTATATTACAGAAATTATGCTAATCATCTCTGTACAAACTGCTCTCCAGACTGCAAGTGGAAAGTATGCAAGTATTAGCAGGCCTGAAGTCATATAAAAGATACATGCTGTGGACACATTCTGTACCCGGTCTACTCACGTTTTATCAGCCTTCTAATCAGAACTCAAATGAACAGCTGTAGAGTTTTAGACGTGTCACTCGAGGAGTATGTAAAATTGTTCATCTGAGTGGGGCGTCCTGCACCGCCAGGCTGTTTTCTGTAAAATATGTGAGTGTTAGTCCCATCTGCTGATACTCCTAGCTCTCAGACTGAACTTTTTCATTTGCTTTTGCCAAAGCATATTTTTCTAATGTTGTAATTGGCTTTGCGCTCTCTTTACATGTTACGTCACAAAGGAAATCTAGCCTCTAAACAGATGGTTGTACAGTACATTGACCCCATCTATATTATAAGAATTTATCATATACACAATCCAGCCTCTAAATAGATTGTTGTATGGGATTTTGACTCCTAGAAATCCAATAGTAAGAGAAGTATACCACTCTAGTGCAATAAAATATTATATTTGGATAAAAAAAAAAACAAGTACAGTGATAAATTATCCAAAACATTGTGCATGTGTATTAAGCTTCAGGTGTTTGTTTCCTGGGTTGGGCAAGGGGAGGAGATTGGTTCCTCAGGTGTAAAAATGTGCACATTTACAGGCTAGAAATGCCTGAATATGCTCAAAAAGCTCATGTCCTTTTTGGAAAATGTGTAAAACATAGCGCGACTTGACGAACTAATGTGAACAGAAACAATTAAATGAGAATAGGATTCTGCATGTTGAGTATAGTCCGGCATAAGGAAATTATCTGAAAAACGCTCAGGTTTAAATGGGGGCATACAGTATTTCATGTAGTTAACTTCTTCTATACTATAGGAGATGAACTCATTCAGATAACAGTGCAAAAAATGCACGTGTGTGCCTAATTGAACTCAGACTTTATGTTTATATACTGTAGTTACTAATAAAAATACATTTTCTTGGAACAATATTGACCATTAGAATTCTTCTAATGGTGCTAAGTGGAAACCTTTTAAATGCAAAAAATAAATAAATAACAGGGATGTTTTCAAATGCAAAGGGTCAAATGCAAACAGGGTCAATGAGCAAAGTTGAGATGTAACCCCCAACTAATCTGAAATCCAGTTTAAAGTTGGATCTAAATTCGAACATTTGAATCCATCTATGACCATTTCCGCTCTAGAGAATTCGATCTAATGATCCTGTCCATTAGATCTCCTTTAAATACCTGTTGTGCCTCTGGGACAAGAAATGAGGAAAAATCTCCTTTTAAAGTGCAAAGCCAGGGCCAGGCTTTGGACATTCAATTATTTATATTTTCTTAAAGAACAATTTCATAAATGTAAAAATAAAAATCCACACAGCACCACCCCTGCAGATCCTTACTTACCTCCCCAAACAACTGCAGCCATCCTTGGATGGGTTCAGTGGGGGCGAAGGTTTGACATCTGGAGGTCTTGTGCTGTGTGCGAGTTTTGAGAACATTGTGACCAGTCTCAGGAGGTTTGGAGATAATTTGGTGAGCTGGATTCAGGACAGTCTGCAGTGCGACATACATTTTTGTCTAGGATGTTAGTAACTATGGAGGTAGAGAAGTATGCGGCAGACCAGGGTGCCCTACGTGTTTGATTGCTGTAGATTTTACTGCTTCCGAATGTACTGTGGGTTGGTGTACAGAGTTTCGGGCATCCTGTCATGAACGTTCGTACCGTTCCAGAAGGCGTGTGCCTATGCGCATGCGCGAGTCACGGACCGCACGCACGAATGTGCCCATGCGCGCACGTTAGACGCGCTTTGGCGCCCAATAGCCTTTAAAAGATGCTCAATGGCGCTGCCCCTTGCGGTTTGATCTGCTTCCGTTCCCTGTGTTCCTGATTGTACCAGTACTCTGTTCCTGTGTTTGACCCGGCTTCCTGCCCCTGCTTATGTCTCCAATCCTGACCTTGGCTAGTTTGACCCGGCTCTGTTACCTGCCTGATTGCCTGTTGCCAAGACCCAGCCTGGACTCTGACTATTCTCTTCCTGCCGTTTCTGCTGTATCCCCTGATGTGTATGACCCAGCTTGTCTGACTCCGCTTCTGTCTGCTAACCTGCATCGGCTGCTCTGCAAACCTGCATCTGCTCACCTGCATCCGCTGCTCTGCAAACCTGCATCTGCTAACCTGCATCCGCTGTTCTGCAAACCTGCATCTGCTGACCTGTATCCGCTGCTCTGCAAACCTGCATCTGCTCCCCTGCATCCGCTGCTCTGCAAACCTGCATCTGCTAACCTGCATCCGCTGTTCTGCAAACCTGCATCTGCTGACCTGTATCCGCTGCTCTGCAAACCTGCATCTGCTGACCTGCATCCGCTGCTCTGCAAACCTGCATCTGCTGACCTGCATCCGCTGCTCTGCAAACCTGCACCTGCTAACCTGCATCTGCTGAGCTGCAACCACCACTCCAGCTTCCACGCAAGAAGACCATTACAAGCAGTAGGGACTCAGGCACCTTTACCTCACTGTGCTCTTACCACCACTGTTCCCACTCCAGTGGTCTCCGAGCCAGGGTGGTACGGGAGGTCTCCCTCCACACGTCAGGCTCACATCCCAGGTACATTACACATCCAGTGCAATTGTGCTCTCATTGTTCTGGCTTAGGCCGAATTGCAATTTCCATCTTGCAGAATCAACAGAAGTTGCCAAAATCGGATGATGGACAACTTCTTGTTTCTCCACAGCTTGTTCCGAAACTGTGAGTTGGTTAAGGCTGCTGCTTCCTTTCTTTCCTTCCTTCTGAACACCACGCGACCGATACTGCCAAGGTGCTGGACTTCTGCCTGAACCGCTTCTGCTTCAGCCTTCATTCATGTTTGGGCAGCCTGTGCTCCTGCCTGGGCAGCTTCTATTTTCGCCTGTGATCATGCTTAAGTGCCTTGTGCTTCAGCCTGTGCACCAGCTTGGGCAGCTTGTGCTTTGATGGCTGCTTCCCCTCTTAATGCAGTCAGCTTCAGCTTCTTCTGCTTTTGTTTTGGCTATTATAAGTTGACTGCTCAATAAGGATCACTGAGAAAAGACTCTTAGTGATGATTGCTTTGAATGCGACCTTAGTGATCCATAAGTTGCCTTAAGCTGGCCATAGATGGATCAAATCTTGGTCGGTTTAGCAGGGAACCAGCCAAGATTCGATCAATCTATGGCCAGGGGAACAGAACAGATTAATAAAAGTCAAAGTGAGGCTTCTTCTTTAAAGTATATTAAAGGCCAAAACGTTTGCTTTGGTCTTGAACAGAGTGGTGAGGGGTTGATGCTGTTATGTCACTGGTTCACTCTCTCTCTTTGTCACTAGAGCTGGATGTAGAATAGAAATCTAAAATCTGAGTAGCCAGCGGAAAAGGAATATAGGGGAACTTTCCAGAGGGAAAACTTGCTCTGGTGAAAACTGACTAAGAGGGATTTCCATTATTTTGGAGAGATCCATTCTCCTATATGTTTACAAAACACAAAATCTCTCCAATGGTAGTTTTAAATATAACTAAAGGCATAACTTTTTTGAAATTTGGACACAGTGGAAGGGAGATTAGAAAACCTGTTGGGTTATTATTTCTGCCTGTGTTCCCGTTATAGAAATTCACGCTCTTTATTTGTCCTGGTGACTGTTATTACCAAAAATCAAATCAAAGGAAAGTCCCAAAATTTGGATTGTCATCACAACAAGAATACAGGGGAAAACTTCCACTGGTGACAGTAGTTATGGTGACCCTGGTGACAACCAGGGATTTCCTTTTTTTGGAGGGATTTCCACACACTTTCTGCTGGGGCTTTGGGACAGGAAGCAAAGGTTAATCTCCCCAATGGGACACCGATAGAAAAACATAAAGCTGACATTGGTTATAATGTTCCCTTAGTTTACCCACAATGAATGTCTTTAGTTCTAGGTTAAAGTGGCATTAAAGTGGTTCTTAAGTCAAAATAATTTTTTACCCTAAAGTGGTTGTAACCTTAGACATGACATTTGAACAAAGCACATTCTTCTATATTGTGCACTTGGGGGGGGGCAGCACACAGCCTGTAATTGACAGCCACAGCTGTGAATGTTTCCATGTACTGTAAGCAGGGGGGTGTGTGCCCCCCTTCAATGGGCTATGCAGTGTGAGACTTCAGTTCCCCACTCATTGCTTTTTTTGTCCTAAGAGATGCTGTGTAAAATGTGTGTTGTAGAAGGATGTAGTAAGGAGGGAGCAGATAAACAAGTACAACTTACATAGGAGGATTTGTTTCATTTCTGTGTATCACCTGATGCTAATCACTTCATTGGGTATATGTGAGGGTTTACAACCAAATAAATGCATTATCTGCATTAAAGCGGTATTAAACACAAAACAAAAAATGTAATATATTGCAGCTTACCAATCTGTAGATGTGATGACTGCATACGTTATCTTTTTTTCAGGCTTTTTTCCCGCTCACCTTTCTGTTTACTGGGTTTTGTACAAAGCTATACCTTAGCTTTTGTGAGTATACATTAAATTTTTTTAATTTAATAAATGAAGATGGTAATGCACTAGGCCTTTGCGCCCTTTCTTTTGTTTGTCTAAATATTTACCTGACTCCTCTCACAGATCCAGTGTTGTCCTGGCTGCAGCACTGCTTTCCTCTTCCTGCTTTCACAGAAGACACTGAGAGCAGCGGGAGCCATAGGGTCCGACTGCTGTCAGTCAAACTCCTGTGATGAGTGGGTGGGGCTTACTGGTATTGTGTGTGTTTATGGACGCACACAGTCCAGATCGGGGACACATCCACACAAGTATCCCCTTAGCAGCTAGCTTGATAAGGAGACACTTAGAAGAGGAAGGAGTGAACAGCTCCAGTGGGGACTGCCCATGGCAGGTAAGGGACCACTCTATGCAATATCATTCGCTGTGTTTATGGACGCATCCAGATCGGGAGCATGCCCACACAAGTATCCCCTTAGCAACAGGCTTGATAAGGGGGCACTCAGAAGAAGGAGTGGACAGCGCCAGTGGGGACCACCACATAGCAGGTAAGGGACCACTCTGTGCAATATCATTTGCTGCTCATGGAGCCAAGTTGCAGCCCTCTGACAGGCAGATACAGGCCAGACATAGATATACTAGTGAGACTCTCTTGCAGCAATAGGTTGCTGGGATCACAGGAGCAGGATATACAGCAGTCTTAGGCTATGTACACACGGTAGGATTTTCCAACAGCAAAACCGTGGATTTTTTTTCGAAGGATGTTGGCTCAAACTTGTCTTGCATAAACACGGTCACACAAATGTTGTCGGAAATTCCGAACGTCAAGAACGAGGTAACGTACAACATGTACGACGAACCGAGAAAAATAAAGTTCAATAGCCAGTGCGGCTCTTCTGCTTGATTCCGAGCATGCGTGGACTTTTGTTTGTCGGAATTGTGTACACATGCTCGGAATTTCGGACAACAAGTTTTGTTGTCGGAAAATTTGAGAACCTGCTCTCAAACATTTGTTGGCGGAAATTTCGACAACAAATATTCTATGGAGCATACACACGGTCGGACTTTCCGACAACAAGCTCACATCCAACATTTGTTGTCGGAAAATCCTATCGTGTGTACAGGGCATTAGGCAGATATGGATTCTGGGTACACCAGAACACGGGATTAGAGTCTTTAGCAGTACTGGGAATACAGGATGCTAGCTGGAATGGAAAGCAAATGATCATGTAGAGCATTGGATATTGGCTGGAATCTATGGGGTGGTGGGAAGCACATGGTGCAGGCTAAGGAAGTAGGCTGGAATGCACAGGGTCTCAGGGGCATACGTTGTAGGCTGGAGTTCACAGGGTCTCAGGGGCATACGTTGTAGGCTGGAGTTCACAGGGTCTCAGGGGCATACGTTGTAGGCTCGAGTTCACAGTGTCTCAGGGGCTTACGTTGTAGGCTGGAGTTCACAGTGTCTCAGGGGCTTACGTTGTAGGCTGGAGTTCACAGGGTCACAGGAGACTGGAGTGCAGGGGGTCATAGGAACACAGAATGCAGGCTGGAGTGCATGTAGGGTGAAGTGCATGGAGTCACAGTAGCACAGGAGGGTGGAGTGCACTTGGTCACATGGGAATACAGAATTCTAGCTGGAGCGCAGGGGTCACTTGGAGCACAGTAGAAACTTGAGGTCATTCAAAAGATTCACTGAAAGTACCAGGAGACACAGGGGGGTCCAGCTGCTAGTGTGTGGATGAACAGCACAATGCAACCCCCCCCCACCATGATTGGCTGTGGTGCCTGCGGAACCCCACACAGAATGGAAGCTTTGACATTGGTGTGTCGAGCAGGTGAGTGTGACATTCTGACAAGATCAAAAAGTATTCTTTTGCACTTATCAGAACAAAACACTCCCAATGGCATGTTTAACAAAGCAAAGGGAAGCAAATAAGAGAAGATCACTGTTACGGTTTATGTACATTTTAATGCTGTTGTAACTTGTTTTAATGAACATTGGGTACATGCTTTAGAAAGAACATGCAATACATTTCATGGATAAATGTAGTGATAACAATTAAACAAAGTTACATTTGATAAAAAGGTGGTTGATGCCCAAAATGACATCATTCCTAGTAATGGAAGAACTCACATAAACTCGACATGGATGAAGTCCAGTGCACACAGTAAACAAACATGTATCATAGCTGTGTTGAGTAAATAACGATGACATTGATGAAGAGCAGCACAGGACTACTTTTTTCTAAACTTTAACATTTCTTATAGTGAGTCAATCTATCACATACAACATCATATTAAATGCATAGGTACAGTCTATATACTACCTGAGCATGTGTAACAATATTACATTTGTACATGTTCTTTAATCACCTTTTTGCAGCTCTGCATGAAGCTTACATCATGAAGGCCAATAGGCAATTTAATTAGCAGGCATAAATATTGTGGGTATAGGGGGAAAAATCAGGCATCGGAATGATAGCCTTGTTTTATCCCTTCCTAAACCCACAAAATACAGCTTTCTTCAGCGAAATGTGAAGAGAAATAGTCTTTTCCTCCAAATAACCCTCTCTAAGGCCACTTTCACACTGGCGGAGTCCACCAGTGGATCCGCCCATTCAGCAGGGGATCTCTTTTTTTTTTTTAAATAAATTTTTATTGAATTTTACATACTGACAGTAATATAGTTTACATCTGCAGTAAGTCCGCAATCGTTATATCATAACTTAATCAACTAATAACAATAGTACACTTATTTTTTAATATAAAACAGGTACTGAACGAGTGCAACATTTTTGTATTGTATGAACCATGCTAAGAAGGGGGGAGAAGGAAGGTATAGGAATAGGTAGGGGGAGGGGAAGGGGGGGGGTTCGAGAGCATCAAGTTGATGATATTTATATGGTTGGTGAGTATAGGCGTATGTGTGTGGCCAAAGCAGTGGTGCTAAATAGCCAATCTTTAAGATTAGGGCCTGGTGTGGCATTATTCTCAATGTTTCCCCACAGTGCGGTTTGGTGAGGTTTGGTCCATTCTTGTAATTGGGAGAGAATGGTGGCTAGGTAGTAATTCCTCCCGTCAGTCTATGTTTAACGAGTTTAGAGTGGTTGTTTCTTGGTTTTCTACCCTGCCATATATAGTGGCTAACTATAGTTTGAAGGGATTGGACATAAGAGTTGGATAAGGGAATGGGAAGTGTGTGGAAAAGGTAGAGTATTCTAGGTAAGATGAGCATTTTGAAAGCAGCCAGTCTGCCTGACCATGAGAGCTCGAATTTGGCTAGTTTTGCGGTTTCCTTGATTAATATTTGTTTGGCTTCTAAGTAATTATTGCTGAACAATCCTTTTACTGATTTGGTGAGTGTGATGCCCAAGTAAGATATACCATTTTCTGCCCATGGATATTTATAAATGTTGCGTAGGATGTTGCTGGTTATTGCGTCAAGACTTAGGTCTAAGATGTATGACTTAGTTTCATTAACTTTGTAATACAAAATAGTGCTGAATTTCATTAGAACATTTTGAACTGAAGCCAGGGAAGAGATTGGATCAGTAATCATCATTATTACATCATCAGCAAATAAATTTATTTTGTGTTCATTTTGTCCTATGTTGAATCCAGTTATATGTTTATTCATCCTGATGTGTTCCGCCAGAGGTTCCATTATTAGGTTGAATATAAGTGGCGATAAGGGTCATCCCTGGCGGGTTCCATTTGTGATTGGGAATGGACGGGAAATCATCCCTTCTGTGTACACTTGGGCTGAGGGGGAGGAGTATAAGGCCATTATTGCTGATAATATGTGGCCCTGGAATCCAAAAAATGGAGCGTTGCCTCTAGGTATGCCCAGTGTACTCTATCGAACGCCTTCTCTGCATCCAGAGAAAGGAGCAGAGAAGGCGTTCTGTTTGTCTCAGCATGGTGAATTAATTATGTTTATGATTCTCCTAGTTGCGTCGTAGGTCTGCCTGCCTTTTGTAAAGCCAGATTGATCTGGGTGTATTAGTGTGGGCATAATTTGTACTAGTCTAGTAGCTATGAGTTTGGCATATATCTTTGTGTCTATTTTAGGGAAGTGAGATCGGTCTGAAATTTTGGGGTGTGGTGGGTTCTTTCCCTGGCTTCGGTAAAGTAATTATCAAAGCATTGAGCATCTTGTTAGGGAGAGAAGAGGAGGAGGCAGCATCATTGCACATTTCAGAGAGATAGGGTGCTTAGGTGGTACAAAATTGTTTGTAATATTCGCTTGTTAGGCCATCTGGGCCCGGGGATTTATTAGACGGCAAGGCGGAGATATTTAAAATCTCTAGGTGAGTGAATGGAGCATTCAGGTCAGTGAGGTGGTGTTGTGATAGTTTTGGTAGCTTAATTTCCTGTAGAAAAGAGTTGATATCTGTTGTGGTAGGTTGGTAGGTGTTAGTGTCATCTTTTAAATTGTACAGTGTTTGGTAGTAGTGGCTGAATGCATCTGCAATGGCTTGAGGGTCAATGAGTTTCTTTTTCGTGGCTGGGTGGAAAAGGTGTGGGATCTTGGATTTCATGTGATGGCCTTTGATTCTACGTGCTAATTCTTTTCCTGCTTTGTTGCCCATAGTGTAATGTTTAGCTTTAAATCTGGTTTGAGTGTTGGTATGTGATTCTAGAAGTATGTTCCTTAGTTCTTGCCTGAGGAGGGTTAGTTTGTCTTTTAGTGCAGGATCAGGATTGGATTGGTTTTGTTCGTCTAGAGTTATAATAGTAGCTATGATATTGTCTAGACGTTGTAATCTCCTCCTCTTCTCCCTAGCGCTGAGCTGTATAATAATTCCTCTAACAAACGCCTTGTAAGCATTCCAGAGGACAGTGTTATTGGAAGTTGATCCTTCTTTGAATTTGAAGAACTCCTCAAGGTGTTTGCGTATGTAGGTGGAATGTTCGGGAGATTGGATGATGGAAGCGTTAGCTCTCCATATCATATGTCATGTGGGATGTGGGTGGTCAGTCACTTCAATTGATACTGGGGCATGGTCGGACCAAGTGATTGATCCGATTTCGGAGGCTCTGGTTTTGGATAGAGTCCATTTATCAACTAAAAAATAGTCAATCCGGGTGTACGAATTATGCCTGTGTGAGAAGAAAGAGTAGTCTCGTTCTGTGGTATGATGACAGGTGTCATAAAGGTTGTTGTTGCATATGAAGGAACCCATAGGAGACGTAAGTCTGGAAGTACGAGATGAGGTATCCAACTTGCTATCAGGTAGGATATTAAAATCGCCACAGAGAATAAAACAGAAAAATTTTTCAAGCTTTTTCATTAGTTTGGATAGAAATCTGATTTGGCTAGTGTTAGGGGTGTATATATTGACGATGGTATATCTGTTTTTTTCCCGGGTGCAGTCCAGTGCCAGATATCTCCCTTCTTCATCAATCATGCTATTGTGGAGCATGAAGTTGAGGGAATTATTGATTGCTATCATGACTCCATTTTTCTTGCTTGGGCCCGAAGCTTTAAAAATATGGGTAAACTAGTGGTTGGCACAGTGGGGTTCGGCTGATTTTTTAAAATGGGTCTCCTGGAGACAAAGGACGTCACAGTTAGATTCCTTAGCTAAATAATGAAGAAACTCCTGCACTGTCAGAAATACCTATGCTAAGGGGCACTGCTGCAACTCCTAAATGGCTGATCCAAACAGACAAAAGTGGTATGAATAAAGTAAGTGGTGATTGCGCTGTGATAAAAAGGGGGAAGGAAGGAAGAGGAAGGGGAAGGGGCTAGCTCAAATGTATAGAGAGGTGAATGAAAAATGAAAAAATTATACAAAATATAAAGGTATAATGAGCAGGAGGGCTAGTATCATACTAGCACATAAAAATTATTGTAAATACTGAAACAGAAGAAAAGAAAAATCTCAGTGCAAAAGGGCTAGTATCATACTAGCACATATGTGGTAACTCAGCAAATACTTAATGGTGACTCCAAGTAAATAAATAAATGGTGAACAATCCCACCACCTTGTAGTACAAAGTGCTCAAACAATGAGTCATCAATTCCAAAAGGCAAAATGAAAAAATTGTACAAAATATAAAAGTATAAATAAAGTGCAATCTCATGAGCACTAAATCCGAATAAACTGAAGAAACAAAATTGCCTAAAACGTATAAAACACTATGAAATGAGTGACAAATACAGTGTGGGTACAAAAAAATTAAACCAAATAAAAATATATAAATCAAACAAAATCCATGTGCATGAGGGCTAGTGTCATACTAGCACATAAAAAATATTGTAAATACTGAAACAAAAGAAAAGAAAAAATCTCAGTGCAAAAGGGCTAGTATCATGCTAGCACATATGTGGTAACTCAGCAAATTCTTAATGTTTTTTTTTTTTAATTTTTAACCACTTGCCAACCGCCGATGTACGTCCTAACTTTGCCGGCGGATAATGTTGTTATGGCAGCAGCTAGCTGCCATAACCCTGGTATCCCCGTTCTTGTGCGGCGGTCGGCTACAAGATAAAAGTGGTCTCTGTGGCGGATTCGGCACAAGATCACTTTTATCGGTGGCGGGGGAGGGCCCCCCCTCCCGCCGCAATCCGGTGCCCTCTGCCACTTAACGGAGCTGTCAGTAGCGGTGGAGGCGATCGCATCTGTCCTCTAGCTGTGCCTGGAGACGAGTGAGGGGAAGATGGCACCCACTCATCTCCATGACACTGCAGGGCGGAAACGACTTCCGCCCATACGTCTTAAAGGCATATTTTTTTTCAATGTCATTTTTTTTTATGACTTTTTTTTTTTTTAATTGCATTTTAGACTAAATATGAGATCTGAGGTCTTTTTGACCCCAGATCTCATATTTAAGAGGACCTGTCATGCTTTTTTCTATTACAGGGATTAAAGGGATGTTTACATTCCTTGTAATAGGAATAAAAGTTACACATTTTTTTAAACAGTGTAAAAATAAATAAAATCATATAAAATAAATAAGAAAAAAAAATTTTTTTTTAAATGTCCCGACGAGCTTGCGCGCAGAAGCGAATGTATACGTGAGTAGCACCCGCATATGAAAATGGTGGTCAAACCACACATGTGAGGTATCCCTGCGATCGGTAGAGTGAGAGCAATAATTCTAGCCCTAGACCTCCTCTGTAATGCAAAACATGCAAGCTGTAGAATTTTTTTAAACGTCGCCTATGGAGATTTTTGAGGGTAAAAGTTTGACGCCATTCCACGAGAGGGCGCAATTTTGAAGCGTGACATGTTGGGTATCAATTTACTTGGCATAACATTATCTTTCACAATATAAAAAAAAATGGGCTAACTTTACTTTTGTCTTATTTTTTTATTCAAAAAAGTGAATTTTTTCCAAAAAAAGCACGCTTGTAAGACCGCTGTGCAAATACGGTGTGAAAAAAAGTATTGCAATGACTGCCATTTTATTCTCCAGGGTGTTAGAAAAAAACAATATATAATGTTTGGGGGTTCTAAGTAATTTTTCTAGCAAAAGAAAACTGTTTTTTTTAAACACCTACATTCCAAAGCGAGGCTGGTCCTTAAGTGGTTAAAGAATATTAATGCATTTTTTTTTTTAGCGTGGCCCTCTGCTTTAAGTACACCTGTGTGAAAGAGGCCTAAAACCCTATTTACATGGGGTGTAACAATCCATACACCTATGCGAAAGGCCGTCCTCACACACCCACACACACGTTTCATGCAGGCAGCCTGTTCAGATCAATGACAGACTGATGGATCTCCAGACATATCCCCATGTGTACATCATCATAGGAACGCAGTCTGTTTGCTCTTAAAGATCGGTGCAGCTACCCACCTGTCATTAATTTAGGCTGGGTTCACACTTATACGAGTGGCTGCGTGTTTCTCCGCATACAATTTGCATGACAGGAGATTGTGACCAGCTCTCTATGGAGCCGGTCCACACATCTCCGGGGCGGATGCGGAGCGAATTTGCACAGGGGTCCTGTGCGTCTTTGGCTATGTTTCAGGTCCCAATTTAAGGCAAAAATTTCGGCCTGATTCATCCCCGAGTTCACAGTATTGCAAACACAGACATTGCATGTGATTCGCTCCGCTTTGCTGCGCTGATCACATGCGACGTTGTATGGCTGAACTCGCATTGCAGTCGCACGAAAATGCTGCAGGAACCTTTTTTTCCCCGCACTGGAATTGGATTGTATGCGTGTTCACACCCAATGCGATCCGATTCCTGCCCGAATTCGCACTGCGATCTGATCTGGGGGTGTGATTAACTTTTTATTGACACTGGCAGCGGTCCGTAGAGAGTAGTGTGAACTGCCTGCGAGGGAGATGTGAGGTGGGAACCGGCGTTGGAATCGGGATAGTTCCCGCATCGCATACATGTGAACCCAGGCTGAAACGGAGAACAGGATCTGACCCCTGCTGTCAGCCGCATCCGTATCAAGTGTGAACCAAGCCTCACAAACTGGTTGCTTGCACGCAAATATCCGCACCAGTGACGACAACGACAACCCTTTGCAGGTGGTACAGTACACTATGTCCACGTGAACGAGGCCTTGTTATAGGCGTGTTAAATGTTGCTTTCACACCTATCTAAACTAAGCCTATTGCCTTTAAAAATCTACAGCCTACATGCGAATAACTGGAAAACCTAGTTAGCATTGTGTAGCTCCATACTCTATTATATGTGTATATAGGGAAGGAAGGACACGTGTTCCCCGATAACACGTTCAGCATCACAACAGCACTAGTCCCAGCTCCACCCCTCTACTAGACGCATCATTTCCAGCAGCTCAGGGGTTACGGCTACAGGGGCGTGTCTTAGTTGTTGCTGTTGGATTCACTTCCGGGTTATAGTATTGCTTCCGCTTTTTCTTCCTAGGTAAAAAGCGACTGGGATTGTGTCGGTGCGCCCGGTGAGTTTATCGTACAAAGGGGAAATGTCTGTATATGGCTGTGTAGTGTGAGGGACATTATCTGTACGTAGGTGGGTCTATATATATACACTAATCCTTCCTACACGAGGGGCACACTGAGATGTCTAATACTCTGCTTCTGTCATCATCACAGTCAGCTGGCATTTGCCTCCATAGCCACTTGACCCCTGGAAGAATTTACCCCCCCTTCATGACCAGGCCATTTTTTGTGATATGGCACAGCCTTACTTTAAAGTGGGATTTTGGGTTGCCACCTAATCCCTTTAAACCTGAACACATTACACAGGTTCTGAGGCTAATTTAATGCAGATAAGGCACCAAGTGAGTTTATTTACCACCTTAACCAGCCACAGAACCTGTGTAATTAATATTTGTTCAGTTTTAAAGGGATGAGGTGGCAACTCTAGTGGGGTTCCACCCAAAAGTGGAAGTTCTGCTTTAAGGACTTCTGACCCTTTGGTATACCACATCTGGCTTGTCTTTTTTTGGGGGGGGGGGAGTGGGTACCTAGTTTTGACAGGTGCCCAGCTCCCACTTTCACACACGCCGCCTAGGTGACTCCTCTCCCCCCTCCCTCCTTGCAATCATCTGGGACAAGTCACAAGTCCCAGAAGATTGGACCAGTGACATTATTAGTGATCAGTGCTAAAAAAAATGCACTGTCACTGTACTAATGACACTGGCAGGGAAGGGGTTACCTGTATGCCTAGCTAATGTTTCCGATTAGTGGGAGGTGCTTTTACTAGTGGAAGGCAAGGATCGGTGTTCCTGCTTTACAGAAACACAGGATCTATGTTGCCTTCTGTACTGACAGAACGGCAATCTGCTTTGTTTACATGGGCAAACCGCCATTCTGTCAGTGTACCGAACGATCAAAGAGTCCCAGGGGACATCGGGTCCGTGGGACCCACTGATCAGCTCCTGCTGTGAAAAATCACAGCGGGAGCAAACCGCTGGCGGTGCACACTCGCACCCCATACCTGGAAAGTTCAGGATCATGTGTGTGTGTGTATATATATATATATATATATATATATATATATATATATAAGCAGTCAGCAAGTGAATAGACTTCAATGGAATCACATATATATGCATTTTCCAGCATGACATCAGATACCCAATCCTAACAACATCAACACATAGCTTGCCATTGGCCAAAAACAAAAAAACGAATTGCATTGAATACTCATCCTAAAAGCGCATGAAAAAATGCCGAAAACCGCCACAAAAACAACGGTAAAACAGCGCTAAAAATAGCGCTGTTTTACGCACTATGCCCCCACCGCCCCAGTGTGAAGGGGGCCTTACTCAAGATGCCAACTCCTGGACCTGCAGCCGATTGAAGAAATGGGTCAGGTGAGGACAATGGATGCTGGAGCCAGGGGCAGGTAAATGTCCTTATACTAAGTCAGCAGCTACAGTATTTGTAGCTACTGACTTAATTTTTTTGCGGGGAGACTGGAGAGCTTTAAATCTTCTAAGGGGTGTTCAGTAAACCTGTACATAAAGCCATATAGTAGACTCCTGATTGTATCTTCTTTATGACCAGAATAAAACAGTTTAAACCCAAATGAAAAATGTTTAGTATCCATTTTCACACTTAAAGGAGTTGTAAGGGCAGAAGGTTTTTTTTTATCTCAGTGCATTCTATGCATTAAGATTAGGGTTGTCCCGATACCACTTTTTTAGGACCGAGTACAAGTACCGATACTTTTTTTCAAGTACTCGCCGATACCGATTACCGATACTTTTTTTTTAATGTCACGTGACAGTGTTTTTTTTTTTCATTTTTTTTTTTTTTTTTTTAACAGTGCTTGCTTTTTTTTGGGGGGGGGGGGGGGGGGGGGGGGGTGAACGTTGTATGTGTGTGTTATTTTTTTTTTTTTACAATTTTTATTTTTTACAATAATATTTCTTTTATTCTTTATTGTTTTTTTTTTTTTTTTTTTTAATCAGCCCTTAGAGGATAGAGAATCCCCAGTCCCTTTCTCTGCAGCGTCAGCTGCACTGACAATGAATGGAGAGAAGACCGCAGCTTCTCTCCATTCATAAACTGACACATCGTAATCACAGAAGATTACAATGTTTCAGTTATGTGAATGGACAGAGTCAGCTGACTCTATCCATACACAAAGGAAGGAGGAGGGGGAGGACGGAGGAACTGAGGGGGAGAACGGAGGGGACAGATAAGAGCAGAACGGAGGGGGACAGATAAGAGCAGAACGGAGGGGACAGCTGAGAGGGACAGAGGAAAGGAGGGGGCATGGAGGAGGATGCAGTGACAGTCAGCTGTGAGCGATCACCGCTGTCTGTCACTAAAGCTGGTGAAAGCCGCTGGGGGAGAATCTTGTAACTCCCCCACGCGCCGATCACAGCTGACAGTCAAGGTATCGGGGAGGCATCGGGAGCATTTGCCCGAGTACAAGTACTTGGGCAAATGCTCGGTATCGGTGCCGATACCGATACTAGTATCGGTATCGGGACAACCCTAATTAAGATAAAAAGCCTTCTGTGTGCAGCAGCCCTCCTAATACTTACCTGAGGTCCCTCTCTGTCCAGCGATTTCCACGAGTGTCTCAGCCATTCAAGATTCTCCCCTCTGATTGGCTGAGACACAGTAGTGGTGCCATTGGTGCTCGCTGCTGTCAATCAAATTCAGCTAGCGAATCAGGGGAGAGGGGGCAGGGCCAGGTCAGAACTTTGTGTCTGAATGGACACATGGAGCTGTAACTCGGCTCGGGTGCCCCCATAGAAAGCTGCTTGCTGTAGGGGCACTGAACAGGAGGCAGGGGCCAGGATCAGAGAAGAGAGACTCGAGAAGAGGAAGATCTGGGCTGCTTTGTGTAAATCCACTGCAACAGAGCAGGTAAGTATGACATGTTTTATTATAGGGAAAAAAACCGAGACTTTACAATCACTTTAAGCACTTGCCAATCAGCCACCGCAGTTGTACTGCGGCCGAATGGCACGGCTGGGCGAAACAACGTTATGTAATGTCGCTTCGTCCTGCGCCCCCTGCTCGCCCACGGAGCCGATGCGAGTGCCCGGCGGTCGCGATAACCTCCGGGCTCCTGCGATTGCTCGTGGCACACGGAGAACCGGGATCTGTGTGTGTAAACACAGTTTCCGGTTCTCTGAGGGGAGAAGTGACTGATCGTCTGTTCATACAGAGTATGAACAGCGATCTGTCATCTCCCCTACACAGTCCCCTTCCCGCTTCAGTTAAAGCACACACTAGGGAACACAGTTAACCCCTTGATCGCCCCCTAGTGTTAACCCCTTCCCTGCCAGTGACATTTTCACGGTAATCAATGCATTTTTATAGCACTGATCGCTGTAAAAATGCCAATGGTCCCAAAAATGTGTCAAAATTGTCCGACGTGTCTGCCATAATGTCGCAGTCCCGATAAAAATCACAGATCACCGCTTTACTATAGAAAAAAAAAATTAATAATAAAAATGCCATAAAACTATCCCCTATTTTGTAGACGCTATAACTTTTGCGCAAACCAATCAATATACGCTTATTGCGATTTTTTTTACAAAAAAATCTAGAAGAATACAAATTGGCCTAAACTGAGGAAAAAATGTTTGTTTATATATATTTTTGGGGGATATTTATTACAGCAAAAAGTAAAAAAATTGCATTTTTTTTTTTTCAAAATTGTCCCTCTTTTGTTTGTTTATAGCGCTAAAAATAAAAACCGCAGAGGTGATCAAATACCACTAAAAAAAACTCTATTTGTGGGTAAAAAAGGACGTTAATTTTTTTTTAGGTTTCAACGTCGCACGACCGCGCAATTGTCAGTTAAAGGGACGCAGTGCTGAATCGCAAAAGTGCTCTGGTCAGGAAGGGGTAAAGCGGTTAAGCAGGCAATAGTTGAGTCTTTTTTTTTTTTTTTTTATCCCCAACCCACTGGTTGAAAAAAAAAATTGATTTCAACCATCCACACATTTGATGTAGATGGAGGAATCCTCCTGAGCCTATTTGTTCTGACAGTGGGGAGATTTCTCAGTCTTCAGAATGCACTTATCAGCGCTACCGGTTATAGCCAGCAGCGCTGATAGAGTGGCAACATCCAACTGGGCAGTAGTACAGAAGTTGATCAGTAGATGGACTTCTGTACAAACAGCCTGCCCTATACATTGATCGAAATCCCGCTGTTCCCTGCTGAATTGGCCGAATTTCGTTCCATGTATGGCCGGCTTAACATCTAAGCTGTTTATAAAGGTTAGTTCTTCTTTAATGACAAGTAAAAAAAAAAAAAAAATATCATGTATGTACATTACAGCTTTTTCTGTACATTAAATCACTGTCCCCCTTTTAAAAAAAAATGATTCTTACTTTTGATGCCTCTTCTACAGTGGGCAACCACCTCTCCATCCTGTCTAGATATCAGGACAGACCGGCCATTGGATGTGTGGCCCCAGTACTTATGAACAAGTACTCGGCTACAAGAACCCAACTTGCATAACTGGTACACAAATCTCCAAGCACATGCCCAAGTGTACATCTGGTTGTATGAACTATATGTAGCCTCAACTGCATACAGTACACAGCGCTGTGTTTTGGCTGTGGGATAAGAGCATCTTGTCTCTCACCTGGAACCAAATAGTTGGTCTGAGTGGAGCTCAGCCATTCATGTGGCTTTATATTTTATGAATTAATACAAAGCTACCTCTGGCTGACAAAGAGTTCGTCATCATCAGCACACCTCCATTTCAGCCAGTCTTAAGAAGCTTTGTATTAGAGATGCACCAAAATTTTGGTGGACGAAACACATCAGCAGAAAATGGTGTTAGCATTTTGCCAATAATGGCGCCAGATTCGCACGTGATTTTGCTGAGATTTACTGTGATTTTACTTTTTTTTAAACAAATTTTTGGCCAAGTGCATCCTGTGTTATTGGCACCAAAATTTCCATTTGGTGCACCTCTTTGTATGCATTCCTAGAATACAAAGCTGCCTATAAGTTGCTGAGTGCTGCTCAGCCTGACTCTATTTTGTTCCGTGTGTGAGACAGCCGGAATACAGTGTTGTGTACTGTATGTAGCTGAAGCTGCATGCACTTCATACAGTGCTGAGAAGAGCTGCATCAATTGGCAAACAAAATGGTTACCGATGTTACGGTAAATGTGCAAATTGACTTTAATCCTAAACTAGAAAAAAACTGTTTGGGTTGGAAGTATACTTTGAATGCTAGGCGACTAATCGGATATGTATAGAGGATTAGAACATAAAGGCATTTATGGAGCAGATAATTTTGCAGAGTGTGATACCGAGTCATATGCTGACTTGTTCTGTTGGGTTAGATTATGCCATTCATGTTGTCCTGTTCCATGTTTTATTTTAGACAATTACCCCAAAATGTCGGGAGGCACAGTCATGGCCGTGCCAGGTGAATCTTCTGGCATGGAAGAGCCAAAAAAGATGACAAGGGAGGACTGGAGAAAGAAAAAGGAACTAGAAGAACAGCGTAAGTTGGGTAATGCCCCGGCTGAAGTGGATGAAGAGGGAAAGTAAGTATTGTTTTAAAAAAAAGTGTTTTTTTTTTTTTCTTTAAGTACCTTTTATACCTTGCAATGGATTTTTTTTCCCTCAACCGCTTGCCGCCCGCCGGCTGTCATATGACGGCCAGGCGGCGCGGCTCTCATATTGGGAGGGCATCATATGACGCCCTCGCCTTCCCGGCCCACCAGGGGGCTCGCGCCCGCCGTGTCACTGGGGACCCGATTCGCGTGCCGGGCACCCGCAATTGACCGGTAACAGAGCAGGACCATGGATCTGTGTGTGTAAGCACACACAGATCCACGTCCTGTCAGGGGAGAGGGGACCGATGGTGTGTCCTCAGTACAGAGGAACACAGATCGATCTCCCCTTGTGAGTCCCCGCCCTCTACAGTTAGAATTACTCCCTTGGAAACATAATTAACCCCTCGATCACCCCCTAGTGTTAACCCCTTCCCTGCCAGTCACATTTCATACAGTAATCAGTGCATTTTTATAGCAAAGATCGCTGTGTAAATGTAAATAGTCCCAAAATAGTTTCAAAAGTGTCAGTTATGTCCGTCGCAATATCGCAGTCACGATAAAAATCGCAAATCGCCACCAAAAGGAAGCTCTATTTGTGGGGAAAAAAATGATAACAATTTCATTTGGGTACAGTGTTGCATGACCGCGCAATTGTTACATAGTTAGTCAGGTTGAAAAAAGACACAAGTCCATCCAGTTCAACCATAAAAAAAAAAAAAAAAAAAAAAATCATACAATCCAATATACCCACAGTTGATCCAGAGGAAGGCAAAAAAGCCCAACAGAGCATGATCCAATTTGCTACAGCAGAGGAAAAAATTCCTTCTTGATCCCCCAAGAGGCAATCAGATTTTCCCTGGATCAACTTTACCTATAAATGCTAGTACCCAGTTATATTGTGTCATTCAAAATGTGACAGCGCTGAAAGCTGAAAAATGGCCTGGGCAGGAAGGAGGTGAAAGTGCACTGTATTGAGGTGGTTAAACCTAAAAAGCACAGATGTGTGCAGCTCAGTATGCTGAGCTGTAAACATCATCCACAAGTCCTATGTATAATAAAGAGTGTACAATTTAGTTTTATTCCACTTCTGGTATTCTGAGACACTGATGACGTAGCCAGTGCTTCACGGCCTCCCCCCTTGGAAGACTACATAATTAGTGCCTTCCTGGGTGATCTCATTTATAAACTGTGAGATCTTGTGTAAAAATACTGTTTTAAAATATTGTGCCCGATCTTGTTCAGTACATGTGTGAGATCTGGTTCAGACTTTTAAGTGATAAAAAAAAAATTGACAGTCTTTCTATCCTCCATCTTGTTTAAAAAGAAACATTGATTTTACTCTTTTTATACTGTTATGGCCTACAATAAAATGTATTGGTGCAAGACTACTGTCTATACTGTATATGTAACCTTGCTATCTCATGTGCTGGATATGCTCTATTGACCTTTATCCTGATAAAATTGGTTCTACAAAATAAAATGTTTTTTTTTTTAAATGTTTTCAGGGACATTAACCCTCACATCCCTCAGTATATTTCCTCAGTCCCCTGGTATGTGGATCCTTCCAAAAGGCCCACTTTAAAGCACCAGAGGCCTCAGGATGAGAAGCAGACAGAGTTCTCACAAATGGGAGAATGGTTCAAGAAAGGTGTTAAGGAGGTAAATAGAAAGTATTCTTTAATTTTATAATGCATACAATATGGTGAATTATCTGACCAAATTATATAATGTATCATTATTATTTTTTTTGAGGGGTCAATTGCAACAAAATATCGACAGGGAGCTTGTGAGAACTGTGGCGCTATGACGCATAAGAAGAAAGACTGCTTTGAGGTTAGTGCCTTCTTTTGCATGTATTACATTACTTGGATTAATTATGAGGATTTGTGCTGTTTCTGTTCATAGATCAGAGGTGCTAAATTCTTTGAAGAGCAAGGGTCACTTAAGTGATTCTGGTAACCGGTTACGGGCCACACTGAAATACAATGGTTCCGAAATTTAAACAATTTTCTGTTCAACGTTTTTATTGGTGTTATAAAGAATGTGAAGAATACTCCAATATAAAGTGTGATATACAATGTACATATAGATAAAAAATTCATCAGTACAAAGCTTTCACAATTATATGCATCATGAAAATGGAGGCACAAGGCCTTCAGAGCATATAAAAACCAATGGTAGTGGAATCAACGACAAAACTATTGCAAAAGTCATCAACCGTATCGAAGCAGCATCCCCTAAAATTACATTACCAGTTTTGTAAGGTAAGGAGTTGGGAGGAAAGAAAAAAAAGGTAAAGAGTAGGAGAGCAAGAGAAAGGCCAACAGCTCCGGGCAGACACAGGACTCGGGATATAATAACTGCTGGGGACTCCAGGAGAGATTCATCGAAACCAGATGGTAGGATATGGTCCACCCAGAGTTGCCAGATTTTAAGATGTTTAGGAATTTTGTCTTGGATACTAGCTTCAATCCCATTGGGTAATTCTATGCTTGGTTTCAACAATACAGAGTTTAGGGGACTTCCAAGCTCGTGATATGGTTTGTTTAGCTGCTGTCATGACCTGCAATATAAGACTGAACTGGGATTTTAACAATAATCAAGATAATCATTTTCTGTGGGACCAATCCCTGTTGAATGTTTACACGCTGTTTAATCACAAAAAAAAGAGTGGATGACACTAGTGTGAACACTGACTGTTTACCTTTTACAAGGACTCAGTCTATTTAAAGCGTTTGCAGGAGGAAAATGGAAAGGATCAGTTCCTGTATATGCTGCCCATTCTCGCCGCCCCTCTTGTCTAAATGTGAAACAGAATGTGAAAGGTTGCTAGCATGAGGCGGGGTCACCATTGCAACCCCTGATGCTTTCCTAGTGGTTGGAGGTGTGGTAAGAACAGGTCACCCCCCAAACTGCAAATTTAAACAAGCCTTTACTGTCCTGAGCCCTCCCTATAAGGCTGCTTTCACACTGATGTTTTGTGGGTTGCTATAGACTTCAGTTATATCTTGCGGGTGTGGTGCACTTTCTGAACACGCGCCAAACCTGCAGGATATAATAGAGCTCTGTGGCTTAGTGCAGCTAATCCATGGATCAGTGTGAAAGCAGCCTAATAGTTGTTAACTAATTTAGAGGTGCTAATATGCCCATTGCAAAAGCACCGCATATGTGTTGTTTAATACACTGACCTTCTTTTCCTCTTCCAGATTTTGCTGGTATCACTATCCAGGCTGTTAGGTCCCAGGTGAAGTCCAGTTGGTATTCCTCCACCTGGGACAGGAGTCGGCGCTACAGAGAAAGCATCAGCTTATGCGGCTCCTGTTCCCTCCGCGCCCACCTGCTTCCTCCGCTGGCTCAAAGCGCTGTTGATGCTCTGGGATAGGGGGATCGGCAACCTGTTGATCGCTATCTGGGCTTGCCAAGTCGTCATCCCAGGGCATGGGGAATGCGCTTCCCTGGTTTTAGGTTGCGGGCACCCCTGTCTTAGATGTTCCACTGTTGACTTATGGCAAATTTTTAGTGTGCTGCAAAGCAGATGGAGAAAGTGACTGTAAAATGTAAATTACTGTCACTTTCATGTCATCTGGCCATGTTTGGTATAGGACATTTTGGGCAACTTTTAGCTTCAGTCAACCTTCACTCATTGGTACTTCCATGCAAGTCATGAAACAGTTTAGGGTTTATACATGACATGAGAACTTCTTTTACCAGCAAGTTTGTTTATTGTGAGTTCTTGTCAATTTGGAGATGTTTTGTTCGCTTTGCAGAGACCTCGTAAAGTTGGAGCAAGATTCAATGGTATGAATATAGCTGCAGATGAGTACGAGCAACCAGAGCTTGCGTTGGATTATGATGGGAAGAGAGACCGGTGGAATGGCTATAACCCAGAAGAACACCAGAAGATTGTAGAAGAACATTCCAAAGTGGACTTGGTATGTCATTATTGATTTTCATACACTAAAGGGGGACGTTTAAAAAACAATGTTATTAAAGTAATATTAAGCATTTTTATAAGCAGTTTCAGCAGCTTTTTTAACCCTTTCACCGCCATAGCCGTTTTTGCCTTTTTTGCACACATTTGAAAAATTATTTTAGGCCTGAAGATTACAAAAAACCCACAAAGCATTATTTTCTGAAAGCAGACTCCCTAAAGAATAATAGTGGTAGTTGCAATTTGTTTATGTCATTTGATACTAGCACAACAGTTTATGAAACGCAAGTTGATTTTGGGGCACACAAATGCAATAAATTACCCAGTTTTGTTTGTAAAATATAAGGTTGTGCCGAGTAAATAGCCAGCATGCCAAACCCTACAATTGTTTGTGTCCATGAAAATGGCGACAAACTTCAGCACCCTATATTTTCCATAGACAACACTTTAAAAGCCACTATCAGTCATCAGTTTGGCAATAACTGTGAATAATGGGACTAGAACGACTCTGGTGTGTGGGGCAATATGTAATGTGTAGCGCAATGGACTTTTTCTTTATCGTACATCACGGGACACAGAGCAACCATAATAATGGCTATATGGGTTATACGCCACCTACTGGTGGATGGACACTGGCAGATAGTCAAACAGGAAGTCCCCCCTCTATATAACCCCTCCTACACAGAAAGAACCTCAGTTTTTTCACCAGTGTCTGTAAGGTGGAATGGTCACTGATGTGATACATGTGCTCTTGGAGCATACTTAAAGGTCTGGATGGCTTTATTTAGAATCATGGACTTCATTCGTATCCATTCGAAAAAGCTATCTGCCAAAATGGATAGTACCTAAGCCTCATTGGAAGGAGAAAAGATTCCTCGAGGTTTGTCTGTAATGCGGCCTTACGGTGCTGGACCCTGCATAATGGAATCCTGTGCAGTGTTTGTTCTGACCAAGGTGCTTTCCTACAGAGTGCTATACAGGTCCAGGGAAGTGGACCCCACATTAAGGGTGACCCAGTCCCTGAAGGTCTTTTATGACAAAGCTCACTGTGATGGGTGAAGATTGGACTCCTGTTATGTTTAAAGTTCTGCAGCGGGAATGGTAAGTCCTGCATTTTTGCAGTTTCCCCCTTTTTTTTTTTTTTTTTTTTTTAAGAGAGAGATCTGACTGTCCATTCTCCCAGTGGCCACTGGGGGCAGTTTACTGTCTAATCATGCTGTATACTTTTAGTCGTGTGGGCTGCTGTTTCTTCTTCAGCCACTAGAGGGTGCAGGCTCGCTCAGTATGGCCTATTTTTATATAGGCAGGAAGTGGAAGGGTGGCCAAGTTAAGAAAGCCATGTGGTCGACAGCTTCCGCAGGGCCTCTTGAGACATAACAGCAGCCCATAGATACTAGTGTGAGTACTTACTATGGGAGAAATGTGTGGCCAGACAAGTCATGATTATATATTGCATACTTACTGCTTAATTTGGGGGGGCCTGTACAACTGAAAGAATACTGTGCATTTGGCACAAAAATGGTATGGGGCCTGGTGCAGTTGAACAAGTGCGTACTTACAAACTTCAGAATAATGTGCATTTGGTCTGCAGGAGTTTACTTTTAGGCTGAAACAGGAAAAGGCTGCGTGGCATGCATATGTGCTAAACTAGTAAAAACTAGTATGGGGCCAAGTGCAGTTGGGCAAGCGCAGCATAGTATACATACTTGCAAGATTGTTGCCTAAGCGCATGCTTGAATAAACACGCAATAGATGTTGCATTCATACATACGGCATAAGCACATGTTTGGAAGACCATGAGCATCAGTGCACTTGAAGGAGTTGTGTCTCCAGAAAAGCATTCATTGGGTCTGCAGGAGCTTAGTTTTGGGCTCCCCTTTCACACTTGTGCGATTTTAAAGTTGTGCATTTTGGCCGCAACTTTAATGCGATTTTGCAGCAACATGAAGCAGTACCTGTGTAGTCTTGAGGTCTATGGACCTCAAGTTGTGCCAAGGTCGGACCGGAGTGGTGCAGGGGCTGCTTTGAGGTCGCTGCGACTTGAAGTTGCATGGATGTGAAGGGTACTCATTGGAAATCATAGGGTGCACCTTGTCAGGGACCTTGCAGTTCCAAGTCACAGGACGGGTTGCACAGGTGTGGAAGAGGCCTTAGGCCGCTGAAGCAGCATAGAAGCTGCATTGGATCCCTATGTACTTAGATAATCTTGACTATAACTAGTATGGGCCCAGGTGCAGCATAGTATACATGCTTGCTCACTTGCATAGAACACAAGCCTCCATAGGCACATGTTCGCAGAGTGCCCCGCCCCATGCCCAACAAGCGGGCGACACCCAGCATGCAGCCTTCCAAGGCTGGCTGCGACAGGACGTTTGCATGGACGCATGTTGCATAAACACAGGTTTTTATAAGCATATGTTGGTATAGACATGTGGGCATAAGTGTGTATACATAGGTATACGTGTTTACATAAACACATGGTGCAAAGACACGTTTGCTTAGATGCATGTTGCGAAATATATGTTGCATAAACGCGTTTCATAAACGCACACTTGCTTATTCCATAAATGCATGTCTCCAGGGGCACAAATTGCGAAGGTGCATGTTTGCATGGACACGCGCTTTGTGTTTTGCCTAAACGCATATTTGCTTAAGCACATATATGCTTCTATAAATGCATGTTGCTTAAACGCATGCTGACATGTTCTTTCATTTGTACTGCATACATATATGTATGCTTAGTTGCATTAAACCATATACAAATGTGCTGATTTACATTAAACTGTATACATATGTGCTTATTTGCCTAGGACTACATACATATGTTTTTTTTGCCTAGGACTACATACAAATGTGCTTATTGCCTTGAGCTGCATACATAGATGCATGTCAAGAACACTTGTATACCTGCATGTTTGCATACTTACGGGGTTGTATTGCGGTAGACCAACATTGTCTAGGCCTGCATCCTTGTGGAATTGCGTATTAGTTTGTCTAAGTCACTTTATTATGTATCTGTTAGACTAGCTAAATGACTTAGAAGGGTGCCACAGCCCTCAGGTTCAGTGGTCTGGCAATGTTCACGTCTCCTGTTGGACCAATGGCATCAGGGTGATCTAAGCCACTGTTGCGCCTGATCTCGGATCAAGCCTGGTTAGTACTTGGATGGGAGACTGTCCAGGTTTCCCTCCTAAGTGAAGGAGGCATCTGAGGTTGCTGTGTTTGAGAGTATCTCAGACTATAAGATTTTAGAGCAGTCTCTGAGGTGGTTGCTCCTTCCTTAGCCTAGTCAGTCTTTGCCTTGCGTTGGGTCTTGGAGCAAATGTTATGGGCTCAATATGGTAAAACAATTTACATGGTAGCAGCTTCAAAACTGAATAGGGGCATAAGGTCTATCTTCCTTCCTTTTTCCGTTATCCTTTATACCTACTTTACCAACATTACCTTAGAACCATTACCCCCCACCCTCCCACTTCCTTTCCATATATATATATAAAATGTGTTATTCCTTAATTGCAACATTTGTTGGGAACTATTTTTTCCTTAACGTTTCCCGCTATTAACGTGCAATGTTCAAAGGGGGCATGTCATCCCTTGTAGCCAGGGCTTCCATGTCTTAGCAAACGTGCCATAGTTACCTCTTCTAGTGAAAATTGTTTTTTCCTTCCACACTAATGCATTTATAGTCATAACCCATTCTTCCGGAGTAGGGGGCATTGTTGATTGCCAGGATTGTGCAATTAGTTTCCTCGCTTGATACAGGCACCTCGCGGTCGCTATATTGTACTCGTATTCCCTAAGTATTCATTGATGTGGCCCAAAACACATACTTTAGCTTCTAGTTCTAATTTAATCCTAAATGTAGTATTAATAATTTTTAAAATCCCTGACCAATATCTGACCAATTTTTTGACACTTGTCATCAGGTCCACGGCCAAACATAAACAATTTCTTAGGAGTGTAAAAGGCTCTATGTAGCAATAACAGATGTGAAGCTTTTTGTGAAGGAGAAACCGACACCAATGGGCCAAATTCAAGAATCCTCTTCCATTGACCCTCAGTTATTTCCCCCACATCTGCTTCCCATCTTTCTTTGATCCTAGAGGGCGCTTCCTGCTTTTTAATTCTGCCTGTTATTTGTGCATATATCTCAGATATAAGACCTTTAGTGGTATCTGCCTTAATTATTTTTTTTGAGAAGTGGGATCTTACCCCATTCCAATGGGTGGTCCCTGAACTGATTGTCCAAAGCATGTCTAATCTGTAAGTAACTATAGAATGTTTTATTTGGGATCCTATACTCTTGTCTCAACTCAGCAAAAGATTTTAGAATGTTACCCTCATACAATTGAATCAGCCGACTTATTCAGTGACTTTCCCATATCTTATTTTTCTCTATAGTTAATAGCTCCTGCAGATGTTTATTGTGCCAAATGGGTGAATATTCTGTAGCTCCTCTATACCCCATGGTTCTCTTAACCAGGGCTTTTTTTCCTCAAACAATAGGTGCTGGAACTCAACCACGAACCCCCAAACCCTCCACCCCCCACACACACACACACACACCCTCCAAATCACATCAAATAGTGGGTGTGGTCATATTTCACAAACAGTATTAAAGGGGCATTAAATATCAGGATTGCATTACATACAGAGTGCAGAGTTCATGGGGGTTACACACAGAGTGCAAAGCTGTCACTTGTAAACACAGAAACCAGACCTCTATGTTTACAAGTGATTGTGGTGAACAGGCACCAAAGGGTCTGAGCCAGAGGTGGTGGAACTGAGTTCCACCAAGTTCCCCCTGAAAAAAAGCCCTGCTCTTAACTGTCTGCCAAACTTTAGTAAGCATCTTAAGTGTTGGACACTCGCCTTGTAGCGAGTCTGCCTCTAGTGCTTCCACCAATGATTTGTGTGGAATCCCCTGCAGCATAATTTTACCACTGGCATTCCCCCCTCCCGGGGTAGCACAACCCCCCCATTTTCTGTAATTGAGCTGCCAGATAGTAGCTATGTGGATAGGGGACCGCCATTCCCCCTTCATTAGTGGGTCGCTGCAGCGTTTGCAAACTAATCCTGGCCTGACCTTTCTTCCATATTAACTCCATAAAAAGGGTATGTATTTTTAGGAACCATTTCCCCCCCAATCCAAACTGGGAACTATGGAGTAAATACAGTAACTGTGGAATCCATATCATTTTGACCAGGTTGGCACGTCCTGCCACAGACAGAGGAAGTCTATTCCAGATATCGCTTTTCCTTTTAAATTTCGATAGAAGTGGGACTAGGTTATCCCTAATATACTGGTTGGGATCGTTTGACAAAACTATACCGAGATACTTCATTTTCTTTGTTACTTTTAACTAGGATATTCCCCTTGGGATGGTATTAGTGAGTGGATCGACCGGTAGAAGCGATGACTTCTCCCAGTTAATAGCTAGGCCCGAAAACCTACCAAACCCCTCCACTATGTGCATCACTTTTTTCAATGAGGAAACCGTATTTCCCAGAAAGAATCAAACGTCATCTGCATATAGTGCTAGCCTTTCTTCCCCACATTTTCTCTGAAATCCCTGTAATCCAGTTGATGATCTCACCACTTCTGCTAATGGCTCCATCGCCAGGGCGAACAACAGGGGTGATAACGGACATCTCGTCCCTCTCTCAAGAGGAAGCCTTTCTGAGTATTCATTGTTGATTTTTAATCTGGCACTCGGGTGATTATATAGTGTTTTCAGCCATCCAATAAATGAAGGGCGGAATCCAAACCTCTCCAGTACGCACCAAAGGTACCCTGATTCTAGGCTGTCAAACGCCTTGGCTGTGTCCAAGGACAAGGCAGCCCTAGAGCCCATGTGTTCTGTCGGGGCCTGGAGGTTCATGTATACCCTTCTGATATATCCTGTTGGGAATGAAGCCCGACTGGTCAGGATGTACAAGTTTTGAGGTACATTTATTCAACCTGGTTGCCAACACTCTTGCCAAAATTTTAACGTTGGAACACAATGATATCGGTCTGTAGGAGGGTGCATCAAGTTGGTCCTTCCCTTCTTTCTGTATTACTACAATGTTAGTTTCTAACATCGAAGAGGGCAGTCTTCCCCTTTTAGCTACCCAATTCAGTGTTTTTAGAAGCTCTGGGAGTAACCCCTCCCCATAATATTTATAGGTCTAATGGCAACCCATCTGGGCCCGGGGATTTTTGGTTGGACATATCAGCTACTGCTTTTTGCAGTTCCTTCAGGGCTATTGGAGACTCCAACCCATTCCTTCCGATTACAGAGAGAGCCGGCAATTCAACGCCCTCTAGGAACCTATCCATCTCTCCCCAATCTGAACCCTTTCGTGACTTATACAAATCCCTATAAAATTCAGAGAATGTTTCCATAATCACGGCAGGTTCACATGAGATTTCACCACTTTGGGTCCTAATCATAGAGATAACTGAGGAAGGAGGTCTTAGCTAGAAGTGCCAGCATATGGCCCATTTTTTTTTCCCCTTCTCCAAAACAATTTTGTCTCTGAAAAAGTCCCTTATTTTCGTTTTTTCTGATAATTGCCACTTTATACTCCTGCTGCTTCTTAATCTATGTCTCCTGCTTCTCTTAGGGTTGGATCTATCACCTCCTTTCTGATATGCTCCTCCCATTCCCTTGATTTCTTCTTTATTTTTGCCACCTGTTGAATTAAAAGCCCCCTAAGAAATGCTTTTAGGGTATCCCACACTACCCCCACTGGCGCTGTACCTATATTAAGTTCTACAAACTCTTTTAATCTCAAGGTTATTTCTTCTGGGTTCCCTATTAGCTCCATCCATAGTGGGTTTATTGTCCACATTTTCTGGGTACATCTGTCATGTATATTTACAGTTAGAGTCAAGGGTGAGTAATCTGATATCCCTCTTGGCCAGTAACCTATTTTATTTATTAGCCGTTGTGCTTCACTATTACCATATCTATACGTGAGAGTGTAGAGTGTGACCCCGAAAAACGAGAATATTGCCGATTGTTTGGGTTTCGAGATCTCCAAAAGTCACACCATCCAATCTCAAGAAACTCAAAAAAATTGGCCTAAGCGTCCTCCTGCCACCCTTTCCATTCGAGCCCCTGGTGGGAACCTATCCAGGCTATTATTAAGCACCGCATTAAAATCCCCCACCACTATCAACCTTATCCTCCACAAACTTTAGTAATCCATACAGAATCTCCAACTTAAACGGGGGAGAAATATACACGTTTGCGATCACAAATGGTTTACCTTCTATTAGGCAATTCAAAAAAATATAACAACCCAGTGTGTCTATTCTGACATCTCTGCAGGAAAATAACACTCCTCTCTTTACCAGTATGCTCACTCCCCTAGAATAAGAGGAGTAGACCGAGTGGTATTGTTCTTGAAATTTCTTACTCCGAATTTGTAATTTGGTGTCATTGGTAAAATGTGTTTCCTGCAGGCATATCAGTTCGACTCCATGGGTCTCCAATACCGAAAATGCAGTGGCTTTTTTAATGGAATCACCCATCCCCCTGATTTTCCATGAGCCAATATTTAGGGTTTTAAACGGCATCTAAGAAAAACAAAAATAAGCCTGAAAAGAGCAGCATAGATGAAAAAAAAAAAACATTTAATACTAAAAAAAATAGAAAAGAAAGTAACCTAGAAAGAGCAGCAATACAAAGCCATTATGCCTAGCATTGCTTACCAGGCATCCCTGTCCTTCTACCAAAAAAACATTTCAGTTGTTTATTTGTGTCTCCCAAAGGTGCAGTCAGTGATAATATTGTGAGAAAAAAGAAAACAAAAAAACTCTTGTTTCCTATTCCCTGTCTTCCTTCACTTTCTAAATTATTTTTTGATATAAGTGGGTAACATATACGTGTATACTCTGTTATTATCTGTCTCTCCCCCCCCCCCCGCGCATGTGCAATATAACGCTCCCCTAACCTTTCCCTACAACTCCCTTTTTACCACCCTACTACTCCTCCCTTCTATATTATTTACCTAATTTCCCCCCTGACCCTTAAATAACCCCCCCACCCACCCCTCATGCCTAACTAGGCTAGCCTTAGGGGTATTACTTGTGACCATTTTTTTCCCTTTCAACCCATTCCAGCTAATACTCCACTACCCAACATAAGTGTGATTTAACTTCCTTGTTCTTCCATATTTGCCCCCACCCCCCCCCCCTCCCTTCCCTTTACCCAATTCAAGATTAGCAATGTTACAAAAAAAGCATTCTTAAACAACACCCCAGCTTTCGCCAACCAAACCCCGCCCCCCACCCCCCGACACCATCCTTGAGTTAACTTCCTTATTAAAAAAAAATCCAAAAAAAATAAATCTGCAAATATTTTCAAAATTAACATAAATTATTTAACCACTTCATTCCATAGCTCTATAAGTCCTTTTTGTTGTTTTCAAGCCATTTTGTAGCCCCTACAACCGAATCAAAAAAATGAGTTGTCCCTAGAGCTGTTATACGTAGACGCGCTGGATACAGCAATGCGTATGAAATTTTATAGCTCAGTATACTGCGCTTGATATCCGTAAATTCTGCCCTATGATTTTGTAAGTTCGGTGAGTAATCTGGGTACAGTGAGATTCTAGCTCCATTATAGAAGATGTCCCCCATTTCTCTAGATTTTTACATCAATGTCACCTTATCCTTGTAATTAAACATTTTCATAATCATTGGTCTAGGGTGACCCCCTAGTCTAGTAGATACTCTATGAGCCCTCTCAATCACAAAAAGGTGGGAGAAAGTCTCTGTCCCAAATACTTCCCTAAGCCTAGGTTGGATGCTGAATATGGACAAGTCAGCTCTTTGTCCGACCAGAGCCTTGGTGTATCTGGGTCTGGTCTTGGACACCGCCCAAGAAAAGCTCTTACTTCCGCCCTTAAAGGTTGCCTTCATAGTGGAACTTGTACAGAAGGTGAAAAAAGAACTAACCCCTTCTATTCGGCTGTGCATGAGATTACTGGGCAAGATGGTGTCATCTTTCAGCGCAGTGCCATATGCACAGTTCCACTCCAGATTGTTCCAGAACAGTATTCTAAAAGCCTGGGACAAGTCAGCTCGAACCCTGGATCAGCCTATGGTTCTATCTCCACAGGTTCTATGGAACCTCTCTTGGTGGTTAAAAACAAGAGGGAAATCTTTTCCACCGGTAGCCTGGAAAGTTGTAACCACGGACGCCAGTCTTCTCGGCTGGGGAGCAGTCCTAGAGGAAGCGTCTGTTCAGGGAGTATGGTCCCAGACAGAAAGGACTCTGCCCATCTATCTATTGGAAATCTGGGCAGCTCGTCTGGCCCTGTGATTCTGGACGTCCAGATTGCGGGGTCTTCCTGTCAGAGTCCAGTCCGACAACTCCACAGTAGTGGCATATATCAACCACGAGGGAGGTACCAGGCTTCGAGCAGCCCAAAGAGAGGTAGGTCATCTACTGACCTGGGCAGAAAAACATGTGCCGTTTCTGTCGGCAGTGTTTATTCCGGGGGTGGACAATTGGCAGGCGGATTTCTAAGTCGCCAAAAATTGTTACCAGGGGAATGGTCCCTGCATCCTGAGGTTTTTCTACAGATCTGCCAATACTGGGGGACCCCAGATGTGGATCTGCTGGCATCCAGATTCAATGCCAAGCTAGACAGGTTTGTATCCAGGACCAAGGATCCGCTTGCTGTCGGGATAGACGCATCAGTAGTTCCTTGGGATCAGTATTCTCTGATATATGCCTTCCCTCCGATCCAAATTCTGCCGCACTTACTACGCAGAATAAAGGAGGAACGGAGGCCGGTGATCTTGGTGGCCCAGGAGATCATGGTACTCGGAAATTGTGAAATTGGCAGTAGGGGACCCGTTGGTCCTTCCTTGCCATCCAGACCTGTTGTCTCAAGGGCCCATATTCCATCCTTCTTTACGGTTGCTGAATTTGATGGCCTGGCTATTGAGACCAGACTATTGAAAGACCGTGGTGTTATGGGTTCAGTTTTGTCCACTTTGATAAACGCTAGAAAGTCAGTTTCTAGAGCTTACTATTATAGAGTCTAGAATTCATACATTTCTTGGTGTGAGAAAAGGAAATGGAACCCTCGTAGGTATACGATTGGCAGAGTTCTCGCCTTTCTTCAAACGGGAGTAGACTTGCAGCTCGCTTTAGGGACAATTAAAGGACAGATTTTGGCCTTATTGTTTTTTTTTCCAAAGACCAATTGCATCCCATTCTTTGGTGCAAACCTTTGTCAAGGGTGTGGCACACCTGAGGCCGCCACTTAAACCACCTTTATGTCCTTGGGACCGAAATTTGGTACTGTCAGCCTTAGAGTCAACCCTTTGAACCTATTAGGCATATCCCTTTTAACCCTATTGACCAGGAAATTCGTTTTCTTGGTGGCTATAACATCGGCTAGAGGGGTGTCAGAATTGGCTGTCCTTTCTTGCAAAGAACCTTTTATGATTCTTCATCAGGACAGAGTGGTCATGCGCCCTCGTCCAGATTTTCTACCGAAGGTGGTTTCCAAATTTCATTTGAATCAGGATATCATTTTACCTTCCTTTTTTCCAAACCCTAAGACTAGGGAGGAAAGGTCGCTTCACTCACTGGATGTGGTGAGGGCGATAAAAGTTTACTTGGAAATGTCAGCTCCCTTTCGGAAGACTGACTGTTCTTTTTGTCTTGCCTAAGGGTCCTAAGAAAGGACAGCCGGCAACAAGTTCAACTATATCCAGGTGGATTTGTCAGACTATTATCCAGGCGTATGGATTAAAGCACAGGGTTCCACCCCGGGATTTAAGAGCACACTCCACTAGAGGGGTTAGTGCATCATGGGCAGTACGCCAGCAGGTGTCTATGGCTCAGGTTTGCAAAGCGGCCGCTTGGTCTTCAGTTCATACGTTCACCAGGTTTTACCAGGTGGATGTGAGATCTCAAAAAGAGACCGTTTTTGGCCACAGCGTGTTTCAGGCAGCTTTATAGTCTCAGGCCCCTTGGGCTTAGTGATAATGTGTCCCCCCTCTCAGATGCATTGCTTTAGGACATCCCACCTAGTCATTATTATGGTGTTCTGTGTCCCGTGAAGTACGATAAAGAAAAACGGATTTTTAAAACAGCTTACCTGTAAAATACTTTTCTTGGAGTACATCACGGGACACAGAGGTCCCTCCCCTCTTTCTGGGATCGTCATTGCTTGCTACAAAACTGAGGTACTTCCTGTATAGGAGGGGTTATATGTGAGGAACTGTCTTACTATTGGTTGCCAGTGTCCAATCACCTAAAGGTAAGCGTATAACCCACATAGTCATTATTATGGTGCTCTGTGTCCCGTGATGTACTCCAAGAAAAAGATTTTTACAGGTAAGCTGTTTTAAAAATCCGTTTATTTCCAGGGCTGGTTTTTATTCCCAGTCCAGCCCTGCTGGAGGGCTTTATTTCCGGGGTGTTGCACAGCTAAAGATTGGTGTTTGATAGTTCAGAATCTAGCAAGGTTGAATTCTCCCTTTCAAGTATTGGAAGATCATAACCACTGGTGCCAGTTTCTCAGTTTTTTGGTTTGAGGGTGGCTACAGTTCAGTGGACTTGGTCTCCATAGAGTATACTGCCCATAAATATCTTGGAGCTTTTGGCCAGTACGCCTTGCTCTGGATTATGGTACAAATCAGTCGTAGGTTCTATCCGGAAAAACCTCTGCAGGGACATATACCGTATTTTCCGCACCATAAGACACATTTTTTTTTTCCCCAGAAACATGGGGGAAACTGTCTCTGCGTTTTATGGTGCGAATATACGACAGACACCGCCCCCCTGCCGCCGCTGGCTCCGCCCCTCCGCCACCAACGGCAACGGTCAACGCCGGAAGAGAGGCAGGAGAACGGGGGGGCAGACATCCATAACCAACCCCCCCCCCCCCCGCGCCTGGCGATCTCCCAGCTGGGCCTGACACTGTTCCTGAGGCAGAAGACTGCATTCAGCATTCAGCTGCTCTGTCTTCTGTCAGGCAGATGAGATAACATCAGGTCAGTCTGCATTTATGGCAATGGTCACTCTGCATTTATGGCAATGATCACTCTGCGTGTCACTCTGCATTTATGGCAATGATCACTCTGCGTGTCACTCTGCATTTACGGCCATGGTCACTCTGCATGTCACTCTGCATTTACGGCCATGGTCACTCTGCATGTCACTCTGCATTTACTGCCATGGTCACTCTGCATGTCACTCTGCATTTACGGCCATGGTCACTCTGTATGTCACTCTGCATTTACGGCCATGGTCACTCTGCATGTCACTCTGCATTTTTGACAATGGTCACTCTGCATGTCACTCTGCGTTTATGGCACTGGTCAGGCTGCATTTCATGGGCACTGGAAAATATTTTAGCACACCTTTCGGTTCAGAATATTTTTTTTCTTGTTTTGCTCCTCTAAAACCTAGGTGCATCTTATGGTCAGGTGCGTCTTATGGACCGAACAATACGTATATTAACCACCAGGGCGGCACCAGGAGTCAAGTGCTGTCTCTATCGTCCAGTGTATATTCCAGTTATAGAATAGTGGCAGGGGGAACTCTGCAGGTGAATCTACTATATTCCAAGTTCTACAACAAGTTGGGACAGGTCGTGTCCCGGACGAGGGTCCCACTGCCATTAGGGGTAGATGTACTGGTAACATCTTAGGGACCAGTTCTCCTTTATTTGATGCTTTCCCTCTGTTTCGGCTTCTGACGCATCTTTTGCGAAGAATCCGGAAGGGGGTAACACTGATAATAATGTTGGTCAAATAAGCCCAGGAGGGCTTGGTACACTGACATAGCGAGACATGCAGGGGTCGCTTCTTGAACACTCCCAGTCCAGCGGGACCTAATGGTCTTGAGTCCTGTATCTCAGCACTGTTGAGCCCTGGAAGCCAGCTTCGGGGAACTTCAATTACAGGACTTGGAAATATTTTTTTTGCCTGAGTCAAAGCCAGGAAGTGGCATCCGCAGAAATATGTGAGTGGGAGATTTTCTTTCTCGAACATCACGGGACACAGAGCCACAGTAATTACTGATGGGTTATATAGGTATCACTGGTGATTGGACACTGGCACACCCTATCAGGAAGTTCAACCCCCTATATAATCCCTCCCCCTTGCAGGGATACCTCAGTTTTTACGCCAGTGTCTTAGGTGATGGACGTGTAAAGATGTCCTGTGCTGTGGTCCAAAGGGAATATCCTGATATCGTATACTGGGGCAAGCCAGGCGAACCGGATCCATTCAAAGTGCCCTTTTTAGGCCGAATTGGATGGTACCCACGCCTCGTGTCCGAAGAAACGAGGTTTTACCCGTAACGCTTCTCTTTTTAGAGAGCTGGACCCCGCAGATCAGAAAATGGCTTTAAACTTCCTAATTTCTGGCGAGGTGCTTTACGGGCCCAGAACTGCAGGATCCCCCTATTCATAGGGGGCCCCAGTCTCTGACGGTTTTTTCAAACGGAGCCCACCGTGAGAGGTTAAGATTGGGTCTGTGTAAACTGAACCCTGCAGCTGGATAAGGTAAGAGGAGATTCCACAGAATTTTCTAATTCTAGTAGGTTTCTCCTTTAAGGTAAATGCATGCTATGCCTATTGTGACCACCGGGGGCTGCCAAGAGCACATACCTTCACATGCAGGACGGTCTGTCTCAGTGAATGTTCGCTGCACATGTTTTTTTCACAGCGTCTCAGGCCGGCTGCAAGGTAGGATGGAAGGGGGGATTTCTCATGTTTGGATGTTCCCCCCCAGGCTAGAGAGAGGCCACAGGGGTCTAGAAAGTGGTTATACCGCTCGGGCTCCGCTGCCTCGGCCACCATCTCTGACCATTTGCTGTTTAGGCAGGTCTTCTCTACCAGCTTCTCTCCCTCCGCCCCCTCCCCCAGCCTTCCTCCTAGTATTACAGGAGAGTCGGCCAGCGCAGGAAGCGCTCGTTTTTTTCAAAACTGGGGGGGGGGGGGGGGGGGGGATGGTGGGCGTTACGTCAGCACAGGTGCTTAGACTCCCACTCAGGCCAGCTGCAGGCTATTAAAGGCACTATGTGCAGGTGCACTCAGCCTTTTGAGAGACACAGAGCTGACAGTCGCATGTAAGGTGGGACACAGGCATTCTCCTAGGCAGCAATTACTGAAGTAACACCAGACTGAGCATTGGGTAGCAAGGCTTTTAGCCAGAATACATCGCTCAGCAGTCAGTGTTCATTTGTATACCTCACACCTTGTTGCTTTGCACTATGGGTAGAAGAGGTTCAAGCACCCCAGGAACCAGAGACACTAGGGGATCTCGTTCAGGTTCTGAGGGCCCCCTGTCAGCAGCATCCTCCCCCCCTGATGGGCCTGGGACGGCTAGCCAGGGAGAGCCATCAGGGTCAGGGGCTACACCTGCTTCTGGCACTTCAGCCCCTGTATATATTACACAAGAGGTTTTTTCCTCAATCATTAATGATCTAGAGGATAGATTAATGGCCGTGATTACGTCTTCACTCAGTAGAAGAAAACGCACTAGGCCTTCCTCTGTTCCCCAAGACCCTCAGACAGAGGAGCTCTGGGATAAAGGAGACGAATCCCTTTCAGAGGATCGGGATGGGATGGATGATTCCTCTTCGGAGGAATCAGGTGGAGAGGGACCCTCTGCGACTTCCCAAGAGGAGAAAGTCTTAGTGCAGATCCTCACTGGATTGGTCCGCTCCACATTTAAGTTGCCCCTACCTGAAACTGCTAAAGAATTCTCTTCTGCTTTGGGGTCACTGAAACCTTTCCAAGCAGCATAGGCTTTTCCTGTTCATACTTTAGTTGAAAAGCTCATTTATTCTGAGTGGGATCACCCAGACAAACGTTTTTTTCGGCCGAAAAAGTTTTCAACACTTTATCCGATGGAAGAAAAGTTTATTAAAATGTGGGGAATACCGGCTATTGATGCCACCATTTCCTCCGTAAATAATAGCCTGACTTGTAGACAATGCTCGGATGCTCAGGGATGCTGTAGATAAAAGGATGGAATCCCTATTGAAGGATGTTTTCTCCTTAGCAGGTTAAGTGGCCCAACCTGCAGTAGCAGCGATTGGAGTCTGTCAATACTTAAGATACCATGTTAAGCAGGTCATCAAAGTATTACCTGAACAGCAGGCCCAGGGGTTTGCTAACCTTCCAGCGGCCTTATGCTTTGTGGTTGACGCCATTAGAGATTCTATCGTGCAAACCTCCCGTCTTTCACTGGGGTTGGTGCATATACGTAGAATCCTATGGTTGAAAAATTGGTCAGCCGAAGCACCATGTAAGAAGCTACTGGCTGGGTTTCCATTTCGTGGTGCAAGGTTGTTTGGAGAAGACTTGGATAACTATATCAAGAGAATCTCTTGTGGGAAAAGCACTCTCTTACCTGTCAAGAACAAGAGTAAGCGTCCCTCTTTCGAACGGACTCTTTCCTCAGCGCCGGGGGATTCAGCCTCCAGGCAGTCTTGACAGCCTCCTCCATCGGGGTCCAGAGACAAGAGTCAACCCCAGGGACAAAAGAAGTCCTGGGGGAAGAAGCCTACTAGGCAAAACACTAAGACCTCTGCATGAGGGGGCGCCCTGGGGGGGAAGACTGCGACAGTTCTCAGAGCTCTGGCAGGAGGATTTCCAGGACAGATGGGTCATCTCCACGGTAACCTTAGGGTACAAGCTGGAGTTTCAGGAATTCCCCTCTCCTCGGTTCCTCAGATCAAGTGTCCCCAGAGACCCAGAGAAGAAGCAGTCGCTCCTTCTAGCATTAGAGCGACTTTTGTCGCAGGAGGTCATTATGATAGTTCCCGCAAAGGACCAGGGATTGGGCTTCTATTCCAACCTTTTTACGGTCCAAAAGCCAAATGGGGATGTCAGGCCCATTCTGGATTTAAGGGATCTGAACCGATTCCTAAGGATTTAATCCTTCCGCATGGAATCAATTCGAACAGTAGTTCCCACCCTACAGGGAGGAGAATTTCTGGCATCGATAGACATCAGTGATGCATATCTGCATGTGCCCATTTTTCCTGCTCATCAGAAGTTTCTGCGCTTCGAGGTAGGAGGGCGCCATTTCCAGTTTGTGGCTCTGCCTTTCGGGATAGCCACTGCACCTCGAGTGTTCACAAAGATCTTGGCTCCTCCTCTGGCCAGATTAAGGGCTCAGGGTATAGCTGTCATAGCGTACCTAGACGGCCTGCTCTTGATAGACCGGTCGGTAGCCTCTTTGAATGGAAACTTGAGGACCACAGTCAGGTATCTAGAACACCTGGGTTGGATCCTCAACTTAGAAAAGTCTTTCCTAAAACCAGTAGGAAGACTGGAGTATTTAGGTCTGATTATAGATACAAGCCAAAAGAAAATATTTCTACCCCAGGCAAAGATCGCTGCTTTAAGAGAGCTGATTCTGGCAGTAAGGACCAAGAAGGGTCCCTCTGTCCGCCTTTGTATGAGGTTACTAGGGAAGATGGTGTCTTCATTCGAAGCGGTTCCCTATGCTCAGTTTCACTCAAGAATGCTGCAACACAGTATTCTGTCGACCTGGAACAAGAAAGTTCAGGCATTAGACTTTCCGATGCACCTGTCGCATGCGGTGCGTCAGAGCCTCAATTGGTGGCTCATACCCGAAAACCTGCAGAAGGGGAAATCCTTTCTACCGGTTACCTGGACGGTGGTAACAACAGATCCCAGTCTGTCAGGTTGGGGAGCAGTTCTAGAACAGTCTGCGGTCCAAGGGGTATGGTCCAAGACAGAGAGGACCTTACCCATCAACATTCTGGAGATCTGGGCGATACATCTAGCTCTAAAAGCCTGGACTATCAGGCTACAGGGTTGTCCGGTCAGGATCCAGTCCGACAATGCCACAGCAGTGGCTTATGTCAATCATCAGGGAGGCACCCGGAGCCGAGCTGCTCAAAAGGAGGTGAACCAGATCTTAGTCTGGGCAGAGATGCATGTGCCATGCATATCGGCAGTTTTCATCCCGGGAATAGAGAATTGGCAGGCGGACTATCTAAGTCGCCAGCAGTTACTTCCAGGGAAATGGTCTCTGCATCCCGACGTCTTTTGGGCCATATGCCTAAGATGGGGGGTTCCAGATGTAGATCTCTTTGCATCCCGATTCAACAAAAAGATAGACAGATTCGTGGCAAGGACAAAAGATCCTCTTGCATGGGGGACGTATGCGTTGGTGATTCCGTGGCATCAGTTCTCACTGATTTACGCATTCCCGCCTATTCTGCTACTACCACGACTCCTTCGCAGGATCAGGCAGGAAAGGAAGTCGGTACTTCTGGTGGCCCCCGCTTGGCCCAGAAGGACTTGGTATGCAGAAATAGTAAGGATGACCGTGGGTTCCCCGTGGACCCTACCGGTACGCCCAGACCTGTTATCTCAAGGTCCAGTGTTCCATCCTGCCTTACAAATGCTAAATTTGACGGTTTGGCTATTGAGACCCACGTTCTGAAGAGTCGTGGGCTCTCAGGTCCTGTCATATCTACCTTGATCAATGCAAGGAAGCCAGCTTCCAGGATGATTTATCATAGAGTCTGGAAAGCTTATGTATCCTGGTGTGAATCCAGAGGTTGGCATCCCAGGAAATATGTCATAGGTAGAATCCTTGACTTTCTACAATTAGGATTAGAGATGAAGCTGGCCTTGAGTACCATCAAGGGCCAGGTCTCTGCTTTATCAGTATTATTTCAGCGGCCACTTGCTTCACATTCTTTAGTCCGAAGCTTTATGCAGGGGGTGATGCGTCTTAATTCCCCGGTTAGGGCGCCCCTAAACCCCTGGGATTGAAATTGGTCCTGGCTGTGTTACAGAAACAGCCTTTTGAACCAATAAGTCAGATTCCTTTGGTCTTGTTGACAAGGAAGTTAATTTTTCTGGTGGCCTTCTCTTCTGCTAGAAGAGTTTCAGAATTAGCAGCCCTTTCTTGTAAGGAGCCTTATCTGATTATACACAAGGATAGAGTGGTACTACGCCCTCATCCTAGTTTTTTACCGAAGGTGGTTTCTGATTTTCATTTAAGCCTATACATTGTTCTACCTTCCTTTTTTCCAGATCTCTACATTCGTTGGATGTAAGAGCAGTTAAGGCCTATCTCGGGGCAACTGCTCAGATCCGCAAGATGGATGTTTTGTTTGTGCTGCCAGAGGGTCTCAATAGAGGACAGACAGCGTCAAAAGCTACCATTTCTAAATGGATTCGACAATTGATCATTCAAGCTTATGGTTTGAAACAGAAGATTCCTCCGTTTCAGATCAGGGCACATTCCACAAGGGCTATTGGTGCTTCTTGGGCAGTGCATCACCGGGCCTCTATGGCTCAAATCTGCAAGGCCGCAACCTGGTCTTCAGTCCATACATTCACCAGATTCTATCAGGTGGATGTGAGAAGGCATGAGGATATCGCCTTTGGGCATAGTGTGCTGCAGGCAGCTGTACAGGGTCCTCAGGTCTGATTGCACCCTACTTGGTCGTGGTTCCCCCCCCTCAGGTAGCATTGCTCTGGGACATCCCATCAGTAATTACTGTGGCTCTGTGTCCCGTGATGTTCGAGAAAGAAAATAGGATTTTTTAAAACAGCTTACCTGTAATATCCTTTTCTTTCGAAGGACATCACGGGACACAGAGGTCCCGCCCCTCTTCTAATACACTATATTGCTTGGCTACAAAACTGAGGTATTCCTGCAAGGGGGAGGGATTATATAGGGGGTTGAACTTCCTGATAGGGTGTGCCAGTGTCCAATCACCAGTGATACCTATATAACCCATCAGTAATTACTGTGGCTCTGTGTCCCGTGATGTCCTTCGAAAGAAAAGGATTTTACAGGTAAGCTGTTTTAAAAAATCCTATTTTTTCTTTCTTTCTTCAATCAGTATGGGAAAGGAGATTGGCCTTAAGTACCATTAACGGTCAGGGTTCGTCCCTATACATTTTTTTTTTCCAGGGGTTGTTTCTCATTCCTTGATTCATACTTCATACAGCGTGTAACGTAGACAGTCTCGCCTGCCAGGCCATTCTTGTGTCCTTGGGACTTGAATTTGATCTTAACTGTCTATGCAGTGGCCACTTTTTGAACCAGTCAAGAGATTCTGTTAGTCCTTTATCTCGGAAGGTGGCTTCTTTGGTTGCTATCACGTCACTAAGTGGAGTGTTAGAGTTGGCGGCTCTTTCATGCAAGGAGCCGTTTTTGGTGTGGCATCATATTAAGGTCATGATGTGTCCATTTTTTTTGCCTAGAATGGTGTCTGGTTTTCACTTGAGTCAAGACAATATCTTGCCTTCTTTTCTGATCCTCAGTTGGCAGGAGTTGGATCACTGCATACTCTGGAGGTAGTTCTGGTGGTCAGAATTACTTGATTTGTCAGAACAGGTCAGGAATCCTCGTTTGTGTGTCCAGTAGAGCCCAGGATGGGCAGGAGGCATCCAAGTTAACTATTTTCATTGGATTTTCCAGTTAATTATTCAAGCCAATGGCTTGAAAGGGCAAGGTCCCCCACCCCTTTTTTTTTGGAAAAACGCTCGCTACCAGCTGTGTGTGGGGGGGGCATCTTGGGTCATCCATCATCAGGTGTCAGTGGCTCAGGATTTAAGGCCATTACATGGTCTTTTGTTCATACATTCACAGAATTTTACCAGATGGATATCAAAGCCACAGAGGATGCTGCTTGGCCACAGTATGTTTTGGATGGCAGAGTCCTTCTCAGGTGGCAGTTTGTGATCGTGTCTACTTCCCCTCAAGTGCATTGCTTTAGGACATCCCATATAGCCGTTATTATGGTTGCTCTGTGCCCCGTGATGTACGATAAAGAACTTAAGGTTTTTCCATCATACTTGTAAAATCCTTTTCTTGGAGTATATCACGGGACACAGTGGTCCCCTCTCATCTTTTTTGGGGCATTCATTGCTTTGCTACAAAACTGAGGTCCTTCCTGTGTAGGAGGGGTTATATAGCGGTGGACTTCCTGTTTGACTATCTGCCAGTGTCCATCTACCAGTAGGTGGCGTATAACCCCCAAATAGTCATTATTATGTTTGCTTTGTGTCCCGTGATGTACTCCCAGGAAAGTATTTTATAGGTATGTATGACGGAAAAATCCTAATTTCATGTGTATGGTAGGGGCTCAAAATTGTTTTGGAGGGTGATTTTAAGTGTTTGTGTGTAACTTTTTTTTATTTATTTATTTTTGTATTTTATTTTTACCTAACTTTTTTTTTTCATGGCATAGGGCACAAAAAGTCCCCTATGTGATGTATTATTGATGATAGGTATGCTTTAAAAAGACATTAGGGGTCTAAAAGACAGAAGTTCACTGATCTCGCTCCCCTCTACCCAGTGGCTCCTGCCATGCTGGTTTGGTGGTCTGCTGATGGACGTGTGGAGCTCAGGAAACATTGCGGGGGACGTAGGAGGACCCACCGTATCTGGGGTGTGCGGAAGCAATGCAGTGGCTGCACAGCTACCAGATCACTCCCACCTGACAGCAGGTAGTCTGCTTGACAGATTTAAACATGCGGGTGGCAGGAGTGTGTGTAATACCCCCTTCTGCCAATCAATCACTTACCGAGTAAGCAGCTTCTTTATCCCTTAATCTTTGCCTATGTTCCAGTTTAGGCTGGCGTCATGACTGTTGCCTAGGTCTCCTGTTTCAGGGTGGCTGCATTCTTTTGCAGCATTTTATGGAACCACCTTTGCATGCAGAGACGTTTGTCTCCCTACACTGTGTGCATTAATAGAAGCACAAACCCCAATAGCCTAGGATGGCAGGGCACTCCACCCCCCTCCCCCCCCCCCCCTTCTCTGAGCTAAGATACTGGCTTAGAGACTACACTGTCCAATGCTAACTCTGTCCTTTGAAGACTGAAAGTTTATTAGCGAAACAGCACTGAGAAAGCAAGATCCAGCAGCTATGAAAGTTGTAATATGCATATGCTGGGGTAGGAACTTAAATAGTTTACTAGGAAATGTTTTTTTTTTTTTGTGTGCTCTGTGTGTTCAGCTAAAAAAAGGCTGAGAGTTTAACGCTACAGTTTATTTTTTTTTTTCTGAAAATATATATTTGGTAAAAATGTGCATAATTCGGCAATAAAATAAAATGCAACTAACGTTCTAAAAATTCTGTTGGGGTTTTAAGTAATCGTGAAACTAAAAATGCATTTTGAAATAAACGTGGTCCATCAAGCCTGCCCCCCCCTTCCCTTCTTTTTATTCTTAACTTTGAGTATAGATCACTTAGTGTTGGCTGACTCACTACCTCTGCCAGAAATCTGTTCTAGGCATCAATTACTATTTTGTTAAAATAATGCTTTCTAAGGTTAGTTTTAAACACACACATACACACTTGTCCATGAATGTAAAAAATGAAAAGAAGGGGGGGAAAAAGAGGTCCCACGTCAGTGAAATTGGTAAACAACCATTCATCATGATGAATATCAGATGTTACTGAAACTATATGTCCTTCTAGGCAAAACGTACATTGAAGGCTCAGAAACTTCAAGAGGAGCTGGCCTCAGGAAAGCTTTCAGAACAAGTGGTGAGTATTTTGTGATGGGCTTGTCATCTGTGTGTGCAACCAATAAGCTTAAACCTATGACTGCACATTACCTGTGACTTTTTCATAAATTGTATATAAGTACAAAGTTGATTTGTATGCCAAAAGTGACGATGTTTTAGCAGTATGAAAGTATGTCAGGTTCAGCAGGGTCCTTTTTATTATCTGAAAGTCCTAATTACATAGTCTTGTTAAAAAAGACACAAGTCCATCCAGTTCAACCAATAAAGTCACTAATCTAGTCAGGTTTTTTTTTTTATCTATTTTTAGGAGAAGAAAGGTTTGAATTTCTGTCAAGTTTGTATTGCAATCTGACTCTTCTGGGAAAATTTAACCTCACTTCCTGATACTAGGACAAGAAATTAGGGGAAATAGGAATCACTGGTACAGAAAGACACAGTAAATACTGTACAGAGATTCTAACCTTTACCAAATATTTGGTTGCTCTCTCTGTCTACATCGGAGAAGCTTTCCACCACCTCTCTGTCTAGAAGTCAGGGTATCACAAGGACAGAAGTGAGTGGAGTTCTCTTCAATGGACACAGAGATGGCAGTACTGTATAAACCTAACCCTTCCCTTTCTGTCAAAAACTAGCTAGAGTTGGGCTTTAATGTTATCCAGGTTTTCAGTTAGTTGTATGTGTGGGGTGTGTGTGACAAATTTAAAAGATCTACACTTATTGATTTTACTTATTTCTCTGACAGTAGCAAATTATTACACCTTTGAATCCATTTTTTACTATGTATTCTCACACCTGTATTCCACCATACACCATAGTTCTCAATTATCATGATGTTGAAATGTGTGTATTACACTCTGAAAGGTGGCGGATCTTCCTATAGATAGTCCCATTCTGTTGAATTTTTTCCACCTATTAGGGTTTTCTGAACACATAGGTGTTCTTTATAACATTGCTGTCTACATGCTGGTTTATTAGACATTTTAACTAAAATAACTGCTGTGGTGTCTTGGACATCTCTTGGGTCCTGGTAAAAAAAAAATGTATTCATGGATCGTGGCTGTCAGTGGCATATACCCTTCAAAAGTGATGATCCTGGATTCTTTTGCATACACAGCAGTATGAGGTCACCTAGACTCACAAGTTATAAGGGTCAGGGCTGGAACCTACTGATCCCTTTTTTACATCCCTGCAATCTATTTTACCCCTATAAAGTACTATCTTGTTTACTTACCTCAATAGGGTAACGGTCTGACTCTTCACTAAGCTTGACCCTTTGTTTTCTTTGTCACCCATCTTGCTTTCTTTACTCCAGAGCTCCCCAAGACACCAGTGGGGAGAAGAGGAACAGAATACTCAAACCGTAAGCTTTTTTTCACTCCTTGGATAATATGTATACTTTGACCATGTCACAATGATATTAAACTTGCATTATCTTTATTGCGCACACAGCCCCATGAAGGATGTATTTGCAATTTCATGGAAATAGTACACAATGAAGAGTTATTGCACCAACAGCAGATCTTTCAGATTTTGAGCATTTCTGACAAGATCCCTGCTTTTGACTTCTGCTGTGCATTGTGGTTGTGTTACTCCTTCTTAAAAAAAAAAAAAAAAGGGGGAATGCAAAGATGTCTGGCAACAGGCCCATAAAAAAATGCACCAACCAGGGTCACATGAGTTGGGGCAGCCAATGCCACCCCAACCAGCAATTGTACCACACCTGAAAATGGGTATGGGGCAGGTGTCCATTATTTCCCTGCTGAAGGAGACACAGGTCTCAATATATCCCCCACCGAGATCTCCCTGTGCCGGTCCGGCTGCTGGTGATGTCACTTCTGGTGCGGTGCACAGGGCGACATCATTTCTGATGCGGCCAGGCACAAATGTCACCTCCTTCTCTTACATTGTTATTCAGGGATAGGTTTGCACTGAAAAGCGTGCTATTTAGAAACGCTTCCAAACAGTCTCTATAGCATTTCATCTCCTGCATATGACAGGGAATTTGTAATCCTTTTGACAGTATGGCTGTCTTTGTATTGGCACCTGAGCAGAGTGGCCAAAGGGTGTTTGGCATAGTTTTATTTGATGTCTTTCCTTTATGCTACTCCGAACATCCTATTTAAAGTAGCACTTGAGCTTTGTCAGGTTTTAATTGCAATGTGCACTTGTAGCGGAGGGTTTCTCTTTATTTTCTGACAGTGACTGTGATTCCAAGGGCAGGAAGTTAGAGTACAGTATTTCTCCAGTGTTGACCCAGGTAGCAAATAAAAAAAAACGGGCAATAGGCTAAGAATGCAACCCAATCTATCCAAAACTAAAAAAAAAAAAAATATCTGGTTGGAGTTGCTAAAGAACCACCCAAACTGCTACTTAATTTTTGCATTGACGCAGTGCTATGAGCTATTGGCCAGCTTCTGTTGTGTCTCCACTCCACTTTGAGAAATACAGCTGAGTTTCATAGCATCTTGTAGAAGTAGAAATTCTGTATAACTCAATGCTGGGATACCCAAAACGTGCCAGTGAGTACAGAGCTTCTCTTTAGTTGGTTGTAAGTGACTTAAAAAGTTGAGATAAAGCAGTCACATAGTATGGGGAAAGAGGACAGAACCCAGGGCAGAGTGCAGAAAAAGATTATATGGATAGATGTGGTATCTTAAAAAATTATTTTGAGTGGAGCTTCTGTTTTTAGACTCCTGTATATCTAAAACGAGTTATATAATCACATGTAAGATGACTGAGTAATATAACTACAAAGCTAATGTCAGATACAGATGGATACTCTATATATCCATGGTGTTGATAGCTTGGTCCTAATAATTTTTCTATCATACTTTTTAGGACAGAGATCGCAACAGTGAAGATGAGGATGAAGATAAATACGCAGATGATATTGATATGCCAGGACAGAACTTTGATTCCAAGAGACGAATTACTGTCAGAAACCTGCGTATTCGTGAAGATACTGCCAAGGTAAAATCTGAACGTTTCAAAAACTAAGCAGCAACCCTGTTTTATTTGTATGCTTTAATATTTTGATCTTAATTTTTTTTTTTGTATCCCTGTAGTACTTAAGAAATCTGAATCCAAACTCTGCATACTACGATCCCAAAACCAGAGCCATGAGGGAAAATCCATATTCTGATGCAGGAAAGAATCCAGATGAGTATGTGATGAGATTAAATTGTGTACTAAAGATTTAGCCTGTCAGAGGTTATTGAGCTGTTGGTCTGTGTGTTTGGAAAACGGTACATTGATTTTTAATGTGCTATCACACATTTCACTTTTAGGCCAGTAAAACAGAATTTTAAGTTTAAAAAAAATATTTTTTTTTTTTTTGTATTTGCTGCGATTAAACAACTATAAATGCAAGACAAAGCTTTCTTTTTTACATTGTAGAAAAGAAGAATGCAGATTAAGATTTTAGAGCAGATTCTGTTTACAATGTTCTTCGGCATACATTAAGAACTTGAAATCTGCAATAAGTCTTTTTGTGGTTTCAATTGCATAGTCATCAGGAGTGTTTTTAGACATATTTATATTGTTGAGCTACAATTTCATATCTGAACAGGTGGCAGTTTAGGTGGAAAATGTACAAAGTACAAGTTGTTGGTCTTATTTAACAGTTAATTTTTTTTTTTTTTTTTTTTAGTCATTTATTCTATCTTACTGGTAAACTTGAACTTTCTCTACAGGGTCAGCTATGCTGGTGATAATTTTGTACGTTATACTGGAGACACAATTTCTATGGCACAAACTCAGTGTAAGTAAAGTTTCTATTTCAGTCAATATTCTAATTTAGAATTAGACATGTTAGGGCTCATGTTGACGAGTGTTGTTTTCCCGCCTTGATATGTGTTTAGAAGGCACCTCAAATGCAGGTTAGCAAATTCCCTTTAACTTTTATTACAGTGGGTGTAAACCTCAGTCATATATTTTGAACTAAGCACATACACTGTATTGCCAAAAGTATTGTGACACCTGTCTTTACACGCACATTAACTTTAATGGCGTCTTAGTCCATAGGGTTCAATATTGAGTTGGCCCACTCTTTGCAGCTATAACAGCATCAACTCTTCTGGGAAGGCTGTCTACAAGGTTTAGGAGTGTGTCTATGGGAAAGTTTGGCCATTCTTTCAGAAACACGTTTGTGAGGTCAGGCACTGATGTGGACCAGAAGGCTTGGCTCGCAGTCTCCGCTCTAATTCATCCCAAAGGTGTTCTATCGCGTTGAGGTCAGGATGTTGTGAATGCCAGTCAAGTTCTTCCATCCGAAACTCGCTCATCTTTGTCTTTATGGACCTTGCTTTGTGCACTGGTGCGCAGTCATGTTGGAACAGGAAGGGGCTATCCCCAAACTGTTCCCACAAAGTTGGGAGAATGAAATTGAAATTGTCCAAAATTTCTTTCTGACGCCTTAAGAGTTCTCTTCACTGAAACTAAGGGGCCCAGTCCAACCCCGGAAAAACAGCCACCCCCTCCACCAAATTATTTGGACCCGTGCACAAGGCAAGGTCCATAAGGACATGAATGAGCGAGTTTGGGGTGGAGGAACTTGAGTGGCCTGCACAGAGTCCTGACCTCAACCTGATAGAACACCTTTGGGATGAATAAGAGCAGAGACTGCAAGCCAGGCCTTCTCATCCACTTCAGTGCCTGACCTCACAAATGCGCTTCTGGAAGAATGGTCAAACATTCCCATTGACACACTCCTAAACCTTGTGGACAGCCTTCCCAGAAGAGTTAAAGCTGTTATAGCTGCAAAGGGTGGGCCAACATAATATACAACCCTACCGACTAAAGCCCCATACACACACTAATGGATTTTCTGCAGAGTTTTGTCTTCAGATTTACCAGAACCATATAAAAGGAGGTCAAACCTTAAGAGTTTCAAATTGTATGCAATCGGGCAGGCCCTTGCACTACATGGTTTTGGAAAATCTGCAGACTATCTAACAGTGTGTATGGGGCTTTAGACTGGGATGCCATTAAAGTACATGTAAAGGCAGGTGTTCCAATACTTTTGGCAATATAGTGTATATCTGTAGTGTTTACCTATCTGTCTCCAAAGCTCTAAGTGTTGTTTCGCCCAGAACGGAGCTAGTCTATTTACAACACAGTGCTGCTGTATGTGAAGGGGGGGTGTTCCGTTCCTCCAATCAGCTCTCACACAGTGTAACCCCGCCCCCTCTTCTGTGCTGAGACAGATAAAGAAGGATTTTTAACCAGATCTGCACTTCTGAAAGGGTGTAGAAAGGGGAAGAGTGCAGATAAACTAATAAAACCTACGAAGGAGGATTTGTTTAATCTCTATCAGCTGAGGCTGTTCACTTCACTCGGTATATGTGAGGGTTTACAATAGAGCTGCACAATTAATCGTTAAAAAGTTGTGATCTCGATTCACCCCCCTGACCATCTCTCCTGCAGATTTTGCAGATTCTTTCATATAAACAAGTGGAGAGACTTTATCTGCTCACTCAGGTGTCAAAAGAAAGCATCTAGGCAATCTACCAAGTCTTTAACTTGAAAAGGTTGTAACTAAGTTTCCTTCTTAGATCAAAGGGATGGAACTGTGTAAATAAATAATCCGGGCAGTCTGCCAAGTTTTCAACAACCTGTAAATGCAGGAAGTTTAACCACTTAAAGTCTAAATCTTTTTCTGACACTTCTTTCTTAAGTTAAAACCAATATTTTTTGCTAGAAAATTACTTGGAACCCCCAAACATTATATATATTTTAGCAGAGACCCTAGGGAATAAAATGGTAATTGCTGCAATATTTTATGTCACTGTATTTGCCCAGCGGTCTTTCAAATGCAATTTTTTGGGAAAAAATACACTTTAATGAATAAAAAAAAAAAAAAACAGTAAAGTTAGCCCAATTTTTTTGTTTTAATGTGAAAGATGATTTTACGCTGCAAGAATCGTGATCTATCTTCTAAGCAAAAAAAACGTGATTCTCATTTTAGCCAGAATCGTGCAGTTCTAGTTTACAACCACTTTAAGCTGTACGCCTGGCAGTTCAAAGGTGGCATTTGACCTGCTTTGCATCGTGCAATGTCTCTTTGGATGCAGAAAGTCCCTTTTGAGGTGCATTTGAGCTGCAGGCAAAGCAGGTCAAACACAATCTTTTGCCAAATGCTGCATTTGCCGTTCAAACACATGCTTTTGCGTTTGATTCACAAATGCAGCTAGTGAAGAGATTGCCTGTCAACGCCAGCCCTTACTGTAGTTTAGAGGTATTGCGCCTTTTCTTATGGTGGCAGCCTTTTGGACAAAACTTGCCTATAGGTAGTGCCTCTTTATTGTAGCAGCAAGGAATCCCTGCTATTTATACTGCTTAAAAGACTGACAAGCATGCATGTCATTAGTCAGCAGATTAGGTCACTCGAAAAAGATTGAAGACTCACTTTATACTTGTGTATTGCCTATGTTATCCCAAGTGAATAGAAACAAGTCAAGAAATATAAAGTAGGTGTCATCCTAGTTTGGCTGCAAAAGTGAAAATACACTTTCAGAAATTTCTATATCCATCTCTATTTCTGATCTTACGAAAATGAGGAATAAATATTATATAGTAAATCTTGTTCTTGACAACAGTTTAATAGGAGCAATGGGTAATGGTTGTTCTTTATCTATGACCATGTTTTCTTCTTTTGCAGTGTTTGCCTGGGAGGCCTATGAAAAAGGTTCAGAGGTCCACCTTCAGGCTGATCCCACCAAACTGGAAGTTTTATGCAAATCGTTTAAAGAACGGAAAGAGGACTTTAAAGAAGACCAGAAAAAGAGCATCCTAGAAAAAGTATGTTGCTCATATGGATGATGTTGAAAGAGCAATATGTGTTTATTGAGAAGAGATGTGTGTTAAAAAAAAAAAATCTATCTGTCTGTCTGTCTGTCTGTCTGTCTGTCTGTCTGTCTGTCTGTCTGTCTGTCTGTCTGTCTGTCTATCTATCTATCTATCTATCATACTAATTTTATTGTGGTGTTCATGACAGACCTTACAAATAATTGTGAAGGAATCTGATGTCTTGCAAAAGTTGTGCATGAGTGAGGTCCAAGTACATTTGATTCACTTGTTGTTATCTAAAGCAGTAGATGATTCACAGGACAATTAGAGAAATATTTTGATCCCTTTTAGCAAAGAGATCAGTTTGATAGCAAAGCCCTAACTTTTTAACTGAATTACTAAAAAGTGAATTCTATTACAGAAAATATATTGAAATGTGAATAAAGTAGCCTAAGGCAGTGTTGCCAACTGCCCATTATTTTACGGACAGTAAGAAAAAGAAAAAAAAAAAAAGTATCCTTTGGTGTTCAAGGATGGAAACGAGCACCTGTAAAATTTTTCTCTGCCGGTTAAAACCTACAGCAGCACATGCATTTCCAAAATAAGTTGATTCTAGATTGGCTGGCTGAGCTCTGGCATACGTGGATCCTGAATTGTAGGCTGCTGTTGGTGGGTGTGTGTTTTGTTTTTTTGTTTTTTTATCTGAATTAATTTGCTCTCTCCTTTACCCTCCTTCTTGCTCTTCCTCTCTTGCATTCTTTTTTTGTCTTTCTTTTTCTTCCCCCTTTTCTCTCTTCCTATCCCCAACCTCTGTCACACCTCCTTTTTTTCCCCCCTCCCACTTGCACCACAAACACTGGCCTTTTTCCCCCTAATGACACCACAAATGGTGGGCCATTTTTTCTTCTACCGCTTTTAGTGCCATATTTTACTGCGGCACACTTGTGCTTCGCTAGTAAACCCCTAATTTTGCTGCAGCACATTAAACGCGCTGCAACAATGGACACTATTTTTTTTTAAATACTCCATTTGGCTTGCAGCATGCTGCTGGTAACCCTGCTCCACCTCCAATCTTAGGCTCACTGAAGTAAAAAAAATCCAAGGTATAATAATCAGTGCAACAGAGAGAACATAAAATAAGCAGGCTAAAAATTTGATCTCAATAATGGGTTCAGAATACCCAATTAACCATTTAATTGTGCTCAGTTTTTTTATACACTAGCTGTTTGACTTTATAGTAGGCATTGTTGGCATATTTAGGATTGTCGGTAAAAATGTGTTTCATAAACTTTTTTTTTTTTTATTATGTTTTGTCAGTAAAAAGAGTTGGCAAACCTGACCTGAGATGACTTTCTCTGTGTTTTTACAGTACGGAGGTCAGGAACACCTTGATGCTCCACCTGTGGAGCTGCTTCTGGCACAGACTGAGGACTATGTGGAGTATTCCAGACATGGCACTGTTATAAAGGGACAGGAGAAAGCAGTAGTGCGTTCCAAATATGAGGAGGATGTTCTCATCAATAATCACACAGTAAGTGTCTGTAGCCCTCATCATACATCACGCTATAGTGTTTATAAAAAAAAAAATGCAGCGGCAATGCAGACCACCTCTTGGATTTGTCTAGAAATAGTGAAAAATTCTATTTTCAATTGTGATAATGAGACTGGGTCGTTATTTTGGTAGAACATGGGGTCTTGCATGTCCATGCTTGTGTGGTAATACTGTTGAAATCTGTACATTATCTGGTTCATTACAGAAAATAACTGAATTCCCTATACACTGTTGTAAATTACATATACTGGAGTCTCTATAGTGTGCTATATAATGCACACTGCACAGTATGCTGCATACCCCAGACCCTGTACACTGTATATGCACTGCATCCAGACATTTGCATGCTGTCCATTGCATTGTACGTTCCTACTAGGAAGTTTGTGGGGAATCCTGAATTTTACACTCATTGACCAGTTGGGCTAATTTTTTGCTATTTTTTTTATTTTATTTTTTTAAACCATTGTAAATAAACTGATAGTGGTTATGACTTCTTGTCCACCCTTCTGTTGCCTGAAGCCTGATAAGACCTGTTTAAAATGAATACATATCCCAGCCTAGGACCTCTTAGAGCTTGATAAAACCTTGTCAGGGTTTTTTCAACTTGCTATGCAGACTAGCGGTAACACTGGGTGCCTAATGTATTTGATATCATCTTATCTTCTTTCTCACTAATGTCATTGTAGAGAGCTTTGCTGAGACATGACTACATATTCTGCAATGTCTGGCTTTAGATGTGTTTCTTAATCGTACATCACGGGACACAGACCCATAGTCATTTTTATGTGGGTTATAGGCCACCTTCAGGTGATGGACACTGGCACACCCTAAGACAGGAAGTCCACTCCCTATATAACCCCTCCCACTACTGGGAGTACCTCAGTTTTTTCGCCAGTATCTTAGGTGTTGGTCACGAGTAAAGATGTGCTGTTCTGAGCTCCACTGAAGCAATCCTTACTGGGGCCAGCTATGTAGCCGGATCCATTCAAAGTTTTTTTAGGCCGATTTGAATGGTACTCGGGCCTCGTGGCGGAAGAAACAATGTTTAGCCCGTAACGCTTCTCTTTTTAGAGAGCTGGACCCAGGAATCCAGTGCTTTGGTTTTTTCAGCCATAAAGCTTCCTGACGGGGTCTTTTACGCGTCCAGGAGTGTGGATCCCCCGATTAAAAAGGGGCCCTGGTTCCTAAAGGTTTTTAAACAGAGCCCACCATGAGTGGTGAAGATTGGGTCTGTTGGTTTTACCACAGAAATCCCTGCGGTGGGAAAGGTAAGTGGATATTTTTAAGGAATTTTTAATTTTTTTTTTAATTGTCTCCTTTAAAAAGTAAATGTTGTCATGCCTAAAAGTCAACACTGGGGGCTGTATAGAACACGTACCTTGTCATGCTTTCCTCAAAGATCACGCTGTGTCAGCATAAGCTGCAGATTCCCTCCGGCTAGCAGCCCAGGCCTCCGGTAAAATGGGGGGGGGGGGGATTTTCTTCCAAAAAAAACCCCCCCACCTGGACAAGCTCTCCCCCTCTCCCTGGATAGGGGGAAGCCAGAACGATCGGCGATGCTGCTCCTTTTTTCACCGCCCCTGCACGGAGGTTTGTCACCTGGTCTCCTCTTCGCTCCCCCCCACACACACACAAGCCGATCTCAGAGGCCAGCGCCTGCGCAGGAACGGCGCTCTTTTAAAAAGAGAGGGGGGGGCGCAGTGTGACTTAGCGTGATGTTGGCGTGCGGCATCGTCCAGCGCGGGAGTATGTTTAAAAAGCTCAATTTTTGCTGGCTGCTGCTGTCGGAGGGACACAAGCAAAAAGGGGCATGTAATGTAAGAGGTTTAGTGACACAGACATTCCCTTGGCACATTTACTAAAAGCATCAGGCTGAGCATTAATAGCAGTGGCAGTTGCTGGACTATTTGCTCAAGCAGTGGATGCAATTTCTTATGGTAGTACCTCTGCATTTTTTCATCGGGCTATGGTCAGAAGGGGAGGTAGAAACACCCCAAAAAAGGGCTCAAGAGGGACTCCTTCAAGCTCAAAAAAGTCTAAACTCCTCTCTACAATGGCATCCTCCCCTGAGAGATCTGAAGTGACTGGGCAGAGTGAGCCATCAGGGATATCAGGTGTTGCAACTGTTTCCAACACTGCAGCCCCTGTCTATGTTACTGAGGTTTTTTCCTCAACCATATTAGGATTGGAGCAGCAGTTAGGGGCTTTAATCGCATCCCAGATAAGGACTAAGCGCGATAGGTCCCCTTCCATTACCCAGGACCCTCAAACTGAGGAACCAGGGGCGGGAGATGATGAATTTTTCTCAAGGGACCGGAAAGAGGCTGATGACTCCTCTTCTGAGGGGTCAAGTGCGGAAGGATCAGGTTCACAATCTGAAAGATTGATGGTACGGTCGGTTGATAAACCTACTTCTTGTTCGGGTTCGTTAAAGCCTGCCCAAGCTGTGCATGCTTTTTCTGTCCATTCATTACTGGAAAAGCTTATGTATTCTGAGTGGGATCACCCAGATGAGCATTTCTATCCTCCTAAAAAGTTTTCAACACTTTATCCTATGGAGGAAAGTTTTAATAAAAAATAGGAGATACCAGCAATTGACGCTGCTATATCCTCTGTGAATAAAAGTTTGACTTGTCCGGTATACAATGCTCAAATGCTTAGGGATCCAACAGATAAAAAGTTGGAATTCCTATTACAGAACACTTTTTCTGTGGCAGGTTCAGTAACTCAGCCTGCGCTGGCAGCAATTGGTGTATGTCAATCCTTGAGAGACCAGTTTAAACAGGTGCTCAAGGTTATTCCTGATCAGCAGGCCCAAGATTTGACCGAGCTACCAGGGGTGTAATGTTTTGCAGTAGACGCTATGAAAGAGTCTATTCTCCAGGCCTCACGCCTTACGCTTGGGCTGGTGCATATGCGTAGGAATACTATGGTTGAAAAATTGGTCAACGAAGTGCCATGCAAAAAGCTCCTGGCTAGTTTTCCTTTTCGCGGTGAACAGCTGTTTGGGGATGATCTGGATAAATACATCCAAAGAATTTCTAATGGGAAAAGTACCCTCTTCCCAGTTAGGAAAAGGAGTAAGCGTATTTCATTTAAACTAGCCTCTTTTCCAGTGCCAGGAGCATCAGCCTCCAGGCAGTCACGATGGCCTCCAAGAAGTCCTGGGGAAGGAAACCTACAAAACAAAATACTAAAGCCTCCTCATGAAGGGGCGCCCCTGCTCACTCGAGTGGGACGAAGACTTTTGCAGTTCTCAAAGGTCTGGCAGGAAGAGTGTCAAGACAAATGGGTGGCTTCCTCAATAACTCTAGGGTACAAACTAGAGTTCCGAGAGTCCCCGTCTCCTCGTTTTCTCAGATCAAACGTTCCCAGGAATCCAGAGAAACAGATGTCTCTCTTTCAAGCATTGGACCATCTTTTGTCTCAAAAGGTGATATTGGTGTGGTCTCCATGGAAGAGCAGGTATTGGGGTTTTATTCAAACCTTTTCATGGTACTAAAACTAAATTGAGATGTCAGACCTATTCTAGATCTCAAAGATCTAAACTGGTTTTTGAATATCCGCTCTTTTCGCATGGAGTCAATCCGATCAGAGGTCTCCATCCTACAAGGTGGAGAACTTCTGGCGTCAATCGTCATCAAGGATGCATACCTCCATGTGCCTATTTCTCCTGCTCACCAGAAATATCTATATTTCGAGATAGAAAATCTTTTTTAGTTTGTAGCTCTGCCTTTAGGTCTAGCTACTGTACCTCGAGTATTTACAAATGTTCTGGCCCCTCCTCAAGCCAGATTAAGTGCTCAAGGTATAACGATTTTAGCTTACCTAGATGATCTGCTCTTGATAGACCAGTCGGTAGCCCACTTAGGCCAAAGTATGGTCACCACAGTCAACTACCTATAATACCTAGGTTGGATTCTCAACCTAGAGAAATCTTCCTTAAAACCATCAAGGAGATTGGAATACTTGGGCCTGATCATAGATACAGCCCAGAAGGGGGTATTCTTACCCCAGCCGAAGATTAGTGGCATAAGGGAACTGATTTGGGTAGTCAAGGCAAAGAAGAATCCTTCTATTGGACTTTGCATGAGGTTGTTGGTAAAGATGGTTGCTTCATTCAAGGTTGTTCCTTATGCTCGGTTTCATTTGAGACTGCTGCAAAACAGTATCCTATCGGCTTGGAACAAGAATGTCCAAGCTCTAGATTTCACAATGTGTTTGTCTCCAAAGGTGCGCCAGAGCCTCAGTTGGTGGTTGATAGCCAAGAATCTGCAGAAGGGAAAATCCTTCCTACCAGTTACCTGGAAGGTGGTAACAACAGATGCCAGCCTTTCGGGTTGGGATGCAGACCTGGAAGAGGTGACTGTCCAAGGGAAATGGTCCAGATCAGAAATGACCTTTCCCATCAATTTTCTAGAGATTCGGGCAGCGCGCTTGGCCCCGAGGGCCTGGACTTTCAGGTTACGGAAATGTCCTGTCAGGATCCAATCTGACAATGCCACAGCAGTGGCCTATATCAATCACCAAGGGGGCACGAAAAGTCGTGCGACCCAGAGAGAGGTGAATCATATCCTAACTTGGGCAGAAAACGATGTACCTTGCCTATCGGCAGTCTTCATTCCAGGAATAGAGAATTGGCAGGCAGACTACTTGAGTCGCCAGCAGTTGTTCCCGGGAGAATGGTCTCTTCACCCCGATTATCTTCCTGACAATATGTCAAAGATGGGGGATTCCGGACGTAGATCTGTTTGCGTCCAGGTTCAACAAAAAGATCGACAACTTTGTGTCAAGAACAAAAGATCTGCTAGCTTGCGGAACAGATGCCTTGGTATTCCCATGGTATCAGTTTTCACTGATTTATGCATTCCCTCCTGTTCTGCTGCTTCCACGACTTCTTCGCAGGATCAAGCAGGAAGGGAAGTCTGTAATTCTTGTGGCCCAGGAGATCTTGGTATGCAGAGATCATAAAGATGGTGGTAGGGGACCCATGGACCCTACCACCACGTCCAGACCTTCTCTTGAAAGGTCCAGTATTCAATCCTACCTTACAAACGCTAAATTTAACGGTTTGGCTATTGAGGCCCACATTCTGAAGAAGCGTGGGCTGTCAGGTTCAGTGGTATCTACCTTGGTTAATGCAAGGAAGCCGGCCTCCAGAATCATATATTATATAGCCTGGAAGGCATATGTCTCCTGGTTTGAATCCAGAGGTTGGCACCCCAGGAAGTATATCATATGTAGAATACTTGACTTCCTGCAAATGGGGTTAGAAATTAAGCTGGCCTTAAGTACGGTCAAAGGCCAGGTATCAGGCTTATCGGTTTTATTTTAGCGACCACTTGCTTTGCATTCTTTAGTTCGTAGCTTTATTCAGGGGGTAACATGGCTTAATCCTCCAGTTAGGTCACCCCTGAACCCTTGGGACTTGAATTTAGTTCTGTCAGCATTACAAAAACAGCCTTTTGAGCCGATACAACATATTCCCTTGGTCCTTTTGCCAAGGAAACTAGTTTTTCTGGTAGCCATATCTTCTGTAAGAAGGGTATCGGAGTTGGCTACTCTTTCTTGTAAATAGCCATATTTAATTATTCACAAGGATTAAGGTAGTGTTGCGTTCTCATCCTAACTTTCTACCGAAGGTAGTGTCAAGTTTTCATTAAACCAGGATATTGTTCTACCTTCATTTTTTCCAGAACGCGGTTCTACGAAAGATAAGTCTCTACATTCTCTTGATGTGGTGAGAGCAGTCAAAGTCTACTTGAAGGCGACTGCTCAGATTCGAAAAATGGATGTTTTGTTTGTATTGCCAGTAGGTCTTAAAAGAGGACAGGCAGCATCGAAATCTACTATTTCTAAATGGATTTGACAAGTAATTAAGTAATTGTTTAAGCTTATGGTTTAAAGAGGAAGATTCCATCTTTTCAAATCAAATAGCACACTTCAAGGGCTGTTAGTGCTTCGTGGGCAGTGCATCACCAAGCCTCCATGGCTCAAATCTGCAAGGCTGCAACTTGGTCTTCAGTCCATACATTTACCAGATTCTTTCAGGTGAATGTAAAAAGTCATGAGGATATCGCCTTTGGGCGCAGTGTGCTGCAGGCAGCAGTATAAGTCATCTGATCTCATGGTGCCCTACTTTTGTTGTGTCTCCCTCCCTTCAGTTGGCATTGCTCTGGGACATCCCACATAGTAATTACTATGGCTCTGTGTCCCATGATGTACAATTGAGAAAATAGGATTTTTTTTTAACAGCTTACCTGTAAAATCCTTTTCTTTGAATGACATCACAGGACACAGAGGTCCCTCTCCTCTTTCTGGTATACACGTGTATTGCTTTGCTACAAAAATTGAGGTACTCCCAGTAGTGGGAGGGGTTATATAGGGAGTGAACTTACTGTCTTAGGGTGTGCCAGTGTCCATCACCTGAAGGTGGCCTATAACCCACATAGTAATTACTATGGCTCTGTGTCCCCCATGTACTTCAAAGAAAAGGATTTTACAGGTAACCTGTTATAAAAATCCTATTTTTTATTAAAGGGGTTGTAAAGGTTAATTTTTTAAATGACAAACATGTCATACTTGCCTCCTCCTGTGCAAGGGTTTTGCACAAAGTGGCCCGATCCTCCTCTTCTGGCGTCCCACGGCGGCGCTCCTGGCTCCTCCTCTTCTCGAGTGCCTCCACGGAGAGCCACATTCCATGGGGGCACTTGTGCGGGCGCGCTCCCGAGTCCTGCTGCTGCATCCATTGACCCAGACAGCAGGTCTCGGCCCCAGCTCCCATGTCACTAGATTTGATTGACAGCAGTGGGAGCCAATGGCATCCGCTGCTATCAATTTATCCAATGAGGACCCGAGATAACGGCTGGAGCTGCTGTGCTCGTCCTTGTTGCTGGAACGATCGGGTTCAGGTAAGTAAAAGGAGGGGGGGGGCTCTGGGGGGCTGCTGCACGACAGAAGGTTTTTCACCTTAATGCATTCACTGCTTTAAGATGAAAAACCTTGAGGGTTTAAAACCCCTTTAAAGAATTGTCACTACCTACCTAAGTGGAGCTGCCTGTGGCAGTAATACTGCTGTATGTGAATTGAATGTGTTTTCCTGTGATGCATGCATACAGTGGATATAAAAAGTATACACACCCCTGGGTGGAGAAAAAACTAAAATGTGGTTGCATAAGTGTGCACACTGTCTTATAACTGGGGATGTAGCTGTGTTCAGAATTGAGCAATCACATTCAAAGACATGTTAAATAGGAGTCGGTACACACCTGCCATCATTTTAAAGTGCCTCTGATTACCCCCAAATAAACAACACCATACCCACAGTAAAGCATGGTGGTGGCAGCATCATGCTTTGGGGCTGTTTTTCTTCAGCTGGAACAGGGTCTTAGTCAAGGTAGAGGGAATTATGAACATTTCCAAATACCAGTCAATATTGGCACAAAACCTTCAGGCTTCTGCTAGAAAGCTGAACATGAAGAGTAACTTTTATCTTTCAGCATGACAACAATCCAAAGCATACATCCAAATCAACAAAGGAATGGCTTTACCAGAAGGAGATTAAAGTTTTGGAATGGCCCAGACCTGAATCTGATCTCATCTGAAAATCTGTGGGGTGACTTGAAGAGAGCTGTGCACAGGAGATGCCCTCGCAATCTGACAGATTTGGAGTGTTTTTGCAAAGAGTGGGCAAATATTGGCAAGTCAAGATGTGCCATGCTGATACTCATACCCAAAAACACTGAGTGCTGTAATAAAATCAGAAGGTGCCTCGACAAAGAATTAGATTAAGGGTGTGCAAACTTATGCAACTATATTTTGTTTTTTATTTTTACTTCCCTCCACCTAAAAGATTTAAGTTTGTTGTTCAACTGAATTATACAGTTTTTAGGTCACATTAACCACTAGAGATCCGCGCTATAGCCGAATGACGGCTACAGCGCAGACCTGCTTTGCCAGGACTACATCCATTGACGTCGTCCCGTGTATGAGCGGCCTGCGCGCCCCCCTGGAGGGCGCGCTCTGTGATCAGCGAGTCTGAGACTCGCCTGATCACAGATCGGAGTAAGGGGTCGATCCCGACCCCTTACCACATGATCAGCTGTCAGCCGATGACTGCTGATTATGTGACATCCACAGAGCCGATAATCGGCTATTTTTTCTCCTTGCGCTGACAGCGTGAGGAGGAAAAAAAAGACGATCACCGGCGGCCGTGAGAGGGACATCAGTCCCGATCACGGTAAGCGCCACCAGATCCTCAGGGCCCACCTGTGCCCTCTGCCAGTGCCGCCTAGCAATAGGCAGCAGTGCAACCCATCAGTGCCCACAGTGCCACCTATCAGTGCCCACAGTGCCACCTATCAGTGCCCACAATCAGTGCCTCAACAGTGCTGCACATCAGTGCCACCTACCAGTGCCCATCAGTGCCGCCCATCGGTGCAACATATCAGTGCCCACCAGTGCCGCCTCATCAGCGCATATCAATGAAGGAGGAAAAATTACCTGTTTGCAGAATTTTCATAACAAACTATGAAACGTGATTTTTTTTTTTTTTTTCAAAACTTTCCATCTTTTTTTGTTTAGCAAAAAATAAAAATCCTAGCTGTGATTAAATACCACCAAAAGAAAGCTCTATTTGTGGGAAAAAAAATGATAAAAATTTCATTTGGGTACAGTGTTGTATGACCGTGTAATTGTCATTCAAAGTGTGTCAGCACTGAAAGCTGAAAATTGGTCTGGGCAGGAGGGGGGTTTAAGTGCCCAGTAAGCAAGTGGTTAAAGGTGGAAAAAGTTCTGAAATTATTTATCTTTGCTCATTTTTTTTTTTTTTTTTTACATCACCGAAACCTGACATTTTAACAGGGGTGTGTAGACTTATATCCACTGTATTTATCCTAGTGCTTAAATGTCTGGGTTATTCAGTTGTTTTGAACTAGTACATTTGAAGGGAGTTTTGATTTTCTTTTTCTTTTTGTTCTTGTTCTCTTTCTAGTGTATTTGGGGCTCATATTGGAGAGATGGAAGATGGGGCTACAAATGTTGTCACTCATTTGTTAAGATGTCTTATTGCACTGGAGAAGATGGGAAAGATCTCAGTGTGAGTATCTGTATTATGTATGTTTGTGTTTACAGATGTGTTTTCTACTGGAAATGTGTGACCTTCCACCTTAGGGTCATTTGTAAAGTAACCAACCTGAAAAAAAAAAGAGCTATACTTGCTTTTCTGACTCCCAGCCACTGCAGGTATTGCACATGGTGGGTCGATTACCTATTGTCCCTGACACATGTTGCGGTTGAATCTGGCGGATTATATGTCCTGTAGTATATCCAAGCTGGTAAGAGCAAGCATAGTGTAAGATGGGAGGTACCTGCAGTAGCTGGCAAGCGGCAAAGTGCCAGGGTTTAAAGTCATGGGTCATTGGAAAGGCAAGTATAAATGCTCTTCTTTTAAAGGCTGTGCTTAATTTCCAAGTGGCCTTATGATGCCATGATTACTTAAATGCAGAGCAATCTGTTATGTTACTTAAAGATGTCTTCCACTCCTACCCTATGCTTTTATAGCATAGCATGATGCGTATCAGGAAAAAATGGGTTACGTTGAGGTTAACTGTGTCAGTGGTCATTGTATTGGGTGTGATGAGTTTATAACACAAAAGACAAAAGCTGTTTGTACCTAACGTTTTGTGCCAACATTTCTGTCATTGAAACGCCCCCACACCAAAACATATTTTTTCAGAAGCTGAAACCCAACTTACTGCCCATGAATGTACTTTATATGCATCTAATGCAAATTATTGGAATTAGGTCATCCCAAATGTTTGACTGTAGAATATATGCTGCTACTTTGTGTCTGAAAACTATTTTAAATACAGATGTTTATTGGCCTGCTTTAAGAGACCAGCTGAAATGTTAGAAGTGATTAGAAATGGTTTTCTGTGCTGGATAGAATAAAAAGTTAGCCTAAAGGAGAAGCCCAGCCTGAGCTCGTTTGGCTGGGTTTTTCCTATGGGTCACAGGAGTGCAATCCATTTTGCACTCCTGTGCCCCTTTTTTAGCAGAAAGCAGTCTAAAGTCCGCTCTCTGCTGACGGCACAGGAATCAGTGCAGGCACCGCGTCATCACGACAAAGTCTGGATCCACCAGGTGCCTGGACTGATGCCTGTCTCAGCCTCTCAGCGAGCCGCTGAGAGCCTGAGACGGCCGTTTCCCGCTCCTCCACAGCTCAGCACTCCAGTGAGCGTGGAGGAGCAGAGAGGAAAGCTACTGATTGACAGTCTGAGAGAACCGAGCCATCGGCGATGTTCAATGGCTTGGTTCTCAGTGCAAAGGCGGCGGGGACAGATGCAGCATTGGACCGATGCTGTATCCACCTAGGTAAGTTTAAGGCCTCATGCCCATGGGCGTTATAAAAAAAACGAGATGTAAAGCTAGTACCGACACCAGGAAAAAAGCAACGTAAAGAGCGCGATTTTATCAGCGCTTTGCATTGGCGTCAATGCGCGTTTTGCCACGCTAGCTTTTTGCAGCGTTTCTCTGCCTCTATGCAAAATCAGCGGCAAAATTCGCTGATTTTGAATAAAGTCGCACCAGAAGTCGGATCATGATGATCGGACTTACGGTGCGAATTGTGTGCTGAGGATCTTGAGGGGGAACACCCCGCCGAAATGGTTTACCTTAAAATCCATAACGGACTGAAGGGTCTGGTATCGTCCTAGGGGGGTACGCCAATTTATTTATTTTTTTAATTTTGACGGGGGGTTCCCCCTCCAGATCCTCGGCACGCAAGTCGCATCATCATGATCCTACTTCTGGTACGACTTCTATTCAAATCAATGGGCTCCCATAGGGAACACTTGATTTTGAACAGAGGCAGAGAAACGCCTGACAAGGCTTAACACTCTGTATACTGGGTTCACTCAACACACTCCAGGGGGACAGCAGGTGGTGCTGTTGCAGAACTTTTTGGCGTGGAAGTGCAGGAGTTGTCAGACGCTGTGACAGTGTGGTGTGAGAGGGAGGGTAAAAGAATAGTACCAGTGTATGTGAGTCCACGGGTGTTGCAAGTCCACGAGTTCTGCAAGTGTCTTGTATTGTTGGGTATTAGTGTTAGGAAGTAAGTTGTTAGGTTATTGAACAGAGCATATTCCCAATCCCCATTAAATTAGTGGGTACGATACCCGGTGGGTGTGGAGATGCGACTCGGTGTACATCTTGTGGTATGTATGCGTTGCTTGATCATCTGATCGAGGGCGAATACTGCGGCGCAAAATGTAAGCAGGTTCTTTCCCTGGAATCCCAGGTTCTGAATCTAGGGAAGCAACTGTCAACACTGAGAACACTTTCCATACTAAAGGAGAGTTGGGATCGTACCCGGTAGGGGCCAGCACAGAGGCGGGTGGCGCCAAAGAGGTGCAGGCACTAGAGCAGAGTAGATGGGTGACAGTCAGGAAGAATAGAGGGTAAAGCATCAGGGAGGCCGATCCTGGGCTGGAACATCCCAATAAGTACACCCTGTTTCATGATATTGTGGAAACCAGTCAGGGACCAACATTGCTGGAGCAGAGTGACTCCCCTAGCTGCCAGGGGAAGAACGCCTCCAGTGAGGATGGGGGGGAGTCGAGGGAAGGTAAAGACAAATTTTGGTGGTAGGAGACTCAATTCTCAGAAGGACAGAGAGGGCAATCTGTAACAAAGACCTGAAGTGCAACTGTATGTCTACCGGGCGTTTGGGTTCGGCACATCACGGAACTGGTGGACAGATTACTGGGAGGGGCTGGGGTAGACACGGACGTCATGGTGCACGTTGACACCAATGACAAAGTCAGAGGAAGATGGCGTGTTCTAAAAAACTATTTTAGGGATTTAGGAGCCAAATTGAGGAATAAAACCTCCAAAGTAGTATTGTCAGAAATACTACCAGTACTTTGAGCCACACCAGAAAGGCAGCTGGAGATTGGGGAAGTAAACAAGTGGCTGGTATAGAGAGGAGGGGTTTGGGTACCTGGAGAACTGGGCTGACTTCTCAGTTGGTTAACAGCTCTCGAGCAGGGATGGGACTGCACCTAAATGGGGAAGGTGCAGATCGGCTGGGAGAGACAATGGCTGAAAAGTTGGAGGGGCTTTTAAACTAGGCGACCGGGGTGGGGTCCAGATATAGAGATAGCCAGTGTGGAACAAATTTTAGTGGGTAGTTTTGGGGGCATTAGTGGTGGGTTGACTAACGCACCTAAACCTGTGGTAAGTATAGTAACCAGTCCTATTTGCAACCTCAGAACACCCAATAAGGAGATAGCATGCATTCAGACAAAACTACAAGGATTGTTCACTAATGCCAGGAGTCTGGCGGGCAGAATGGGGGAACTAGAGCTGCTAATGTATAAGGAGGATTTCTATTTTGTGGGAATTTCAGAGACTTGGTTCAATAGCTCTCATGATTGGCTGGCAACCATTCAAGGGTATTCCCTATATCACAGAGATGGGGAGGGTAAAAAAAGGGGAGGGGTATGCCTGTATATCAAGAATGATGTGAATGTGAGGGACGATATCACTAGTGGAGCAAGGGAGGAGGTAGAATCCTTATCGGTAGAACTACAAAGTGAGGAAACCAAGGGGAAAGTAATACAGTTTGGAATGGCGGCAAGGATGGGAAGTGTCATTATAATAGGGGATTTTAATTATTCAGACATAGACTGGGCTAAAGGAACCGCGCATTCGTCTAAGGCTCGTCATTTCCTAAATGTCTTACAGGACAACTTCATGGGTCAGATGGTAAATGCACCAACAAGAAACAATGCGTTTTTAGACCTACTGATTACCAACAATACAGACCTGCTAATAGGTGTGGCAATACGGGGCAACCTAGGAAACAGCGATCACATGTCAATTTGTTTCAGTATAAATCACACAAATTGGAAACATAAGGGGAATACGAAAACACTGAATTTTAAAAGAGCCAACTTCGATAAACTACGCTCCTTGCTAGAAGATATTAAATGGGATAAAATCTGAGGAACAAGGAACACAGAGGAAAAATGGGTGTGCTTTAAGAGCATATTAACCCTTTCGCCGCCAGATCCGTATGTCGTACAGACCTAACGGCGTTGGGTATTGTACACAATCCGGTGTCTGCAGACACCCGGGATTGTGTGTAAAACTGACAGGCAGACTACTGCCTATCAGATGAGAGCGTTCAGGCGGCTCCGCTGCCGTCCGATCGCTCGCACACAATTACCCCCCCCCCCCGGTCCTGGCGCTCTACCCCCCCCCCCTCCGTTTTTCCCCTATGTGAACTTTTTTTTTACCCAAGCACATAAACCCCCCCCCCCCAAAAAAATGAGGCCCACACCCAAATAAACAGGCACGAACATAAACGCATGCGTCAGGGAGCATACGTGTGAAAACGTTGATTGCAATACACATGTTACATATCGCTGCGTACGCCGGAGTGAGAGCAATAGTTCTAACACCAGACCTTTTCTGTAACACTAAACTGATACCTATAGGGGGCTTTTGAAGGGTCGCCTATAGAAAATATAGGTTACTGAAGTTTGACGCCATTTCATGGGCTCAGAAAAATTTAAGGTTTGGCATGTTGAGTATCCATTTACTTGGTGCACCCTCGTCTTGTATGTTTTACCAAAAATTTGAATATTTTTTTGCGTTTGTTTGCCCTAAAATTCACGTTGGTGTTTTTTGTTTTTGTTTTTTAACTGAAATTTTGCGTTTCCTAGACCTTTGCGGTAATATCGTTTGACATAAAAAATTGAAACTACCACTATTTTATTCTCTAGGGTGTCTGCTTTGAGAAAATATATAATATTTGTGGGTTTTGTGTAATCTTCAGGCCTAAAATTATTTTTTAAACGTGTGCAAAAAACTGCTCTGGCAACAAAAGGGTTAATTAAGAGTACTGGCCAGTGTATCCCATTGGGTAATAAATTTAAAAGAGCTAATAAAAAAAGGTGCAGTCAGGGCGGCTAAGATAGAACACGAAAGGCACATAGCGGAGGAGAGTAAAAAAAATTCCAAGAAATTCTTTAAGTACATAAATGGTAAAAGAGGGAGGACAGATCATATTGGCCCCATAAAGACTGATTATGGGACTCTGGTTACAAAGGATGGAGAGATGGCGAAGGTACTGAATTTATTCTTCTCAGTTTTCACAAGGGAAACGGGGATTCAGTAACCAAAACTGTAAGGTTTATCCTTATGACACGTCACAGAAAGCACCCTCATGGCTAACGGTGGATAGAATTAGGAATGAACTTGAAAAACGTAACGTAAATTAGTCACCGGGACCAGATGGCTTGCACCCAAGGGTCCTTAAAGTGCAGTTCCACACAAAAATGGAACTTCCGCTTTTCGGAACCCTCCCCCCCTCCGGTGTCACATTTGGCACCTTTCAGAGGGGAGGGGTGTGCAGATACCTGTCTAAGACAGGTATTTGCATCCACGTCCGGCATAGACTCCCATGGAAGTCTATGCCTCTTCCTGTCCCTCCGCGCTGTCTCCTGGGAAACACACAGCTCCCAGGAGAGAGCGGGGACCAGTTACGATGCGCAGAGCGACTCGCACATGCGAAGTAGGGAACCGGGAAGTGAAGCCGCAACGCTTCACTTCCTGATTCCCTCCCCTAGGATGGCGGCGGCAGCTGCCGAGAATCGAGCGGGTTATCGGCGTCGTCTGCCGACATCGCTGGACCCTGGGACAGGTAAGTGGCCATGTATTAAAAGTCAGCAGCTGCAGTATTTGTAGCTGCTGGCTTTTAATATTTTTTTTTTTTTGGTTGATGTAGGTGGACCCCCGCTTTAAGGAACTCAGTCAGGTAATTGCCAGACCGTTGTTCTTAATTTTTATGAACAGTCTATTGAATGGAATGGTACCAGCTGATTGGAGAAAAACCAACGTAGCACCAATATTTAAGCACTTCAGCCCCGGAAGGATTTACCCCCTTCCTGACCAGAGCACTTTTTACAATTTGGCACTGCGTCGCTTTAACTGCTAATTGCGCGGTCATGCAATGCTGTACCCAAACGAAATTTGCGTCCTTTTCTTCCCACAAATAGAGCTTTCTTTTGATGGTATTTGATCACCTCTGCGGTTTTTATTTTTTGCGCTATAAACGGAAAAAGACCGAAAATTTTGAAAAAAAATATTTTCTACTTTTTGTTATAAAAAAAATCCAATAAACTTAATTTTAGTCATACATTTAGGCCAAGATGTATTTGGCCACATGTCTTTGGTAAAAAAAATGTCAATAAGCGTATATTTATTGGTTTGCGCAAAAGTTATAGCGTCTGCAAACTAGGGTACATTTTCTGTAATTTACACAGCTTTTAGTTTATGACTGCCTATGTCATTTCTTGAGGTGCTAAAATGGCAGGGCAGTACAAAACCCCTCCAAATGACCCCATTTTGGAAAGTAGACACCCCAAGGAAATTGCTGAGAGGCATTTTGAGCCCATTGAGTATTCATTTTTTTTTGTCCCAAGTGATTGAATAATGACAAAAAAAAAAAAAAGTTACAAAAAGCTGTCACTAAATGATATATTGCTCACACAGGCCATGGGCATATGTGGAATTGCACCCCAAAATACATTTAGCTGCTTCTCCTGAGTACGGGGATACCACATGTGTGGGACTTTTTGGGAGCCTAGCCGCGTACGGGGCCCCGAAAACCAAGCACCGCCTTCAGGAATTCCTAAGGGCGTAAATTTTTGATTTCCCTCCTCACTACCTATCACAGTTTTGAAGGCCATAAAATGCCAAGATGGCACAACCCCCCCCCAAATGACCCCATTTTGGAAAGTAGACACCCCAAGCTATTTGCTGAGAGGCATGTTGAGTCCATGGAATATTTTATATTTTGACAAGTTGCGGGAAAATTACAAACTTTTTTTTTTTTCTTTGCACAAAGTTGTCACTAAATGATATATTGTTCAAACATGCCGTGGGCATATGTGGAATTACACCCCAAAATACATTCTGCTGCTTCTCATGAGTACAGGGATACCACATGTGTGGGACTTTTTGGGAGCCTAGCTTCATACGGGGACCCAAAAAAACAATCACCGCCTTCAGGATTTCTAAGGGAGTACATTTTTGATTCACTCCTCACCACCTGTCACAGTTTCAAAGGCCAAAAAATGCCAAGATAGCACAACCCCCCCCCCCCCCCCCAAATGACCCCATTTTGGAAAGTGGATACCCTAAGCTATTTGCTGAGAGGCATGGTGAGTATTATGCAGCTCTCATTTGTTTTTGAAAATGAAGAAAGATAAGAAAAGTATTTTTTTTTTCAATTTTCAAAACTTTGTGAAAAAAAAATGAGGTCTGCAAAATACTCACTATACCTCTCAGCAAATAGCTTGGGGTGTCTACTTTCCAAAATAGGGTCATTTGGGGGGTGGGGGGGGGGTTGTGCCACCTGGGCATTCCATGGCCTCCGAAACGGTGATAGGCAGTGAAGAGTGAAATCAAAAATTTACGCTCTTAAAAACCCTGAAGGCGGTGCTTGGTTTTCGGGGTCCCGTACGCGGCTAGGCTCCCAAAAAGTCTCACACATGTGGTATCCCCGTACTCAGGAAAAGCAACAGAATGTATTTTGGGGTGTAATTTCACATATTCCCATGGCATGTTTGAGCAATATATCATTTAGTGACAACTTTGTGCAAAAAAAAAAAAAAAAAATACAATGTGCCTTTTTTCCCGCAACTTGTGTCACAATATAAAATATTCCATGGACTCGACATGCCTCTCAGCAAATAGCTTGGGGTGTCTACTTTCCAAAATGGGGTCATTTGGGGGGGTTTTGAACTGTCCTGGCATTTTATGCACAACATTTAGAAGCTTATGTCACACATCACCCACTCTTCTAACCACTTGAAGACAAAACCCTTTCTGACACTTTTTTGTTTACATGAAAAAATTAATTTTTTTTGCAAGAAAATTACTTTGAACCCCCAAACATATATTTTTTTAAAGCAAATGGCCTACAGATTAAAATGGTGGGTGTTTCATTTTTTTTTTCACACAGTATTTGCGCAGCGATTTTTCAAACGCCTTTTTTGGGAAAAAAAACACACTTTTTTAAATTTTAATGCACTAAAACACACTATATTGCCCAAATGTTTGATGAAATAAAAAAGATGATCTTAGGCCGAGTACATGGATTCCAAACATGACATGCTTTAAAATTGTGCACAAACGTGCAGTGGCGACAAACTAAATACATTTTTAAAAGCCTTTACAGGTTACCACTTTAGATTTACAGAGGAGGTCTACTGCTAAAATTACTGCCCTCGATCTGACCTTCGTGGTGATACCTCACATGCATGGTGCAATTTCTGTTTACATTTGACGCCAGACTGACGCTTGCGTTCGCCTTTGCGCGAGAGCAGGGGGGGACAGGGTTTTTTTTTTTTTTTTTCTTATTTGTTTGCTTTTTATCTTATTTTTAAACTGTTCCTTTCATTTTTTTATTTTTTTTTAATCATTTTTATTATCTCAGGGAATGTAAATATCACCTATGATAACAATAGGTAGTGACAGGTACTCTTTTTTTGAAAAAAATTGGGGTCTCTCCTCTGCCCTCAAAGCATCTGACCACACCAAGATCGGTGTGATAAAATGCTTTCCCAATTTCCCAATGGCGCTGTTTACATCTGAAATCTAAGTCATGAAATGCTTGTAGCTTTCGGTTTCTTAGGCCAAAGAGATGATTGGAGCCATTCTGGTCTCTGATCAGCTCTATGGTCAGCTGGCCGAATCACTGGCTGCATTCTCAGGTTCCCTGTTGGGACAGGAGAGCCAGAGAAAAACATGGAAGACGGTGTGGGGGGGTGGCATTCCCTCCCACTGCTAGACTGTAAAAGCAGTCTAGAGGCTAATTAGCCGCTAGGATTGCTTTTACATGAAAGCCGACTGCTGGCTGAAAAGAATGATACTAAGATGATACCTAAACCTGCAGGCATCATTCTGGTATAACCACTCAAAGTCCAGCAACATACCAGTACGTTGCTGGTCCTTGTTGGGCATATATTGTAAACTTTTTTTTCATGCAGCCTGTGGGCTGAACGAAAAAAAGATATTGATCGGGGGGTATGCCCACCATTAGAAAACCTCCTTTCATCCACCCACTTCTAATGATGGGCATACATGCACCATTTATATATGCCGAAGCATGGGGGCATCCTCCCGCAAAAGTTAGAAGCAAATCACTCCTCCACCCACTGCTGCCCCAACGCTTCGGCATATATGTTTAAGTATGTAACTATCGTGGTGAAATCACCTCCGACAGCGCTGGAGTCACGGCTTTATGTATCGTGGGAGCAAACGCTGTTGCTGTCAAGATAGATAAATCCGCTCTGCAGCTGAATGGCGTACCCGAAAACAAAAAAATGGTTACCAATAAAACACAGTAAAGTATAAAAAAATTGCATAGCTATAAAGCAAACATGATAAAAACATAACAACAATAAAACATTGCAGAATAGAATACAGTAAAAAAGAGCAGAACAATAGAGAGAGAGAGAATAGAGAGCGACAACTATTTTTGTTTTTTTTATTTATTTATTTATTTTTTGTATTTTTTATTTTTTTTGTTTTTTTACACTTTTTTTTGTAACTAACTTTTGTAACTGGTACCTGGTTTTGGTCTCTCAAAATGCGATGGCATCTTGGGGGACCCTGTGAAAGTGTGTCCTAGTCTGTGCAATGCTGTACCCTACGCTAATACTCAACTAGTGTATGGTAGCATTCAAAACATTCACCAATGCAAAGACCAGGATTGTCAGGACAGGAGGGACAATAATACCGGGTGTCACGCCTATATCCGCGCTTTCTGCAGACACGACATCTTCTTTGGGGGGCTCGTTGGGTAGGGGTACTCAGTAGGACATAAAGAAAATGCCTCTCATGCAGCCGGCTTACTGAATTTGGTTGGGGAAGGTGAGGTGGAGCACCGTCTGGAAACAGAAGGGCTTTGACGATCTCTTCCTGGAATTTAAGGAGGGATCCAGTCCGTCCTGAAGCTCTGTATAGCACATAAGTGTTCAGCAAAGCCAATTGAAATAAATAAACGGACACTTTTTTTGTATCAGCGTCTGGCCTTACAGGCAACTAGGTACGGCGCCAACAACTGGTCGTTGAGGTCCACCCCTCCCATATTTTGGTTATATTCGTGGACACAGAGGGGTTTCTCCACAACACCAGTCGCCGTAGTAATTTGGACCGTTGTGTCTGCATGAAGGGAGGTAAGAAAGAAAACATTCTTATTATCCCTCCACTTCATAGCGAGCAAATTATTACACTGCAAGCAGGCTCTCTCCCCCAGATGGGAATCTACAAGCCGCTGGGGAAAGCCCCGGCGATTAGGTCGCACGGTGCCACATGCTCCAATCTGATGATCAAAAAGGTGACTAAAAAGTGGCACGCTCGTGTAATAATTGTCCACGTATAAGTGGTACCCCTTTCCCAATAAGGGTGACACCAAGTCCCACAGAATCTTGCCAGCGCTTCCTATGTAGTCAGGGCAGTTTGTCGGCTCTACGTGACTATCTTTGCCCTTGTAAACCATAAAACTACATGTATAGCCTGTGGCCCTGTCACAGAGCTTATACATCTTGACCCCATATCTGGCACGCTTGCTGGGAAGGTACTGTTTAAATGACAAGCGGCAAGAAAACGTAATCGGGGACTCTTCAACGCAGACAACTTGATGGGGAGTAAATAAGTCTGCAAAACGTTGGTTGAAGTGGTTTATGAGGGGCCGAATTTTGTAGAGCCGATCGTATTCAGGGTCTCCACGAGGACAACAGAGTTCGTTGTTGAAGTGCATGAACCGCAAAATCTGCTCGTATCGTGCCCTGGCCATGGAGGCAGAGAACAAGGGCATATGGTAAATTGGGTCAGTGGACCAATATGACCGCAACTCGCTCTTTTTATTTATGCCCATATTGAGGGAAAGGCCCAGAAAGAGCTTAAATTCGGAAACCGTAATTGGTCTCCAATCTCTGGCAAGGGTGGACTGGGGAATAGTGGCGATGTGTTGACCAGCGTAATAATTGCTTTGGTCCACAATAGATCTATAGAGATCTTCGGCGAAAAACGGCGAATAAAAATCCAGTGACGTAAAATCAACTGTTTCCACCTGAATGCCGGGTTGGCCAGTGAATGGGGGAAGTACGGGTGCTGCAGAAGTGGTGGGTTCCCAATTCAGATTGGCGAATGCAGCAGGAAGGGCACTATGGGCATGACGGGCCTGTGTTTGTCTTCTTGGTGGCAGCGGGACACTACTTGTGCTTGCCACCTTGCCAGCTTGAACTGCACTTATGGGACTCGCCACATCACCAAGTATTACTGCAGTGCTGGATATACGACCAGGGTGTAATAAGCCGCTGGTGCTTGCCAGTTCACAAGAAGGAATAGCAGAGCTAGTACTTTTCTGCTCCATATGAGGGACCTGCGATTCTTGCACTTCAAGGACAGAAGAAGTTCGGGGTCTGGTACACCTGACCTTGGCAGGGAGCACAACTCCGTCGTCGGAGCTATCTGTCATGGAGCCGCTGTCGTCTACAGGTTCGTATTCTGAGCCTGAATCTGACAAATGAGTGACTTCCTCTTCACTATCTGTCATGCTCAAAAACGTGTAGGCCTCTTCACTAGTGTACCTTCGATTTGCCATTTTGGGCTCTAAATTTAGTGGTACACTAGTGAAACTCACAGGCAAAAAAGCTCCTGACTGTTAGCGACTGTATTAAAACGCTACCAACAAAAACTGTTAGCGATCACAGGGATCAGGCCTGACTCTGCAAACGCTGCAGTTATGTGTGTTTAGTGTTTTGTAAGTGAACGTGATCGATCAATACTGCACTTGGGTGGGCTGGGCCAGGCCGAGGGGTAAAACGCAGGTGCTAGCAGGTATCTGGGCTGATCCCGCTAACACTGCGTTTTTGGGAACCCTAAACTGCTGGGGACGCTAGTATAGATCTGATCAGATCAGATATTGATCCGTTCAGATACTATACCACTAAGGGAGGTGTATGCTGCGTGCGTGGGTGTTAGCGGTACTGGCGCTAACCTGACACTGCCTGGGGCGACGCAGACCTTATCTGACCCTAAATACTTAACTTATATCACCGCCGGGTGATTAGGGGGTTAAACCTCTATAAGGTAATAAACAAACTAACCAGCGTCACCCGAAACAGTTATACGGTGATCACTGGTGAAAGGGTTAACTAGGGGGCAATCAGGGGGTTAAAACCTTTATTAGATAGTATATGGGGGTCTCTGTCGCTATAAAACGCTGATGGCGAACCTATATACTTACCTCCCTAACTAGCGTCACCTGTGTCACTAATACAGCAATCAAAAAAACAATCGCTTAGTGACACTGGCGACAAGGGGTGATCAAGGGGTTAAAACTTTATTAGCGGGGTTTAGGGGGTACCCTAGACCTAAAGGGGGCTAACCCTAACTGCCCTACCACTTATAACTGTCACAAACTGACACCAATGCAAAAAAAAAAAACTGCTATTGGTGTCACTGTGACAGGGGATGATGGGGGGTGAAAAGTGTGCCTGCGTGTTCTACTGTCAGTGTAGTGTTGGTGCAAACTTACTTGATGTCTTCTCTCCTCGGCGCCGGAACGAAAAGACCGGCTCGAGGAGTGATAACATTACTTCCTCTCCCGCTGTTTACATTACAGCAGCAGAGGACGATTTTCATTTGTGGGGAGCGATCGTGAGGGAGTGGCCACGAATGAGTGGCCTCCCCCTCAGCCTGTATCGCTTCCCCAACAAAGCCGACCGCCTCGGGCACCGGGGGGGGGGGGGCGCGATGTGTCCCCAGACCGCAGGAGGCAGATCACGTACCAGGTACGTGATTTTGCCTGCCCGTGCCATTCTGCCGCAGTATATCTGCGTTAGGCGGTTGGCAAGTGGTTAAAAAAGGACCAAGATCTATCCCTGGGAACTACAGATCAGTTGGCCTCACATCAATAGTATGCAAGCTCTTGGAGGGGATAATGAGGGACTATATAAAAGATTTTAGCAATGAAAACGGTATTATTAGCAGGAATCAGCAAGGATTCATGAAGAATAGTTATTGCCAATCCAATATATTAACCTTCTATGAGGAAGTGAGCTGCAATCTAGATAAAGGAAGGCCTGTAGATGTGGTATATCTGGATTTTGCAAAGGCATTCAATACAGTTCCCCATAAAAATTTACTGTACAAACTAAGGTCTGTCCGCATGGACCAAAGGGTGAGCACTTGGATTAAAAACTGGCTACGGGGAGAGTTCAGAGGGTAGTGATAAATGGGGAGTACTCTGAATGGTCAGGTGTAGAAAGTGGGGTCCCCCAGGGTTCTGTCCTGAGACCAATCCTATTTAATTTTTTCATAAATGATCTGGAGAATGGGATAAACGGCTCAATTTGCAGACAATACTAAGTTAAGCAGGGCAATAGCTTCTCCGCAGGATGTGGAAACCTTTCAAGAGGATCTAAAATTAATGGGGTGGGCAACTACATGGCAAATGAAGTTTATTGTAAAATAAAATGTAAAATAATGCATTTGGGTGACAAAAATATGAATGCAATCTATACACTGTGGGAGAACCTCTGGGGGAATCTAGGATGGAAAAGGACCAGGGGGTCCTAGTAGAAGACGGGCTCTGCAGTGGCATGCAATGCCAAGCTGCTGCAAGCAAAGCCAATATAATTTTGGCATGCATTAAAAAGGGGATCAACTCCAGAGATAAAATGATAATTCTCCCACTCTACAAGGCTCTGGTCCGGCCGCACCTGGAGTATGCCGTCCAGTTCTGGGCACCAGTCCTCAGGAAGGATTTCCTGGAACTGGAGGGAGTCCAGATAAGGGCAACAAAAATAATAAAGGGACATAACCTTGGTTATGAGGAAAGATTACAAGCATTGAACTTATTCTCTCTAGAGAAGAGACGCTTGAGAGAGGATATGATTTCAATGTACAAATACCGTACTGGTGACCCCACATAAGCGATAAAACTTTTCTGCGAAGGGGAATTTGAAAAGACACGCAGACATTCACTAAAACTGGAAGAAATATGGTTTAACCTTAAACTGCGTAGAGGGTTCTTTACTGTAAGAGTGGTAAAGATGTGGAATTCTCTTCCACAGGCAGTGGTTTCAGCAGGGAGCATAGATAATTAAAAAAAAAAAAAAACTATTAGGCACCTAAACGACCACAACATACAGAGATATTACAATGTAATATTGACATAAAAGTGCATACACACAGGTTGGACTTGATGGTCTTTTTTTTTAACCTTACCAACTATGACTATATATGTATACAGCATTAAGCCGCGTTTAACAGCTTTTACCAGCGTCTTGCGTTTTTACAGCTCTAGTGCTGGAGCCTCAGAACGCGTTTCCCCATCCATGGCTGCTGTAGGGTTTGTTAAATCTTTTCCTGTTGTTCTGCCTGCAGTCTTCTGTTTGTGCTGCAAGTCCCATGGTGAGAAATGTAGTTCCAGCTGTAGTACAATTATCACAGGAGGCTGAATTCTGTAATTGGAGGAGGGAGATTGTGACGTTCATCTACATCTATCCTCCATTCACATTTGCCTACTGATAGGAACCTACTTAGACTCAATATCTACAACCAAATGATTATACTTTGTGTCTTACCATTGATTACACTGCATAGTGCCATTTAGATAATGTGTACACATATGAATTTGCAATAATTCATTTTATCCATATTAAATCTCTTGTTAATTTTATATGCCGTGCCTTTGATATGTATATGTAATGTATTCATGAGGTCAACACCGTGTGTGTGTGTGTGTGTGTGTGTATATGTGTGTATATATATATATATATATATATATATATATATATATATATATATATATATATATATATATATATATACATTAAACCATTTCTACTATGTGTATCATTGTTATGTATTGTCAGACTCAATATGCCAATTAAATATATTTTCTACTTATCTCACCCCCACAAATCAATAGCCTTATTCAAAGTCCCACCTTCCTTTTTCTTATATCCTCCATTCACAGGACATCTTGCATTTTGTGGAAATGCAAGGCCTTTTCTGAATGAAGGAGGTGCCGAATGAGTGGTGTCCTGTGACATCTGTATTGCAACCGGAACTACAAGTCTTGGCCCAGGTTCACACTAGTGCGAACACAGACCTCGCATGTGATTCACACCCGCACTGCGATGTCTGTGCAATGCGAGTTCAGCCATACAGTCGTATGGCTGAACTCGCATTGGATTCGCACTAAACTATTGCAGGGACTTTTTTTGTCCCGCGCTGGAATCTGATCGAATTGGGTGTTTTCACCTATGCAATCTGCTTCCTGTGCGAGTTCTCGGTTAGCACTCTGTGAACCAATCTGGGGGTGTCATTAACAATGTATTGACACCCGCAGCGGTTTGCGGAGGGCAGTGTAAACACATTGCACAAGTGTGAGCCTAGGCTTAATGGCAAATATAGTTACGTAATTAGTCTGGTTGAAAAAAAAAAAGTTCAACCAAACACTCTGCTGGGACTGTGGACTGAATAAAAGTAAAAGATTTACCCAGGGCTTTTTTTTCAGAGAATAAATGTGAGAACTGAACCCCCCCACAGTGGCCAGTTTGCACTAACAGTGTGAGGTCTTAAAGGGGCATTCAATTCCAGGAGTGCGCAGGGTTCAGGAGTGTGATGCATAGAGTGCAGAGTTCAAGAATGCATATTTCACTGGCCATTTTACAACCAAAAAAAATAAAAACATACTGTACTCCCTTTCCTCTCAAATAACAAATAAGTTGGGCTTCTGTGTTTAGAAGTGACATTAGTGAGCGGCAAGCACAGGGCCAGTGTCGGGGTGGTGGAACTCTGTTCTACTACGTTTCAGCTGAAAAAAAAAGCCCTGAAGTTAACAAATGCAGTAGCAGCCAAATATAGGGCACACTTCATTAGGGATAACTTTATTTTTGTACATTTGCACCGAAAAATTTTTATAGCCATAATTTAGCTTTTAAGCGTGAAAACAACTAAGGCTACATTCCCGCTTGTGTGTGGGGTGTGTAGCATGCATTTATATGCGTGTTACAAAGTGCAATGTATGCTCTTTGCAGCATGTTGCCATTCATTTTCAGTGATGTCCCAGAATGCATATACAGACAAAATAAAAATGTTGCTCCCAGCACAACACAACATATTAAGAAACACTTGTGTTGCCTTGCAGTGCACAAGAAAAAAAAAAGCAGGTATGTTTTTTCGTTCATTGACACAACATGTGCACAAGTGTCATTGGGCCCTCAAAATGGAAAATCTAGCCTATTATTTAGGAGAAATGTCTGATCTTATATTATCTGCTGGCTCTCCTAGAATACTGATCTTTGTGAAGAGGATTTGAAAGAACTAGAAGAGGAGATGTCTAAACCAAAGACCCTAGTGGAGGTAAGTGTAAAATGACAAAGGCCATTGTGACACTTTTTCACTGTATTGAGTGAAAGCCAGGATTGTCCTTTTTAATTATTCTGATTGGGAAGTAAAACACCCATCCAGGCTTGAAATGTGCCAGAGAGGGTTTTTTTTGTTTTTTTTCCCCAACAAAGCATAAAGTACAAGCCGGATCATTAGGGAGACTCCATGGATTCCCCTTCATTGGGGCTTTATGTACTGCAAAATTATAGTCTTTAAAATGCTGGACCCAAAATAGTTACTTTTTGATATCAGTTCATTTTAGTAGGGCTGCTGACACTGGCAGACAAATCTTCTTTGTTTTTAAGCATTTCATACATTCCATGTGCACACATTTCATAGGCAGTAAAAAAAAAAAATTACAGCTGCTTTGCACTCGCACCTGTTACCTAGCCGTGTAGAAAATTTCCGAATTATTGATACTGTAAACCAAGTTTACTGGAAAAGAGAATTCCCACTCTGCTCAAGGGATTTTGGGAATCTCAGGACAAACATTTGAACAGATGTTCGTGGATATTGTTCAGCTTTTACTATACCTAGTAAAAAAAATCTTCCAAGTAACAAGTATAATCACACACATAGGGCGGACTTGAGTCTTTTTTCAACCTCACCTACTATGTAACTCTTATCATTGTCCACAGATCCATCAGGAAAAGATGAAAAAGAAAAAGAAGAAAAAGCACCGTAAGAGTGGAGATTCCGACAGTGAAAATGATGAGAAAAAGAAGCAGGAAAAGCTAAAGAAGGTAGATGCAGAGTTTACTTCTGATAAATTCTACAATCTGAAATGTAAATGTGTGTGTTCGTTCATTAGAATATTTATGAAGAATTGTCATCTTCTGGGAAAAGAAAGCGCTGTATAAACAAGCTGTAGCAAAGACCAAATATATGCTTGCCCTCTAGTGGTAGCATCAAACTTTTTCATGCATAGCATAGTTATTTATTATTCATTTAGAGACATAGGAATTCTTAGGTTATATCTCTACTTACAGGAGAAATGGACACTATAAATCAAGGGTGCTCAACCTTTTGAAAAGCGAGGGACACTTATTTGGTAACTGGTTGCTGGCCACAATTTAAAAAAATGGTACAGAATTTAAAATGTTTTATTTTGCATAGTATTATGAAGATTTTAAACCACAATCAGGATAATCCATTTTCTGTGGGACCAATCCCTGTTAAATGTACCTTGTACCTACAGGTAAGCTTTGTTATAAGTTTACCTGTAGGTACAAGTAAGGTGTTTACTACCGCTTTAAAAACTGTGTTGCTAAGGGCATGCTCAAGGACCCTGGGGACCTGTGTTTATTTGTATCACCAAGTGGCAGACGTTCGCTGATTGATTTTCACTCCAGATGTTGGACTTTTAAGTACTAAGGACTTGATGTACCGCCAAATATTAAAGAGTTTCACTCCTTCCTTTTTTTTTTTTTTTTTTTTAATTAAACAATTCAGCCCTGGAAGGTTTTACCCCCTTCCTGACCAGAGCACTTTTAACAATTTGGCACTGCGTCGCTTTAACTGCTAATTACGCGGTCATGCAATGCTGAACCCAAACGAAATTTGCGTCCTTTTTTTCCCCACACATAGAGCTTTCTTTTGATGGTATTTGATCACCCCTGCGGTTTCTATTTTTTGTATTATAAACGGAAAAAGACCGAAAATTTTGATAAACTATATTTTCTACTTTTTGTTATAAAAAAATCCAATAAACTCAATTTTAGTCATACATTTAGGCCAAAATGTATGCAGCCACGTGTCTTTGGTAAAAAAAAGTCAATAAGCGTATATTTATTGGTTTGCACAAAAGTTATAGCGTCTACAAACTAGGGTACATTTTCTGGAATTTACACTGCTTTTAGTTTATGACTGTCTATCTCATTTCTTGAGGTGCTAAAATGGCAGGGCAGTACAAACCCCCCCAAATGACCCCTATGCGAACTGAATCGCCTCAGGGCGCTTCTTTGCCGCTGGTGTCCATCTGCGGTATAGCGCGGTCCTTTACCCCGTGGGGTCCCGACACGCTTACAAACACATACAGATACAGATACAACATACATATATTTGGCCAATTTTTGTGACAGGATCTAATTAACCTACCAGCATGTCTTTTGAATGTGGAACATGCAAACTCCAGGCAGATGGTGTCATGGTCGGGATTTGAACCAGTGACCCTATTGCTGCTAGGTGAGAGTGCTAACCACTACACCACTGTGCTTCCCCTTTAGTTGTCACTAAATGATATATTGCTCACACATGCCATGGTTATATGTGGAATTGCACCCCAAAATACATTTTGCTGCTTCTCCTGAGTACGGGGATACCACATGTGTGGGACTTTTTGGGAGCCTAGCCGCGTACGGGGTCCCGAAAACCAATCACCGCCTTCAGTATTTCTAAGGGCGTAAATTTTTGATTCCACTCTTCACTGCCTATCACAGTTTCGGAGGCCATGGAATGCCCAGGTGGCACAACCCCCCCCCCCAAATGACCCTATTTTGGAAAGTAGACACCCCAAGCTATTTGCTGAGAGGCATGTTGTGTCCATGGAATATTTTATATTTTGCCACAAGTTGCGGGAAAATGACAAACTTTTTTTTTTTTGCACAAAGTTGTTACTAAATGATATATTGCTCAAACATGCCATTGGCATATGTGGAATTACACCCCAAAATACATTCTGCTGCTTCTCCTGAGTACGGGGATACCACATGTGTGGGACTTTTTGGGAGCCTAGCCACATACGGGACCCCAAAAACCAAGCACTGCCTTCAGGATTTCTAAGGGCGTACATTTTTGATTTCACTCCTCACTACCTGTCACAGTTTTGAAGGCCATAAAATGCCAAGATGGCACAAAACCCCCCTAAATGACCCCATTTTGGAAAGTAGACACCCCAAGCTATTTGCTGAGAGGCATGGTGAGTATTTTGCAGCTCTCATTTGTTTTTAAAAATAAAGAAAAGACATTTTTTTTTTTTTTCTTTTTTCAATTTTCAAAACTTTGTGACAAAAAGCGGGGTCTGCAAAATACTGTGGGCTGAACGAAAAAAAGAGATTGATCGGTGGGTATGCCCACCATTAGAATACCTCCCTTCATCCACCCACTTCTTATGATGGGCATACATGCATCATTTATATATTCTGAAGCATGGGGGCATCCGCCCCAAAAATTAGGAGCAAATCGCTCCTCCGCCCCTGCTGCCCCCATGCTTCGGCATATATGCTCTTTTTTTTAACTGTGGTGGTGAAATCACCTCCTACAGCGCTGGAGTCATGGCTTTATGTATCGTGGGAGCAAACGCTGTTGCTGTCGAGGTAAATAAATCCGCGCTGCAGCTGAATGGCGTACCTGCTAAGCAAATGATGGTTAACAATAAAACAAAGTAACATTACAGTTTAACAGTAAGACATACCATACCTGCAAAGCAAATACAAAAAAAACATGGTAAAAAATAAAACATTATTTAACGCAACCTGTGCCTAAAATATATATATGCCGAAGCATGGGGGCATCCACCCGCAAAAGGTAGAAGCAAATCGCTCCTCCACCCACTGCTGCCCCCATGCTTCGGCATATATGCTCTTTTTCTTAACTGTGGTGGTGAAATCGCCTCCGACAGCGCTGGAGTCAAGGCTTTATGTATCGTGGGAGCAAACGCTGTTGCTGTCAAGATAAGTAAATCCACGCTGCAGCTTATTGGCGTACCTGAAAACAAAAAAATGGTTAACAATGAAACACAGTAAACAGTGAAGTATAAAAAATTGCATACCTAAAAAGCAAACATAATTAGAGGTCGACCGATATGAGTTTTTCTCTGGCCGATGCCGATATTTAGAAATCGCGGATGGCCGATATATGATGCCGTTTTTTTTGGGCCGATATATTAGGCCGATTTTTTTTTTTTTCTTCTTTTTTTGTTTTATTTTTCCCTTCATCTCATAAAATCTTAACAGTTAGACCCCTTTCACACTGGGGCGTTTTTCAGGCGCTTTTGGGCTAAAAATGGCGCCTGTAAAGTGCCTGCAAAACGGCTCCCCTGCAGTCTCAATGTGATATCCCGAGTGCTTTCACACTGAGGCGATGCGCTGGCAGGATGTTAAAAAAAAGTCCTGCAAGCAGCATCTTTGGAGCGGTGTATACTCCTGCCCATTGAAATGAATGCGCACCGCTGCCGAAGTGCCTGCAAAGCGTTCAGGGGCGCATTTAACCCCTTCCTCGGCCGCTAGCTGGGTTATAAGCGCCCCGCTAGCAGCCGAATAACGCCACTAAAATGACAGTAAATCGCCGCTAAAACTAACAGCGTTTTACCGTCAACGCCTGCCCGCTCCAGTGTGAAAGCAACCTTAAGTAATAAGTGATACAGAAATGTTTTTACATTTAAACATTTATTAAACAAAACAAACCTCCAATCAGTTCACTTGTATGTATAATTTAGATTAAAAAAATATCTATATCTTAAATATTAAATACACAAAAACAGGTAATCAAAACTTTTGGACGAAAAAAAATGGGCTAACTTTACTGCTTATTTTTTTTTTTTATTTCATTAGTGTATTTTTTCAAAAAAAATTGCGTTTGAAAGACCGCTGCACAAATACCGTGTGACATAAAATATTGCAACAACCGCTATTTTATTCCCTAGGGTCTCTGCTAAAAAAAATATATATGTAATGTTTGGGGGCTCTGAATGATTTTCTAGCAGAAAATACAGGATTTTTACTTGTAAACAACAAGTGTCAGAAAAGATTTAGTCTTTAAATGGTTAAACTGAGAACTTCTACACACAGAGTTCAGCTCATTGATAAAAGAACCTGAAGAGATACAATGTATCTTCTTATCAGACTTGGCAGGCTGCCCAGAGAGGAGAGAAGTCTTTCTACAGATAACTTCAGACAACTTGCACTGACTTCTATTACAGAAGTCAATTGAAAGTCCCGCTGAAGTTATAATTGGCCTTTTTTATCAGCACAATCGGCCGATGCCGATTAAGTAAAAAAAGCCAAATATCGGCCGGCCGATATATCGGTCGACCTCTAAACATAATAACAATAAAACATTGCAGAATAGAATACAGTAAAAAAGAGCAGAACAATAGAGAGAGAACAATAAAACAACTCTTTTTGTTTTTTTATTTTCTATATTTTTTGTGTTTATGCTTTTTTTGGTAACTGTAACTTTTGTAACTGTAACTGGTTCCAGGTTCGGGTCTCTCAAAATGCGATGGCATCTTGGGATACCCTGTGAAAGTGTGCCTATTCTGTGCAATGCTGTACCCTACGCTAATACTCAACTAGTGTATGTAGCGTTCAAAACATTCACCAATGCAAAGACCAGGATTGTCAGGACAGGAGGGACAATAATAGCGGGTGTCACGCCTATATCCGCGCTTGCTGCAGACAAGACATCTTCTTTGGGGGGTTCGTTGGGTAGGGGTACTCGGGAGGACATAAGGAAAATGCCTCTCATGCAGCCGGCTTACTGCATTTGGTTGGGGAAGGTGAGGTGGAGGACCGTCTGGAAACAGAAGGGCTCTGACGATCTCTTCCTGGAATTTAAGGAAGGATCCAGTCCGTCCTGAAGCTCTGTATAGCACATGAGTGTTCCGTTCAGAAAAGCCAATTGAAATAAACAGACACTTTCTTGTACCAGCGTCTGGCCTTTTGGGCAACTAGGTACAGCGCCAACAACTGGTCGTTGAGGTCCACCCCTCCCATATTTTGGTTATATTCGTGGACACCGAGGGGTTTCTCCACAACACCAGTCGCCGTAGTAATTTGGACCGTCGTGTCTGCATGAAGGGAGGTAAGAACAAAAACATTCTTATCCCTCCACTTCATAGCGAGCAAGTTATTATACTTCAAGCAGGCTCTCTCCCCCAACCTAAGACGGGAATCTACAAGCCGCTGGGGACGGCCCCGGCGATTAGATTGCACGGTGCCACATGCTCCAATCTGATGATCAAACGACTAAAAAGTGGCACGCTCGTGTAATAATTATCCACATACAAGTGGTAACCCTTTCCGAATAAGGGTGACACCAAGTCCCACACAATCTTGCCAGCATTTCCATGTAGTCAGGGCAGTTTGTTGGCTCTAAACTAAACTAAACTAAAACTAAAACTTAATCAGGGACTCATCAACTTGATGGGGAGTAAACAATTCTGCAAAACGTTGGTTAAGGTGGTTTACGAGGGGCCGAATTTTGTAGAGCCGATCGTATTCAGGGTCTCCACGAGGACGACAGAGTTCATTGTTGTTAAAGTGCATGAACCGCAAGATCTGCTCGTATCGTGCCCTGGTCATGGAGGCAGAGAACAAGGGCATATGGTGAATTGGGTCAGTGGACCAATATGACCGCAACTCACTCTTTTTAGTTATTCCCCTTTTTGAGAGATGGGCCCAGAAAGAGCTTAAATTTGGAAACTGTAATTGGTCTCCAATCTCTGGCAAGGGAGGACTGGGGAATAGTGGCGATGTGTTGACCAGCGTACAAATTGCTTTGGTCCACAGTAGATCTATAGAGATCTTCTGTGAAAAACAGCGAATAAAAAAAGTGACGTAAAATCAACTGTTTCCACTTGAATGCCGGGTTGGCCAGTGAATGGGGGAAGTACGGGCGCTGCAGAAGTGGTGGGTTCCCAATTAGGATTGGCAAATGCAGCAAGAAGGGCACTATGGGCACGACAGGCCTGTGTTTGTCTTTTTGGTGGCAGCGGGACACTACTTGTGCTTGCCACCTCACCAGCTTGAACTGCACTTATGGGACTCGCCACGTCACCACGTGATACTGCAGTGCTGGTTTGACTACGACCAGGGTGTACTAGGCCGCTGGTGCTTGCCAGTTCACCAGAAGGAATCGCGGTGCTAGTACTGCTCTGCTCCATACGAGGGACCTGCGGGTCTTGCACCTCAAGAACAGCAGAAGAAGATCGGGGTCTGGTACGCCTGACCTTGGCAGGTACCACAACTCTGTCGTCAGAGCTATCTGTCATGGAGCCACTGTCGTCTACAGGATCGTATTCTGAGCCTGAATCTGACAAATGAGTGACTTCCTCTTCACTATCTGTCATGCTCAGAAACGTGTAGGCCTCTTCACTACTGTACCTTCGATTTGCCAGTTTTGGCTCAAAATTTAATGGTACAGTAGTGAGACTCACAGGTAAAAAAGCTCCTGACTGTTAGCGACTGTATCAAAACGCTACCAAAAAAAATGTTAGCGATCACAGGGATCAAGCCTGACTCTGCGAATGCTGCAGTTATGTGTGTTTAGTGTTTTGTAAGTGACAGTGATCAATCGATACTGCACTTGGGTGGGGTGGGCTGGGCTGGGCCGGGCCGGGCGGAGGGGCAAAACGCAGGTGCTAGCAGGTATCTTGGCTGGTCCCGCTAACACTGTTTTTGGGATCCCTAAACTGCTGGGGACGCTAGTACAGATCTCAACAGATACTATACCACTAAGGGAGGCGTATGCTGCATGCGTGGGTGTTAGCGGTACTGGCACTAACCTGACGCTGCCTGGGGCGACGCAGACCCTATCTGACCCTAAAACCTAACTTATATCACCCGCCGGGCGATCAGGTAGTTAAACCTTAATTGGGTAATAACAGCGGGTGCCCTGACACTATAAAAAAAACAAACAAACAAACCAGCGTCACCCGTAACAGTTATACGGTGATCACTGGTGAAAGGGTTAACTAGGGGGAAATCAGGGTTAAAACCTTTATTAGGTAGTATATGGGGGTACCTGACGCTATAAAAAGTTGACGGCGAACCTAAATACTTACCTGCCTAACTAGCGTCACCTGTGACACTAATACAGTGATCAGAAAAACGATCGCTTAGTGACACTGGCGACGGGGGGTGATCAAGGGGTAAACCTTTATTAGGGGGGGTTAGGGGGGTACCCTAAACCTAAAGGGGCCTACCTCTAACTGCCCTACCACTTATAACAGTCACAAAATGACACCAATGCAATAATTGGTTAAAAATGAAAAAAAAAACTGCTATTGGTGTCACTGTGACTGGGGATGCAGGGGGGGTGATCGGGTGGTGAAAAGTGTGCCTACATGTTCTACTGTACGTGTAGTGTTGGTGCAAACTTACTTGATGTCTTCTATCCTCGGCGCCGGAACGAAAAGACAGACACAAGGAGAGATGACATCGCTTCCTCTGCCGCTGTTTAGAGCAGAAGAGCAAGATTCTCATTCGCCGGGAGCGATCGCGAGGGGGTGGCCATGAATCAGTGGCCTCCCCCTCAGCACGGATCGCTCCTGGAACGAAGCCGACCGTACCCATACGTGACATTGCCTGCCCGTGCCTTTCTGCCGCAGTATATCTGCCTGAGGCGGTCAGCAAGTGGTTAAACAGGTTCTTTATTAAAAAATAAAGATAGCAAAGTTAAATATAGACACAGTCCGGCAGCATTCAGAAAAAGAAATTACAGGAAAAACAAAACATTTTTCATAACAGCATTACACCAAGCATTAGCATAAAGAAAAGACAGGAACATCTAGTATTATAACATCAAGGGGCACATTCTTGCCCTCAGTTTAATGTAACCTGGGTATAACTTTTTGAGTCAGACCAAAATAACCATACAGGAGATAGTCAAAACCATATATGGGTCATTTTGGGCGACCATGGCGCTGCAATAGCCGCATCTGTACAAGTTCATGCGGACTGAGGCCTGGGGAATCCAACCATGGCACCCACAATCTTTCAAATTTTCCAGGGCATCCCCTATGTTGATAAACATACCTTTCAAATATAAGGGTATTTTCCATATGCGTCACCCTTAGCTGGTGTGAGGGGGGGGGATCAGAGGACTTCCAGAGGAAAATTGTCTTTTGAGCCTGGAAGAGGGCACGATTAATTGCCACCCGTGTGGGTTCCTCTGGGATGGTATCGCTTAAGATACCACAAAAGACCACATTTAGGCTCCAGGGGTACATGAGTTTGGAACACCCTGTTAAGGGTACTCAGGACCGCTGTGCAATAATGGTGCAATTTGGGACACCTCCAGAGGAAATGAATCAGGTCACCCTTGTCCTGTTTGCACCTGTAACAGAGAGGGTCTGCCAGTATTCCCATGCTGTGAAGGTGGACAGGAGTGTAATGGGATCTCAAAACTATATAAAGCTGGGGGATAGTTTTTGTGAGAAAATTAAGGAGCTAGTAACCACTGCCTGCAACACATCCTCCCATTGGTCCCCTGAAAGCTGACCAAGGTCCCCCTCCCATTTCTCCATTTGGCCTTGGAGGGATAGCCATCTAGATAAGTACTCAGTAACATACTATAACACTAGGAAATAAGACCCTTAGCATGGATAACTAATGGAATTAAATGCAAAATTGGGGTTGGCGATGAGGTCCACACATTCTCCACTCCCTGAGCCCTAATGGCATGTTGTAATTGTAGGTAGTAAAACTTTATATATGCGGGAAGGAAAAATCTCTCCTAGAGAGCTGAGAAAAGAAGCAAGGAAAGAGTTTCACTCTTAAAAATTGTCCTTTGATGTCTCCTGCTTGTGATTGTACTGTGACAATGGCGTACATGTGGGCAAGTATGTGGGCTGTGATTTTTGCATTCCACCTGTGCTGGTTTGCTGAAAGCTTCTTGGTTTTACTATTGCATGGTTCTTCTGTCAGTACTAGTTAAGATACTGGACTATGTAAATCTACTCAATCTTCATGCAAGGTTTAGGAAAGTCAGCCACATTCTTGGACAAGCATTTTGCGGCATGCAGATGAGCCTCCACTTTCAAGAGTGGGGAAACACTTGGATGAATTGCATTCCTAAAACGTAGGTGCAGGAGGTGTTATCCCCGGGGCTACAATCTGGTCTGGAGTTCTGCTCCCTGTTCCTTCTTCTGTATCTCTCCACCAGACTTTTTGTGTCACCCCATAGATTAGTAGATCCCCCATCAAGGCCTCTCAGGTCTTCTGGATCATGGTGTCCTTGTCCCCGTTCTTTTTCTCCAGAATATTCACCATTCCCATACACATACAGTGGGGCAAAAAAGTATTTAGTCAGCCACCAATTGTGCAAGTTCTCCCACTTAAAAACATGAGAGAGGCCTGTAATTGTCATCATAGGTATACCTCAACTATGAGAGATAAAATGTGGAAACAAATCCAGACAATCACATTGTCTGATTTTTGAAAGACTTTATTTGCAAATTATGGTGGAAAATAAGTATTTGGTCACCTACAAACAAGCAAGATTTCTGGCTCTCACAGACCTGTATCTTCTTTAAGAGGCTCCGCTGTCCTCCACTCATTACCTGTATTAATGGCACCTGTTTGAACTTGTTATCAGTATAAAAGACACCTGTCCACAACCTCAAACAGTCACACTCCAAACTCCACTATGGTGAAGACCAAATAGCTGTCGGAGGACACTAGGAACAAAATTGTAGACCTGCATCATGCTGGGAAGACTGAATCTGCAATAGGCAAGCAGCTTGTAGCCACTGTAGTTATATTGGAAAGCAAAAAGAAAAACAATAAAGCATGATCCTATTTGCTCCACCGGGGGAAAACAATTCTTCCTGATACCTCTGGAGGCAATTAGATATTCCCTGTATCAATGACCCCTGGTGTCATCCAGTTTGTCTTTTTTAAAACAATCTACTGAGCTGGCCAGAACTAGTTCTTGAGGGAGCCTGTTCCACATTTTAAAAGCTCTTACTGTTGAAGCCTTTCCGTAATCCGAGGTTAAATCTATTTTCTTCCAGAAGCAAAGAGCACCCCCTTGTCCTCTGTAATGACCTGAAGGTGAATAACTCCACCAAGTTCACTATATGGACCACTAATATATGTATACCTGTTCTTCATATCCCCCTTAATTTATTCTCTCCAGAAAAGGCGATTAAGTTCCTCTTAATCTTTCCACATAGCTGAGCTCCTCCATGCTTCTTATCAGTTTGGATGCCCTTCTCTGCACTTTCTCCAGTTCCCCAATATCCTTTCTTCTGAACTGAATATTCCAGATGAGGTCTTACTAATGATTTGTACAGGGGAAAACTTATATCTTTCTCTCTGCAGTCAATACCTCTTTTAGGGCTTAAATATCGCCTCTTTTGCAGGCGTTTGTTTTGTTTTTTTTTTCTTTTTCCTTTTTTTTTTTTCTTTTTCTTTTTTCTTTTTCTTTTTTCTTTTTTTCTATTTTTTATCTTGTACTGGCTGAAAAAAAGAAAAAAAACAGCTCTTAAAGGAGCCGATGTACGGGTATGTCGATTCAAATTGAACAGGGGGACTTGAAATCAGGCACATATGTGGTGTGCCTCCATCCCTAGTACATGTATATGCAAAAAAAAGGAAAAAGTGGGACTTTGAATGAGGTGGCTGACATTGTGGAGGTGAATTAGAACAAATAAAGTTTATTAATCAAGAACATTATATGAAACATGGCAATATAAAAACCACATAAACTCTGGTCTGCAGAATCGTATTGATCCACCCACACATAACATATAGGTGTGGCATGGATATAAAGTACATGGGTAAATGGTTCTATTAAATACATTGCATGGTCTGAAAAAATAGCATAAATTATGTGTGAATATTAATTAATTTATTAATATTCACACGTAATATATGCTATTTTTTCAGACCACCCCAGGTAGCCATCATGTGGCTCACCATGGTTTTTCACCTATGAACCAGCAGCATGTTTGTGTCATCGGGGGGTTTGGTTATATGCGTCCTGCCGCACACGGCTTTAACTACCTCAGCTCCCGGGAAAGACCGTGTTTGGAACCTTGGTTGCATGGTCGCAGTATTTCACCACATTGGACCCTCTGTAAGTATTTAGGACGGGGCAACCTGCCTTTCCTTTATATTATTTATAACTAGACTATGTTACCATTCTTTTATACCTTATAGATTAATTGAGCATCCGCCCCTGAAGAGTGTTTTTACACGAAATGCGTCGGGCATATGCGATGCTGACCCATATCTGTAATGAATCACGATGTCGATTTCAGTCTATAATAGACCATTAATTTTTTGAATTTGAGGAATCAATTACGGTCTCATTGTTTTATTTATTTATTCATACTCTTGCTGCTAGTGCTGCTCATATGTTAAATGTGTGTGTATGTATATGTGTATATATATATATATATATATGTATATATATGAATTTATCCCATGCAATATATTTAATAGAACCATTTACCTATGTACTTTATATCCATGCCACACCTGTATGTTATGTGTGGGTGGGTGGATCAATATGATTCAGCAGACCAGAGTTTATGTGGTTTTTATATTGCCATGTTTCATATAATGTTCTTGATCAATAAACTTTATTTGTTCTAATTCACCTCCACAATGTCAGCCACCTCATTCAAACTCCCACTTTTTCCTTTTTTTTGAAAAAAAGACTCCCTTCTGTTGCTCTCGGCCTCCTCCAAATCTCCAAATTCCTTTTTTCTCCAGTGTAAGCTGACTGTTAGAGGGTGGCTGTATTCATTCATAGTGGTATGTAGGAGTACAGCGACCTTCTCTTGCTCACACCTGCAATGTACTGTGGTCTAAGGATTTGTAGCATGCATAGAGCAATGCACATGACCACAACAAGGTGGGGAGTGGGGGGGGGGGGGGAATCAGAGGTTCAGGAGCTCACAGGGGTGTTTCAAGGAGGGAGAAAAACACCAAAAGAAAGTTTCATGAAAAATAGGTCCCATAGCCATTCAATAGTGAATGTGTGTGAATTATTTTTGGGAATAAAAATATAGTATATGGGTCACTTTAACCTGGGATTAGCATTTTTAAGACTTTATCTTAGCAGACTAAGCAGCTAGCCCATTTTTTTCTTTGACAAAATACTTATGCCTTTTACTAGGAAATTCCAAGTTTGATCTAGGACTAATAGGATAAGCACAGTGGACAGCCTTTATTAGCTGTGAATTTTACATGGCACATTTCGATTAGTAGTCTGAAGTATTTCAGCTGGCTCCCTTCAGTTTTCAGTCAAACAATATATAGAAGTATTTATTGTGCCAGCGTTTCCCAAACCTTATTCTGTCTTTTTCAACACCACCTTCAAAACCTCTGTAGGGTATATGTAGCTTGACATCTGACCTGCCCAGATCATCCTTCCTCTGTCAGTTACTGGAGGGCCTTCCCATTATTTCTATCACAAGGTAGCCCATTGTCCAGATATTATGCAGTCTGGAGGTGTGTCTGTTTCTCTGGGCTCAAAGTATCCTGCATAGAGTGGAAATATTATAGGTGTAATGTGCTCCCGCTAATACGATGCGATTGGCAGCCATCATGAAAACAAACATATTTTCCAGTACAACGCATTTTTAAAGTGCTGGAAATCTGGCATTGGTAATTTTGAATGTGGGACTTCTGGCAGTGTTAACAATTTTAACTGTCCTAACTTACCTAAGCCCTTACAATAAAGTCCTGCTGTTAACTTGCCTTCAACCAGGAGTCTGAGCAGGGAACATATAGAGTGCTGGAATCTTGGTTTTAGGCAAAGCTGATTTGTACAAGTACTGTAAGAATTCCCTGTACAAGTAATGGTACACATTTTTTGCAAACACATGAATTTCCACTGACTCTGTGTAACATTGCAGTATTTCTATAACTATTTAATTTTTAAATGCAGGCTTTGAATGCGGAAGAGACACGTCTAAAGCAGGTACAGGAGATGTTGCAGATGGATGAGAGGAAGAGAGCATACAACAGTATTTATGAGACACGGGAACCCACAGAGGAAGAGATGGAGGCATACAGAATGAAACGCCAAAGGCCGGATGACCCAATGGCCCCCTTCCTGGGGCAATAGTGAAGGGCGTCATTGCATGTTTTGTACAATTTTTATTGTAAGGAAACCTGTTTTGTTACAAAACATCATAGAAATGTGCAATAAATCTATTGATTATACTGTGTATAGATGTAAATTTCTGTTCTCAATAAATTGTCATATTTACACTTAACTGATTTTTTTTTTTTCTTTTATGAGGTGATCAACTGCGTTTTAATACTTGCTGAGTCACTGACCTAAACATTTTAAAATACTGTACAGTACAGGACACAGGCTGAGTATGCATAGACCCTGGGTTATAGGGACACACCTCCATGCGATTGAACACCAGCACACCTTTGAGGGCACACCCTCTGGGTGCCTTCCCTATAATGATACACCAGTCTGTGAGTGTTTCCTTTTCTTTATCATACATCACGGGACACAGAGCACCATAATAATGACTATTATATGCTACCTTTAGGTGATTGGACACTGGCAACCAATAGTAAGAAGGTTACTCCCATATAACCCCTCCCATACAGGAAGTACCTTTTTTAGTTTTGTTTTTTGCCAGTGTCTTGAAGGTGATGGTCATGGCTGTTGAAGCTCCCAGTGAGGATGTTTTAATCGGATCCATTCAGATGGCATATTATGCTAAAGTGGATGGTACCTGAGCCTTGGTTCAAGAACAAGGTTTTGCCTGTAACGTGTCTTTTATGGCGCTGGACCCTTGTTATATGGTATTCCTGGACTTTTTCACTTGCCCAAGTAAACCTAAAGGGTGCCTTACAGGTCCAAGGATGTGGCCCCTGAACAAAGGGGGACCTGGTCCTTGAAGGTCTTCAGTGGCACTACACGCGGTGATGGGGAAGACTGGGCCTGTCGGGCCCTGCTGCGACCATCGGTGAGTGCTTCCTCTGGAGGCCTAAATAATATTACCATTGTTGCTAATTTACATGTTGTCAGATTTCGTGTCTTATGTGCCCACTGTAATGGTTTCAGGTAGGCTGCAGGATGCACTAGTGTGGGCTACCGCACGGGGGCCACGTGGGCTTGGCGTGCACGTGCGCAGGGAGCGTGCGTGTGTCAGATGAGTGCGCCGCGTTCCCGTACGCCTGCATCCACCTACGTGCGCTATGGCGTGGTCGGGTGGCGGCGCCGCGTGCACTGCGGCGTGTCTGTATCGCCGCGTGTCCCCCGCGGGCGTGCGCATGCGCAGTAAGATTCCCAAGCGTGCGTATGTCATGTGATGGTGCACGCATATAGAGGGAAGTCGGCGCCTGCGTGTATCAATGCTGCTTGTCAGGTTAGGCGCGTAAGAGCCAGGAGCCTGTTGCGGTGCGACACAGAGCTGGGCACGTGAGTCGGGCATTTGCAACACTTGGAAGGTTAAGCTTGTGGTAATTGCTATACGCTGATCTCAGCCATATAGCACAGAGAGGGTATTTTCCTCAAAACTTTGTAAGCAATGTCTTCCAGAAAGCGAGGTACGGGGAGTAGGGCAAGTCCAGGGCTTAAAGTAGTGCTGCTACTGCAGCATCAATCTCCCCTGAAAGACCTGCGGCATTTGGCTTGGCTGAGCCATTGCATTTGTCAGGCGTAGTGGCCACCACTAATATTGCTGCATCGGCCTATGTTACTATGGACGATTTAGCATCAACCCTGGCTGGCCTTGAAGGCAAAATAGCGGGTACGATTGCCTCAGTAACACAGGGAGGAAAGAAACGGCATAGATCTCCCTCTCCTGAGCCTGTGCAGAGTCACTTGAGCACCAGGACTCCCTTAGCCTGTTGGGTCTTGGTGATTTGGATCTAGAAGGGGCTGAGGATTTTGAGGAGGTGGCCCTAAGGGAAAAAGAGGAAGCAGAGGCTGAAGAGTCCTCAGCGGGAGACTCAGGTTCTGAGGAACCATTGTCGGCTTCACAATCCCATAAATTGTTTATTCAGTCTTTGTCTGAGATGGTGAGAACATGATTTAAGTTACCTCCCGTGCAGGGACCGGGACTTTCCTGTTCTACATTGGGATCCTTGCGGCCTTAGCAAGGTTCCCAGGCGTTCCCTGAGCATCCATTATTGGAGCAGCTGATTTACGCTGACTGGGACCACCCAGAAAGGATATACTTGCCTCCAAAGAGGTTTTCTTTTTTATACCCTATGGAGGAAAAATTCAGAAAAAGGTGGGATACACCTTTGGTTGATGCTGCTATTTCATCGGTGAATAAAAGCTTAACCTGTCCAGTGAATAATGCCCAAGGGTTTAAAGACGCAGCGGATAAAAAGCTGGAATCCTTACTAAAAGCCTCCCTTGCAGTGGCTGGGTCAGCAGTGCAACCGGCAGTTGCGGCTATTGGTATTTGTCAATCCTTCAAGGACCGTTTTAAAAGATTGGTCAGGAACCTGCCTGTTCAGGAGGAATATTCTGACGAATTGTTTAAGTTTTGCGGTAGACGCACCAAAGGACTCAATCCAGCAGATGTCTCATTTTGCGCTACTCTCAATACATATGTGCAGGGTCTTGTGGCTAAAGAACTGGTCAGCCGAGATGCCAAGCAAAAGGCTACTCGCGGCTTTTCCTTTTCATGGAGAGCGTTTGTTTGGAGAAGATCTGGATAAGTATATCCAAAAGATCTCAGGATGAAAGAGCTCCTTGCTTCCAGTTAAAAAGAAGGAATAAGCAGCCTTCCTTTAAAATTCCCAATGCTCCTGGGCCAGGCGCCTCTTCTCCCAAGAGGTATCAACGGCCTCAACCACCTGCCTTTAAGAAACCTCAGGGTCAAAAAAGACCTTGGACTCAGAAACCGGCCAAAACCAATCCCAAGTCCTCCTTGTGAAGGAGCGCCCCCACTCTTACAGGTGGGGGGCAGACTGCGGCGGCTCGCAGATGCTTGGGTAAAGTTGGTTCAGGACAGGTGGGTCATTTCCACTATAACACAAGGTTACAAAATAGAGTTCCAGGATTTTCCCCCAAATTGGTTTCTGGTATACAGAGTCCCATCGGACCCAGAGAGGCTATTCCTAGCCTTAGAACAGCTAGAAAGGCAGGGGGTGATTATCGAGGTTCCACACAAAGAAAAATTCAAGGGGTTCTATTCGAACCTATTTACAGTGCCAAAGCCGAATAGGGAGGTAAGGCCCATTCTGGACCTCAAATCTCTCAATACCTTTCTAAACGTCTGAACCGTATGGAGTCGGTTCGTTCAGTAATCGCATCCTTAAGAAAAGGGGATTTTTTAGCATCCATAGACATCATGGATTCGTACCTGCATGTGCCGATTTTCGGCCCACATCAAAGATTTCTGCGCTTCACAGTAGAGGGGTATCATTTCCAGTTTGTGGCACTTCCGTTCGGTCTAGCCACGGCCCCTCGAGTCTTCACAAATGTTTTGGCTCCAGTGTTGGCTTTTCTAAGGTCCCAAAAGATCTCAGTGGTGGGATATCTCGACAACCTTCTGTTAAGGGACCAGTCTTACCCCACCTTAGTAGAAAACGTTACAACTACCGTTCGTTTCCTGAAGTTCTGGCTGGATTCTGAATACGGACAAATCGGCCCTTCGTCCAGTTAAGTCTTGACATATCTGGGCCTAATCCTAGATACAACCCAGGAAAGGGTAATTTTACCTCCCTTAAAGGTCAGGTCCATAGCGGAGCTGGTCCGAGAAGTCAAAAGGGTAGAAAGGCCTTCAATTCGTCTGTGCATGAGGCTGCTGGGCAAGATGGTGTCATCTGTCAGCGCAGTTCCTTATGCGCAATTTCACTCCAGGTTATTCCAGAAAGCTATCTTGGAAGCTTGGAACAGGTCTGTTCAAACCTTGGATCATCCAATGTTTCTATCCCTACAGGTGAAACAGGACCTCTCTTAGTGGTCAAAAACCAACAACTTGAAGGGCGGGAAAATCTTTTCCGCCGGTAACCTGGAAGGTGGTGACTATGGACGCCAGCCGTCTCGGCTGGGGAGCAGTCCTGGAAGAGGCTTCCGTACAGGGAAGATGGTCCCAAGTAGAGAAGACCTTGCCCATCAATCTGCTGGAAATCCGGGCAGCTCGCTTGGCTCTCCTATTTTGGAGTTCAGCCCGACAACTCCACGGTTGTGGCATACATCAACCACCAAGGGGGCACCCGGAGCCGGGCAGCCCGAAGGGAAGTAAATCATATATTGATTTGGGCAGAGAGGCACGTGCCGTTTCTGTCGGAAGTCTTTATTCCAGGTGTGGACAATTGGCGGGCAGACTACCTAAGTCGTCAGCAATTGTTACCGGAGGGGTGGTCCCTTCACCCGAAGTTTTACCTTCAAATCTGCCAGCATTGGGTGATGCCAGATGTGGATCTCCTGGCATCCAGGTTCAATGCCAAGGTGGACAGCTTTGTATCCAGGACCAGGGATCCACTTGCCGTAGGGACGGATGCATTAGTGATTCCCTGGGATCGGTATTCCCTAATTTACGCTTTTCCTCCGATCCAGATGCTGCTGCACCTGTTACGCAGGATACAGGAGGAACAGAAAACAGTAATTCTGGTGGCCCAGGAGGTCCTGGTACTCAGAGATTGTGAGAATGGCGGTGGGGGACCCATTGTGCCTCCCATATCGTCCAGACCTGTTGTCCCAAGGTCCCATATACCATCCTTCTTTATGGTCGCTAAATTTGATTTTCGTGACTATTGAAACCAGGGTACTGAAGGACCGTGGTATCGGGGGATCTGTTCTGTCTACTCTGATAAATGCTAGAAAGCCAGTTTCTAGAAGTATTTACCATAGGGTCTGGAAATCGCACATTTCCTGGTGCAAGAGGAGAAGATGGCACCCTCGCAAGTATACGATTAGGAGGGTCCTTGGGACCATTAGGGGACAAGTTTCGGCCTTATCGTTTTTTTCCAGAGGCCAATCGCATCTCATTCCTTAGTACGAGCCTTCGTCAAGGGGGTGCTGCACCTAAGGCCGCCGGTTAAACCGCCTTTATGCCCCTGGGACTTGAATTTGGTGCTATCAGCACTACAGGGTCAACCTTTTGAACCTATTAGGCATATTCCTTTGGTCCTATTAACTAGAAAATTGGTATATTTGGTGACCATAACCTCGGTTAGAAGGGTGTCAGAATTGGTCGCCCTTTTTTGTGAAAAACCCTTTCTGTTTGTACATCAGGACAAGGTGGTGATGCGACCCCATCCAGATTTTTTTTTACCTAAGGTGGTTTCCAGTTTTCACTTGAATCAAGATATAATTTTACCTTCCTTCTTTCCCAACCCTAGGTCTAAGAAGGAAAGGTCGCTTCACTCACTGGATGTGGTGAGAGCAGTCAAGGTTTAGTTAGATATGTCAGCTCCTTTTCGGAAGACTGACTCTCTTTTCATTCTGCCAGAAGGTCCTAAAAAGGGACAGGCAGCAACTAGTTCAACTATCTCTAGGTGGATTCGCCAGGTCATTATCCAGGCTTATGAGTTGAAACACAAGGTTCCACCTCGATATCTCAAAGCTCACTCTACTAGAGGAGTTAGTGCATCATGGGCAGTGCGCCAACAGGTGTCTATGGCTCAGGTTTGCAAAGCGGCCGCTTGGTCTTCGGTTCATACCAACTGGATGTTAGGTCTCAAAGGGAGACTGTTTTTGGCCACAGCATGCTGCAAGCAGCTTTATAAATCTTGGGCCTAAAAAGGGTCTAGAAATACTATGTTCCCTCCCCTCAAGTGCATTGCTTTAGGACATCCCAGATAGTCATTATTATGGTGCTCTGTGTCCCGTGATGTACGATAAACAAAAATGGATTTTTAAAACAGCTTACCTGTAAAATCCTTTTATTGGAGTACATCACGGGACACAGAGGTCCCTCCCCTCTTTTCTGGGATTTTCATTGCTTGCTACAAAACTAAAGGTACTTCTTGTATGGGAGTGGTTATATGGGAGGAACCTTCTTATTATTGGTTGCCAGTGTCCAATCACCTAAAGGTAGCATATAACCCAGATAGTCATTATTATGGTGCTCTGTGTCCCGTGATGTACTCCAAGAAAAGGATTTTACAGGTAAGCTGTTTTAAAAATCCATTTTTTTTGCTAGTGTCCTAAGGTGATGGACACCTCATCCCTTACAGAAAAATCATTCTTAGCTTCCAAAACCACAATAGAACCAGTGCATCTGGATTGGTGCAATGCAGTAAAGCCCTGGGAGCCATGGGAATGGCATGTTATTTTGCTTTAGACACTGGATCCTGCACGAGCGCTGACTTTGGCACTCAGTGCAACATGTGTAGACAGCCAAAGGGGTCTATACAGGTCCAGGACCGTTGCCCATCCCTTTGGAACCCAGATTCTGAAGACCCCCTTTGGGGGTATGCTCGCCACAATGGGCGATGCCTGGGCTCTGTCTTATCTGTCCACGACACTGGACCGTACATCTGTCCGTCACCCTGTACCTCTGACCCTTACTGTAAAAACAGGTTATGCTTGTATGTATCCACTTTAGTGTAAATGTTTCAAACTTGGTGCTAAAATTCAACCACTCAGAGCTTGGTGTAAGGAGGATTACCAGGTATAACATCATACCACTGGTCACATACCTTACGACCATTTCTACCTAGAGCCCTTTAGGTACTAAAGTGCTTCTCACCACCCCTTCAAGACAAGCACTTCGCTACAAGACAGTCTACACCCGAGTTGCTGAGAAATTCTTCTGGACATGCTTACCCTATATTCTCAGAATTCTGAGGCTTCCCTTGCACCAGAGCAGGACTAGATATAGATACTGGTCTCTGCATCTAAAGCTAGTTCCATTTCCGGCACCCAGCAAGCCTAAAAATAGCCACTGATTACCGTATACTGTAAATGTCACTGGCAGAGAAGGGGTTAACACTAGGGGGCGATCAAGGGGTTAAGTGTTCCCTAGGGAGATGGTTCTAACTGTGGGGGGAGTGGACTGACGGAGTAGAGAGAGATCACTGTTCCTAAACACTAGGAACAGCAAATCTCTCTCTACTTTTCTGACAGAACGGGGATCTGTCTGTTTACATTGACAGATCCCCGTTCTGGCTCTCTGAGGAGCCATCGCTGGTCGCCGGTGGACATTGCGGCCGCCGGCCATGCGCATCGGCTCCAGCGGCGCGTGCACCCCTATAGCTCTTAAAGCAGCCAACGTACACCTACGACAATTCACGCAGCCGTGCCAACCTGCCGCAGTATAATGACGGCGGCTGGTCGGCAAGCAGTTAAAAAGTGACAGAAAAAGGTGTTAAAAAGCTAAGAAAAGACCCCAAAAAGAACCTAAAAATGCAAACACCAGCAGTCAAAAGCAAAACTGGTTTTCACTCTCCACTCAAAGTTCCCACTCTTCAGCTTCTAAACAGCAAATTTGGCCCATGCATTAGCAAATGCAGTATGTTTTTGGTGTGGCCTCATTTAACAAAAAAAAAAAAACAACTCGGGAACTAGGGCTGGTTCACACTAGAACGTGGTGCAGGAAAGGCACGCCTTGCGTGCTTTTCCCGTACTGCAGGTGATTGCACTGCCCTTTGCATGCTGGGTCAATGCATTGTTAACAGCACCCCAAACACAGATCACAAATGCAGTGTATTTGAAGGAACCAGATTGCGTGGTACCACTGTAGTACATGCACTACTTTTTCTGCGCTCCAGTGCGATTTGCAGCCCATGTAAATGAATAGGCTGCAAAATCACACTGTATGTTCCCCTCATTGCTATCCTCTGAACCCCAAACCCACTCTGCTCACCTTTGTACCCCAATCCCCCTGCTAATCTCTGCACCCCAGAACCCTTCTGCTCACCTCTGTACCGCAGCTCCCCTCTCTGTGCTCTCCTTGGTACCCCAAACCCCTCTGTCTGCTCACTTTTGTATCCCGAACCCCCCTCTTTACTTCCATACCCCAAAACCCAATCTCTGCTCACCTCATTACCCCACCTCCTTTCTCTGCTCACCTCTGTACCTCAACCCCCATCTCTGCTCACCATTGTACCCCAAACCACCTCTCTGCATCACCAAACCCCAAGCCCCCTCTCTGCTCACCTCCACACCCCTCTCACTACTTACCTGTGTATCTCAAACCCCCTCTCTGCTTACCTCCACACCCCAAAACCCCCAGTTAGCACACCCATGTACTCCACTCACTCGGAAGGCCCCCACCCTCCCTTTTGATCCCCTCTGCGCCCTGCTTTCCTCTCCCCAGAGCCTTAGGGCAGGACCATTCTATGACAATCCACACAGCTGTGGGAGGTGCTGCCTGGGTATTCTCCTGTAGGGGGAGGTGGAGAGCTCATGATTCAGAAAGCTGTCTCCCCCTTCCACTGCTTTGCACTGCACCGACTGAGCTCCTGCTGTGCTTGTGTTTGGCACAGTGGAAGTTCGATTGGATCTGACAGCCTTTTTCAACCAGGATAGGGTGCCCTGGAACCCCAGTTGAGAAAGGCTGCCCTAGACTATGTGATGAGACTAATTTGCAGAATGGCCCTAATCTCTATTCACATGTGCACAATCTTGGCAGACATCTTTTTGGGGAGGCACTTGACAAATGCATCTATTTCTTCAAAATGCATAGCACCTAACTGCTCTACCCAGGCTTCAACTTCAAAAGTTCAGCCCTTCCTTTTGATGCAAGACTTGGCCCACAACGCCCCCCCCAAGTCTTCCCTAAAGCCCTCTTCGCAATGAAAGGGTGCCCTCACTCCTGCAGTAGGCAAACATCTTTTAACAGTTTAACTGGCATCTTTAGTCATCCAAGATGCATATTACCATTTATCCACCTCATCAGTGTTTTCTATGCTTTGGGAGCAGAGGATAGGCCAATAGGCAGTGTGACAAACTAGAACTGATTGTTTACCACTACAGTCAATCGCCTCCTCTTGCCCTTCTCAGAACTCAGGGCATCTAGGTCACAGGTTATCTGCTTTCAGCTATCTTCAATTATCCACAGAACAATTCAGATGCTCCAGGCTTTTAGTTGGCTGTCTAATCCAAAACTCTGCTCTCCAGCCTTCTTTTTGACTGGAATACTTGGATCTAGTCCTCTGCCCCCCCCCCACCCCAAAGCACCTTGTTGATGGGGACAAGGGCCTCATCCCCACAACCGTGGCCAGTGGTTGTGGGGGGTCTGCGGCAGGGGGCTAATCGGAATCTGGAAGCTCCCTTCAAGAAGGGGGCTCCCAGATCCAGCTACCCCCCCATGTGAATGAGTATTGGGTACATAGTATCTATTCACCAAAACAGTGTCACAAAGTAATTAAAACACACAGTTTTTGGCAATTCTTTTAATTAAAAAAATTGTGTCCCCGATGTAAATCCTTTGTCAATTACGCCGCCTGCCGGACCTGGAAAAGAAAAACAAAACAAAGACACTCCCGCCGTCAATGATGGCTGGCTGCCTACTGCAGGCTCTGCTGTCTGACATTTCTTATATAGGTAAGGGGTGGAGCCACCTGGCTACATCGCCTGGTTGTCCCACCTCCTTGTGACATCATGGACCGGTGCATGCTGGGTCAGTGATGTCACAATGGGCTGGATCACCAGGTGACGTAGCCAGGTGGCCCTGCCCCTTGCCTATATAAGAAATGTCAGGCGGCAGTAGACAGCAAGCCTTAATCGATGGGGGGAGCATCTTTGTTTTCTTTTTCGGGTTCTGCAGGCGTCGTGATTGACGAAGGATATACATCCGGGGATACTATTTTATTATTCTTTAATAAAGTAACTGTGTGTTTTATTACTTCGTGACACTTTTTTGGTGAATGGGTAGGGGTACTATATACCCAATACTCATTCACATGGGGGGCGGATTCTGGGGGCCCCCTTCTTAAAGGAGGTTTCCAGATTCCAATTAGCCCCCTGCCCGGAGACACCACAACCACAGCTGTGGGGATGAGGCCCATGTCCACATCAACATGGGGACAAGGTGCTTTGGGCCGGGGGGCAGAACCCCCTCGCCCCAAAGCACCCCCCATGTTGAGAGCATGTGGCCTGGTATGGTTCGGGGGGGGCACTCACTCGTCTCCCCCCCCTTTCCTGACCTGCCAGGCTGCATGGTCAGATAAGGGCCTGGAATGCATCAACATTATTTATTGTCAGCTTTTTTTTTTTTTTTTTAACAATCAGCTGTTAGCTGATGAGTAATTAAGTAGTTAAGGAAGCTGTGGCTGGCTTCTTAGCAACCAGCTCAATGTGGTAAATTACCACATGAACCAATGTAGTAATTACCGCCAAATCGAAAAAATACCGCATTTGGTATTTAACGCAAAATTTTTAATGGATTGAACACTTGCACAATTGTTACGGCATGCGGTATTTTACTGCATTGTATGAGCCGTTATTTAACGCTTAGTGAATTGACCCCATGGTCAAAGGTGGAAGCCAAGCTCCCCATCAACATCATGAACCTCACAGCAATAAGGATGGCTCTGCAAAATTAACCCCCTTATACAAGGACACCCAATCATGGTGCAGTCATACAATGTCAAGGCCTTGTAAGGAGCCGTTCCTCATTCTTCACAATGAAAAGGCATTCTTGCTCCGAAGACTATCCTTTCTTCGTAAGGTGGTATCAGTCTTCCACCTCAATGAAGGTACAGTCCTGCCATCCTTATGCCCTGATCGGAAGCACCAAAAGGAAATAGCTCTTCATTGCCTGCACGAGGTCAGAGCCATGAAAGTCTACCTTGAAGCAACAACATTGATTAGGAAGACGGATTCCCTATTTGTTCTGTCCTCATAACCTTGCAAGTGACACCCCTTGCAAGGTTCTTCCAAGTCTGCCCATCGCTCGATGGACGAGAAATCTTATCGCTAGAGGTTACATTCTCAAGGACAAATCTCCTCCTGTACGTTTACGCGCCCACTCCACCAGGTCGGTGAGATATTCTTGGTCATACCAGCACCAGGCCTCTGTAGCTCAACTTTGTAAGGCTACCACTTGGTCCCCTGTTCATAGCTGTTCAAAGTTCTATCAGGTGGATGGATGTCCAACCTTCTGCAGATGCAGATTTCAGCTGTCTGCTGAAATTGACCTTTGACCCTTGTTGTTGTAGGACCTGTTGGTACAGTTCTATTTGTCTATTTGTTGCCCATATTTCTCGTTCATTGTGTGGGAACACACAGGTTGAACTATTGTCTTTATTCAACCTTACCCACTATGAAACTATAAAATGTCCCAGGGTATATAAAACACTCAGTCTGTGTTATGCACTGTACAATTAAGATAAGAGGACTTACCTATACATTCCATATTTTGGAGTACAGTGCAGAACACAGGACACCCTCTTTTTATTCCTTAGTTACTCTGCAATCCTTTTTCTACAAAACTGTGGGTCTATGGAGTGGGATAGACTTATAAGGGAAGCGACCAGGGGGTCATGTTTTCAAAAGCTTGCCAGTGTCCAAGCACCTGAAGGTTCAAGCCTATAACTCGGTCTATAAATACTCTGCCTGTGTCCTGTACTTTACTCCAATATATAAAATTCACAGGCAAGTCAAAATTATTATTTTTTAAGTTATGCTATGTGAACATTTAACAAATATAAAGTATGATCTAAATTTGGCTGGAAAATTGTAAATGCATTTTAAGGAAGTTGGACAGTAACCAAAATAGTGTATTCTTTGTAGCCTATGACCGCTACTCCAAGCACTGCATCCCTAGTCTTAGCTTAATGTTTCTGGGAGTCAAAGAACATGGACCCACTGGTTTGCATTCCCTTTTCCCCTAATTTCTTTATGTTTCTAGGATTGGACCTCCCCTACCTGGAGATATAGCAGCTGTAGGCTCCCTGTCTAGCTCTGGTGTCACCTCAGTTAACAATTTTAAAGGATCTTCTAGAGCTCCTGACTATTCTCTTGGCTCATAGAGTGATATGTTTTGAAGAAGGGGCTGACTTATTTTTTTAATGTGCAAATTGCACACGTACAGCCTATGAATTGCCACATTTATTTGTATATCGCCACAGTTTAGTGCTGCTCTGAGTATGTGAGCAAAGCATTGCTGTTTGAGGAATTTATTACCTCCTGCAAAAGTTTGTTACTATTAAATATATATACTGTACATAAACTATTTTTCCTGCTGCTCAAAATCAGTAACACAACACGACATAACACTGTTTTTGCTATGGATGAACTGAGCACAAGGCACTATGGTTTTGCATGGTTTGCTACTTGTGTGACATGAAGACCTTTCTCGATTTTGAGGTTTACCACGATCTGCAAATTTTCAGCTGAACAGATCAGCCGGTAATTTATTTATATGATTCTATATTCTTATCTACTATGTTCAATCAGGGAGATGCGCTAGTTGAAAACCTAAATAACCCCAGAATTCTTCATAATTGTAGCCCTGCTTCTCGATATTTTTGCATTTTCCTTCTTAATATGTAATCTAAACAATGGTTGAATTACTGTGAAATCTGACATTGCATACATGTTCACAAAATTAATAAAATGATATTGCCATATTTGAGAAGTTTTTATTAATAAATTCCCCAAGGAGACTTACACTTAATACTATCCCAAGAATGTCCATCTTTAATAAGAATTTAGGAAACCATAAGGACACATTGGAATGATCACAGCCCCCACATCATTTTGGAATGCTATAGAACCAATTGGAAATATAAACTTGCCTGCTTTCCCTTCAACCAGTGCTGGAATCCAATTAAATTGATAATGATATTTCTTTAAACCTTTTTTTATTTATTGTTCATTCAGCTCTTTTCAGGTTCCCTTGCTTTAATGATGCTACTGTGAGCCAAACTGCAGAACTGAGCCCCACAGGTCTCATATTTAAATCCAAAACAACCTTTGGAACTCAGTTCTCACAGATGGGAACTCATGACTGGCCATGACATTTCTTCAAGTACTGGAGACACCTTTATTAAAAGAAAAAATACTTAATAAATAACAAACAGGTTAATGCTTTATACACATACATAAAATGATCATTTCTATTTTTCACTTGAGTTTAATTAAGCCTGTCACAAACTGTGGAGATACAAATAGAATAAAAAAATTCCTAAGCAGAGCTTCCCAGAAAACCACATGTCAAAATGATGAGTAGATCCAGAGATAGAGGCAGCTAAATTTAGATGCTATTCTTGACTTTTCCTGTAAAAATTGAACATGAATTCCTCCTTTTCACCTCTTCATTCACCCAATTGTTCAGTGATGCTCTCCATTACATTCATTGTTCAACTTCAGCTTCCTATAAGTCCAAATCTACTATTCATTTTCACATGTAGTTCTCACTGAACTGCCCATAATTGTGAAAGCCTGGATTGTTTACCTCAATAAAAACGTTAAAGCGGAGTTCCACCCGTTTTTTAGTTTATTAAAAGTCAGCAGCTATGCTTTTTGTAGCTGCTGACTTTTAATAAACAGACACTTACCTGGTCCACGGTCCAGCGATGGAGCCCGCAGCCTCGCTCGTCTCCCCCTCTTCTCCTCAGCGCCGTCATAGCAACTATGGGCACCCGGCCCTGAAAGCTTATGGCTTCATGGCCGGGCGCGCAGTGCGCATGTGCGAGTCATGCTGCTATTGGCCAGCCAATCTTCTGGGACCTGTGACATGTCCCAGAAGATTGCTGGCAGGGAGGGGCTGCCTAGGGCAAGAGGAGGAGTCGCCTAGGCGGCCAAGAAGTGAAAGGAGGAAGTGGGACAGGAAGTCCCACTAAAAAGAAGGTAGAAGATATGCCAATTGTAGCATGTCGGGTTGAGGAGTGCTTAAAGCGGAAGTTTTACTTTTGGGTGGAACTCCACTTTAAGAATTACCTGGAGACACAGTAGAAGAAAAACCTGATAAAAGCAACAGTTTAGGCCCAATTCACACTTATGCAGGTTGCAGTTTGCATATTCCAGGTGAATTTTGCATTTTTTAATACACGTTTTTGATCCATTGAAGTCTATGGAACCAAAAGCCAGAAAAAAGTCCCCGGCCCTTTCCATAAAATGCACATATGTGAACGTGACCCATAGGAAACCATGTTAAATGGACTGTAGTGTGTTTCTCCAAAACTTAAAAACGCACTAAAAATGGTGTGAATCAAGGCTTAAGGAAGAAAGGATTTATGATGACGAAGAATATAAAATAATATAAATATTTTATATTGGTCAGTAGAAAAAAAAAGGTTTTAAGGTAACCATTAACACTGCATCTGCAAATGGAGATGTATTATCCATCATCAGGAAAGATCCAAGTACAGCATTTAGGAAACTTATTTTTACTTTTGCAGTCATATTTGGGAAAGCCCTACTATTTGTTTGTGTTCCCATTCAAACCGCGTGGCTAAAAATATATATTTTTTAAATATTTCTTATCGTTTAGATGTTTCTCAGGACAAGGTTTCATGGTATGTTTTTTTTTTTTTTTTTTTACAATGTTACAGTTATTCTGTCCTCATTAACATACAATGCAAAAAGCCCAGCCCCTTCACCTCTAAGGGTGCGAATGCACCCTGTCTGCAATCAGCTGCAAGAACCCCAGTGGGGGTTCCCACGATAAGCTGCAAGTGGGCAGCCCCATTAAAAGCAATGGTAAGCTGCCAACTATTGCAGCCAATTGCACCCACTCGCATGTAATCGCTCAAACAGCGATCACATGCAAGTGATCGTCCCTGGACGCAGGCAGTTCTCGCAGCTGATCGCAGACAGGGCGCATTCACAATTGCGAATCCTTTTTTAGGAAGGACAGTGTTCAAATCTAGTTACAATTAACATTGAAGATCTGCCTGTACAGTACAGACAGTGTTAATTATAGCAAAAACAGCTGCCCATCCCCCTCACAAAGAGAACTATGTAGGATTTTTCCTTGCAGGAGGGTCTAGAACAGAGCATCTAAAAAAGGTGAAAGCACCTATGCATAGCTCTGATGAAGAAGGGATGATCCCTTCGAAACGCGTTAGCTGATAGTGATGCCTGTGCGTTCCTCCACGATCTTTGGAAGGTATCGCTCATCCTAGGTCGCATGCTGTTAGTCGGTGCACTTTCACGTTGTGTCTCTACCAATCGCTTGTGAGTTGTTTCTTTTTAAAATTTTTATTCAAAATTTATATTTTAAAAGATAATGCACAAGGCTGGTGCGCCCTTTTTTCTCTTTTCTCTCGGTGTCTACTAGGATCCCCCGTCCTTGAGGGCAGCAAGGCCTGTGTCGTCGTACCATTTGTATGGTGATTCACTTGTGCGCAGGAGTCGTTTTTTCTTTTTGCATCTAAAAAAGGTAACTTGCAATTATTATTTTTTAAGTTTTGCTATATGAACAGGGACATGTAACAATTAAAAAGAAGTTAATTAAAACTGGAGATTTTCATTAACCAAAATTACTATTTTGTGTGAAAGAAAAACTCACACGCTGATGTGATATTTAGGTATGTCCAGGCAACATTAGTTTATGAAATAATAAACAGTTAAAAAAAAGTAATCCATTTTACTAAATTGGCCTTGCTGAGATAGCAAACATAGAATGCATTTATATTCAGAGCTGCAATCAAGTAAATATTGCTTAATTACCACTAATATTTCCAGTAAACCAAAAAACACACTATTTTTATTTATATCAAATAAAAGCATGACACTGAATATCAGTTTTGAGGATTGACTCAGTTTTCAGGTTTAATGTCTCAATTTTATAGGAGAACATACGCTTAACATATAAGTACAGTGCCTTGCAAAAGTAATCACCCCCTTGACATTTTTTGTGTTTTGTTGCCTCACAACCTGGAATTAACATGGGTTGTTTGAGGATTTGCATCATTTAATTTACAGAACATGCCCACAACTTTGAAGATTTTTTTTCTTATTGTGAAGCAAACAAATAGGACAAAATAACAGAAAAAGTCAATGTGCATAACTATTCACCCCCCTAAAGTCAACACTTTGTAGAGCCACCTTTTGCGACTATCACAGCTCCAAGTCGCTTTGAATAAGTCTCTATGAGCTTGCCACATCTTACCATTGGGATTTTTGCCCATTTCTCCTTGCAAAACTGCTCCAGCTCCTTCAAGTTGGATAGTTTGCGCTTGTGAACAGCAATCTTTAAGTCTGACCACAGATTTTCTATTGGATTGAGGTCTGGGTTTTGACTAGGCCATTCCAACACATTTACATGTTTCCCCTTAAACAACTCAAGTGTTGCTTTAGCAGTGTGTTCGGGGTCATTGTCCTGCTGGAAGGTGAACCTCCATCCTAGCCTCAAATCACACACAGAGTGGTACAGGTTTTGCTCAAGAATATCCCTGTATTTAGCACCATCCATCTTTCCCTCAACTCTGACCAGTTTCCCAGTCCCGACTGCTGAAAAACATCCCCACAGCATGATGCTGCCACTACCATGTTTCACTGTGGGGATGGTGTTCTTTGGGTGATGTGATGTGTTGGGTTTGCACCAGACATAGCGTTTTCTTTGATGGCCAAAAAGTTCAATTTTAGTCTCATCAGACCAGAGCACCTTCCTCCATACATTTCGGGAGTCTCCCACATGCCTTTTCGCAAACTCAAAACGTGCCATTTTGTTTTTTGCTGAAAGTAATGGCTTTCTTCTGGTCACTCTGCCATAAAGCCCAACTCTATGGAGCGCACGGCTTATTGTCGTCCTGTGTACAGATACTCCAGTCTCTGCTGTGGAACTCTGCAGCTACTCCAGGTTTACCTTAGGTTTCTGTGCTGCCTCTCTGATTAATGCCCTCCTTGCCCGGTCCGTGAGTTTTGGTGTGCGGCCGTCTCTTGGCAGGTTTGCTGTTGTGCCATGTTCTTTCCATTTGGTTATGGTAGATTTGATGGTGCTCCTAGGGATCATCAAAGATTTGGATATTTTTTTATAACCTAACCCTAACTTTAACTTCTCAACAACATTGTCCCTTACTTGTTTGGAGAGTTCCTTGGATTTCATGGCAGTGTTTGGTTAGTGGTGCCTCTTGCTTAGGTGTTGCAGCCTCTGGGGCCTTTCAAAAAGGTGTGTATATGTAATGACAGATCATGTGACACTTAGATTGCACATAGGTGGTCATAATTTCACTAATTATGTGACTTCTGAAGGTAATTGGTTGCACCAGAGCTTTTTATGGGCTTCATAACAAAGGGGGTGAATACATACGCACATGCCAATTATCAGTTTTTAATTCCCGAAAAATAGTTTTATGTATATATTTTTATAATTTTAATTCACCAACTTAGACTATCGTGTTCTGATCCATCACATATAATTCAGATTAAAAAAAACCCATTGAACTAAAGGCTGTAATGTAACAAAATACTTAAAAAGCCATGGGGGGGGGGGGGTGAATACTTTTGCAAGGCACTGTATAAACCGAACCAAACCAAAAGCAAATCATTTCATTCTGACAAGGGTTCTTATAATTATCACCTTTTATTTATTTAAAACCTTTATCCCAAAAGAGAAAAAAAATGCTGTAACATCTAATTAAGTGTTATCAAGAGTTTGGTTTCAATTAATTAGTGTATTTAAATCTGCTAGTCCATCTAACACTTCCCTCCCACCAAACTGACAATGCTACTGTCCAAAGGTGCCCCTGTGCTCATTCATCCAGAATTTAGGCACAGGAGGTGTGTTACTGGCCAGATCGCCAGGTGAAAACAGAGTGAAAAAATCCTAAAAAAGAAAACAATTGCAGCCACCACATCCAATGATTGGTAAGCTGCAATATATTACCTTTTTGTTTCTGGGTTTAATACTGCTTTCATTTAAAACTTTCAGTCATGTTCCTCCTATCCGTACTTTACATAATGCTGTACATTTTGAGTTCATTATGTCTCTCTTGTTATGTTTTGCCACCTAGACCTTCCACCTGCAAAAAATCCTTTTAACTTATTAAAGAAAAAAAAATGTTTTCAGTGTAAATGTGTGTGCACAATTATTGGCACACTTAGCTCAGGACTGTACATACGTGGGCCTACTTAAGGTCTACCAACCATGACCACGGTCAGTTAATCTCAGCATCTCTATGCTAGGACCAAATAAACCTAGATTTGGAAATACATTTTTTGGATGTTTTCTTGAATATTTATGCATAATATTTAATTATTTTTTTTGCATTTTTAGGTTTATAAATGTCCCAGTAGTATGAATTAGAAAATTCAAAAATATCAGCATCATATTACACTGTTATTGGCCCCTACAACAGTTATTGCAACAGATGCAATTTCCAAAAGTATTTAAATAGATGTTACAGTACTTTTGAACCTCAAACTATGTTGTATTTTTTATCCTATTTATACATATTAGAATCCTGAAAATTGTGCTATGACACTTAAAGTATAGTAATGGGGGAGTAATATTTTTTATGTATAATCTGTTTATTTTTTCTCTAATTAGAAAAAAAAAATAAAATATAATGTAATTTTTTTATATGAATAATGATTATGCCTACCTGATTCTCTTATCTCACTGGTGGTCTCCCAGACAGCCATTGAGGTTGATTAGCTCAAACTGGAGAGTGCAAAATCCGATTGCACAGCTTCACTAGATTTTGCATTCTCCGCTTTTACTAAATCATCTAGGAATGCGCAGATACCGAGTATCTTCACAAGTACTTGTACCAAAACCCATACTTTGTGGTGCAATTTGCGTCCATTCAAAAGGAATGGGCACAAATTACACTGCAAAGAATCGCATGCAATTTGAAGAGGAATGTGGTGCGATTCCTGTCCAAATTGCATGCGGTTTCCCATACACTCATGTGTGAACCCAAGCTGAAATCACTATTCGGACAGGAATTGCACCGCAAAGAATCAGTACTCGGTATCAGCGAGTACTTGACCGAAAGTATCGGTACTCGCCTATAAAAAAAAAATGGTATTTGTGCATTCTTAAAATCAACCCCAATATTGTCTACCTCAAAACAATAGACTATCTGCATTTGGAACTGTATTTTTTTTTTTTAAATTCATGGCAAGAAAAAAAATATAATTTTGTAATGTTATTTGTTTAAGCCGACACAAGCAAGGTCAATGTGTTGTCCTTTTTTTTTATATAGATTAAAAAAAAAATCATTAATCTGACCTTTCATGCTTTATTACCACCTACTATCTCAAGCATGTGGTATGAAACTTATTTCCAATAAAAACACATTTTTTAGGGTATCTATGAACACATTCATCGTTTTATTAGACAGATGGAAAATCTACTTACATATTTTATTAAATGTAAATCCTAATCATAACCATGTCTGCTAAAATTAAGACCCAGATAGGTTAAAATGCATCTGTAAGTTTTTTAGGTGTTCTAGGTGTTGGATAAAGAGTTATAGATACCTAGCCTGTTGTACTGGTTAAAATGTGTTTATTGATTTACAACTGAACTTGCCGTATCATAATTATGTGATCGTACAATATTGCCCATAGCTCAAGGATAAATGATATAACTTTAGCCAGATGTATACAGTTACTCACCATATATGTGATAGTTTCCATTTACATGTCTTCATTTGTATTTCATTTCCATTTTTGCGCATACCGGTAATTTAGATTCTGTCTGCTCTACATCAAATAGGAACGATGTTCTCTTCAGCAATCTATACATAGAAGTATTCAAGAGTAGAATCATCATTCTGCCTTTGCAAAAGATACACAGAAGTGTCATGCTGCAAATATATAAGGGGCATTGCACTGCTCATTTGCATATGTATGGTATTTATTCCACTAAGCAACCAGCACGTTAACTGCTGTGGAAAGTCCCTTCTACTGTATATTCCCTTCTCTGTCAAGTGTTAAGGAAGGAACTTAATAACATACACTGCATACTATAGAAGTTTTCAAAGAGTGAGTTCAGCTGAACACATTTTACATATGTTTATGTAAATGTATACATATTTACCTGTCTACAGTACTATATATCTATCTATGTTGAAAAATACCAAAAAAACATTCAATGGTTGTTACCTGGAAGGACAGATTTAACCACTTAACTAGTCTTTAACACCCCTTCATTACCAGGTAATTTTTCAGTTTGTAGTGCTATAATACTTTGACTGACAAAGACTCTGTCATGTGACACTTTAACCAAATGAATTGTATATATTTTTTTAACCACTTCAGCCTTGGAAGATTTGGCTGCTGAATGACCAGGCCATTTTTTGTGATTCGGCACTGCGTTGTTAAACTGACAATTGCGCTGTCATGCGACGTTGCACCCAAACAAAATTGACATCCTTTTTTTCCCCACAAATAGAGCTTTCTTTTGGTGGTATGTGATCGCCTCTGCGGTGTTTATTTTTTGCGCTATAAACAAAAAAGAAAACGACAATTTTGAAAAAAATGCAATATTTTGTACTTTTTGCTATAATAAATATCCCCATTTTTTTTTTTAAAAAAAAGCTAATTTTTTCTCAGTTTAGGCCAATATGTATTCTTCTACATATTTTTGGTAAAAAAACAATCACAATAAGCGTAGATTGATTGGTTTGCACAAAAGTTATAGTGTCTACGAAATAGGGGATAGATTTATAGCATTTTTATAATTTTTTTTTTACTAGTAATGGCGGCAATCTGCGATTTTTATCGGGACTGCGAAATTATGGTGGACACATCGGACACTTTTGACACATTTTTGGGACCATTGGCATTTATACCGTGATCAGTGCTATAAAAATGCACTAATTACTAGTTACATACAGTATCTCACAAAAGTGTCATGTGACAACACTGGAGAAATTACACTTTGCTACAATGTAAAGTAGTGTGTACAACTTGTATAGCAGTGTAAATTTTCTGTCCCCTCAAAATAACTCAACACACAGCCATTAATGTCTGAACCGCTGGCAACAAAAGTGAGTACACCCCTAAGTAAAAATGTCCAAATTGGGCCCAATTAGCGATTTTCCCTCCCCGGTGTCATGTGAGTCGATAGGGTTACAAGGTCTCAGGTGTGAATGGGGAGCAAGAGTGTTAAATTTGGTGTTATCGCTCTCACGCTATCATACTGGTCACTGGAAGTTCAACATGGCACCTCATGGCAAAGAACTTTCTGAGGATCTGAAAAAAAGAATTGTTGCTCTACATAAAGATGGCCTAGGCTATAAGAAGATTGGCAAGACCCTGAAACTGAGCTGCAGCACGGTGGCCAAGACCATACAGCGGTTTAACAGGACAGGTTCCACTCAGAACTGTCCTCGCCATGGTCGACCAAAGAAGTTGAGTGCATGTGCTCAGCATCATATCCAGAGGTTGTCTTTGAGAAATAGATGTATGAGTGCTGCCAGCATTGCTGCAGAGGTTGAAGGGGTGGGGGGTCAGCCTGTCAGTGCTCAGACCATACGCTGCACACTACATCAAAATGGTCTGCATGGCTGTCATCCCAGAAGAAAGATGATGCACAAGAAAGCCTGCAAACAGTTTGCTGAATACAAGCAGACTAAGGACATGGATTACTGGAACCATGTCCTGTGGTCTGATGAAACCAAGATAAACTTATTTGGTTTAGATGTTGTCAAGCGTGTGTGGCGGTGAGGAGTTCAAAGACAAGTGTGTCTTGCCTACAGTCAAGCATGGTGGTGGAGTGTCATGTTCTGGGGCTGCATAATGGCTGCTGGCACTGGGGAGCTACAGTTCATTGAGGGAACCATGTATTGTGACAGAAGCAGAGCATGATCCCCTCCCTTTGGTGACTGGGCCGCATGGCAGTATTCCAACATGATAACGACCCCAAACACACCTCCAAGATGACTACTGCCTTGCTAAAGAAGCTGAGGGTAAAGGCGATAGACTGGCCAAGCATGTCTCCAGACCTAAACCCTATTGAGCTTCTGTGGGGCATCCTCAAATGGAAGGCGGAGGAGCGCAAGGTCTCTAACATCCACCAGCTCCATGATGTCATCATGGAGGAGTGGAAGAGGACTCCAGTGGCAACCTTTGAAGCTCTGGTGAACTCCATGCCCAAGAGGGTTAAGGCAGTGCTGAAAAATAATGGTGGCCACACAAAAATATTGACACTTTGGGCCCAATTTGGACATTTTCACTTAGGGGTGTACTCACTTTTGTTGACTGTGGTTTGGGCATTAATGACTGTGTGTTGAGTTATTTTGAGGGGACAGCAAATTGACACCGTTATACAAGCTGTACACTCACTACATTATATTGTTGCAAAGTGTCATTTCTTCAGTGTTGTCACATGAAGAGTTTCTAAAACACAAAAACGAGTTTTAAAGATCTTTTAAAGGCAATAAAAACTAAGCAAAATGAACCTAGTATCAGTAGCACTGGTAAAGAGCAGCATAAACAGTGAACTGTATAAACAATAAACTAATGTAAGGAAAAGTCTCACAGTACCCCTCTGCAATAAATTATCACAAAAATGTATGTCCCACAAAAAGTGGGACATAAATAGAGTGTGCTCTATTTATGTCCCCCAAGTGTAGGTATATGTGTATTTCCTGAAAGGGTAGGGGTACCCCTGGGAGGTTGTTGTTCAGTATCTGCCGCCTGCTTTGCAAACTTCAGCTGGCTAGAAGTGGGGCTCAATCTGTACAGTGGTGCACTTATTATTGTCCCTTTTTGTCTGAATGCAGTGATACGTTTTGGCGCTATTAGGCAAATGGGCAGTCTCCTCTTGTACTGAACTGCTAAACAGTAGTAAAGTAAGCACAGCCACAACCACTCACCAGTCCTGGCACCCAACGACCCTTGTCCTGGACACTCATCTGCCTCTGATCCTCAGGAACCAGACACTCAGTAGCTCAGACCCAGCACTCCAGTCCTCACAGGCTCAATCCCAGCACTTTGGTCTCTGCACAGGCTCAGTCCCAGCACTCCGGTCTCTACACAGGCTCAGCAACATGTCTTTACCGCTCTGGTGCCTGCGTAGCAAGACCTCACTATCTCTCTCTCTGAACCTCAGAAAACTCCCCACTTTCCTCCTCTTTTTGCATCAATGTCTGTGTGTTGAAGTCCGTAGCCCGATTCACCTTCATATAGTGCAGTGCTCTCCATGAATTACTACACTTCTCATAGTCCTGTGCGACTAAATCATCAATTCTTCTACTGCCACTGCAGACAACTCCAGATGGGGTGGGGGGAGCAGCAACCCCACGCATTCAGCAGCAGTTTCAGTGCTCATCTAGCCAACCGAGTATATGGCTACATGTAAAAGTATTTTTGGCTTATATAATTTTCATGTCTAATGAAGATTTCCATGGCTTGCTACCAGCTCCACAGAAAGCTACAAGAAAAGTATGGAATAAATTGACAGCCCCATTCTGGTCTGCTATGGATTTTAAGAGAGGCCCCATGCAAAAGTCAGGAAAAAAATTGTGAGGTTCCCCCAAAAAATCCATACCAAACCCTTTTACAAGCATGAGGCTTGCATCTCCTGAACCATACCAGGCCACATGTCCACAAGATGAAGGGGGGGGGGGGCTGCCCCCTGCCAAAGCACATTGTCCCCATGTTGATGAAGACAATCACCTTTTCCTCCCAATCCTGGCCCAGTAGTTGTAGAAGTCTGCAGGTGATCTTTTTGGAATCTGGAAACCTTTAACCCAAATACATAGTATGCCTACCCCTACTCATTAAAAAAAAATGTAAACAGCAAAATGAACACAGGCAGTCATTTAGTATATCCACCATTAATGAAATCATCCAGAGATGTAGATCTTCCTACCAGGCCTCTGAAAGAAAAACAGCGCCCCCTGATACACATCTGGTCTAGTCGTGGATGACAACTGCTATATACAGGGGTGGGGTCTTCCAGTTGACGTCATTGATCATATACCGTATAGTCAATTATATCATGGGAATCCCAGTGAAGATATTAACCAGGAGGAAGGAAAGGGGGGCCACATGCTCCCCCTTTCCTGGCCTGCCAAGCTGCATGCTCAGGTAAGGGTCTGGAATGGATTTTTTTTCTCGATTAATGCCTGGGGTTCCCCCTTAAAACCCATATCAGATCCAACACTATTCAAAAATCAGAACATGTGATACATCAGGACAGAAAAAGTGAAGTCATGGTGGAAGGAACATTTGAAATAATGTGATTCTGTTTATAAAAAGAGGAAATAAAAGGCAAGTGGCTGACTGCTATGTTCCACAAACACAATGCCTGTGTATTCTTATCTGTATGTTCTAAAATACATAATATGCCCGAATTGTGTTTAGTTGTTATGTTTTTAGGCTTTTTTCATTTTTTTTCATCTGGTAATCCTGCAATAATAATAATACTTCTTGTCTACATTCATTTCTCCATTCTATCTATAGAAGGAGCCATGGTTGTCACAATGGTTTGGACTTTCAAACATTTTTAGCTTTATATACACTTTAGAATAACAGAATAATCTCTGTTACATTCAGAACTTACTATGATATAAAAACATTTCAGGTATGTATTTGTAGCACCCCCTTACCCCTGGGGCAGATGAGGAGGACCCCCAAGTGGCTCGGTAGGCTAGCACCTCACACCTCAGGGTGGAATTCTTGACTCTTTGTGGTGTGGAATGGATTGCCCGCTCCGAGACTTTGGAACATAATAATAAATTAAATAATTAAAGAAAAAAGGGACAGGAGATACACCCACAAATTGGCCTAATTTTGGAAAGTGAACATACCAAGGTATTTTCTAAGAGGCATGGTGAGTTATTTGAAGATCACATTTTTTGTCACAAGTTTTGGAAAATGCCTAAAGAAAATGAAAATGCATTTTTTTTACATAAAGTTGTCAATTAATTAGGATATTTCTAACATAAAGCATGACTATACCACATGTGTGAGACTTTTTCAATTTTGTACTGGACATTTTATCTTGTGTATCACAAAAATCATCCAAACATTGTAGTAAAACAACAAACTGTAATGGTCGCCTCTGTACAAGTGGTCAGGGAATATAGCTCAGTGTAGCTTCAGCTGTAGCACTTACCGTTACTAAAAGCCAAGCAGGCCTAGCCCAGCCTTTTTCAACCAGGGTGCTCTTAGGTTTCTTTAGGGGTGCCTTGGCAAAATGCATAAAAATTGCCAAGAAAATTGTATACAAGCTGGCGTGTGGATGTGGCCTGTCTTTTAGTTACACTAAGCCACAGGTTTTCATTGTGCACTATTACAACCTAGCTGTGGGCATCCTAATAATCAATGGCATCATCAGTTGATAAGGAGGATGTCAGTTGCCAGTATAGCATCCTTGTTTGACCTTCCCCTGCCCCTCTCCATCAGCGGTGGGGTCACGTTAGCTGAGTGCTAGAGTAAATCAATGGAATACTAGTCAGTACAAGTTTGCAAAAGTGTATTTGCTTTGGAAGAATAAATCACCACTAACATCAGGTGTTCTACTTGTGTGGATGTTGCTGCAATATGTAAAACTATTAGAATCATTTTTACATTTTTAGAATGGGGTGCCTTGAGACTGTCCATCATTTTTAAAGGATGCTATAAAATTGTCCATATATTTTAAAGGGTGCCTTGACTTAAAAAAGGTTGAGAAACACTGGCCTAGCCTACAAGGCTGCCCCATAGCACAATGCTATGTATACTGTGGTTTAGAAGTGCAGCTGTCCACAGAAGATAGATGGGACTGGTGTCTTACAGAAATGTAGTAAGTGCCACCACCACATACCTTTTTTTTTTTTTTTTTTTTGTATTTCTTTAGCCCCATAACTACAGCTCTCATATATATGCTTAACCACTTCAGCCCCGGAAGATTTAGCAGCTGAATGACCGGGCCATTTTTTGCGATTCGGCACTGTGTCGCTTTTAACTGACAATTGCGCAGTTGTGCGACTCTGCACCCAAACAAAATTGACATCCTTTTTTTGCCACAAATAGAGCTTTCTTTTGGTGGTATTTGATTGCCTCTGTGGTTTGTATTTTTTGTGCTATAAACAAAAAGAAGAGCGACAATTTTGTAAAAAACACAATATTTTGTACTTTTTGCTATAACAAATATCCCCTTTTTTTTAAAAAAAAGCTATTTTTTTCTCAGTTTAGGCCGATATGTATTCTTCTACATATTTTTGGTAAAAAAAAAAATTGCAATAAACATATCTTGATTGGTTTGCGCAAAAGTTATAGCGTCTACAAAATAGGGAATAAATTTACAGCATTTTTATTATTATTTTTTTTTACTAGTAATGGCGGTGATCTGCGATTTTTATCGGGACCGTGACATTAGGACGGACACATTGGGCACATTTTTGGGACCATTGACAATTATACAGCGAGCAGTGCTATAAAAAAGCACTGATTACTGTAAAAATGCCACTGGCAGGGAAGGGGTTAACATTAGGGGGCGATCAAGGGGTTAACTGTGTTCCTGTTACGTATTTCTAGCTGAAGGGGGAGGGGACTGACTAGAGGAAATTACAGATCATGGTTCCTAGCTATTAGGAACACACAATCTGTCCCTGCTCACAGAGCAGAACAGGGATTTGTGTGTTTACACACACACTTCAGTGTTCTGCCTCTTGTGCCCACGATTACTTGTGGCCGGCGGTCATCGCGACCATCGGCCACAAGCACCGGCACCCCCACAGTGCAGCGGGCACGTGCGCGTCTGCTTTCCCAATCCCACGAGCCGACGTACAGCTACGGAGATTCGCGTGATTGTGCCGCCCTGCCGCAGTATAATGGCGGTGGCTGGTCGGCAAGCGGTTAATAAAAGTATGGCATTAGGTTAATGATATGCCTCTTGTAAAACCACTCCATTTTAAATGAACTTCTAAACCTCCTCTAAAAAAATCACATCCTTCTTCTACAATGGCTTTCTGGATGCACAGCAAGAAAGGTGTCCATGACAATATTTTTTAAATGTTGGCAACTATGGGAAGTACTGCGCCACTGGTGTTTGCTTTCTGCAGTCCAGTATGCCTGTCTCTTTTGGTAGGGACCCTTTCATCTTCTGAATCAGAGGTAACCATTTTTAACCACTCGCCTACTGGGCACTTTTACCCCCTTCCTGCCAGGCCAATTTTCACCTTTCAGCGCTGTCACACTTTGAATGTAACACTGTAGTCAAATAAATTTTTTATCATTTTTTATTCACACAAATAGAGCTTTCTTTTGGTTGTATTTAATCACCACTAGGTTTTTAATTTTTTCCTAAACAAACAAAAAAAGTCGAAAATTTTGAAAAAAAAAAACCATTTTTCATAGTTTGTTATAAAATTTTGCAAACGGGTAATTTTTCTCCCTCACTAATGTGTGTTGAGGCTGCACTGTTAGGTGGTACTGATGGGCTCTGATAGGCAGTACTGAAGTGCACTGAGAGATGGCACTTATAGGCAGCACTGATGGCCACTGATAGGTGACACTGATGAGGCACTGATAGGCACTAATAGGTGGCACTGGTGGGCACTGATTAGCAGCATAGTGGGCACTGTTGGGAAAGGAGGACCTCAGCTATGGGGGAAGACTACAAACATTGAACTTATTCTCTCTGGAGAAGAGACGTTTGAGAGGGAATATGGTATCAATGTACAAATACCGTACTGGTGACCCTAGCATAGGGAAAAAACAATTTTTTCATTTGTACGTTTTTTCCAAGTGTCATATTTTGTAGTTTTTTTCCAAGTGTCATATTTTGTAGTTTTTTCAACTGTCATATTTTTTCCAACTGTCATATTTTGTCTTTTTCAACTCATATTTTCTCATTTTTTCCAACTGTCGTATTTTGACATTTTTTTCAACTATCATTTTTTCCAATTGTTATATTGTCATTTTTCCAACTGTCATATTTTGTCATTTTTTTCTACTGTTTTTTTCCAACTGTCATTTTCCAACTGTCCTTTTTCTTCTACTGTCATTTTTTGTCATTTTTCCAACTATCCGTTTTTCCAGCAGTCATATTTTGTCATTTTTTTCAACTGTCATATTTTCTCATTTTATCCAACTGTCTTTTTCCAACTGTCCTATTTTCTCATTTTTTCCAACTTTTTTTTCAACTGTCACATTTTGTCATTTTTTCCAAAGGTTGCTTTTTTCTGTCAGATTTTATAATTTTTCCAACTGTCGTATTTTTACTTATTTTTCAAACTGTCGTTTTTTTCAAATTGTTATATTTTGTCATTTTTCCAACTGTCCTTTTTTCCAACTGTCATATTTTGTCATTTTTTTCCCTACTGTCTTTTTTTCCAACTGTGGTTTTTCCAACTGTCCTTTTTCCTCTACTGTCATATTTTGTCACTTTTTCCAACTGACAGTTTTTACCAACTGTTATATTGTGTCATTTTTTTTTTCAACTGTTGTTTTTTTTCAACTGTCATATTTTGTCTTTTCCAACTATCATATTTTCTAATTTTATTCATCTGTCTTTTTTCTAACTGTCATATTTGCTAATTTTTTTTCAACTGTCATATTTTGTCATTTTTTTCCAACTGATGTTTTTTCCAACCATCATATTTTGTCATTTTTCCAACTGTGGTATTTTGACTTTTTTTCAAACTGTCGTTTTTCTCCAAATTGTTATATTTTGTCATTTCTTTCCGACTGTCATATTTTGTCATTTTTCCAACTGTCATATTTTGTCATTTTTTTCCTAATGTGTTTTTCCCATCTGTCATCTTTCCTATCATTTTTCCAATTATCGTTTTTTTACAACTGTCATATTTTGTCACTTTTTCCAACTGCCAGTTTTTTCCAACTGTTATATTTTATCATTTTTTCCCAACTGTCTTTTTTCCGATCATAATTTGTCATTTTTCCAATTGTCAAATTTCATTATTTTTTTCCAACTGTTGTTTTTGACATTTTTTCCAACGGTTATAGTTTGAAATTATTTTTCCAACTCATTTTCTCCAACTGTCATATTTTGTCATTTTTTTAACTGTCGTTTTTTCCAACTGTCATATTTTGTCTTTTCTAACTGTCATATTTTGATAATTTTATCCAACTGTCTCTTTTCCAACTGTCATATTTTCTCATTTTTTTCTAACTTGTTTTTTTTTAACTCACATTTTGTCATTTTTCAAACTGTCAATTTTTTCAACCGTAGTTTTTTCCAACTGTTGTTTTATTAACTGTTATATTTTGTCATTTTTTCCAACTGTTATATTTTGTCATTTTTCCAACTGTCATGTTTTGGCATTTTTTCCTACTTTTTTTGCCAACTGTCAATTTTTCCAACTGTCCTTTTTCTCCTACGGTCATGTTTTGTCATTTTTCCTCAATTGTCATTTTTTTAACTGTCATATTTGGATATTTTTTCCAACTGTCATATTTTGTGATTTTTTTTTACAGCTCTCATTTCTTTCCAACTATCCTGTTTTGCTATTTTTACAACTATCATATTCTTTTTCTACTGTTTTTTCTACTGTGTCCAACTGCCGTTTTTTCCATCTGTCATATTTTGACATTTTTTCCAACTGTCGTTTTTTAACAGTCATATTTTGTTATTTTTCCAACAGTTTTTTCCACACTGTCATATTTTGTCACTTTTTTCTACTGTCTTTTTTCCAAGTGTTATATTTTGTCACTTTTTACAACTACAAGTTTTTCTAACTGTTTATATTTTGTCATTTTTCCTCAATTGTCATTTTATTAACTGTCATATTTGGATATTTTTTCCAATTGTCATATTTTGCCATTTTTTTTACAACTGTCATTTCTTTCCAACTGTCCTAACTGTCCTATTTTGCCATTTTTACAACGATCATATTCTTTTTCTAGTTTTTTCCAACTCTCATTTTATCTCCAACGGTCATGTTTTGTCATTTTTCCAAGTGTCATATTTTGACATTTTTCTCAAACTCTCATATTTTGTCATTTTTTCCAACTATTGTTTTTTCCAACTGCCGTTTTTTCCACCTGTCATATTTTGTCATTTTTTCCAACTGTCATTTTTTAAGTCATATTTTGTTATTTTTCCACACTGTCATATTTTGTCACTTTTTTTCTACTGTCTTTTTTTCAAAGTGTTATGTTTTGTCATTTTTTTCAAATGTCATATTTTGTAATTTTTTCCTATGTTTTTTTTCCAACTGCCATTTTTTTCTTCAACAGTCATATTTTGTCATTTTTTTCTTCAACTGTCATATTTTGTCATTTTTCCAACTGTTGTTTTTTCCAACTGTCATGTTATGTCACTTTTTTCAACTGTCTTTCTTTCCCAATTGTTATATTTTGTCATTTTTTCCTACTGTGTTTTTTTCCAACTGTCATATTTTGTCATTTTTCCAAACGTCATTTTTTTCAACTGTCATATTTTATCACTTCTTTTCAAGTGTCATATTTTGTCATTTTTTCCAAGTTTTTTTGCAACTGTCATTTGTCATATGTTGTTTTTTTCTTCATTTTTTCCAACTGACTTCTTTCCCTGTTTCTTCCAGCTGTCGTTTTTTTGCCTTTCTTTTCCAACCGTCCTTTTTCTTCTTCATTTTTTCCAACTGTGATTTTTTCATTTTTTCCAGCTCATTTTTTTTTCATTATTTCCCAACTATAATTTTTCAGAGACCTGACACTTTTCTTAAAGAAGAACTCCTTTAGTTGCAAGCTACACAGCAATAATCAACTGATGAGAAACACTTTGGACAGCAGGGGCATTGTTGCGCAGTGGGAGGGGCAACACTGACGCTCAGGGGGGGATAGAAGGAACTATTATGCTAAGTAGGTTAATGCCCAATGGAGGTGATGGAAAACAAGAATGCCCAGCAGCGGAGATGGAAAAAACAAGCCAAGTAGGAATGATGAATGGGGAAGAATAATACTGCCCAGCAGGGAGAAGCAATAATGGCCAGTAAGGTATGGGGAGAAACAACAGTACCAGCAGGAGAGTGGGAAGAAACAATAATACCTTGTGGGGTATCGGGGAGAACCATGGTTCCCAGCAGGGGTAGAGGAGAACCATAGTGCCCAGTGAAGAGTGGGGAAGGACAACAGTGCCCGGCGGGAGAAGAGGAAAACCAATAGTACCTTACATGGGGGAGAGAGGCAAGAATAATTGTATCCTGCGGAGGATGGAGAGGAAAAAAAAGTGCCTGGAGGGGTTAGGGGTGTGCTTACGGATGGAAAAAAAGTCCTGCATCAGCATCTTAGGGGGGATGTATGAGCACTGTATACAGCGCTCCTACACCACCCCTGCCCATTGGAATTAATGGGCAGTGCTTCCGATGTGCCTGTAAAGCACTTGTAATCCTTTCTTTGGCCGCTAGTGGGGGTTAACTGCTTGCCAACCAGATACCGTCATTATACTGTGGCAGGTCGGCACGATCCCACGAACCGTCGTAGCTATATCGTGGCTCATGGGATTGGATAGCAGGCGCGTGTGCGTGCCCACTGCACAGCGGGGGTGCCGATGCTCGTGGCCGACGGTCACGATGATCGCCGGCTACAAGCGATCGTGAGTAGGAGACACAGAACAGGGACAAGTGTGTGTAAACACACACTTCCCTGTTCTGAGAGGAGTGACAGATCGTGTGTTCCTATTAGCTAGGAAACCCGATCCATCACTTCCTCTAGTCAGTCCCCTCCCCCTTCAGTTAGAATCACCTCCCAGGGAACACAATTAACTCCTTGATCGCCCCCTAGTGTTAACCCCTTCACTGCCAGTGACATTTTTACAGTAATCAATGCATTTTTATAGCACTGATCGCTGTATAAATGCCAATGATCCTAAAAATGTGTCAAAATTGTCTGATGTGTCCGCCATAATGTCGCAGTCCTGATAAAAATCGCAGATCGCCGCCATTACTAGTAAAAAAAAAAAATAATAAAAATGCTATTAATCTATCCCCTATTTTGTAGACGCTATAACTTTTGCGCAAACCAATCAATATATGCTTATTGCGATTTTTTTTACCGAAAATATGTAGAAGAATACATATCGGCCTAAACTGAGAAAAAATTTACCTTTTTTTTTAAAAAAAATGGGGATATTTATTTATAGCAAAAAGTGCAAAATATTGTGTTTTTTACAAAATTGTTGCTCTTTTTTTGTTTATAGCGCAAAAAATAAAAACCGCAGAGGTGATCAAATACCACCAAAAGAAAGCTCTATTTGTGGGAAAAAAAGGACGTTAATTTTGTTTGGGTGCAGCGTCGCACGACCGCACAATAGTCAGTTAAAGCGACGCAGTGCCGAATCGCAAAAAATGGCCCGGTCATTCAGCAGCCAAATCTTCCGGGGCTGAAGTGGTTAATAGCACCCCACTGGCGGCTGAAAAATGCTGCTAAAACTAGTGTAAAGTGCCGCTAAAACTAGCGGCGCTTTACCGCTAACGGACCTGCCGCCCCAGTGTGAAAGCAGCCTTAACTTACCTCTGAAATTCATTCAGCCTCCATTAACATAATGAAGTTGATTTACTAAAGGCAAATAGGCTGTTTAGGTTCAATAAGTTTTTATTGTTTTAACACGTGTTTAAACAGTAACAGAAAAAAGCAGGAACAAGGCCAGTTGCCTGACATTAGGCATCCTGGTCTACAAATTTGAGTCATACAAATAACAAACATAGTGCATTCCATTGCTTGTGCATAGGTAACTTGAAGGTAGCATTTCAAACATATGTCTGATTTCCATGTAAGTGCTGTTTCTCTCGGTCTGGACGCCCCTTTGGGAGCCTGCTGCGCCAGAGGCCAAGGAAATCCAATTGTTTAAACTAGGACAACAATGATTGTCAGAACTATATTAGTGATGTAATTCCAAACCTCCTGAGAGATGAAAAAAAAACCAAACCCATAGCGGGAGAACAGAATACTTGTGATTTATATTGCAACCAAGAATGGCTGGAAGAAACGAGTAAGGAAAAGTTGGAAATAACAGTAAAGAAGAGAAGAAGGGTGAGGAGGGGAAAGGTTGTAGGGGTATAAGCTGGGAAAGGGGGGGGGATGGAGAGACAGCAAACCTCTACCCATGGTGTGTTCTACAGACCCGGTGTAGGGACATAATAATAGGATCATTTTGTCTCTCAGGCGGTATTCTTCCCCAAGAGTCTCTGCTTGAGTTTATCTGAAGTAGAGTAATGCCTCCAAATACTCCAGACAAAGGAGAACTTTGCTTGTTTGTCTAATGCCTTGGCTTGCATCTCTTCCATAAGCATAATATTGTTTATCTCACCTACCCATTCTATGAGGGATGGGGGTGTAGTGGTTTTCCAGTGTCTGGGGATTAGTTGCCGTCCCACACTGAGAAAAAATTTCACGAGGTTATTTTTTTGTGATTTGACAATACCAGGTAGTATGGAGGGAAGGGCAATAGAAGGTGAGGGCGTAAGTGGTTTATCATAAATTTCTGTATAGATCTGGAAGATTTGTGTCCAAAATGGGAGGAGCACGTCACACTCCCATCAGATGTGGATGTACGTACCCTTCATTGAGTTGCACCTCCAACATGTATCGGTGATCGATGGAAACATGATCCCGAGTGTGGTTGGCACACGATACCACCTCGATATCAGTTTATAGTTTTTTGTTTGCGTGTAGCTTGAGATGGATGTTTTGTGAGTGAATAGGAAGGCCGTTCTCCACTCTGCGTCGGTTATCTCTCTCCCGATTTCCGCTGACCAGTTTATAGTGTATTTAGGTGGGGATCCATGAGTGCATTCTAGGATCAGTTTATATGTCAGTGGTAAGGTGTGGCGGGGAATGTCAGAGAGTGTGCATAGTTGTTCAAACCTGGTCAGGGGTCTGTGGATCTGTTTAGAATCGTGGAGTTTCTTACAATAAGAAGTCAGGTTTCTACGTGTGAGCCATGTCACCTTGGACGTAGTATCCGTTTGATTAGACAAAAAGGTACCTTGAGTATTGTCGACAAACTGTCGTGCTGCGGGTCAAGAGTCTCTGTGGTAGTTATCTATAGTATGGGTTAAATTGCCTTCCGGGAGGTCAGGGTTGTCGATTAGGGGGGTAAGGGGACTTGGTTTGGAGGATAGCAAGTAGCTTTCCTCTCTACGGTACCAGATTGCAAAGCATCCCTAGTAAGAGGAGACAACGTTGAGAGTGATTTGTGAGTCCGATCATAGCCCCATAGAAGTGCTCGCAGGTCGAGTGAGGACAGGTCTTGTTCCACTAGTGTGGAGGCTTTGATCATAGGGCGGGGAAACCACTCGAGCATACGGGAGACAACTGCCGATGTATGGTAAAGCTCAAAATCTGGTAGGCCCATACCGCCTTTAGTGATAGGAGAGTATAAGAGTTTATGTTTCAGCCTCGGGTGGTTCCCCCCAATAGCCATAGATCGAAGGGTGCGGAAGAACGCTGAAGGAAGGGCGATAGGGAAGGCCTGAAATAAGTACAGCAGCTTGGGGAGTATGTCCATTTTTAATGTGTTCATGTAACCTACCCAGGACATTGGTGGGTCCATCTGACGTAAGACGTCTGAGTCTTTTGAGTAGTAGGCTGAAATTCAGGGTATATATATCTGAGGTTTGTTTTGGTATGGCTGTGCCATGAAATAGAATTTGATTGCCATTGAAATGAAAAGTTGTCCTGAAGGGAGGAGAGAGTTGATTGTGTCAAAGAAAGGTTCAGGGCTTCTGTTTTAGAAACGTTTAGCTTGTAATTACTGAAACAACCGAATCGGTCTATCTCTGCAAGTATAGAAGGTATACTAATATGGGGCTGAGTTACGTAAAGAAGCAGATCGTCCGCATATAGGGAGAGTTTACATTGGGAAGAGGGGGTTTGTATACCGTGTATGCTAGGGTTTGCTCTGATAGCTTGGGCCAAGTGTTTAATTACCAAGGCGAACAGGAGTGGGGAGAGAGGACAGCCCTGCCTGGTGCCATTGGTGATCGTGAATTTTTCTGATTGGGTACCGTTCACCAAAATCGTGGCAGAGGGTTTGGAGTATAGGGACATGATGCGTGCCAGCATTTTCAGGCCTAGTCCTAATTGGGAGAGAGTGGCCTGGAGAAAGGACCAGCTGGCCCTGTCAAAGGCCTTTTCTGCATCACAGGAGAGAAGGCAGGTTGGTATATGATGGCGCAAGGCATATGCTATTAGGTGTATGGTTTTGGTGGTGTTGTCCCTGGCTTCACGTCCAGGGACAAAGCCCACCTGGTCTTTATGTATTGTTTCCGGCAGTACGGCTCCATTCACACTAGCGCCTTTTTTAATGCATTTTGCAGAAATGCATGGGAATTTTTTAACATGGGTTCCTATGGAACATGTTCACATCAATGCCTTTTTGTACCTCTGCATTTTTGGAAAGGGTCAGGGACTTTTTTTCATTCCGTTTTGCATGTAATAGAATTCAATGGACCATCATCAAAAACGCAAGTGCAGCGTTTTTGCAGCATTTTTACCGCGTTTTTGGCGTTTTTTTTAAATTTAATTTTATTTTTTTAGACTGTATACAGTCTAAAAAAAAACTGTAAAAAAAAAAAACGCAAAACGCGGCAAAAAACGCTGCAAAAACGCTGTAAAAACGCTACAAAAACCCTGCTCGAAAACGTGGCAAGCATCACAAAAAAAACTCCAAAAACGCTCAAAAGCAACATGCATAGATGTGAATCAAGCCTAAAGGAGAAAGGCGATTTGCGAGGATCTTTGTGTACAATTTTAGGTCAATATTTAGAAGGGATATCGGTCTGTAGTTGGGGCATAGAGAGGGGTCTTTACCTGATTTAGAAATGACTACTATTTGGGCTTAAAGTAAAGTAGGAGAATGGGCAATGGTTTCATCTATAGCATTAAATGCTTTTGCTAACAATGGTGAAAGTTGGGTTGCAAATGTTTTATAAAAGCGTGAGGAAAACCCGTCTGGGCCAGGGCTCTTACCATTTTTGAGGTTCTTTATGGCGGTTTGGAATTCTGTTTCGGACAAGGAGGACTCTAGGTCTTCCACATCGGATGCTGGAAAGGGTGGGAGTGCCGTCTCCTGGATATATGAGGGCAGGTCTCAGGAGAGGCGTGGGTGGTGGAGCCGAAGGGGTGAGGTTATACAGGGTGGAGTAATATTGGCGGAATTCTTCGGCTATTGCCGAGTTGTTCAATATTTTACCTTTGATAGGGGAATTTATAAACAGGATGGGTTGCCGGGTCTGCCTGGGTTGGAGTGTGTTCGCTAAATGTCTGCCACATTTGTTGGCTTGAGAATTATGGGCGAATCGCCCCTTGTCACAAACCACCAGAGATCTCTCGGCAATGATTTGCAAGAGGTCCCTCCTAGCATTGGTGAGATCTAGAAGCACCGTATTGTCAGGGTTTTTTTTATGTGACTCTTCCAAAGTGGCTATGGTGGCGAGAAGACATGTAGTGTCCACTGTGCGTGCCCGTTTCAGTCGGGACCCGTGCTGGATTTGCCCCTAAGCACACATTTAAGCGCTTTCCATTTCGTAAGCGGGTTAGTGGCATCTTGGGCGTGGTCTGACACGAAGTGTTTGATGGTCTGTATAATGTCCTGTGTGCATACTGAGTCAGACAGTAGATTGTCATTCAACCTCCAAGAGGATCTCTTCTTGTGTGTGGGGATGTTGCCCAAGCTCATGTGTATGGGGGCATGATCTGACCAAAGGGTGAGGCCAATAGAGGGGGAAGGAGAGTAGTCTAGTAGCGATTGGGAAATAAGGAGGTAGTCCAATCTACTGTAGGAAGAATGTGCCGGGGAATAGTATGTGTAGTCTTTAGTGTTAGGATGTAGCATCCTTCACACGTCTACTAGGGATAAGTCAGATAAAAGTGCTCTCATTTTGGTCAGAGGGGTTGGGGAGATTGAGGACTTTACCAGTCGAGGCATCAAGACGAGGTATCGAGGTGGCATTGAGGTCCCCTCCCAGGATGAGCTGAATTGTGCTGAATCGTTTCAGACGAGAGATCACCGAGGAGAGAAATTGCTGCTTTTCCTGATTTGGAGAGTATATGTTAATAACAGTATAAATCATATTCATGTGTGACATTTTGATAAAGACATATCTGCCTAGTGGATCAATACAGGTGTCAAGAACATCTGGGGTGAATGAGGCATGGAATGCTATAGAAACCCTCTTAGATTTTGCTAAGGGGTTGGTACTGTGAAACCAGGTGGGGTATTGTTCATGGAGAAATTGTGGAATTTTGTCTGGCCTAAAGTGGGTTTCCTGCAAAAGAAGGATTTGGGTACATATTTTATGAAAGTGATACAGTATTTGCCTTGTCTTCTGTGGGGTGTTAAGGCCCCTGCAATTCAATGAGGTGACTTTCAAGGAGGCTTGTACCGCCATGGGAAAGCTAATTTATAGGGTAAATAAAAATGAACATAGGGGAGGCTCGCTGTCTCAGAGGAGTGGGTGGAGGGGATGAAGGGAGGAGCGGAGCGACATCTAGCGGGAAGAAGAAAGGAGGAAAGTAGGTAAAGTGGTAAAAAAAGAAAAGCAGACGTAGAAAAAAGAAAAAAGAAAACCAAGGCCCGGAAAGGCCTCACTAATAGTGTTGTGGTCAACATATCAGCTAAGACCACTATGGGCACTGAAAACCCTAAGTGGGGGGATTGCAGTCAACGCACGGAGGGGTCCGCACACAGGGGGCAACATCTATAAACCTTTTCTATGAACATAACAGCTCAGGGCCCCGCACTGTTGTATGTGTGGTGGACAACTATGCGTGACTATCTAGGAGGACGAGTCCTCTAAAGATACACTAGAGACCTAACAGCATGCAGAGCTCTTTACTCAGCATCAAAATATAACATTGTTCTGTAGAGAGGAAGGGGGGGGGGTCGGGATAAGACATGTGGAGGGGACAGTGATCACAAAGAGGGATGCCTCTCTTTCAACAGGTGGTCATACATCTGAATAATACATTCAAGAAAAAAGCAAACCTGTATGGAAAAAGTAAAAAGTTGGATTAGCAGTATAGTGTCCCAACAGAACTGTACACAGGGACGTCTTAACTGGTCTGGGGCCTGTGAAGAAAAATATGGTCCGCCAGGTAACAGCAGCAAAGGTTCATCCATCTGTCGCCTTAGAGGATTCTGATTTGGAACGCTTGTTCTTCTTCGTTTGCTTTTGCCAGCCTGTAGCGACTTGGAATCCAGGAGTAGCTGCATGAAGTGGCCAGTCTGGGATGGAGATCTGTGGCAGCTCAAAAGTCCCAAGGAACTTGGGGAGATCACCCAGTGTGTGAAATGTCACAGACTTCCCTTTATGAGATGCGAAAAGGTTAAAGGGAGAGCCCCAACGGTACTTAATCTGTTTTGCTTGAAGAACGCCTGTGAGGGGTTTTAAAGCACGCCGCATGTCCAGGGTCAGTTTGGAGATGTCTGGGAGCAGAGACACTGGGGTGCCATTGAAGTATATGGTGTCTTGGGCCCGTGCAGCTTGCATGATGGCGTCTTTAATCACATAAAAGTACACCCTGCAGATAACGTCTCTGGGATGTTCCAGGTTTGGATTCTTAGGACAGAGGGCTCTGTGGACACAATCGAGTTCCAGGGGAGCATCTTTGTCTTTTTGAAGCAGATCGTTAAACATGGCAATGACTGCAGGGGCTAGATCTTTGGTTTCCACAGATTCTGGGAGGCCACGTATGCGTATGTTATTACGTCTGGCCCTGTTTTCCTGGTCATCTTGATGATACATTAATTGCTGAATTTGCAGGGTGTGCTCATTTAAAATGACTTCATGTGCTTGCAGTGTGGATGCAGTCTCCTCCACATTATGTTCCACTTCTTCCAGCCTGTTTGTGACATCCCTGCGAAGCTCAGTTATCTCGTTTGTATGAGCGCTCCAGTCGCTGTACACAGGCCTCAAAGTAGTGCCTGGTAGGGAGTGCTTTGATGTATGCTTCCATGTTCCATCCACCATAGGACCGGTGTGAGTCAGGGGAATGGCAAGCAGAACGGACAGAGCCGGTATCTGAGTCAGGAGGGGACCTGGCATGCTGTCTGGTCTTCCTGTGGGGTGGTGTGAAGCGTTGTGAAACAGCTCCTTGTGAGGCCACGTGTGTGCCTGAGGTCCGGGCTGGCGCCTACTTGGACTGGGGGGGGGGGGGGGGGTCAGAACGATTCTGCCCCAAATGAGTGAAAAAGCGATCTATTTCCCCCTCAAAATGTGGATCAGAGGTATGGTGTCCTTCTCCCCCACCTCTCCTCCCCATAACCGACCTTATTTTGGAAGCTGGAAAGCGCTGAGAGCCTTGTTTTGTCCGGTGTGTGCGGGAGCTCTAGGAGGAGACTCCTACTTCCCCATATGCTCGTCCATGCCCCCCCCCCCCAAATAGGCTGTTTTTTGCAAGTTGCACCTTGCATGGGATTTTTCCTCAGAAGTTAGTAAAGATGTATGTGCAAAAAACACTCATGTGCAAGGAAAATAAAAAAAAGTTTTTTGCTTGTACATAGACGATGGAAGATCATAAACCACCTCATTCACTAAGCCCTAGGGCAATTTCTCATGCAAAGTGCAACTTGCCTAGCATAGATAATGGTCCATTTGCCTTTAGTAAATCAACCACAGAGAAAATGTATTTACAGATTAAAAATAACCAAATGTTCTTTATATTTATAAAGTCTCATTGAATTTATATGGGAACACCAAATAATGGTGCACGAATACAGGTTTTTTTTCTACAATAAAAGGTTATATTACAGTTGTGCCACAGCCACTTCTCCCTCTCTGTAGCCCTGGACCTAACCTATGAATGACAAGTGGCAGAGTGGTTGTCACATGAAATTTACAGTAAATTGATGTGCAATGTTTTCCAGCAAATACTATGTGGATCTGCTAGAAAGTGAAAGTGTTTCAACAGAGGAATCAGAGAAGGTCAACAAATTGGGAAGTGGAAATAGCTATTTATCATCACAGTGGGATAAGCTGAACTCCAGTCAGCAGTAAAATATTAGTATTATGTGGCCCAACCCTCCAAGAAGCAAGGTTTAACAGATCGTTAAGACTGAGGGGGTTTGTAGCGAAGAGGAATACTTACCTTACCTCCTTGCTCCTACAGGCTTACTCCCAGAGGTATAACCAGTCCTACTAAGCTATTGCTCTTTACCGGTCATTCAGTTGTGACCAGAGGCCCTGCATATTATATTAATGTAATTAAATTAGTAATTATAATGTATTCCTCAACTCCATACGCCCTATAGAATAAATTAGTTATTATACCTTGCTGTCTGGGGGGGTGGAAATATCTCCTAAACCTGCAGGGTTTAGGACGTATTTGCCATATACGCTTGTGCCGACGTGATTGGTGCATGCGCACTGAAGAAAGGGCACGATTGTGCCGTGACCGTCGGCTCCCACGCATATGCACTGGAGTGAAGTCACGTGACTCCGGACAGTCACAGAGCCGGAGTCCACGGCCCCGGAATGAAGAGTGGTGAAGATGGAGGCGGGGACATCGCGGACTTTGTTTGCAGGTAAGTGGCACATAATGGGCTAGTATGCGATGCATACTAGCCCATTATGCTTTTACCTTGCAGGGAACAAAAGAGAGTAAGGAAAACCCATCAGGGTTTACTTCCTCTTTAAGGCTGGGTTCACACATATGCGAATTGGATGCAGGTTTCCCTGGCTCTCAATGGAACTTTCTAAAACTGAGCTCATAATTTTTCCTCCAGCCAGTGCCCACCCCTGACTTCTCTATCAGGAACAATAATACAATCATCAGTCCCTCCCCTCATGCCAGAGTACTTCCAGGCCCAAATCCAATCACTGTCCAAATCATGCAGATTTCACCTCCGAAACATCTCCAAAATATGCACCTCTCTAACCACTAAGCAACTTATTCACTCCCTTGTTATCAATCGGCTTGACTATTGTAACGCCCTCCTCATTGGCCTACCTCTCCGTAAGCTTTCCCCTCTTCAGTCTAATATGAATGCCGCTGCCAGACTCATCCAACTTACCAACCGTTCAGTGTCAGCCACTCCTTTCTGCCAATCCCTCCACTGGCTTCCCATTGCCCAACGAATGAAATTCAAAACACTAACAATAACATACAAAGCCATTTACAATTCTGCCCCGAGCTACATCACCAATTTATCTACAAATATCACCCAAACCATCCTCTCCGCTCCTCCCAAGAGTTCTGCTCTCTAGCTCCCTTGTCTCCTCCTCCCATGCTCATCTCCAGGATTTCTCCAGAGCCTCTCCCATCCTCTGGAACTCACTAACCCAATCTGTCTTGTTATCTCCTACTCTGTCCACTTTTAGGGGATCCCTAAAAACTCATCTCTTCAGGGATGCCTATCCTGCCTCCAGCTAACAACCGAATCTTCTACTTCCCTCATCAGTTCTTCCCTCACAGTCACTACCTTCTGTTTCACCAGCCCCTCCCTCTTAGATTTTAAGCTCGCAGGGGCAGGGCCCCTCCAACTCTCTTGTTTTGAATTGTACTGTTGGTGTATTGTTGGTGCTATATAAACCCTGTATAATAATAATAATAATAATAATGAAGCCAGTTCACACAGGTCTGGGGCAGCCACGGTCCAGATTTGGAAAGGGTCCTGTGCATCTTTGGTTCTGATTCAGGTGTGAATTCAGGCAAAAATTCGGACCTGATACCAGTAAGACTGCACAATTTTGTCCACTTTTGGAAAGATTGGCTTTCTCAAAAAAAGCTCACTGCCCTAAGTCCAGCTCTAAAACAGCCTATCTCTGCCTAAAATAAGTGGCATCCAGCAAGTTATACTGTCTCACATTCCAGCATACTGTAAGCAAGAATTACTACCAATGCTGGCATGTCTATGATGGGGGTAAAATTTCTATCAAGGAAATTAGTGTCTCTTTACAGCAACTACATAAAAATTATCAGAGGAAATCTTTAAGTTGGAATCAGTCCCTGGAATCTTATATGTCCTATATACCCCAACCTTCCTACCATAAACTCTTATTCTGTTTCTGTCTATGTGTGAGTTTTGGGTGTTCCACCCTTTGTTGCATGTTTTATCTTCTAAAAAAATGAGTTTTTGGTTGTGCTGTACCCAGCTGAGCAGCAATCTATTTTCTAGGCCAGGTCTATCCCCAAACTTGGGAGTTGATTGCTCCTGCCTGCCTCTGAAAAAAACTTCCAGAAATAGAATAGGAGCAAACATGTTGAAATCTTTGGACTGTGAATATTTATCTTACCTCAGCCAATTCCTGGGTGGGGGTGCCCAGAAGGTGTTGCTAGGAAAATCATATATTTTTGGAAGGGCCTGTTTAGAGGTCTCTTCTTCAGGGGCCTCTTCCTTGGGAGGCAGTCTGCACTACTGGAGAGTTGTTGCTGTAAGGCTTCAGCATGTGCTTGGCTGAGGGCTTTGGAGGAACTTAAGGAAAGCTGCTGGAGTATACCGCCTGTAAAGTTCAGCTAGAATAGGGAACCCTTTCACTGAAGAGTGTCGCAGGGACCTTTTTTCTAGAACTTCAGGTATGCCTGTGCTTTGAGGGTCAGGCACCAGAGGTTATTCAATGGAACGTGACTGCTCCTGAAGAGCTTCAGATTAGCTGGCTGTGCCCTTCACCTCCAGCATTACTTAGGACTGCTTAGAACTTTACTTGAGAAACTGTCCTTCTGTACCTGTTTGTGTTTTTTGGAGTATTCTGCACCTTCCTCCCCCTTTCCCATTCAAGCACTGCAATAAAACTTCAGAAAGAGATCACTTGACTGAGCCCATGTTTGTCGGTGCTTTGAAATTGCTACCTGGTCCTGGCAGCCTCTGAACTGGTAAGCGAGACCTGTCTATTTCCTGTGGGCCGTTCGGAGGTCGGTGCTACATTTGCATAATATATACTGTAAATATCCAACAGAAAAGGAAGGGGCCCCTTATAATGAATGCAGCAGTTGTGCAGACCCAGGAACTGAAGTGCGCAGAACTCACCAATAGTGTACCGAAATGTTAAAGAAAGTTAGTTAGATTAACTGCAGAATCTCCTGAGGTTTACAGAGATCAGTGGCTAAAGCTCAAGTTTACAGACAAATGTGAATAAGTGAGAGCAGTGTTCCTTCACCCTTCATGTCAGTCTGTTCAGAGAGAACCATATAGAGTTACAATCATAGAGTGTTAAAGTAAGCAGCTTCTCCTAAACTCTTTACAAACCCTTCATAGAAATACCAGTGCTATGGATGTACATATAGCTCCCAATCATCCCTGATTTGGAGGGACTGTCCCTAATTTGTAACAAAGTCCCTCTGTCCCTCTTTTGACCTCATTTGTCCCTCATTTTGGTCTGATCTATATAATTGTATATAAAATTCAGGGGCATACCTAGAGCATTTGGCACCCAGGGCAGATCCTATATCTGGCACTCCCCCAACTTTAAAATGTAAAAGCACCCCACTGTGCTCCGTGCATACCTCTGTGCCCACCAATATCTCTTTGTCACTACTGTGTACCCCCTCCCCATAACTGCACCTCTGGACCCCTTTACATTGCACAGCCCCCTAAAGCTCTGGACTCTTTTACAGTACACAGCCCCCTAAAGCTCTGGACTCTTTTACAGTACACAGCCCCCCACAGGTCTGGACCCCTGCACATTACACAGCCCCCCACACTATCTCTGGATCCCTGCACATTACACAGCCCCCCAACACTATGTCTGGATCCCTGCACATTACACAGCCCCCCACACTATCTCTGGATCCCTGCACAATACACAGCCCTCCCACCCCAGCTCTAAACCCCTGCACATTACACAGCCCCCCACAGCTCTGGACCCCTGCACATTACACAGCCCCCCACCCCAGCTTTGGACCCCTGCACATTACACAGCCCCCACAGCTCTGGACCCCTGCACATTACACAGCCCCCACCTCAGCTCTGGACCCCTGCACATTACACAACCCCCACCTCAGCTCTGGACCCCTGCACATTACACAGCCCCCCCAGCTCTGGACTCCTGCGCATTACACATTGCCCCCCTCCAGCTCTGGACCCCTGCACATTACATACAGCCCCCCCAGCTATGAACCGCTGTACATTACACAGCCCCCCCAGCTCTGGACCACTGCATTTTACACAACCCCCCAGCTCTGGACCCCTGTACATTACACAGCCCCCCCAGCTCTGGACATATGCACATTACACATTGCTCCCAGCTCGGGACCCCTGCACATTACACACAGCCCCCCCAGCTCTGGACCTCTGTACATTACACAGCCCCCCCAGCTCTGGACCTCTGTACATTACACAGCCCCCCAGCTCTGGACCACTGCATATTACACATCCTCCGGCTCTGGACCCCTGTACATTACACAGCCCCCCCAGCTCTGGACCCATGCACATTACACATTGCCCCCCCAGCTCGGGACCCCTACACATTACACATTGCCCCCCTCAGCTCGGGACCCCTGCACAGTACACTTTGCCCCCTCCCCCAGCTCGAGACCCCTGCACATTGCCCCCCCCAGCTCAGGACCCCTGCACATTGCCCCTTCCTACCTTACTGGGGCATGCATGCAGAGCTGGACACAGTAGCACAGAACAGAGGGTCAGAACGGCTGGAGTTAATTTTTCATATTAGCAATGCTAATGATTGGTTGCTAGGATCACCTAGCAACCAATCACCTACTGGTTAACCTGAAAAGTTAAGTCCAGCAGTTGCCGTCCTCTCTCTAGCTCTGCTCACTGTCTCTCTCCCCTGATGTGCGGCGCATAGTGAATCCGGTGGCCGGCCCTGGGTGTCAGTGACCCGGGTATGGTCCGCACACGGGCACCCCCGCACCCTGTCACAGCACTGCCCCTGCTGCCTGTGCCTGTCTCCCCGCTGTCCCCACTTCACTAGCGGAAGGCAGGGGGCGCCGGGCTGACACCTCCCTAATGTGTGGCACTCGGAGAGGACCACCCCCCGCCCCCCCATTGGTACGCCACTGATAAAATGCCCTACTTATCTATCAAATAATGTTTCACATTGCTAAACCTTTCATCCAATTTCTAAATTGTTGCATTTGCATTTTTTTTTAAATCCAATATAAAGGAATAGTAGTGGTTAAAAAAGCACTAAACCAATAAAAAGGGGAAAGAATGTTTACAATCCTATATACACAATCCCATACCCACAGTTGATCCAGAGGAAGACAACTCCCCCAAGCAAAGCATGATCCAATTTGCCCCAGCAGGGGAAAAATTCCTTCCCGATCCCCCAAGAGGCAATCGGAAGTTCCCTATATCAACTTTATCTATAAATGTTAGTATCCAGTTATATTATGTACATTTAGGAAAGAATCCAGGTCTTTTTTAAAGCTACTACTGAGCTAGACAGAATCAGCTTTTGAGGGAGTCTATTCCACATTTTCACAGCTTTTACTGTGCAGAAGCCTTTCCGTATTTGGAGATTAAATCTCCTTTCCTCCAGACGTAAAGAGTGCCCCCTTGTCCTCTGTGATGACCTTAAAGTGAATAACATAACACCAAGTTCACTATATGGACCACTTATGTATTTATACAGCAAAGTTTTAAAGATATGTGCAGCGCTAAAAGTGAAAGGTCTCTGTATGTCTACAGGACAGTCAAATATGTGCATCAATAGGAAACAGTGTACCATATAAATATATGAATACCGTGAGTTTGTACATAGATATATACTAAATGAATGAACATTGAAGTAGATATAATGATGTTATAAAAATTAACAAATATATCCAAAAAGGGACACAATTAAAACCAAAATCAAAGATAAGTCCACATAAGTGCAAAATAAGTGTTGAAGTGAATTAAAAAAAGGAGGGTAAGTCCTTATGGTATCAGCAAAAATCACATAGGGATCTAGTGTGTGAAGAAAACAACTACCATCAACTTTGAGAAGACTTACCGGAACGTATGGACTCAGAAAGGCATACGCCCAATGAGTCGCCAAGGCTTGTGGCATATCTACACCAATGAAATGGAACATCCACGACTCTTACTCCTGGCCAGAATGGGAGACCGTCTCTTGAATAGCTCAGTGTAGTGTAGCCGGTCAGCGATGGCAGCCTCAAACAAAGGATGGGTCAAGTCTTCCTCATACGATATAACCAGAAAGGAAACAAAGGCTCCACATAGTGTAAAACCATAGGTGTAACAAATATTTATTTTAAAAAGCAGGAACACTCACATTTTAATGAATAAAAAGCGCTTGTAGGAATATTCAATGGCAGTAAAATAACGCAATGGCATCAGCAAGGCTTGTCCCGATGCGTTTTGTCTAAAGAGACATCATGTTGATCAAACCCCCCTTAATCTTCTCTTCTAAAGCGAATAAATTCAATTCCTCTAATCCAGTGTTTCTCAACTCCAGTCCTCAAGGCGCCTCAACAGGTCATGTTTTCAGGCTTTCCACAATTTTGCACAGGTGATTTGATCAGCTGCCATTAGCTCCCGCTGCTGTCAATCAAAGTCTGGGAGCCAATGAAGAGAGAGAGGGTTAATGGGCACACAGAGCAGCGGCTCAGGTGCCCCCATAGCAAACTGCTTGCTGTGGGGACATTCCACAGGAAGGAGATGCCAGGAGCGCTGGCAGGGGACCCGAGAAGACGAGGATTTGAGCTGCTCTATGCAAAATCACTGAACAGAGCAGGTATGTTGTTTTTTTACAAATAAAGTAGGTATGTTTTTTACAAAAAAAGACTTTAATATCACTTTAAGCAATAATATATAAAGGCTTCTGATCTGAGGCAGAGTAATCCAGACTTTTAGTGTTTTAGTGGAGGACTTTTTGGTTCCTTTTGGTCAATATCAGCATGGTCTATTTCATTATATACTACCTAATTTTTAGAAAGTTTTATCCAATTTACTGTAAGTTTTAAGTAAAAAACAAACCACATAGAAAGGGAAGTACAGTTTAATATAAATTGAGCACCTAATACAACCACTTTCTTTAATCACATTGATCTCCTAGATACATCCCCTTCATGTTACTTTAAAAGGAAACACTGGTCAGACGCTTGTTGATTTAGTTTCCTGTCTGTAGACTCCACAGCCGTGCTTGGGGAAATCCTGAAAGCAGAATCAGCTGCCCTGAAGCCACCAAACCTTCAGAGCTGGTTTCGTTGAAACCATGTCAAGTACACAGTGAGACTAAAATTTGGTGATAGAAGACAAAATGTGCTGAACTGCAATAGTGCTTATCTTAAGAGATAATTATTGTTATACTGGTGTTAAATATGCATAACAACTATAACAAACAGCTCAATACAGAGATAAAAACATACTTTGCATCGGAGCTGTTTGATCTGCCAATTTTGTATTTCTTGCAATCCAATTCCAGGATTTTACTTGACAGTAAAGAATAGAGATGCGCTTGAGCATCCTTCAAACTCACTTCTATCTAAACATCAAAGTTTTTTTTAGCTCAAACAACTGCATGCCGGGTCACTTACTGCTGCGCAACACACCAAGAGGGTGGGATGCTGGTGACATCAGTGCCCCTAGTCAATTTCATGCAGGTTGAAGTGAGTTCAAAGGATGCCTAAACCTGTCTCTAGTAAAGAAAAAGCAGCATTCCCCTTATCTCTCTGTTCTCTCTTTCTATCAGCATGTTCCTTATTAGGACATGAGCACTGCTGCACACCTGATTGGCTCCCGGTCCTGCCCCTATATCTCCCAGTCTGATCTCTGCTGCACAGGGGATCGATACCAGGTCAAATTCAGGTACTTACACAGCTTGCATTTAGCAAAATCCATTTAATAATGTATTAAATTATTATAGCTTCATCAAATTGTGTTGTTACATGGCTTGGACTTCAGCTTTAAACAATACCATAGGTGCTTTAGGTTTAAGAACTGAAGGCTGAAAACATTAAAATAAAACTGAATGGGCATCTCCCTGGCCTCTAAACTACCTGCATTTAAAATGTAATGTTTATCTCCATCCTTCGCTTAACACAAACTTTTCAATAATACCTAATCTTAATGCTTACATTTAACATTTTTAAAGCATTCTTTATTTTAACAATTATACATACATTGGAGGAGTTACATCATTAGGAGTAAAACCATTTGACAGTAAAAACGACAACATAAATCAGGGTTTTGTATGCACTTCCTGAGCCCTACAGTGGCTTTAGTACCCTCAGTCACAAAGTTGACCAGGCCCCAACCAGCCTCAGTAATGGTAACTAAAATCCTATCCAACAGGTACAGAACACATCTGAAGTACTATATTCACCAATGTATGAATACGTTTTAACAATATACTGTATCAGAGGGAGAATGAGAGACAAAGCATGAGCAGAAAAAGAAGAGTAGAAAGAAATAAAAATAAGGTGTGTGAGGGGGTTCCTCCCTCCAACCTGGAACCCCAGTCCCCATCCTCACAAGTTCATGCCGCCTCTCAGTGTAGAGAACTAATGCGTTTAGGAGCTTCGTATTTTGAAGTGGTAGAGAGCTCACTGCAGTGAAACCAGAATCTGCCAAAAGTGTCTCTGTTGAAGGCAATTAACTCTTCGCTCATTAAATTACGCTGATAGCTACAGTGGAATTACACACTTGTTTCCATAGTTCCAGAATACAGTTCCTGGCAACATTATTTGAGTGAGGGTGGACAGATCTCTTATGCCCTGTACACACGGTCGGATTTTCCGAAAATGTGCAATCGGAGCTTGTTGTCGGAAATATTGACCGTGTGTGGGCTCCATCGGACATTTTCCATCGGAATTTCCAACACACAAAGTTTGAGAGCAGGCTATAAAATTTTCCGACAACAAAATCAGATCGCGTCAATTCCGACCGTGTGTGGACAATTCTGACGCACAAAGTGCCACGTATGCACAGAATAAATTCTGAGACGGAACTGCTCGGTCTGGTAAAAATAGCATTCGGAATGGATATAGCACTTTCGTGACACGGCAATCTTTTAAATGGTTTAATGCAGCGCACTATCTTCTTCTTTATAAGGCTAGAAGAATGAAGTTGTTTTGCTGCTCATGTTCCCACAGACTTCTCACAAACTTCTTTCTTTATTATTTTTCGTGATTTCATGAATTTAATATTTTTATTTGTCACATCTACCGAAAAAATTATATTTTTGTGATGCTTTTAGCTTTCTTTATTTTTTTTGTTATTTTTTAAAATCCTGATCTTCTGTTTTATTCTTATTTTTTTTAGTTTTGTTTACTCCAGAATAGTTTTGGGTGTGTTTTGTGTGTCAAGTTACCACAACACCATTATTATCTTGTATTATTTAATCTCAAGGAGATTGCTTGGTGTTGGTGTCTCTTGTTAATTTCACATTGTATTTTTGAAATGTACCTGCCTCCTCACAAACAAACTGTCCTTTTTGAAGGAAAACACACATAGGCGAGTATAATAAATCAAAACAAAAATTTATTAAGGGCTCATAACCAAAGAAAGAGGGAGGCAATGCTGGAGAAACAGCAGAAATTGGCAAAGCCTTTGGCCCCCAGGGCACACATTAACTTTTAGCCTAACATCAATAGTATGTAAACTCTTGGAGGGGATGATAAGGGACTATATACAAGATTTTAGTAATAAGAACGGTATCATTAGCAGTAATCAGCATGGATTCATGAAGAATCGTTCTTGCCAAACCAATCTACTAACCTTCTATGAGGAGGTGAGTTGCCATCTAGATAAAGGAAGGCCCGTAGACGTGGTGTATCTGGATTTTGCAAAAGCATTTAACACAGTTCCCCATAAACGTTTACTGTACAAAATAAGGTCCGTTGGCATGGACCATAGGGTGAGTACATGGATTGAAGCCTGGCTACAAGGGCGAGTTCAGAGGGTGGTGATAAATGGGGAGTACTCGGAATGGTCAGGGGTGGGTAGTGGGGTTCCCCAGGGTTCTGTGCTGGGACCAATCCTATTTAATTGTTCATAAACGACCTGGAGGATGGGATAAACAGTTCAATCTCTGTATTTGCAGATGATACTAAGCTATGCAGGGCAATAACTTCTCCGCAGGATGTGGAAACCTTGCAAAAAGATCTGAACAAATTAATGGGGTGGGCAACTACATGGCAAATGAGGCTCAATGTAGAAAAATGTAAAATAATGCATTTGGGTGGCAAAAATATGAATGCAATCTATACACTGGGGGGGAGAACCTCTGGGGGAATCTAGGATGGAAAAGGACCTGGGGGTCCTAGTAGATGATAGGCTCAGCAATGGCATGCAATGCCAAGCTGCTGCTAACAAAGCATACAGAATATTAGCATGCATTAAAAAGGGGATCAACTCCAGAGATAAAACGATAATTCTCCCACTCTACAAGACTCTGGTCCGGCCGCACCTGGAGTATGCTGTCCAGTTCTGGGCACCAGTCCTCAGGAAGGATGTACTGGAAATGGAGCGAGTACAAAGAAGGGCAAAAAGCTAATAAAGGGTCTGGAGGATCTTAGTTATGAGGAAAGGTTGCGAGCACTGAACTTATTCTCTCTGGAGAAGAGATGCTTGAGAAGGGATATGATTTCGATATACAAATACCGTACTGGTGACCCTACAATAGAAATAAAACTTTTTCGCAGAAGAGAGTTTAACAAGACTCGTGGCCACTCATTAAAATTAGAAGAAAAGAGGTTTAACCTTAAACTATGTAGAGGGTTTTTTACTGTAAGAGCGGCAAGGATGTGGAATTCCCTTCCACAGGTGGTGGTCTCAGCATAGAGCATCGATAGCTTCAAGAAACTACTAGATAAGCACCTGAATGACCGCAACATACAGGGATATATAATGTAATACTGACACATAATCACACACATAGGTTGGACTTGATGGACTTGTGTCTTTTTTCAACCTCACCTACTATGTAACTATGTAACTATTTCCAGTCAAAATTGGTGGCCTGAGGAGTCCTTATCTAAGGGAGTTCAATCTGGTCCAGAAGTCCAAGAGATGATGAACAGCAGCAGATGACATTTATTGTCCCCAGGCTGTGGTCATACAAGAGCCTGCACCTTTTGTCAGACCAGACTGAACCCAGGTCAAACTCTCTGGTCTTGCTTCCACGCTTCCTTCCACGCTGTGTCTGTGGTGGAGGAGTTGTGGCAGGAGGAGGAGGAGAATGGTCCAACTCACACAGGTGTGTTTTGGGTGTGATTTTGCGTTGGCCCTCCTGCATGTCCTTCAGTTTTGTGGCAGCCATGCAGGCAAAGGCCTCTTCACGAGTCGGGAAGGCTCTAAAGGACGCAGAAGCCTCCTGAATCAGCCTGAGCGCAGAATCCTGCACGTTACTCCCCTTCCTGGGTCTTTTGTTTGGAAGGCGGAGGGGAGGAACCTGCGATTCTGTCAGGCTTCTACTGGGCCCGACCTTCTCCTGGCTGCCACTTAGCCCCGCCTCCTCCTGGCTGCCACTAACCCCCGCCTCCTCCTGTGTGCCACATTCCACAGCCTCCTCCTGTGTTCCACATTCCACAGCCTCCTCCTGGCTGAGGTCTTCCTGTGTATGAAAAAGGGACATAGTTTTAGTTTTTTCTTCATCAAGCACACATAATTTTCACCTCATGACTGTTGCAAACTGAATGTTAACAAATATAACAAACTATAATTCTGAGCCCAGCATTTTTCATTCTTGTCCCACTTATTTTTGCCCACTACTGTCTATTGATATGTAAAATACTTTATTAAATCAGCAATTAGTGATCAATAATAACATCTAGGAAACATCATTTATGTTTTGCCAAGAAATATGTAGAACAATGCTATACCTGGCTCCAGCTGGGCTCCTCCACTTCTTCCTGGCTGGAAGTCCCAGGTTGGACATCGGAAGCCTCAGCTGGGGTGGAAGATAGGGTGGAAGAAAGAGTGGAAGGAAGGGTTGAGAGGGATTCCCTGACTTCAGTCTGGTCTGACAAAAATCGCAGTCTCTCATAGTACCACAGCCTGGGGACATAAACGTCATTTGCTGCAGCTCCGGATCTCTGGGAATCCTGGACCTTCTTGCGCTCCCTAAGATAAGTGCTCCTCAGGCCACCAATTTTGGCTTTTAAATAGGGGATGGTTGCTGTGGGGACCACCGGCTTCACCAACTCCAGCAGTTTCTCCAGCGCTGCCTGCCTCTTTTGTTTATGATTATAATGCGGGTGTTTCACCTGCCACAGACAGGGCAGCTTCCTGTATTTGTCTATGAACAGGGGGAGGAAGTTGTGGTCATTGAAGCCATCCATTTTCTCTACAATACACAAGACAAACCCTAACGTCAGGCTAAAGTCTCCTAATCTTGTCCCAACATAGGCCTTAATCTATAAGCAGTATAGGCCCAAGTTTAAATGTTACCTTCGTTATCACGATCGGCGCTTTCGAGACTCCTTCCTCTGCTCACAGATCGTACGTACTACGCACACGTGTTACGCTTTATATACACTGCGCATGCGTGAAACTCCTCCCGCTCCTGACATTTTTTCTAGTCTATTCCCCGCCCCTTCTCGTTCGGCGCAGTGGGGGAAGAGCACATGGCGGAGACAGAGCAGGTGCGTGCTAATTACAGCAACGAGAAGGAGGAGGAAAGCCCGGATTTAAGGCCTCAAATATGTCCTTTGGGGAGATGTTGGAGATGGTCTACATACTGAAAAGGGCCGACTATGACGGGAAGTATGGACCTTACCGCAAACCCAATGTCAGAAAGGCCAAGATCATAACTAAAGTTGTGAAGAGTCTGCACCGGAATTTTGGGGTACGACGATCCAAGGATCAACTGAGGAAGCGGTGGTCGGACCTCAAATTAAGGGAGCACGATCAGTATAGAAGGATCAGGAGAGTGCTTCAAAAAATTAGGTAGTTGTGCTGTGTTCCTATTCTTTATTTTTATTACGTTCGTGATGCTCCATGTGCTTTTCTTAACTGTTATACAGTTTAAAATGGTAACTTTCATGTTCATGGGCACATTATTTGTTCGTATGAAACATTGTTCGTTCGGCCTAGAAAACACCATGTTTTGTCCAGATGCAGTTCAATACATTTTTTCAGGCATACTTCTGTTAAATAAATTTTGGTGTCTAGATGAGCTTGGAACTAGAATGTAATGCAAACTAGATTCTGTGTAAGGAGAGGATACTCAGCAGCTGTTTACACATCTGGACGCTGGAGCACTAGTGTGGGACAAAAGAACACCCTTTTTATTAGGGGGCCCACACAGGTGCTCCAGTGTATACTATAGGGGTGACTCCATCTGTGAAGCTTGCACAAAACAGGTAAGTATTCAAGCTTGACAAAGTAAATAAATATTTCTTCATCTTGTAAATCTGCCAAAACAGACAATTGTACCCCACTTCCAAGCAATGTTTCATATTCCTATTTCTGCCATTAAATATCTGTGTGCTAAGTATACCTTTTTTTTTACATAGGGGAGAAAAGACTCGGAGGACACCACTCATCCGAGGAGACAACAGACCCCCCACCTCATGAGGAAGTGGAAATCCCCCAAAGCCAACAGGAGGAGGAGGAAGGAGACGTGGTGGAAATTGTCACCACAACAGGTGAGTGTCTGCGACCACAGGCTCAGGTAAGAGATGGATGCCGGCATATTTATAATACATAGTGTGTTTTTGTTTCTATATTTTTAGGTGATCGTGATGTTGTGGATGAAGGTCATTTCACCAGTGAAAGTGCCCAGATTCTGATCAGGGGGATCATGGGGTGTAATAGGGACTTGGAAAACATCAAGCAAAACATCAATGATGTTCAAAACAAAATGAAGAACATCATTGATGTTTTAGGGAGAGTTTAAAACCCCTCCAAATCTCTTATTTAGTTGTGCTTTTTTTACAGAAAAAATGTATCTCATTTTTTGACATATTCCCGAAAAGCCAAATTTTGAAGATGCACACAGTGATGCACACAATATCAGACATGAGTATTTATAAACTGTGATATTGCGTTTAGATGGGGTGAAGTCACCGCTGGAAAAGCCAAATTTTGAAGATGCACACAAATTGCCGAATGTCAACATGTGCTACCTGCCATCACGGGAGATCAATGTATGAGTTTTGGGGGTGCAACCCCTTCCTCAATAATAAAGTAGCTGAGTGGAAGGGGTTGCACCCCCAAAACACGTCCCTTGATCCCCCATGATGGCAGCTAGCACATGTTGACATTCGGCAATTTGTGTGCATCTTCAAAATTTGGCTTTTCCAGCAGTGACTTCACCCCATCTGAACGCAATATCAAACAAAGTTTATAAATACTCATGACTGATATTGCCTTCAATTTCTAACAAATTTGAACTTTGTAAGTTCCAGATTTGTGTATTTCTTTGTTGGTTTTAAACATGCCTGTTTTACCTTAAATGGACATTCCTACTTTTATTAATGTGACCAAAAAAAATGTTATACAACAAACATGTTGGTTTGTTTTAAAAACCTTTTATAAATGCACATGTGATTGTGCTTGTATTAAAAAGATTGATAATCAAGAATGTGTGGCTTCTTCTTTCAATGCTCCGAAACTTTTGTTGTGGTAAAACTGGTGTTTTCTATGACAATGGGGGTTATTTCCTAAGGGCAAATCCACTCTGCACTAGAAGTGCCGTTTCAGTGCTGTCTCAAGTGCACTTGTAGTGCAAAGTGTCTTTGCCTTTAGTAAATAACACCCAACAGTGCTTTCTAATGTTACACAATTACGCCATTTTCAGGACTCCCCAAATTTCACTTAGGGTCAGCTAAAAGAAACACAAGCAGTAAATGTCAGCAAATATTTTAGTAGTTAAAATTTGTTTTTTTATTTAAAAAATGTCTCAGACATTGTCTGGCATATTGATGGCCCCCTACCCACAAAGTATTCCATGTATCTTAGACGGACCTCGCAGGCACTCAGGGGGGGCAAGCCAAGACAGCCAGTTTTAAGCGCCGTCAGGGTTGGTTCATTTACATTAATTTCTGGATTCAGGCCCAACTGAGCCAGCATAGTTCCAAGAATTTCTCCTTAAAAAGTTGTGGAGAACACAGCAAGCCAGGATGATATGATTGAGTTTATACTCCGCCATGTGTATGGGTGTAAAAAATAGGCGGAACTGGCTGGCCATTATTTCAAACGTGTTCTCCACCACTCTTCTGGCTCTGGCCAGCTGGTAATTAAAAACCCTCTGGTCCGGGGTGAGGGTCCTCATAGGGAATGGCCGCATAAGATGGTCCCCCAGTGCAAACGCTTCATCCGCAACGAAGACGAATGGGAGTCCTTCCACATTGTCTTCTGGAGATGGCAAGTCCAAGCTGCCATTCTGGAGATGCCTGTAGAACTCCGTCTGGGCAATGACTCCACCATCTGACATCCAGCCATTCTTCCCCACGTCCACATACAGGAATTCGTAAGTAGCCGACACCACCGCCAACATCACAATACTATTGAACCCCTTGTAGTTGTAATAGTATGACCCTGAGTTGGGTGGTGGGATGATGTGGACGTGTTTCCCATCAATTGCCTCTCCGCTGTTAGGAAAGTCCCACCGCTGGGCAAAGTGGGAGGCCACAGTCTGCCATTCCTGTGGGTTGGAAGGAAACTGTGGAGTCAAACAAGAATAAAAATGAATCATTTTGCACATAAACATGGAAAGCAGATTAGACACAAACATTCTTGGCTAACATCAGTATAACTTTTTTTTAGGGACTGTTTAAAGACAAAGGTATAAGGCCCACCTATTGGATTCCCCCCTCCCTCTCATGGGCCATTTTTTTAATTTTATGGGGGGGATGTTATGGCCAGGTAACCCTCTCCACTTCATTGAGAGATGAATGCCTAAATAATGTGTATTACTTTGGCCAGCCCCCTCCTTACTTTACAGTATTGGCAGCCCACTGGACAGGTAAGAAGTGTCATAATAAAAAGAGATAAATACACACTGTACACATTTTAGCAGATTTTTACATTCTGCTATTACCTATCAAATTAATAATAGGATACAAAAACTTAAAACAGTACCATTTGAAAGTATTCAGGCAGGCCCTTGCGCTACATGCTTTCAGGAATTCATCCATAAATATGACCACAAAAGAGGTGGGTATAGTGTGTAGGGGTTTGGCAAAGTCAGCAGATAGAGGATTGGTATCAGCGGATTAGCAGTTGGGGGGGAGGGAAGGTTCCAAAGATTTTGTGACCCAAAAAAAACCCTCTGGCACTCTGCCTGAATTTAAAGCATACATCACAATTTTACACATTTTAGGGGGTATTTAGGGTAAAGCACTACTATGGAGCTGACAAAATACATTGTTAAGTGACTACACGAGGTGAATATAGGGCCAGAAGAGCATGCTGGGGAGGTAAGTAAAGGCAAATATGTAAGAAGGACAAAAAAAATTACATAAAAATCCAGCATGCATGAGGACTAAGGGGACATTCACAGCATTTCATTATCAAACATTATATACAATAAAATGTGATGTTAAAGGATAAAAATCTTACCTTCATATACTCCTTCTGCAGGACCTGGATGATGGCAGAACAGGTCTCCGGGATAATGATCCCCAGAGCCTGGGGGGAGATGCCTGTCGAGAACTTGAGGTCCTGCAGGCTTCTCCCCGTCACCAAGTACCGCAGGGTGGCGACTAGCCTCTGCTCCGGAGTGATGGCTTGCCTCATGCAGGTATCCTGCCTGCTGATATAGGGCATCAGCAAAGCCAACAAACTGTGAAATACGGGGTCCATCATCCGGAGAAAGTTCCTGAAATCATCAGGATTATTCTCCCGGATCTCACGGAGCAAAGGTATGTGACAGAACTGGTCACGCTGGAGCAACTAATTCTTGGCCCATGAACTCCTCCCCACCCTGTTCATGGACTGGGCTTGTGTCAAGGTAAGGACCCCAACACAAAACCCCCGCACAGCATGAACCCTGCGATGAGTACGTATACGCAACATGGCTAGAAAACGGTCGGCTGCTCAGAATGAAGTAACAGAACGCACTGAAGAACAGCAAGGCTTGTGAAGAGCAACCTGAAAATCAGTAACGAACGAATAAGAACACAATGACAAGTCAAGGGTAACTCGCTGCACGCACTGAAGACCAGATACAAACCCACAAGCACAAACTGAACAGCAGAAATACTGAAAACCACGAGTCTGAAAAAGCACGAATCGTCTCTCACCAAACTTTTACTAACACAAGATTAGCAAAAGGAGCCCAAAGGGTGCCGCGTTTAGTACTGAACTGCCCTTTTATAGTCTCGTCGTATGTGGTGTACGTGACCGCGTTCTTGGCGATCGGAAATTCTGACAACTTTGTGCGACCGTGTGTAGACAAAACAAGTTTGAGCCAACATCCGTCAGAAAAAATCCATGGATTTTGTTGTCCGAATGTCCGATCAATGTCCGACCGTGTGTACGGGGCATTATAGATCCTCTTAGGAACATTATTATTATGGATCCGAAAAAATGCTGGGTCAGCAGACACTGGGAAATCAGTGAACTTCTCAGAGATACAGCAAACCTCTGAAAAGAAGAACTGCATGACTAGAATTAAAATTTAACTCTTAATCTGAAATCCTTCACCATAAATGTAGCGTTAACCTTACAGCAAATGTGAACTTTGCCATTCAGGGCAAGATAACCTTGCTTAGAGTAAGAAGGATAAGCAGCTTGTACTTTCCTTTCACGTGCTCCCTGCCACACATTTCGGTCCTGGAGAATAGCCTCTCTCCTTCTAGGTATGGAGGCACAGATGATTCTCTCTTCTGCGTCCCCACAATAGGATGAAAAAAATACAGAAATCCATCTAGTTCAACAAATAAAAAAATAAGCAAATAGAAAACCTCCATATACAGAACCCTATACCCACAGCTGATCTAGACTAGAGGAAGGCAAAAAGAAAACCTTTTAAAGCATGGTCAAATTTTCACAGGAGAAAAATATTTTCTGATTCCCCACTGCTATATGGTGGTGATGAGAGGTTACTCACCCCTGTTCCTTAGGTTTGAATAGGCAAAGCACAGATTCACTTTAGACACTAATCTGGCTCTATCCCTAATACTTCACTCAACACACAACCTCCTAAATCAATATTCCCATCATAGTCTCTTATCCTTGACCCTAATCATAACACAACTCATTAGCTAACAGCAACTCCTCAATTCACATATTTTCCTTGTCAAGACAAACTATCAATGCTGTATCCATATAGTTCCTATATGCATGCATCATACATACAAATCTACACCCCCAAAACAACTGCTCCAACTTTAAAAAAAAAAAAAACAAGTATAAATAAAGGCCGTATCCATAGGTGCAGATTACATCCCTGGGTATGTTTAACATTTTCCTCTAGCACCTTTACCTACTATACAGTGATACTCTTGTAGAGGTTTCTCTAGATCTAGTCTCTAGATGCCCCATGAATATATCGATATTGCCTGTCTCCAAGGTCATATAATGGATGTCATTTGCTTACTGGGTGTTGGCAGTAGGTCTCACACCTAATCAACAATACAGGCAGCCATCCTTTGCTATGCTTTGTGTGACAGTGGAAGAAGGGCCTTTGATAAGTGATGCTGGAATCTTGAATGTAATAGTCCCCAGGCACCAAACTATGGGCATACCAGTACTACAGGGATGAAGTATGGGGGTGGGATAAAACTGTAATCAGGTTTCTTTCTCAATAGGGAGATTTTTCTTTTCTATTCCTGTCCCAAAGATTCAACAGGAAGTGAGAGGATATCTTTTCAATGTGAGGAAAATCCCCACTTTGAAAAATTTTATGGGAACAAGTGTCCTTATTGAAGAACTTACTCTCTATTCTTTTTCTGGTGACAATTCACTTTTTGGGATTTTCCCTCACATTTAGTACCAGTGACAAAAGTTACCAGGGACAAAAATGTATATAGTGATTCTCCCCAGCAGGGACAAAGACAGCAAAAAAAAAAAATCTGGCAAAGGTTTTAACATTTCCACAATTCAAACTACACAAAAAAGTGTTGCCTTTGTTTGCACTTTAAGCTACTTTTTTTTTTAGATGGGTGAGCAATGAACAGCTCACAGAAAACCCAAGAGAGAAATAGTGTAGCATTGAAATCTGAAAGTTACATTTTTAGTGTTACATGTGATATCTTTCACAAGATCTGTTGGGAAACTGTCCTATTCACACAATGCAGGTGCCAGCACCCAGAAACATGAATCAGCCAGTGTTGAAACTGAATCACATGCAGGCAGTCCCTTTACATACCAACAATGTGAAATCTCTATACTCATCAATTGGCACTTACTGTACATTGCAATTTCAAAGGGGAACATTTAAATCTGTATTTACTAACGGTTTACAATAGCTGTGGTTACTGACTTATAGCGGGGACTAGTTTCTGACTGTACTTCTGTATTTTAAAACATGTAGATAAGCAGTTTATTTTTTTTAATCATATAGCAATGCATACTTCCCAAATCTCCTGTTTTTGAATGGGCAGTCTTGGTTCTGTCTGTCTGTCCCTACAGAATTGCTTACTCTGTAGCCAGATGCAGCAAGATGTCACTCTGCCCAAACACTGCTGATTCTCGATCGCTAGCTATGGGAACGACATCTTGCTGCCTCACCTACAGAGGAACCGATTCCATGGGGACAAACAGGTAGCCTCTTAGTGATCTTGCCACTGGTGATTCCTACAAATTGGCAGTGGTAGTATGGGTAGTGGTAGAGTCGTCCACCTGACATCAGCCTTATAGTGCATTAAAACTTTCATCAATTTCCTGCATTTTTTTCTCACAAAATACCACTATAAATAAAAAGTGTGGTGCATTAATTCTTCAAAATCCATGTAAGTGGGGGTGTGTCTGTCTACATACACTGGCCCCATTCATCCAGCTACGATGCCATTTAATGCATACATTGCACTAAAAAGCAAGTTCCACTTATTGTATCATTACCCTTAATTTATTGCAGTAAAAAAAATGCCTAGGTGAGGGCAATGTCACAATCTCCCTGGGGAATTCAATTCATGGAATGTTGAGTACCGTATTCCAAATCTTGCAAGGACATGCTCCAATACTGTGGAACACCATATTGTGAAATTTGGGATACTCAGCATTTCCCAGAATCTTGGATTGCAATGTTACACTATGCAGTAAGGAAGCCAGGGGTAAGTATTTTTATCTTTTTTTTTTCTCTGCAGTTTTTTTTTTTCATGCTGATTTTTTGTGGGGTAAATATATATAGAGCTGACCTTGAATCTTGCATAAATATTTTTTTATTAAAGTTGATTTTTAGTGCAATGTATGCATTAAGTGACGTATAAATAGTTTGTTTGGACGACACTGATATAAGTAGCTGTGCCCGATGTATAAAGTGTTTGTAGCCTCAGATATATACAGTATACAATGCTGTGTTTCAGCAGAAGGATAAGAACTTCCTGTCCTGCTGGGAACTTTATGCAGTGCCTTGAAAAAGCATTCATACCCCTTGAAATTTTACACATTTTGCCATGTTACAACCAAAACTGTAAATGTATTTTATGACGATTTTATGTGATGGACCAACACACAGTAGCACATAATTGGATGAAGTGGAAAGAAAATGATCAATGGTTTTCAACATTTTTTACACATAAATATCTGAAAAGTGTGGCATGCATTTGTATTTAGCCCCCTTTACTCTGATACCCCTAACTAAAATCTAGTGGAACCTATTGCCTTCAGAAGTCATTTAATTAGCAAATGAAGTCCACCTGTGTGTAATTTAATCTCAGTGTAAATACAGCTGTTCTGTGAAGCCCTCAGGGGTTTGTTAGAGAACCTTAATGAACAAACAGCATCATGAAGGCCAAGGAACACATCAGACAGGTCAGGGATAAAGTTGTGGAGAAGTTTAAAGCAGGGTTATGTTATAAAAAAATATCCCAAGCTTTGAACATCTCACGGAGCACTGTTCAATCCATGATCCGAAAATGGAAAGAGTATGGCACAACTGCAAACATACCAAGACATGGCCGTCCACCTAAACTGACAGGTCAGGCAAGGAGGCATTAATCAGAGCACAACCCATGGGTCAAGAGGCCCATGGTAACTCTGGAGGAGCTACAGAGCTCCACAGCTCAGGTAGGGAGGATCTGTTCTCAGGACAAGTATTAGTCGTGCACTCCACAAATCTGGCCTTTATTGAAGAGTGGCAAGAGGCAAGCCATTGTTGAAAGAAAGCCATAAGAAGTCCCGTTTGCAGTTTGCAAGAAGCCATATGGAGGACACAGCAAACATGTGGAAGAAGGTGCTCTGGTCAGATGAGACCAAAATTAAACATTTTGGCCTAAAAGCAAAGCGCTATGTGTGGCGGAAAACTAACACTGCACATCACTCTGAACACACAATCCCCACCGTGAAACATGGTGGTGGCAGCATCATGTTGTGCGGATGCTTTTCTTCCACAGGGACAGGGAAGCTGTTCAGAGTTGATGGGAGGATGGATTGAGCCAAATACAGGGCAATCTCAGAAGAAAACCTGTTGGAGTCAGCAAAAGACTTGAGACTGGGGAGGAGGTTCACCTTCCAGCAGGACAAAATATATATAAAACACAAAGCGCTGTGATGCTAAATAGCTGATAATTACACATGAAACCAAGTGAGGCTGCTATCAAAAGAGAGTGTTTTCAGAGTCACTTAAAAAGAATAAATAATGATATTTGAAGCGCTTCACAATGTGCATGAAAATGAATATATAAGAATAAATATAAATAGTCAAATAAATCCAGCGGTGAGTAAAAATTCCTATAAAATCCAGCAATCAAAATAGTGTAAAATTATTAAAAATTAGTGACACCAAATGTGTAAAAAATTCACATAAAAAATCCACATAAAAATAAATATATAGGGATGTATTCAGAAGGTTCAATTATACAGGTGTAGAATCCTGATTGGTATAGAGCTTTTGATCACTAGCAAAGCTGTTTAAAAACACTTGCTTAATTAAGGTGCTCATTGATAGTACTAATGTGTTTTTTGCTTCTACTCACAACCAATGTGGGAATCATAAACAGGCAGATAAGAGAAAAAAACCAATCATTGTGCAATAGTTAGGATACCAAGGTACACAGGCAAACTTCAATCCACTCACGTGTGCCTTATAGAGATAAGGCATATGCAGGTTTTACTATAGCAGTCAGCCGCCTTAGACAGGAGCAGATTCAGTGCAGTACACTGTGTGAAACTGCTGATCTGCACAGAGCTTCCTTGGCTCCTCCCACGCGTTGCATCACAGTCACGTGACTTTTTCAAGGATGATCCTTGAAAAAGTCACGTGACTGTGATGCAACACGTGGGAGGTGCCAAGGAAGCTCTGTGCAGATCAGCAGTTTCACACAGTGTACTGCACTGAATCTGCTCCTGTCTAAGGCGGCTGACTGCTATAGTAAAACCTGCATATGCCTTATCACTATAAGGCACACGTGAGTGGATTGAAGTTTGCTTGTGTACCTTGGTATCCTAACTATTGCACAATGATTGTTTTTTTTCTCTTATCTGCCTGTTTATGATTCCCACATTGGTTGTGAATAGAAGCAAAAAACACATTAGTACTATCAATGAGCACCTTAATTAAGCAAGTGTTTTTAAACAGCTTTGCTAGTGATCAAAAGCTCTATACCAATCAGGATTCTACACCTGTATAATTGAACCTTCTGAATACATCCCTATATATTTATTTTTATGTGGATTTTTTATGTGAATTTTTTACACATTTGGTGTCACTAATTTTTAATAATTTTACACTATTTTGATTGCTGGATCTTCCAGCAGGACAACAACCCTAAACATACAACCAGAGCTACAATGGAATGGTTTAGATAAAAGCATATTCATATGTTAGATTGGCCCAGTCAAAGTCCAGACCTAAATCCAATTGAGAATCTGTAGAAAGACTTCAATCTGACAGAGCTTGAGCTATTTTGCAAAGAAGAATGGGCAAAAAAAGTCACTCTCTAGATGTGCAAAGCTGGTGGAGACATTCCCAAAAAGACTTGCAGCTGTAATTGCAGTGAAAGGTGGTTCTACAAAGTATTGACTCAGGGGGGCTGAATACAAATGCACCCCACACTTTTCACATATTTATTTGTAAAAAAAATTGAAAACCATTTATCATTTTCTTTCCACTTTACAATTATTTGCTACTTTGTGTTGGTCTATCACATAAAATCCCACTCCCTCTCCTCCTGTGCACTTCACACCCTCCTCTTCTGGTAGTGTCTAATTACTGTCTGGGCTAACACAGCACCTTTGTTTCATTTATGTCAAAATGACAGTTTCTCTTGACACCCATCCAATGATACTCGCCTTCACCATATTCTGCTACCACTATGTTCATCCAAACAGTTAAAGGCAGTGTTGCCCCTGAAGTGCAATTTACTGACAAGACTCCCAAAGTTTGCAAACAGCACCAATTTTTTTACTGGCAAAAATCATGACATTTGCTGACGAAGCCACATTTCTTACTGACACTAGAAAAAAGTCCATACAATAGATGTTTTAGGTTCCAAACAGTGCAAATATCAATATTTAAGCTACAAACATGTAGCCAGTGCTATTAGGAATGTATTTAAGTTATAACAAAAGTAAAATAACATTATTTCTCCATTTACATGAATGTAAATTAAAATAACCCAGCCAGCACAGAGTTCCCCCTTACATCAGAGTCTGCAGGATTTCCCCTTACAGTGCAAGGGGAACTCTGATGTAAAGGGGAACACTGCGTATCATGATGTAAGGGTGAATGCTGCAGACTTGGGTGTAAAGGAGAACTCTGATGTAAAGGGGGCTCTGGTGACTAGAGATATCAGAGTCCATGGCGTTCCAATTTACATCAGAGTTCCCACTTACATCAGAATCTGCAGCATTGCCCTTAACATCAGAGTTCCCCTTTACATCAGGGTTCGCAGGGTAAGGCGGTATCCTGCAAACTATGATGTAAAGGGGAATCCTGGGAACTCTGATGTGGGGGGACTCTGGTGACCACAGACCACTTTTCATAGAGTGAATTCACAAAGGTATGGGGAGGGGCTACTGATATAAGGGGGAACCTTTATATCAGTGCCCCCCTTACCTTACTGTATTCACTCCCCCTTACATCAGTGACCCCCCCTCAGACTGACCTTGCAGCGCTGCCACTTACCTCCTCTCAGATGCACCGCACAGGGCTCAGTCAGACATTCCTCTCCGGACTTTAGCTTGGTGGCTTTAGTTTCATCCTATATTCATCTCTCCACAGTCCACATACATCTGACTCCCCCCGTTACCCCCGTTTCTAAGGCACTCCCACTCTTGACTCCTTTTCCAGACTCCCCTTCAGAGACTACAGACATGATACAAAACAAGAGATTGTGAACACGATACAAGAGATGGTCAGAGATTGCAGACATGATACAAAAGATGTGAAAAAAAAGAGACAGCGCTGTGCCCAGGTGTATAATAAATTAATCTAACCTTATAATATATAATTGTGACCCAACATAATCCTATGATCTCTTCCTAATAATAGTGATAATAATATATCTAAATAATATTTCTAAATATTATAATGTGATGTGTGACCACACCAATATGTGATAAAGAAGTGAGTAACCAAATCACATAAACATCCACTTCAATCTATGTGTAGCTATATCTAGCCAAAAAACAAAAACAAAATGCAAGAGTCCAAAAAGTGTGCCAAAAGAAAATTCATTATATTTGGAAAACATATGTGCCAAAAGAAAAAGTTCAAATGCAACATTGTTCACTCTCACAAGTGTAAGAAGAAGATTCTTCGTATACTGTATCCTCCACCGCTTATGATCTAAATGACTTACCAATGTAAATGGCTGGTGATAGAAAACCAGCAAACACGTATTTTCCCTTAGCAGGGTGCAATACTCTGCAGATCTGTAATAGATGATGATCTCAGATCTCCTGAATTGTAATCAATCCAGACATCCAACGGGTAATATCTTTTCCTTCTCAAAATGCAATGGTCTACATTCTACAAGAACTCAAAAGATATCCACTCCTGACTCTCCTCCACAATTATGCACTCAGTCTCTCCAGAGGTTCCTATTTAATTAAACCACATAGCACTCACATTTAAAAGTGTATTCTGATCCCACAAGTAGACAACAAGTAGACAACCAATGTAACATGGTAACAATGTCTCCAACAGCTCACCCAATGCAAAGAAAAAAAAACTTGCAGTGTATACCCTGCTTAAGATGACAGTTTCCTTGTTTGTAAAAGATAGGGGAGTTAGGGGTGCCTGGATTGCAAGATTGGTTGAACAGAATTTTAAATCTGTTGACAGGTAAGACATCTTTCTATTTCAACTGTGTATTTAGCTTTTGGGCTGCCTGCAGTACTTATAATCAGATTTATAGATAATGTTCAAAAAAAGAACACACAAATCAGCAGCCATATCAAAACAGGAAAATGGCGCTGTATGTCAACAACTCACTAATGCATAATTAGTAGAATATCTGTTTAAAAAAAAAAACAGACTTAATCGATTTCAAATAGTGCTAGAGTAAAGATACCCTAGGATGAATCATTGTCTCTTGGTTAAAAAAAAAAAAAAAAAGCTGTCTATAGGAAAAATTGATAGTAAAATTGTAAGCGGACATCTGAACTTGTATATATTTTAAATGACTATATATTTCCTTCCACTGACAAACCATTAAACACTAGTTGACTAATACTCATGAGCCAACTGTGGCTCTTGAGAACAAACTTGATCATTTTCAGATAACAGCCTACACTATAAAATTTAATAGAACACTGCGACAAACTGGTAAAACTAGATCTTTTTTGGCCAATGAACAAAAAAAATTGCAACCTGACAAACTGAATTGCCCTCTCTGAACCAGAACTTAGGGTGGTTTCATACTGATCAGTTATGGTTTTGGCTGCACTGCAGTGTACACGCTTTTCCATAGACTTCTATTAGATCAGATTTTTTTCTCAATCCTGCATGCCGTTGTGAAACAGGCCTTAGATTCTCATTGGGTATTGAATATAATATATTCAGTACATCTCTCAAAAATCAGCTGCTAAAGTTTTGCAATCTTCAAATGCTTGTAACAGTAATCTACCTTTCATTTGATGGAACAGCTTATTTGAGATGCAGTGTAAAGGAACTTACTTAAACATTTCATCTCACTGCTTAATTTCTGCAACAATAACTATGTTTGGTTTCCGATCCTTCACATGCTGTACAATAGTGGGTCTACTGCTAATGTCTGATCGTCAGGACTTCATGAGGCATGTTTTTGGTGCCTTTATTTGTAACTAAAGGCAAAACTTTTTTTTAGTTTTGGATAGAGAGAAAGGGATTAGAGCACTTGTTGCTGTCTGTTTCCCTATTGAAAAGAGTGAAAGCTAAAGAAAATGCCATATTTTGGGTTGTCACCTGAATTGGAACAGAGGGGAAAATCTTCCAATAGGGACACTAGTTCTGGTGACCCCAGTGACAACCAGGGATTCCCTCACTTTTAACTTTGGAGGGATTTTCTTTCTATATTGGCTATTAGACATGAAGTGAAGGGAAATCTCCCCCATGGGACATGCATGGCAAGAATATTGAAAGTACATATGAATTTAAGTACATTGCAGTGCACTAGAAGAGCTGGGAGGGACCACTTTCTGCATATTGCTGGAACAGGGAAGAAAATACTTTTTTAACATGGCAGGCTGGGGAATTTATTAAAGGACTAGTGTGATGCCTACCCAGAAGCCTGGGAAATTAAAAAAAGCCTTAATGACATTTTTTTGGCAGTGGTTCTCTGAAAAACTACCTGTGCCTAATTCAGGAAAGCATTTGCATTAGTTTCAGTAACATTACTGACATCAGTAATTCTTATTGCCAACACTTTAAAAAACTTTCACTATGGCAGCAACAGATTCATAAACAACTACTGCCAGTTCACATATTAGGAAACTAGTGGTAATTAAGTCCAGTTCTGAGATAGTGCACGAAAGTATGTGGGGCATGTCAGTGCTAGGAAGCTGTCATAAATGTTACAGCTTCAAACTAATTATGAAACATTGGATCTCTGAAGAGCCTCCTGCTCTTAAAGAATGGATTAATGCTGTTGGGGAAATGTTAAGAAAAGACAAGGTGATCTACCAACACAGAGGATGCCCGCAGAAGTTCGAGAAACTCTGGGGACCATGGCTGAATGTTCCGGGGCTTGCCCCGGTGGATCTGGTCGTGGGCAGACTGTTGGGATTGGGGACATGAGACCCTATGTATTGGATAGCAAAGGCTACCATATCTAGGCATAGTACCTTATGTGGTTCAATTACTCCTTTTGCTTTGGATGGGGATGGACAATTGGTTTATATTATGCAGATGTGTGTAAAGAATAAACTGATATTCAGTGAATAGGGTGGTGATTTGGTACAGGTTAGTTTAATAATGCAGCCAGTAGGACACACAAATGTAGAATGTCTGGCAGAAATAAGTATTTCAGAATGTAAATGTGAAGTCGGTATGTGTATGTTTTTACATGTTTTTCTCAATAAAATATTTTTCTGGATAAAAAAAATAAATGTGACAGCTTCTGGAAATGGACTCTATCCTCAGCCCCATTCAGGTGTCAGCTGGTTAAGTCTGCATATTAACAAGGGGGCTGGGTCATACTGGAGATGTCATTACCCAAATATGCCAATGCCCACAAGTCACAAGGGAGGTAGACCTGAAGGAGAACAAGTCCCCATGGCCGCAAGGCCAGTTAGGTGAGCAGAGCCTGATGGGGAATGTGAGAAACTAGTTCCCCATCAGTTCTGCCTTGCTTTTGACTGAAAACATGTAAGTAGGTGCTTCCAAGAGGGTTCTGAAGTGCTAAAAAATTTCTTCTACTGTGTTCATGTTCTGAGGTTAATCAGGTAACTAGGTTTGTGTGTCAAAGTGAATTGTTACAATGTAGAATCGTTTCACTGTGTTCTAAGTGGTTCCTAAGAAGGAAGAGTCAACACTGCTGAACAGATTTTCCTGCACTTTTCAGGAAGGTTACCATCCCCTACAGGTCATGTCATATAAATTAGTCCCCATAGGAGGACAACCTGGGGAAGTACTGCCAATATGTAGCTGTTATGCTGTCAATCTGAACCACTCCTTGGGGGGGGGGGAGCCCAGACTGGGTTCCCAATGGGGTCTGGAATCTATGGACTTACATGGACTTGTGCTACCTTAACTGGACCCTTTTATGGATTATTGCTACCTTTTGTGGATTTTCTGCGTATTATGGACTCTTGCCTTTATGGATTTAACCATCTTCCTAAGGAATGACTACCTGATGGGACACTATTTTGGGGCACTAGAGAGCTTTTTACAGTAAAGTGTGTGAAAATGTCTTTGAGAACTGTTTACTTGCAACTACCTCAGAAAAAGGATTATTATTGTTCATCTAAATTGCCTGGTCTAAATTCTCTAAAAGGGTACATGTAAGGTGTATTAAAAGGACAGGGCTTACAACAAGGGGACTGGAAGGTTAGAGAAAATACAGTACGGAAGTCTAACAAGCAGAATGCTGTCCAGAAGAAGCTATATTGCTGTTGTTAATGACTAACATATTTGTGTCACTTGTTAATACAGCCAGGAAATGGTTGACATGGTGGGGGTGATGGATGCTCTGGTAATGAAGGGGTGTTATGCTTGGCCCCTTTTCTAGGGACCAATTCCCCACCTACTAGTGCTGGTACCCCTAGTACCTAGGGACCTAGCCTGAAGTCACAGAGAGAAGTAGAGGGGGCACCAGAAGAAGAACAAGCATAAAGTTATGGAGAAGTAGGTTTCCTGTATCCATTAGTAACATACTGGGAAGGAGGTGACAGGACTGCTGAGTTTATAGGGACTGGTACATGCTCTGCGGTACTGGCTCAAAAAAGCTGCACACCTAGGGAGAGGTGTTCTCTAACAGAAGTTGTGTCCGAAGAGCTTTATTGTCAACAGTCTAAAAAGTTACTTCTGCCAAAGGCTTCTAGGCTTTAGCGAAATTGCAGCCTCTAGCAAGAGGACACAATGCTGGAGACAATTTACAGCACACACTAATTTTGGTAGCATAATTAATGTGGAATGTATGTTCCTTCCTAAAGAACATTATTTGTTGTTATAGATAAAGTTCTGTTTTGATAAGAAGTGTTCCTTGTTGCCATCTAGAAGCTACTCCCCGGCTGTAAATTCCCAATACGAGCATAGGACCTGTCACAGGCTCTCGTCAGGAGTGCAGATGAATGAATGATGCCCCTCCCCTATTAGAGCACTTTACATTGCTGTAAGATGTACTACAGTTTCTAGGAATGAGGGAGAGAAGGAGTATAGTGCATGTAACATATCAAGTGCTTGTATTAAAGTGGTTGTAAACCCCAGTCATGAAATCTGAACAGAGCACATACTGTATATCTGCAGTATTTACTTGTCTCTCTCCAAAGCTCTGAGTGTCATTTCTCTCTGGTGCTTTATTCCTCTGTTATCAGCATGAGTCACTTCTGACAAGTTTTCCAGACACATGAGATAAAATTTGTGACAGGTAAAGACAAAAGCACACAGCTTGTCTATTCAGAACACAGCTCTACACGTTTCTTCGTTCCTCTGCCTATGTGGCGGAAGGGCTATCCCTTTCCACCAATCAGCTCTCACACAGTAAATATAAGAGCTGCTCTCCTCCCCCCTCCTCTGTACTCCTCACAGATGCATAAGGATTTTATCACAATTCTTGACAAACACTTGACAAGAGAAGACACAAACACAATTCTTCAAACACTTGACAAGAGAAGACTGCAGATAAACAAGTAAAACTTATGCAGGAGGATTTGTTTAACCACTTGCAGACCAGCTGCCATCATAATACGGTGGTAGGTTGGCACGGCTGCGCAAATCGCTGTAGGTGTAGGTCGGCCACTTTAAGAGCAATAGGAGGCGCAACGCCGGAGCTGATGCGCATGGCCGGCGGCCACGATGTCCGCCAGCCACCCGCGTTCGCTCCACAGAGAACCAGAACAGAGATCTGTCAATGTAAACAATCAGATCCCTGCTGCTCCTAGTGATCAGGAACAGTGATCTCTCTCTACTCCCAGTCAGTCCACCCCCCCACAGTTCGAAACACCCCCCTAGGGAACACTTAACCACTTGATCGCCCCCTAGTGTTAATCCCTTCCCTGCCAGTGTCATTTTTTTTTTATTCTTTATTTAATTATATATATATATATATATATATATATATATATATATATATATATATATATATATATATATATATATAAATACAAAAGAAAAAAAATACCCAAACATTCAAAAATTTCCAACATCCTTATTACATACCTTCTAACATTCCCCTCCCCCCACCCCCTAAATGCACCACCCAGCGGTTCACATATATTAACTCATATTTTTTTTGGCAAATCTCTTGGATTTTTTGAAGGCTTCCCATTTTGCCCACTTAGCTCCACTGTCCACCCCCTCCCCGAATGAAGGGTCCGCACCCTCTATTTTTTCTAAAATATAAGTCTCATTAACCCTTGCAATCCATTCTCGGATACTAGGTCCCATTGCCTCTTGCCATTTTTTTGGTATTAAGCTTTTTGCTGAGTTCAGGAGGACAGGGGTTATAGAAAGTTTATACCTCCTATTTAATCCCTCTGATCCGTGGAATAGGCAAACCCATGGATCTACCGGGATAACAATGCCCATAATCTCCTCGATGAGTTGAATCACTTCCTGCCAGTATTTTTTAATGATTGGGCAGTCCCACCAGAGATGCGCCATCGTTCCCATGACACTACATCCTCTCCAACAATTTGGGGATTTGTCAAGTTGGAATTTGCTTAACTTATCGGGAGTCGCATACCACCTAAACAGGCATTTATAATTTGTTTCAATCATTTTCATATCTACAGCTAATCCATGTGTTGCCCCTAGTATATTTCCCAACGAGGTAGTGCTACACACTGTACCCAATTCCTTTTCCTATTTTTTCATGAATGGCGGTATTTCCCACTCCTCTCCACTCGCCAATATTTTGTATAACATCGAAATATTCCTCCCTGGTGTTTCCCTCAAAAAGAGCTTCTCTATCGGCCTGTAATCCTTTTAATCTCTTATAGGCCCAGGAGGCCTTCTGATGAAGTGACAGAGCTGGCTATACCGCCATTTACCGATTTTTGCAAACCCTGTGTGTGTGGATAATTCCTGAAATGTGCGAATTTTGCCTTTTTTAGTGATGTCTTTCAATTGTGTTTCCATATTTTTAATCCAGTTTCCTCCCACTGCCTCCATCCCAGGGGGAAAAAACGTGTTGTCTTTTAAATAAATAAAGGTGAATTATACTCCCATTTATTTTTTAAGTGAATCTGATCCCAAACTTTCAATGTGTAAAATGTTATATCTTGTGTATCTGTATCTGGCCCTAAATTCCTAAAGTGAGGAGGATACCAAATCATATGATATAAACGTGCATTACTAATACCTATTTCCAAATTAACCCATCTTTTATTTACCCGCCCTTTTGCCCATTCTATCACCCGTGATAAGACTATGGCCTTATGGTATTTTTGTCTGGAAGCGCCAAGCCCCCCTGTGCTTTCCCCTAGACAAAACTGTGTATGATATCCGTGGTTTCTTGTTATTCCATACAAATCTAGTTATTAAACCAGTTAATATTCTAAAAAATTATTGAGCCACTGAAATTGGGAGCATCTGCATTTTATACAGGATTTTTGGGGCTAAGACCATTTTGAATGTATTTATACGCCCAATCCAGGAGATCGGGCGGTAGGACATTCTTTTTATTTCCTGTTTAATTTCATTGAGTAAAGGAATATAATTTAACAGATAGATCTTCCTAAGTGAATTGGCTAGTTTTACCCCTAGATATTTAATGCTTTCCCTCCAAGGGAAGTGGAACACCTCCTTTAGTCTAATTACTTCCTATCTGTCTATATTAATGTTTAGGGCTTCCGATTTACCTAAATTAATTTTATAATTTGAAAGTTCTCCATAATTCTTCAGTGTAGCTAATAGATTAGGGATCGAAATCCTCGGCTTTGTGATGAAGAATAACACGTCATCGGCGAACGCTGCCAATTTGTGCTCCTCCTCACCCACCTTACACCCGCTAATGTCCTGGTTTTTATGGATCAAAGCCAATAAAGGCTCTAATGTTAAGACAAACAGAAGCGGAGACAGCGGGCACCCCTGCCTGGTCCATTTTCCATTCTGAACTCCGCAGAGGGTGTATTATTTACTTTAACAAATGCAGAGGGGTGATTATACAAATTTTTTATCCATTTCAACATTTTTGGCCCGACTCCTATGGTTTCTAACGTTTTAATCATAAATCCCCAGTCTACTCTGTCGAATGCTTTCTCAGCATCTATAGACAGAAATAGACCTGGGGACCCACTTGTTTTCATAGCTTCTGAGATAAGTAGAGACCGTACCCCATTGTCTCTGCCCTCTCTTCCTGCAATGAAGCCCACTTGGTCCGTATGGATCCAGAAAGGCATTTTTTCCTTCAGCCGTGATGCCAATACCTTGGCATACAGTTTAGTGTCTGCGTTTAAAAGCACGATCGGCCTATAACTGGAACACAACGAGCTATCTTTACCATCTTTTAAGATTAAAGTCACTGAGGCTGTTAATGCTCCCTCGAAAAATTCCCCATACGTCCCCAGCCCATTCCACACTTGGCAGAGCCTCGGTACCAAAGAGTTTTTAAATTTCTTATAAAACAAGGATGTAAACCCGTCTGGTCCGGGACTTTTACCCGGAGGAGACAAGTCCAAAGCCAGATTTCTTCTTGCGTAATGGGCCTATCCAGCTCCAAGGTGTCTACTTCAGATAAGGAAGGGAGCCCGGCACCTTTCAAAAAATCTCTCCCCCTCTCATCTCTGTCCATACCGCTACTTCCACTCTTCCTAACAGAATAGAGGGCTGCAAAGTACTGCCTAAATACTTCCCCTATCTCTTTAGATGTATGCTTAAATTCCCCTTTTTTATTTTGGATTTTATCAATAAAATTTATGTCTTTTTTTTTCTTCAGGATTGTTGCCAGGTGTTTCCCCACTTTATTTCCCCACCGGTAACTGTCTTTTACATGTTTATTTAAGATCCTATTAGATTCAGACTCCAAAACATCTTTAAGTTCTTCTCTTTTAATTATTAGTTGGTGTAAGAGGGTCCTATGTTTCCCCTTATAGGCTTTGTGAGCTTGTTCAAGTTTGTGTATTTCTGCAATAAGATTCTCTTTCTTTTTCAGACTCTTTTTTCCTTCCAGCCCCTATGGCTATCAAAACCCCCCTAATATACGCCTTAAAGGTCTCCCACAGAACTGTTCCCGAGGTCTCCCCAGTATCGTTAATCAAAAAAAATGAGTCGATTTCCTGCTGGACTTTTTCAGCCACTCTCTCTCGTCCCTAATAAGGTTTTCATTAAGGCGCCGGGTAAACGGATACTTATGGAGCCCTTCTATACTCACTTTCATCACAACCGGTGCGTGATCTGATAGTGTTATTACCTCTATCCTAGTGTCCTTCACTGACTCCAGCATACTGTGGTCCACCAATAAATATTCAAGCCTTGAGTAGGTCCCATGCACGGGAGAGAAAATATTGTTTAAGATCTTTTTATCTACCCCCCGTGGACTTGACGTACTATCCAAGGCTGGATTTAGACAGAAATTGAGATCTCCCGCTAGTATCACCTCCCTCGTATTAAAATCCATCAGTATATCCAGAGTCTGAGAGAGAAATTTAGTTGGATTTTTATTAGGACAGTAAACATTGGCCAAAGTAAAAATCCTTTCTCCGAGCCTCACCTTCAAGAAGAGGTAACGACCCTCAGGATCCCCTTTTCTTACTATCAAAACATATTTGGTCCTTTTAGAGAATCCTATTGCTACTCCCTTTGCCCTCTGCACAATAATGCTGTAACTCTCTAATCACCTTGTGCCTCTTGCCAGGGGAGTTAAGTCCTTTTACATTATATGTCAGACAGTTAATTTCCATAAGACCAAGTATTTAAAGGGTTTGCCTCCTTTCCAATACACTGAAAGCATATTGATTAAGCTCCGCCTGTAGTGCACCTGAGGGGCAGGCCCATCCTCTGCCCTCCCTCTCCCCCCTCCCCCCCTCCCCGGCCCATTCCCCCCCCCCCCCCCGCTCAGCCAATACCTGACCTTCGGATCGCAGCATCGAGACAAAAAAAAAAAAAGAATTGTCTCAACCTGCGTCCCGCTATAAAATGGGGTGAAACTCTATCAGCGGACGGCCGTGGGGGGGTGAAGAGCGTGTAGATTTTATCACTTTACCCGTCTCCCCCACCCCTTCCTCCCCCCCCAGCCTTCAAAATTTTTTTTTTTTTTTAAATCAAAACAAAGTTTATTGAGCATGATATTCAGAGCATAGTACAGGTGATAAATAACAATATACAGCATTTTTCTGGATTCTGGATTCAGGGGCATTGGTTTCTGCATGGAAATTTTTGGACAAGCGTTCATAAGCCGGTATCAGGGTGCACAACTTAGTTAGATTACTAGGAAGTTGGTAATAAGTAAAGACAGATGACACTGTACCATCGATCGTGGTAATGTTATAGAGTGCTAGTCTGTGCATGCAGAGGCCTCATTCAACCACCTATCCCATATTTTGTGGTACTTAGTGGGACAACCACGGTGAGAATACAAAACTTTTTTATATGGCAGGGTGAGATTCACTGCCCTCTTCCACTGCTGTACTGTTGGGGGGTTAGGCCGAAGCCACAGTTGGGCAATCTGCAATCTGGCTATGAACAGGGTCTCCTGCATAAATATAGATAGGTATTTCTCTTCCTCTGAGACTGTGAGCAGGCCCAACAAACACTGGCGAGGGCACAGCGTCAGGGGAGAGCCCATTTGATCATGGAGGAATTTGACTATTTGTAGCCAGTAATTTTGAATAATTGGACAAGTCCATATTAGATGGTAGAAGGTGCTTGAGGTGTCACCGCAGCGTGGACAGGCCGAAGAGGCGTCCTGCTTGTACTTGAGTATGCGTGCAGGGGTGAGATAAGATCTGTGGAGAATGTATAGGTGGGTGAGGCGGTCTGATAGTTTCGGGGATACTTTAGCACTAATCCCGAGTATGTCCCCCCACTGGTCGTCATCCAAGTCCCCGGTGTCAGCCTCCCATTTAACCCTTAGGTTTTGTGTGTGGTTAGTTGCAGCAGGTAAGATAAGAGAATTATATAGGGTGGAGATCAGCTTTTTGGGGTCGTCGCCCAAGAGAGTATCTGTGATGTTCACCACTTCTAAAGCGGGGATATTGTTGTTGAATTGGGATTGGAGGGCGTGACGGATCTGAAGATATCTAAAGAACATGTGGTTGGGAATGGCGAATTCATCTTTCAAGGTCTGGAAGGACTTGACCTCCCCTCCCGCTATGACCTGGTATAGATATATGACTTTATAGATGATCCATAGTTTAAAGTCTGGGATGGTCAAAAGTTCAGGGAGCTGAGGATTATTCCATAACGGAGTATGAGCGTGAATAGGAGGGGCGCCTATGATTGTAATTGCGCGATGCCAGACTTTACTGTGGTGCTGTATCAGCCGATTCCCACCCACAGAACCGGAATTACCCCTGTGTTTGCAGAAAAGTATCTGGAAGGGGTGAGCCACCACGTCAGAGGCGTGTGTACATACCAGGATGGTGTATCGGAGTCTGTCGTGCTTGTTGAGGTAGTAGAAATGGGACAGCTGTGAAGCTAAGTAGTATAATGTTAGGTCGGGGGTGGCCGTGCCCCCCAGGTGGGTGGGGCATTTAAGGGTTTGCCATGAGAGCTTATGTCTGGATGTGCCCCATATAAACGTGTTTAGTATAGATTCAAGGGATCTGAAGATGTGGGCTGGGATATATAGCGGGGCCTGCCAAAATAGGTACAGCAGCTTGGGAAGAAGGATCATCTTCACCAAGCTGTTGCGACCCATCACCCCCAGTGGGAGTCTGGACCAAATTTGCGTTTTGTTTTTAAGGTATGCAAACATTGGTTCTATGTTCAAGTGTATGTAGTCAGTTAAGGAGCGCGAGCACTGAATGCCCAGGTATTTAAGTTGGCTGGTCCTAATCAGTGGGAGGGACATCTGAGTGTGCGTTGGAGCAGAAATATCAAGGGGGAGTATTTGAGACTTAGACCAATTAATTTGTAGCCCCGAGAAGGTCCCATGCTGCTGGATAAGCTGCAGAGCCGAGGCCAGTGAGGGGCCAGCATCCGATAAATAAAGTAGCATATCATCAGCGTATAAGCTGAGCACCTCAGTCAACTGCCCCCGGCGGAGGCCCTTGATATCCGGGTGCGCTCTGATGGCTATGGCCAGTGGCTCGACAGCTAAAGCATACAACATGGGGGATATTGGGCAGCCCTGACGCGTTCCCCTGGACAGTGAGAATGGGGTGGACAACTTGCCGTTGACCTGGATCCGAGCAGTGGGGGCCTGGTAGAGAAGCCGAAGCCATTTGATGAACCTGGGGCCAAAGCCGAATCTATGGAGGCACTCCCAAAGGTAGCCCCACTCCACAGAGTCAAACGCCTTGGCGGCGTCCAAGCTGACCACCACCCTGGACCCAGTCTCATCGTGCGTAGCTTGTAAGTTTGTGAATAACCTTCTCAAATTGAACGCTGTGTTCTTGTTGGGCATGAAGCCTGTTTGGTCGGGGTGAATGAGGCTGAGGATGACCTTGTTGAGTCTCATGGCAAGAATTTTGGCAAGGATTTTCACATCCAGTTGGAGGAGAGAGATCGGGCGGTAGGACTCAGGTTGGAGGGGGTCTTTGCCAGGTTTGGGGATAGGTACAATCATCGCCTCACTCATAGTGCGTGGGAGTGTCCCTGACGTATATATGTGTGAATATAAAGCCTCTAGCCTAGGAATAAGGACCTCTTGGAATTGAGAGTAAAACTCCAGGGGGAGGCCGTCCGAGCCCAGGGCCTTAGACAATGGGAGGTTTGCCATTGCCTCTTTAATGCACTCTTCGGTTATGGGTGCCTCCAAAAGCTCTACCTGGGTATTTGAGAGGGAGGGGAACTCCACACTATCTAGGAGGCGGTGCAGCTCGTCCGCAGGCTGGCCAGCCCTAGAAGTGTACAGATCAGCGTAGAATCTTCTGAACTCGTGGGCTACTTGTTCAGGATCCGTGAGCATGGTGCCATCCTGCTAGCAGAGACGGACCACCACCGGAGGTGTGTGATCCAAATGAGCCATATAGGCCAAGAGTCTCCCAGCCCTCTCACCATGCTCAAAGATCCTTTGTTTTCTAAAGAATATTCCTTTCTTTGCTTTCTCGAAGTGTAAGCTATCAGTGAGCCTAGATTGCAGGCGTAGTTGGGCAGAGTTGGAGGGTGTTGGGTTTGACAGGAAAGCCTGTTCGAGGGAGCCCAAATGCTCCTCGGCCTGTAACAAAATGTTGTTAGAGGAGGCTTTGTGCCTATTGATGTGTGTAGATAGGATCAGGCGGGCATGGGCCTTAAAGGCCTCCCACACTGCTCCAGGTGGGGCCGACCCCTGATTGGTCTGGAAGTAAAAAGACCACTCGCGCTGTATGATCTCAATGTCATTGAGGGTTGTCAGCCAAAATGGATTCAACCTCCAAAGGTGGGATGGCGCGGAGGACGGTAGCCTAAGGGTGATCCAATAAGGTGAGTGGTCTGAGAGAACTCTCACGCCGAACCCTGCTGCAAGAAGATTCGGAATGAGAGTGGGGGTGAGCAGAATCATGTCTAAGCGGGACATTGCGTTTTGTGCGGGCGTGAAGCAGGAGTATGCGGCTGTGTTGGGGCTGTATTTGAGCCTCCAGCTGTCAGAAAGGGCGAACTCCGAGAGGAATCTGCCAAACCTTGTGAGAGCCGGCTTGTTCTGCGGTGTGTCTGATGGGTGGAGCCTGTCCAGTTTGGGGTCAATCACCATGTTGAAATCCCCCATCCAAATCGCTGGTGTCGTGGGATGTTCAGACATGAAGGCCAATCCCTCTCTGAGGGCAGTAAATTGAAAGGGTGGGGGTATATAGAAAGCTAGTAGGAGGGTTTCGAGGCCCCCCACTGTTACATGTAGGAACAGGAATCTCCCCTGCGGGTCCGACCTTAAGTTGTGTAGTTGAAAGTTGACCGTCTTGGCTATGAGGATAGCTATACCTCTGGAGTTGTTGGTGAATGGAGCTTGATAGCTCCAGCCCACCCACGGTTTTTTGAGAGCCATTTGGAGCTGTCCCGTTATATGGGTCTCCACTAGCACAGATATATCTGCGCGCATGCGCTTGAGATGAGACAGCGCAGCGAGACGTTTGGATCTATCACAAAGCCCCCTCACAATCCATGTCACTATTTTTAAAGAGGCCATCATTTATGTGGAAGGAATGTGATGGCTAGTCAGACCAGCTGGGGGAGACCCCCCATCCCGTTCACCAAAACCCAGACCCGCACAAGGCATAACAATGAAATGATAAACAGTTGTCATCACATAGGTCCCAGTGGGGAGGTTCCGCAGTCCGGCTGACCAGACCCGCGAAGCGGGTCCTGCCAGTCTACGGGAGGCCCCGCATGCATGTTGGACAATGAACACAGACATATTTAGATTAGTTGTGGGCTGTACAGCATGTAATGCAAGACATTGCTCGTATGCAAAGAGATCAATACCCCTTACAAATAAAGTAAAAACAAAACTAAAGAAAACAACTAAAACTGTGCCAACTCTGGACCAGCGTGGCTTATTAAACTTGTGGCAACCCTCCGCATCCGTGGGGGCTGCTGCTGGCCAGGGAAACATTTCTTTGTGCGGCTGCGGAGGAGCACCTGAAGCAGGTAGCATTTTAAGTAGGGTTCTTAGATGCGTGTTTGTGGTTAGGACGGGCGCCACCCCGCAATCCGCTGAGGGCGAACAAGAGTTAACTGAAAGACAACATGGCGATGCTAAACAGTTCAGCATTCGAACGTCTGAGGGGGGTTCTGCAGAGTACTTGAGCCCGGCTGGGCATGTATTTCAGGGGGGGCTAAGAAAATGATGTGACGGAATGGCAGAGGCGGATGGCTATAAGCCGGACATGTGGGATAGGAGAAGGAGGCAGGTAGTCAAGCGGTGTAGGCATCCACCGAGTTAGCGGGGAGTTCAGGCTGGGTGTGGGGGAGGGAGAGTGAAAAGAGTAACTCACTGTTTGTGCGGTAGATGGCTCCGGGGTGGAGGGATTCTGTGTGCCACGGGACAAAGGAGCGATGATTTCGGTGTTCAGCTCTTGGTGTCATCTGTGTGAACGCGACTCAGCCTTCTAGCCAGGAGAGCACCGCCGAGGGATCCTCAAAAAAGTGCGTCTTGCCATCCCGGACCACTCTGAGGCGCGCTGGAAACAGCATGGCGTAGGCTAGATGGCGGTTGCGCAGCTGACGTTTGGCCTCTGAGAATTGTGCCCTCTTCTTCTGCACCTCGGCGGAGAAGTCGGGATAGACTGCCACATGTGCATCTCCAAGCGGAATGTTGCCCTTTTCCCGAGTAAGGCGCAGGATAGTGTCCCTGTCACGAAAATTTAGAGTTTCGCGATGAAGGTTCGCGGGGGGGCTCCAGGAGGAGGTGGCCGCGCCGCCAGCCGGTGCGCACGTTCCACTACAAAGGTGGAGGAGAAGGCCTCCCTGCCAAAGTTAGTTATCAGGAGGTTCTCCAGGAACGTTGGGGGGTTTGAGCCCTCCGCTTTTTCTGGAAGTCCCACGAAGCGGAGGTTACAGCGGCGCAGTCTGTTCTCCATTTCGTCCTGTTTACTGAGGACTGTGTTCAGCTGGTATTGCAATCTCTCCACACTGATTTGCAGTGGCGGGATTTCATCCTCAGTTTGGCCGATCCTGCGCTCCGTCTCAGACACTCTCTCCCGGAGCTTATGGATGTCTTGTCGGATAAGCGAGATATCCATCTTAACCTCTTCTATCTTGGAAGTGAGGGTAGTTTGGCAGACCGAGACCGCCTCTAGGATCCGAGCAGTGTCTCCGGATGTCTGGGCCTCTTCCCCTGATGTCGAGGGGGCGCCATCTTCAGTCGCCGGTTCCCGCTCCTCGTGGCGGTATTTGTCAAGTTTCCCGAGGGTGCCGGTGTTGCGTTTGGGTGGCGACATGGTAACGGGAGTCGACTGGATAGTTTGTGGTATCTGTAGCCGAGTTTAGAGGTGATTTAGCCCCGCAGGATGAGTTTTTAGGATGTTTGTAGCCGGAGCTCTCACGCCGCACACCTTACTCCATGAAGCTTCAGGCCACGCCCCCTTCAAAATTTAATTAACACATCGCCCAACACTCCCCGAACCCAAGTTACAGCTCCTCAATTATTAATCACCCAAACCCCCAGTATCAAGAACAGCCTTTCTCCCCTTTTATGAACTCACCCACCCCAAAATAGTTGGGGTAGGAATGTCTAAGTTCCTGCAAAAGTCCTGTAAGTCCCCTAGATGCTTCATTCTATAATTTCTACCATCTTTCGTAACATTTAAAGATACTGGAAAACCCCAACTATACTTCAAATTTGCCGCCCTCAATGTTTCCAATAAGGGTTTTAGTTGATGTCTCCTAGATAAAGTCCCTGCTGATAGGTCAGAGAAGACTTGGATTTCACTATTTTTGAATTTCACCGATTGGAGTTCTCTCAATTTACTCCAGATCTTTGCCTTGTCTTCGTATTGATGGAACTTGACGATGATATCTCTGGGGATGTCTTCTCTAACACTTGGGGGTTTTCTTATCCTATGAGGCTGATCGATCTTTAGCTCTTCGTCCACACTTCTACCTAGAAGGGGGTTAAAAATTTCTTTCATCACGATAAACAGGTCTTCTCCTCTCTGTTCCGGAACAGATGTAATTCTCAAGTTTTGCTGACGATTTTGATTTTCCTGTTCTTCAACTTTGTAGAGCATCTCCCGGTGATCTAGTTGGAGCTTTCTTATCTGGGTCTTTAAAGCTATATTTTCTGGTGCCTGTTGTTCTGACATTTCCTCCACTACTTCAACTCGTTTCAGGAGGTGGCCCATATCTGACCTTACATTAAGGATCTCTGATTTAATTGAGTTTTCTAATTTAGCGAACATGTCTTGCATCTCCATTTTCGTAGGAAGTGGGTCTGTACCCCCTACTTCCTCCAGGCTACATTCCAGATCCCTTTCCTGGGGAACCTCCCCCCTTTGAGCTCCCCCTTGGGTCCCTTTATTTTTTGCAGGATCTTTCTTTTTATCCTTAAAGCGGTTCTTCACACATTTTTTAAACTTAATCTCCGTGGCTTCTATATATAGCACCGAGTGCTATATGGACTTTTTTTTCCCCTAACTTACGATATATGTCCTTGCCTTTGTTCGGTCCCTGCGGCTGTGGGTGGGGACTTTGCGGGTATTTTCATAATTTCCTCTGTTAGCCGCACAGTCTCCTGGGATCTCGTGTCATTCATCCTAGGAGTCAGTGCGGAGAGCCGCCGTGAAATCTCGCGTGATTTCAACAGACGTGACGTCATTACGCCCGTCACGTCTCCTATCGATCTTCTTTTTGTTTTTGATTATCTCTGTTGCCATCACAACGGGGTGGGGCTTCCTACGACGCCGCCCATTGGGATGGCAACCTGAGCTCTTGACGGCGCTCCGATTTGTGTTTACTGCGCATGCGCGAGATTGGGGCTAGAACGGGCGGTGCATGCTGGTCAATCAGCAGCACCGTATCCCGGAAGAGGATGCCTGTGGGCCCACAGACAAGATGAAAACCGTTAACAGGAAAGTTTATAACTCTTTTTTATTGGAGAAAACTGAGAGCAGTGAGCTCTAATTCCGGAACAAGTAGGTTCGATATTTACATTTATTAAAAATCGTCAGTTTGCCAAAAAAAAATGTGGAGACAGTGAAACCCCGCTTTAACTCCCTGTTGCCTATTATCCATGTTCGGGCTTTTTAAGTTCACTTCTTTTAGATATTTTTGAATTGAACTTGAGTTAAGACTTGAGTTAATACTTTCTCTGGATTTTTTAGTCTCTGAAGATTTTTGAGAGCGACCTCTCATGTTCCACTCCACCCTGCTCACTTTCCCTTCTTTATTTCTGTATGTCCAGGGATAGACTATCCGCATCAAAGTAATCAAAAAATCATAAGATTCGCTCTCTATGTGCCCTTTTCATCCTACGGAACCCGCAGGGCTTAGTGCACACACACCTGCTCACATAGATCGCCTTAGATAATATCCCTTTAATTCAGACGTTTTCATAAACAACAATCGGGTCTTTCCAGCACAATTCAGCAGTTTTTAACAGTAGCCCTTCAGGGTAACGTCCCGGAAACTCTATTTGCACAGTCTTTTTATAAAACAATATAACATAAAGCAGGGTCTCAGCCATCGCTGGTCTACCTTGATCGCACCGCTGTATGCCTGGATTTGGTTCAGACCCTTCCTTGGCTTCCAGGGAGAGCGTGACCTCCGGTCTTCAGGGTGAATTGTTTCCTTGCTGCAGCTCCGACCGGTACTCCTGGGTCTTTATGTTCCTTTCCAGTGCAATAGTGCAGTAGCAGGGCAGTAGTGAGGCTGGAGCCGGGAAATCCAGAGCCGAGAGTAGAGCCCTGGAGATGGATGCAGGGAATGCGTAGCAGCGGGTAGGACGCCTCTCAGAGCGATCCCAATGCTTCCCCTCCGCACCGATCAGATGGTGTTGCAGCCGAACCACATGAGCTCAGGCTGCCTCCTCCGAAGCGCCCCCCACCGCCGCTCAGAAGAGGGGGTTCAGTAGGTCATCCACGGGCTCTTACCCCGCTCCGAACCCATCCCTTTCCTATCTTCTTCCTCCACTCTCCTCCACAGCGCCGCCGTCAGGCCCCTCCCCCAGCTCAAACACATCACATCCTGGCCCTCCTCTGCCAGTGTCATTTATACAGTAATAAGTGGCTATTTTTAGCACTGATCGCTGTATAAGTGTCACTGGTCCCAAAAAAAGTGTCAAAAGTGTCTGATCTGTCAGCCACAATGTCGCAATCCCACTAAAAAAAAAAAAATCGCTGAACACCGCCATTGCTAGTAAAAAAAAATTATAATAAAAATGGCATAAATCTATCTCCTATTTTGTAGATCAATATATGCTTATTGCAATTTTTTTTATTTTAACCATAAGTATGTAGAAGAATACATATTGGCCTAAACTGATGAAGAAATTTAATATTTTGGGATATTTATTATAGCGAAAAGTAAAAAATATTGTTTTTAAAAAAAAATTGTCAGTCTTTTTTGTTTATAGCATGTCATCTGCATCAGAGGTTCTGTGGGGTATTTTTGTGATTAGTGATTAGTTAGTCCGAGTGATTAGTTCTTCAGTATCCCATGTAGTTGGAAAAAAGGAAAAAAAATGACAGTTAGAAAAAACAGTAGGAAAAAACAAAAAAGTCAGTTGGAAAAAAACGACAGTTGGAAAAAATGGCTGATGGAAAAAAATGACAGTTGGACAAAAACAACAAAAAAAAGGCAGTTGGAAAAACCGACAAAAAAAAGCCAGTTGAAAAAAATGACAGAACAAATGACAAAAAACGACATTTGGAAAAAACAAAAAAAGACAGTTGGAAAAAACGATAGTTGGAAAAAATTACCAAAAAAGGACAGTTGGAAAAAAACGACAGTGTGAAAAAATTACAGCTGGAAAAAAATGAAACCCTCCCCCAAAAGCGTCAATTGGAAAAACGCAAAAAGAGTTGGAAAAAACGAGCAAAAGAAGTTTGAAAAAAAAATCGGAAAAAACAACAGTTGGAACACCAGTTGGAAAATAAATATGACAGTTGGTGTAGTATTGCAAAAATTTATATTAATGCTGATAGAACATGGGAATAATATGACTTGGACAATATAACTTTGAAAGGACTTTGATGTAAGGCAAATTACAGCATTCATAGCCAGCCTGCAGTAAACTAGAATGTACAAGGTCGCTATAATCTGACCAGTGGAACTCCTAAGGCTATTCAACTGAACCCTCACACCTGGCCAGTATGGGGCCTGAGAGGTAAAGAATTGGATGGACATCCTGTGTGATTATTTGCTCAAAGAAACTTAAGGTTGAGCCTTGGAGAAGAGTTAACTTAATATGACAAAATATGACAGCTGGAAACAAAATGACAAAATATGACAGTTGGAAAATCTGACAAAATATGACTGTTGAGAAAAAAGGCAAAATATGACTGTTGAGAAAAAAAGGCAATATGTTAGTTGAAAAAAAAAAAAGAAAATATGACAGTTGAAAAAAATGACAATATGTTAGTTGGAATAAAAGACAAGATAGGTCAGTTGGAGGAAAATGACTAAATATTACAGTTGGAAAAAATGAAAAAATATGACAGGTGGAAAAAATGACAGTTGGAAAAATGACAAAATAGGTCAGTTCGAAAAAATGACAAAATATGTCAGTTGGAAAAAAGGATAAAATATGACAGTTGGGAAAAATTACAGTTGGAAAAATGACAATATGAAAAAAGGGGAAAATCCCATATTTTGTCTTTTTTCTTTCAACTGTCATTTTTTGTAACTGTTATATTTTGTCATATTTTCCAACTCGTATTTTGTATTTTTTTCCAACTGTCATATTGTCATTTTCCCAAATTGTCTTTCAGGACAGCCCATGAGATAAAGGCACCTACTCCAACAGGAACAGGAAATGAATCACCAAGTACATCACCAAAGAAAGTCTCTGCTGAACTGGTCAGTTTTTGTGTTTCCTCGGGCCGGAGGAGATGCATTACCTGGAAACTGGGAGAGGGATGCCTCTGCTTTTCTACATATCCTTTTCTTCCACCCACACCTTTCCCTAAAAAGACAGTTAAAAAAATGACAGTTAGGGAAAAAACAATAGTTGGAAAAAAACAAAAACCATGAGCTGGAAAAAATTACAAAAAAGACAGTTGGATAAAACTACAAAAAATTAGGTGGAGAAATGAGTTGGGAAAAAATGACAAATTATGACAGTTGGAAAAAATGAAAAAATATGGGAGAAAAATCTAAAAATATAAAAGTTGGGGGGAAAATAACAAAATTTGACAGTTTGGGGAAAAAAATAACAAAATATGACAGTTGGGGGAAAAAATAACAAAATATGACAGTTGGGGGAAAAATGGCAAAACATGACAGTTGGAAAAAACTAAATCTGACAGTTGGAAAAAATGACAGTTGAAAAAACTACAAAAACAATAGTTGAAAAAAAAGTACAAAATAAAACATCAAAAAATATGACAGTTGGAAAAAATGGCAGAATATGACAGTTGGAAAAAATGACAGTTTGGAAAACAGGAAAAACATCAGTTGAGAAAAAAATGACAGCTGAAAAATATGACAGTTGGAAATAAAATGTCAAAATACGACAGTTGGAAACAAAATGACAAAATATGACAGTTGGAAGATATGAGAAAATATGACAGTTGGAAAAATGAAAATACGACAGTTGGAAAAAAATGACAAAATATGACAGTTGGAAACAAAATTACAAAATATGACAGTTGGAAAAATGAAAATATGACAGTTGGAAAAATGAAAATATGTCAGTTGGAAGAAATAAGAAAATATAACAGTTGTGAAAAAAATTATAAAAAAATTACAGTTGGAAAAATAACAATATGACAACTGGAAAAAAATGACCAAATATGACAGTTGGGAAAAATGACAATATGCCAGTTGGAAAAAATGAGTTGAAAAAAACCCAAAAGTTGGAAAGATTGGAAAAATCCTGGAAACTGGGAGTGGGAGGCCTCTGCTTTTCTGCATATCCTTTTCTTCCACCCACACCTTTACCTAAAAAGACAGTTGAAAAAAAATGACAGTTGGGGAAAAAACAAAAACCATGAGCTGGAAAAAAATTGACAAAAAAAGAGTTAGATAAAGCTACAAAAAATTAGGTGGAAAAACAGTTTGAAAAAAATGACAAAATAGGACAGTTGGGAAAAAAAAGAAAAAATATGGGAGAAAAATGTAAAAATATGACAATTGGGAGAAAAATTACAAAATATGACAGGTGGGAAAAAAATACAAAATATGACAGTTGGAAAAAAATATGACAGTTGGAAAAAATGACAAAATATGACAGTTTGAAAAAATGACAGTTGAAAGAAATGACAGTTGGAAGATACTAAAGTAAAAAAAAGACAAAAAAACAGTTGGAAAAAATGACTGAATATGACAATTGGAAATATGACTGAATATGACAGTTGGAAAAAATGATGGTTATCCACTTGCCGACCGGCTCACCCCGATATACGTAGGCAAAGTGGCACGGGTGCCCAAAACAACATACCTGTACGTCGCTGTGTCATCGGCGGCTAGCGGGTGTGTGGGTCCCGCCGGCAAGATGTCCGCCGGTGGCCCACGATCGTGCCATGGAGAGGCAGAACAGGGAGATGCCTAATGTAAACAAGGCATTTCCCTGTTCGGCCTAGCAACATGACAGGGATCTACTGCTCCCTTACATTGGGAGCAGTGATCTCTGTCATATTCTGGTGAGTCCATCCCTCCTACAGTTAGAGCACACCCAGGGAACACACTTAACCCCTTTATCGCCCCTAGTGTTTAACCCCTTCCCTGCCAGTGACATTTACACAGTAATCAGTGCATTTTTATAGCACTGATCGCTGTATAAATGCCAATTGTCCCAAAATAGTGTCAAAAGTGTCAGGTACTCCCCAAGGCCGAGATGCTGAGAGCAGCTCCCCTTGCAGCTGAGCGCACTCTACCCCTGCAAGTGGTACAGAGGGTATAGGGCACAGAGAGGCACGGGTCACCAGCAGGTAGATGGGACTTGCGTGAAGAGTTCCTGTATGGCTGATGTACCATGCAAGGGTGGACTTGGCACCGAGCTGGAATAGGAAGCCCGTCCAGGGCTCTAACACCATAGATCCAGAAGTAAAGACTGGAGCAGAGTCTTGAGGAGGAGGCCGAGGGTCAAACACAGAAAGTTCAGCAGAAGCAAGTCCATTAACATAAGCCGGGGTCATACACAGGAAGCAGGTAGTAGAAAGGTCCTTTAAGCAAGCCGGGGTCATACACAAGAAGCAGGTAGTATAAAAGTCCTTTAAGCAAGCTGGAGTCATACACAAGAAGCAGGTAGTATAAAAGTCCTTTAAGCAAGCTGGAGTCATACACAAGAAGCAGGTAGTAGAGGAGTCCTTAGGCAAGCCGAAGTCAAAGTACTGGAGAATAGGGATGAGCTGAACACCCCCCGGTTTGGTTCACACCAGAACCTGTGAATGGCCTGAAAGTTCGCACGAACTTTAGAACCTCATTAAAGTGTATGAGACTCGAACGTTCAAAATCAAAAGTGCTAATTTTAAAGGCTAATATGCAAGTTACTGTCCTAAAAAGGGTTTGGGGACCCGGGTCCTGCCCCAGGGGACATGTATCAATGCAAAAAAAAGTTTTTAAAAAGGCCGTTTTTTTCGGGAGCAGTGATTTTAATGATGCTTAAAGTGAAGAAACAAAAGTGAAATATTCCTTTAAATATCGTACCTGGGGGGTGTCTATAGTATGCCTTTAAAGTGGTGTGTGTTTCCCCTGCTTAGAACAGTCCCTGCACAAAATGACATTTTTAACCACTTAAATACAGGTCATTCCCCCCCCCCCCTTTCTTGCCCAGACCAATTTTTTGTCAGCGCTGTCGCATTTTGAATGACAATTGCGCAGTCGTGCAATGTTGTACCCAAACAAAATTGACGTCCTTTTTTCCCCACAAATAGAGCTTTCTTTTGGTGGTATTTGATCACCTCTGCGGTTTTTATTTTCTGCGCTATAAACAAAAGAAGAGCGACAATTTAGAAAAAAAACACAATATTTTTTACTTTTTGCTATAATAAATATCCCATTAAAAAAAAAAAATTATTTCCTCGGTTTAGGCCAATATGTATTCTTCTACATATTTTTGGTTAAAAAAAAAATCGTAATAAGCGAATATTGATTGGTTTTTACTAATAATGGCGGCAATCTGCGATTTTTTTTCGTGACTGCGACATTATGGCGGACACATCAGACACTTTTGACACTATTTTGGGACCATTCACATTTATACAGCGATCAGTGCTATAAAATTGCACCGATTACTGTGTAAATGTGACAGGCAGGGAAGGGGTTAACACTAGGTGGTGATCGAAGGGTTAACTGTGTTTGCTAGGGAGTGTTTCTAACTGTAGGGGGTGGGGACTCACAAGGGGAGGAGACCGATCGGTGTTCCCCTGTACTGGGAACACACCATTGGTCTTCTCTCCCCTGACAGGACGTGGATCTGTGTGTGACGTGGATCTGTGTGTGTTACCACGATTGCCCGGTAACCTACTCGGTTGCCGGGCAATCGCGGGTGCCCGGCGGACATCGCGGCAGCTGGGCACACGCACTGGGTCCCAAGCAACACGGCGGGCGCACCCCCTAGACGGCTGGGAAGCCCAGGACGGGAGATCCCATCTGTGGGCGTCATATTACTATTGGCGGGTAGGGAAGTGGTTAAAGGAATAAAAGTCATTTAAAACTGCTTGCGGCTTTAATGTAATGTCGGGTCCCGGCAATATGGATGAAAATCAGTGAGACAAATGGCATGGGTACACACGCCCCCCCCCCCCCCCCCCCCCCCCCCCCCGCTGCAGTCCATTACCAGGCCCTTTGGGTCTTGCATGGATATTAAAGGGAACCCTGCACCCAAATTAAAATAAGGAAAGGCGTGGGGCCCCCAGGCCCTATATACTCTGAACAGCAGTATACAGGTGGTGCAAACAAGACAGGGACTGTAGGTTTGTTGTTAAGTAGAATCTGTTTGTAATTTTTAACTGAACTGGTACATTTTTAAAGTGTAGCTCCAGCCAAAAAATCTATTTTTAAGCTTTTTGGAAAACATAGGGAAGGGTTATCACCCCTGTAACATTTGTTTTGCTGTCTGTGCACCTTTTCAGAAGATTTCACCTCACTTTCTGTCTCAATGACGAATGTTTTTTGAAAATTTGGGGTTTTTAGTGAAACAAGGATTGGTGATAAAGCATCAGTGAAGAGGAGACACGTTTTTCCCATATTAACTCTTATGCCCTGTACACACGGTCGGACTTTCCGATGGAATATGTGCGATCGGAGCTTGTTGTCGGAAATTCCGACCGTGTGTGGGCTCCATCAGACTTTTTCCATCGGAATTTCCGACACACAAAGTTTGAGCGCAGGCTATAAAATTTTCCGACAACAAAATCAGTTTGCGTAAATTCCGACCGTGTGTGGACAATTCCGACGCACAAGTGCCACGCATGCTCAGAATGAATTCAGAGACGGAACTGCTCGGTCTGGTAAAATTAGCGTTCGTAATGGATATAGCACTTTCATCACGCTGCAAAGTTTTAAATTGTCTAATGCAGCACACTCTCTTCTTCTTTATAATGCTAGAACAATGAAGTTGTTTTGCTGCTCATATTCACACAGAGTTCTCACAAACTTCGTTCTTTATTATTTCTCGTGATTTCATGAATATAATATTTTTATTTGTCACATCTACCGAAAAAAAAATATTTTTTATATTTATTTTGTATTGTTTTTTTTTTTTTTTTAAATCCAGATCTCCTGTTTATTTATTTATTTTTTTGGGTGATCTCCAGATGTGTTTTGGGTGTGCTTTGTGTGCCAAGTTACCACAACACCATTATTATCTTGTCTTTTTTAATCTCAAGGAGGTTGGTTGTTGTTGGTGTCTCTTGTTAATTTCACATTGTATTTGAAATGTACCTGCCTACTCACAAACAAACTGTCCTTTTTGAAGGAAAACACACATAGGCAAGTATAAGTAAAAAAAAACCTTTATTAAGGGGTCCTAACCAAATAAAGAGGGAGGCAACGCTGGAGAAACAGCAGAAATTGGCGAAGCCTTTGGCCCCCAGGGCACACATCAACTATTTTCAGGCAAAATTGGTGGCCTGAGGAGTCCTTATCTAAGGGAGTAAAATCTGGTCCAGAAGTCCAAGAGATCAGGAACAGCAGCAGATGACATACATGTCCCCAGGCTGTGGTCATACAAGAGCCTGCATCTTTTGTCAGACCAGACTGAACCCAGGCCGTCACTTTCTTGTCTTCCTTCCACGCTGTGCTGTGTTGGAGGTGAGGCAGGAGGAGGAGGATGATGCAACCCACACAGATGGGTATTGGGTGTGATTTTGGCCCTCAACCCCTTATTTAATGTTTTAAAAATGATTTCCTCACACATGAGGCGTTGGCCCTCCTCCATGTCCTGCAGTTTGGTGGCAGCCATGGAGGCAAAGGCCTCTTCACAAGTGGGGGTGGCTCTGAGGGACGCAGAAGCCTCCTGAATCAGTCTGAGCGCTGACTCCTCCACATTACTCCCCTTCCTAGGTCTTTTGTTTGGAAGGCGGAGGTGAGGAGCCTGTGATTGTGTGAGGCTCCTACTGGGCCCTGCCACCTCCTGGCTGCCACTTACCCCTCCTCCTCCTGGCTGCCACTAACCCCCGCCTCCTCCTGGCTGCCACATTCCACAGCCTCCTCCTGGCTGAGGTCTTCCTGTGTATGAAAAAATGGACATAGTTTTAGTTTTTTCTTCATCAATCACACACAATTTTCATCTCATGACTGTTGCAAATGGATTTGTCACAATTATTTTTGGTCACTACTGTCTATTGATATGTAAACGCCTTTATTAAATCAGCAATTAGTGATCAATAATAACATCTAGGAAGCATCATTTATGTTTTGCCAAGAAATCTGTAGAACAATGCTATACCTGACTCCAGCTGGGCTCCTCCACTTCATCCTGGCTGGAAGTCCCAGGTTGGACATCGGAAGTCTCAGCTGGGGTGGAAGATAGGGTGGAAGGAAGAGTGGAAGGAAGGGTTGAGAGGGATTCCCTGACTTCAGTCTGGTCTGACAGAAATCGCAGTCTCTCCTAGTACCACAGCCTGGGGACGTAAACGTCATCTGCTGCAGCTCCTGATCTCTGGGAATCCTGGACCTTCTTGGGCTCCCTAATATATGTGCTCCTCAGGCCACCAATTTTTGCTTTTAAATAGGGGATTGTTGCCGTGGGGACCACCGGCTTCACCAACTCCAGCAATTTCTCCAGCGCTGCCTGCCTCTTTTGTTTATGATTATAAAACGGTTTTTTGACCTGCCACAGACAGGGCAGCTCCCTGTATTTGTCTATGAACAGGGGGAGGAAGTTGTGATCATTGAAGCCATCCATTTTCTCTGCAAGACACAACACAAGACAAACCCTAATGTCAGGCTAAACTCTCCTAATCTCGTCCCAACATAGGCCTCAACCTATAAGCAGTATAGTTAAAATGGTACCTTCGTTATCGCGATCGGCGCTTCCGATACTCCTTCCTCCGCTCACAGATCGTACGTACGACGCACGTGTGTTACGCTTTATATAATCTGCACATGCGTGAAACTCAGCCTGCCCCTGACGTTCTTTCTAGTCTATTCCCTGCCCCTTCTCTTTCGGCGCAGTGGGGGAGAGCACATGGCAGAGAGACAACAGGTGCATGATAATTCCAGCGAGGAGGAGGAGGAGGAAAGCCCGGAGCCAGAAACGTCTGGATCCTGCAGGCGATTTAAGGCCTAAAATATGGCCTTTGTTGAGATGGTGGATATTGAAAAGGGCCGACTATGAAGGGAAGTATGGACCTTACCCCAACCCAAATGTGAGAAAGGCCAAGATCATGGCTAAAGTTGTGAAGAGTCTGCACTGGAATTTTGGGGTACGATGATCCAAGGATCAACTGAGGAAACGGTGGTTGGACCTCAAATTAAGGGAGCACGATCAGTATAAAAGGATCAGGAGGGTGCTGCAAAAAAGCAAGTAGTTGTCCTGTGTTCCTATTCTTTATTTTTATTATATTCATGCTGCTCCATGTGCTTTTCTTTACTGTTGTACAGTTTAAAATGGCAACTTTTATGTTCATGGGCACATTAAACGTACGTAGGAAACATTTTTCGTTCGGCCACTAAAATACGATGTTTTGGTCAGATGCAGTTTAATACCGTTTTTCTGGCCTACTTCGATTAAAAAAAGTTTGTTGTGTAGATGGGTTTGTAACTAAAATGAAATGCAAACTAGATTCTGTGTAAGGACAGGACACTCAGCACCTGTTTACACATCTGGACGCTGGAGCACTAGTGTGGGACAAAAGAACACCCTTTTTATTAGGGGGCCCACACAGGTACTCCAGTGGATACTATAGGGGTGTCTCCATCTGTGAAGCTTGCACAAAACAGGTAAGTATTCAAGCTTTAAATTCTTCAGCTTGGAACTCTGCCAAAACAGACAATTGTACCCCACTTCCAAGCAATGTTTCATATTCCTATTTCTGCCATCAAATATCTGTGTGCTAATTATACCTATTTTTGTTCACATAGGGGAGAAAAGACTCGGAGGACACCACTCATCAGAGGACACCAGGGACCCCCCACCTCAGGAAGAAGGGGAAATCCCCCAAACCTAACCGGAGGAGGGAGACGTAGAAATTGTCACCATAACAGATGAGTGTCTGCGACCACAGCCTCAGGTAAGAGATGTATGCCTGCATATTTATAATACATGGTGTTTTTTTTGTAGGTGATCGGGATGTTGTGGAAGAGGAATGTCATTTCACCAGTGAAAGTGCCCAGATCCTCATCGGGGAGATAATGGGGTGTAATAGAGATTTAGAAAACCTAAAGGAAAACAGCAATGATGTTCAAAACAAAATGAAGAACATCATTGATGTTTTAGGGAAAATCTAAAACACCCAGAAATCCCTACATTTCTTCAGCTTATTTTTCTTTGTTTGACTATTTTTTTTCGTATTTTAAAAGCCAAATTTTGAAGATGCACACAGTGTGTCAACATGTGCTATCTGCCATCATGGGATATCAATGTACGCGTTTTGTGGGTGCAACCCCTTCCTCGATAATAAAGAAGCTGAGAGGAAGGGGTTGCACCCACAAAACACGTCCATTGATCCCCCATGATGGCAGCTAGCACATGTTGACATTAGGCAATTTGTGTGCATCTTCTAAATTTGACTTTTACAGGGGTGACATCACCCCATCTGCTGAACGCAATATCAAACATAGTTTGTACATACTCATGTCTGATATTGCCTTCACTTTATAAAAGTTGAACTTTGTAAGTTCCAGAGTTGTGTATTGTTTTATGGGTTTAAACATGCCTGTTTTAACTATAAAAGGGCATTTATCATTAAAGTGACCTAAAAAATGTTATACAACAAACGTGTTGGTTTGTTCTAAAAACCTTTTATAAATGCACATGTGATTGTGCTTTGATTAAAAAGTATGATAATCAACAATGTGTGGCTTCTTCTTTCAATGCTCAAAAGCATTTTTGGGAGTAAAGTTGGTGTTTTCAGTGACAATGGGGGTTATTTACTAAAGGCAAATCCACTTTGCACTTCAATGCAGTTTCAGTGCAGTCTCAAGTGTACTTGGGTTGGTTCATTCTGTATTCTGGCCTCAGGCCCAACTGAGACAGCATAGTTCAAAGAATTTCTCCTTAAAAAGTTGTGGAGAACACAGCAAGACAGGATTATGTGATTGAGTTTATATTCCACCATGTGTATCGGTGTAAGAAATAGGAGGAACCGGCTGGCCATTATTCCAAATGTGCTTTTCATGACTCTTCTGGCTCTGGTTCTGGCCAGCTGGTAATTAAAAACCCTCTGGTCTGGGATAGGGGCCCTCATAGGGAATGGCCGCATAAGATGGTCCCCCAGCGCAAACACTTCATCCGCAATGAAGATGAATGGGAGTCCTTCTGCATTGTCTTCTGGAGGTGGCAAGCCTAAGCTGTCATTCTGGAGCTGCCTGTAGAACTCGGTCTGGGTGATGACTCCACCATCCGACATCCGGCCATTCATCCCCATGTCCATATACAGGAACTCGGAAGTATATAAAGAAATGTGATTTTGCGCTAACCATACAAATAAAAAAAATTTGTGCTGCTGCTCGTGTTAGTCCATAAATACAAAAGACCCAAAAAATAAATAGTAAATAGTGTAACCATCGTGCATCATATCTTAGTGTGTATTAAATATAAGTGATCCCGATAGTTATGACTACTATTGGTATACCACACTTAAAGCCATTTCAATCCGGCCAAAACTCATGAAAAACTTTATTACTATAGACATATATTTAAAAAATCGTGAAATTAATTTATTTTCCTATATTAGGAACATTTTAATCCTATACTCACACCACATGTTCAACAGTGAAACAAAACATGTTATTAATTACAATGTTACTTATGAAAATCAATCCGCAACAATGTAGTGAGCACCCTGAAACATATGTTGCTAGTAACAATGTTACTTGTGATGACTATCAATTCGCAACTATGTGGTGAACACCATACATATCCAAATTAGTGCTAAAAATGTTTATCAGTGGGACACTTATTCCCCTTGAACATCTTAGATGTAGAAACAATGATCAGTCCTTGATGGAAATATGCTAGGTTGATATTAGCACCAATCTTCTTTATAGAAAGAGACACACCGATATTCATCCTTTTCACAAATATGGTAAAAAAGGCCGCTTACCGGATCAGATGGATCTCAGGTTAGTGAGATCAGATGAGCATGTTGCATTAGCCTGCTGGTGTTCTGCTGAGAAAGTTCCGCTCGGCGTATAAGTTCCCCCCTCTACTGCGCCTGCGCAGTAGGTATCGGCGGAAATAGCCGAAGCAGAACAGCTGAAAATCAGCTGTACACGGCAGCTGTAAGAGGGCCGCTCGCCACGCTTCGGGCACGGCCTCGCTGCGCTCAGCACTTTTAGATTCCCCCTCTAGGTCCACTTGGATGGTGGGGAACAGGGCCGGATTAACATAGGGGCTGGTGGAGCTGCAGCTCCAGGCCCCTCCCTCAATATAGGCCCATGCCAGTGGCTTATTAATATCTGTGTGCCTTCCTGAAGGAAGAGGAGCCCTCTGTGCACACATGGAGGAGACAAGAGTTAGTCAGTGCAGCCGAGTCCTGTCTCTGTCAATGCCTGACTCCTATCACAGGATCTGTTACACTCACACAGATCCTCCTCAGTGTCTGGGGGAGGGGCGCTGATGTTCTAACCAGCAGGAGCCCGGGAGGAAGGACATTTCTCATGCTGTTATGATAAGGTCAGTACATTTGTTAGGGAGATGTGTAATTATTGTGCTGGGGGACAGACTGCTGCTCCCCCCCATGTAATGTGCTCTCTTGTGCCCACCATGTCATGTGCTGTACATTGCAGTGCCCCCCATGTCATGTTCTGTGTCCAGTATGTCATATGCTGTACATTGCAGTGCCCTCCATGTAATGTGCAGTGCCCACCATGTCATGTGCTGTGCATTGCATTGCCCTTCATGTGTTGTGCAGTACCCCTATGTCGTGCTGTGCCATTCAGTGCCCCCCATGTAATGTGCAGTGCCCACCATGTCATGTGCTGTGCCTTGCAATGCCCGCTATGTAATTTGCAGTGTCCATCATGTCATGTGCTGTGCCATGCAGTGATCCCACCATGTAATGTGCAGTGCCCACCATGTAATGCGCTGTGCCATGCAGTGCCCATCATGTCATGTGCAGTTCCCACCATGTCATGTGCTGTGCTGTGCCCATCCTGCCATGTGTTGTGCCCAGCATGTAGTGTGTTGTGCCCACTGTGTAATGTACTGTGCTGTTCAGCAGTGCCCACCATGTCATGTGCAGTTCCTAACATGTAATGTGCAGTTGCATTGCCCACCATGAAATCTGCTATGCCATGCAGGGCCCACCATGTAATGTGTTGTGCCCCCCATGTAATGTGCTGTGTCCAGTATGTCATATGCTGTACATTGCAGTGCCCTCCATGTAATGTGAAGTGCCCACCATGTCATGTGCTGTACATTTCAGTGCTCACTATGTAATGTGCAGTGCCCACCATGTCATGTGTTGTGCATTGCATTGCCCTTCATGTGATGTGCAGTGCCCCCTATGTCGTGCTGTGCCTTGCAGTGCCCACCATGTAATGTGAAGTGCCCACCATGTAATGTGCAGTGCCCACCATGTCATGTGATGTGCCATGCAGTGCCCACCATGTCATGCACTGTGCCCGCCATGTAATGTGCAGTGCCCACCATGTCATGTGATGTGCCATCCAATGCCCACCATGTCATGTGATGTGCCATCCAGTGCCCACCATGTCATGGGCTGTGCCATTCAGTGCCCCCCATGTAATGTGCAGTGCCCACCATGTCATATGCTGTGCCTTGCAATGCCCGCTATGTAATTTGCAGTGTCCACTATGTCATGTGCTGTGCCATGCAGTGATCCCACCATGTAATGTGCAGTGCCCACCATGTAATGCGCTGTGCCATGCAGTGCCCACCATGTCATGTGCAGTTCCCACCATGTTATGTGCTGTGCCCACCCTGCCATGTGTTGTGCCCAGCATGTAGTGTGTTGTGCCCACTGTGTAATGTACTGTGCTGTTCAGCAGTGCCCACTATGTCATGTGCAGTTCCTAACATGTAATGTGCAGTTGCATTGCCCACCATGAAATCTGCTATGCCATGCAGTGCACACCATGTAATGTGTTGTGCCCACCATGTAATGCGCTGTGCCCACCATGTAATGTGCTGTGCCCACCACGTCATGTGCTGTGCCATGCAGTGCCCACCATGTAATGCGCTGTACCCACCATGTAATGTACTGTGCCATGCAGTGCCCACCATGTAATGCGCTGTACCCACCATGTAATGTGCTGTGCCATGCAGTGCCCACCATGTCATGTGCAGTGCCCACCATGTAAATTGCTGTGCAGTGTCCACCATGTCATGAGCTGTGTTGTGCCCACCATGTCATGTGCTGTGTTATGCCCACCATGTCATGTGCTGCACCATGCAGGGCCTACCATGTAATGTGCTGTACATTGTCCACCATGGCATGTGCCGTGCAGTACCTACAATGGAATGGGCTGTGTGGGGCTCACCATGTCATGTGCTGTGTCCACCATTTAATGGGCTGTGCTCACAATGTAATGTGCTGTGTCGTGCAGTGCCCACCAATGTGCCCAATGGAATGTGGTGTGCAGGGCTCACCATGTCATGTGTGGTGTCCACCATTTAATGTGCTGTGCTCCCAATGTAATGTGCTGTGCTGTGTCGTGCAGTGCCCACCATGTCATGTGGTGTCATGCAGTACCCTCCTTATCATGTGCTGTGCAGTGCCCACCATGCCATGTGCAGTGCCCACCATATAATATGCTGTGCCCACCATATATTGTGCTGTTCAGTGCCCACTTGTAATGTGCAGTGCCCACCATGTAATGTGCTCAGCTGTGCCATGTGCTGTGCCCATCATATAAGGTCCTGTGCCCACCGTGTGCATGTGCTGTGTTGTGCCCACCATGCAATGTGCTGTGTTGTGCAGTACCAACCATGTCATGTGCTGTGCCCACCATATAATGAACTGTGCCTACCTTGTAATGTGCTGTATTAGGCAGTGCCAACTGTGTAATGTGCTGTGCCCACCATGTAACGTACTGTGCTTTGCTTACCATTAAATGTGCTGTATCCATGTATCCACCATGTAATCTGTTGAGCCAACCATGTAATGTACTGTGCTATCCCCCCCCCCGTGTTATGTACTATGCTGTGCCTCCCACAGACTCACCCCCTCACTCCCACCCCCCTCTCTCTTTCACCCCCATCACCCCCTCTCTCTTTCACCCCCATCACCACCTCTCTCTCTCATCCCCTCTCTTTCACCCTGTTCTCTCTCTCACCCCCTTCACCCCTTACCACCCTCTCTCTCTTTCACCCTCTCTCTATTCCCCTTTTTCTCACCCCCTCTCTCTTGTCCTCTCTCTCTCTCACCCCCTTTCTCTCTCTTTTCCCCTCCCTCTCATCCCTTCTTTTTCAACCCCCCATCTCGCTATCACCCCCCCCCCCCGCTCTCTCTCTTAACCACTCTCTCATACCCCTCTCTCTCTTTAATTTAAATTTAACAAAAATTGTTTGCGTTTTCATTTTATTTATTTCCATAAAAAGGCCCACCAAAATCCTTAGCACCAGGCCCATGTTGCTCTTAATCTGGCCCTGCCAGCAGGAGCCCGGGAGGAAGGACATCTCCCATGCTGTTATGATAAGGTCAGTACATTTGTTAGGGGGATGTTGTGTAATTATTGTGCTAGGGGACAGACTGCTGCTTCCCCCATATAATGTGCTCTCTTGTGCCCACCATGTCATGTGCATTGCAGTGTCCCCCATGTAATGTGCTGTGCCCACCATGTCATGTCATGTGCATTGCAGTGCCCCCCATGTAATGTGCAGTGCCCACCATGTCATGTCATGTGCATTGCAGTGCCCACTATGTAATGTGCTGTGCCCACCATGTCCTGCCATGTGCATTGCAGTGCCCACTATGTAAAGTGCTGTGCCCACCATGTCATATGCATTGCAGTGCCCCCCATGTAATATGCTGTGCCTACCATGTCATGTCATGTGCATTGCAGTACCCACTATGTAATGTGCTGTGCCCACCATGTCCTGTCATGTGCATTGCAGTGCCCACTATGTAAAGTGATGTGCCCACCATGTCATGTGCATTGCAGTGCCCCCCATGTAATGTTCTGTGCCCACCATGTCATGTCATGTGCCTTGCAGTGCCCCCATGTAATGTGCTGTGCCCACCATGTCATGTGCCTTGCAGTGCCCCCATGTAATGTGCTGTGCCCACCATGTCATGTGCCTTGCAGTGCCCCCATGTAATGTGCTGTGCCCACCATGTCATGTCATGTGCCTTGCAGTGCCCCCCATATAATGTGCTGTGCCCACCATGTCATGTCATGTGCCTTGCAGTGCCCCCCATGTAATGTGCTGTGCCCACCATGTCATATCATGTCATGTGCCTTGCAGTGCCCCCCATGTAATGTGCTGTGTCCAGTATGTCATTTGCTGTACATTGCAGTGCCCACCATGTAATGCGCTGTGCTGACCATGTCATGTGCTGTGCATTGCATTGCCCTTCGTGTGATGTGCAGTGCCCACTATGTCATGCTGTGCCTTGCAGTGCCCACCATGTCATGTGCAGTTCCTAACATGTAATGTGCAGTTGCATTTCCCACCATGAAACGTGCTATGCCATGCAGTGCCCACCATGTAATGTGTTGTGCCCACCATGTAATGTTATGTGCCATTCAGTGCCCACCATGTAATATGCTGTGCCCACCATGTCATGTCATGTGCCTTGCAGTGCCCCCCATGTAATGTGCTGTGTCCAGTATGTCATTTGCTGTACATTGCAGTGCCCACCATGTAATGTGCTGTGCCCACCATGTCATGTCATGTGCCTTGCAGTGCCCCCCATGTAATGTGCTGTGTCCAGTATGTCATTTGCTGTACATTGCAGTGCCCACCATGTAATGCGCTGTGCTGACCATGTCATATGCTGTGCATTGCATTGCCCTTCATGTGATGTGCAGTGCCACCATGTCATGTGCTGTGCCTTGCATTGCCCACCATGTAATGTACAGTGCCCACCATGTCATGTGATGTGCCATCCAGTGCCAACCATGTCATGTGCAATGCCCACCATGTCATGGCTGTGCCTTGCAATGCCCGCTATGTAATTTGCAGTGTCCACCATATCATGTACTGTGCCATACAGTGATCCCACCATGTAATGTGCAGTGCCCACCGTGTAATGTGCAGCGCCCACCTTGTCATGTGCACTTCCCACCATGTCATGTGCTATGCTGTGCCCACCCTGCCATGTTTCGTGCCCAGCATGTAGTGTGTTGTGCCCACTGTGTAATGAGCTGTGCTGTTTAACAGTGCCCACCATGTCATGTACAGTTCCTAACATGTAATGTGCAGTTGCATTTCCCACCATGAAACGTGCTATGCCATGCAGTGCCCACCATGTAATGTGTTGTGCCCACCATGTAATGTTATGTGCCATTTAGTGCCCATGTAATGCGCTGTGCCCACCACGTCATGTGCTGTGCCATGCAGTGCCCACCATGTAATGCACTGTACCCACCATGTAATGTGCTGTGTCATGCAGTGCCCACCATGTCATGTGCAGTGCCCATCATGTAAATTGCTGTGCAGTGCCCACCATGTCATGTGCTGTGTTGTGCCCACCATGTCATGTGCTGCACCATGCAGTGCCTACCATGTAATATGCTGTACTCACCATGTAATGTGCTGTACATTGTCCACCATGGCATGTGCCGTGCAGTACCCACAATGGAATGTGGTGTGCAGGGCTCAGCATGTCATGTGTGGTGTCCACCATTTAATGTGCTGTGCTCACAATGTACTGTGCTGTGCTGTGTCATGCAGTGCCCAACTTGTCATGTGCTGTGCAGTGCCCACCATGCTATGTGCAGTACCCACTATATAATGTGTTGTGCCCACCATATAATGTTCTGTGCAGTGCCCACTTGTAATGTCCAGTGCCCACCATGTAATGTGCTCAGCTGTGCCTGCCATGTCATGTGCTGTGCCCACCATATAAGGTCCTGTGCCCACTGTGTGCATGTGCTGTGCCCACCATGCAATGTGATGTGCTGTGCCCACCATATAATGTACTGTGCCTACCTTGTAATGTGCTGTATTGGGCAGTGCCAACCGCGTAATGTGCTGTGCTCGCCATTAAATGTGCTGTATCCATGTATCCACCATGTAATGTGTTGTGCCAACCATGTGATGTACTGTGCTATACCCCCCCCTCCCGTGTAATGTACTATGCTGTGCCCCCCACAAACTCACCCCCTCACTCCCACCCCCTTCTCTCTCTCTCATCCCCTCTCTTTCACCCTGTTCTCTCACTCACCCCCTTCACCCCCTTCTACCCTCTCTCTTTCACCCTCTCTCTATTCCCCTTTTTCTCACCTCTCTCTCTCTCACCCCCCCTTCTCTCTCTTTCCCCCTGTCTCTCTCTAATTTAAATTTAACAAATCATTGTTTGCGTTTTCATTTTATTTATTTTCATAAAAAGGCCCACCAACATCCTTAGCACCAGGCCCATGATGCTCTTAATCTGGGCCTGGTGGGAAAGGAACCTGGACCCAGGGCGCAGGCGCCGTGTACAGCTGATTGAAGCATTTGAGCTTCGGCTATCTCCGGCGGCTGAGAGTAGTATGTACTGCGCAGGCGCTGCGCCTGCGCAGTACAGGGGGGAACTTATCCGCCGAGGGAACATTCTCGGCAAGACACCGGCCTTAGATTATCACCTGGGCGTTTTCCTGGGAGATTTCCTCAGCCACTGTGCTCCAATTCACAGGCAGATCTGGGCGTTTTCCTGGGAGATTTCCTCAGCCACTGCGCTCCAATACACAGGCAGATCTATCCTCACTGATACAATGTATCCAGTTTCAAAATATTAGTTCATCCATACAGAAGATACACCTCAGTGGGAAAAAAACGAAAAGGATTCCATAGTGCAAATGTGTTTTATAGATTTATTCAAAATCTCTTTTACAGTCACATAACCAGCTCCCAGTATAACAGTGTTCAAAAACCTGATAATGCAAGATTTACAAAAGGTACAATTCAGGAATAATAAAGATACTAAACAAAATGAGATCGATAGGGGGTATAAAAACATTGTGCGAGAAATAGAACTAATAATACGCCCCGCGGATAAAGGGGGGGGGGAATTGTCCTTCTTAAGAAACAAGAGTATCTGGAGGAAATGGATCATTTGCTATCTGACAGGGAGACCTATACTATCCTGAGGCGTGACCCCACGGTGGGATATAGGAAGCAACTGAATGTGATAATTCAGGATGGCTTCAAAAAAGGGGTCACTAGTAAAAAAGAGATGGAGTTTTTGATACCACTGGCACCTAAAATGGCGATTATTTATTACTTACCAAAAATAGATAAGAACCCAGTGCGACCACCAGGCAGACCAATAGTGAGTGGTATAGACTCCCTCACTTCCAGAATAGGTAAATTTGTAGACTTTTTTCTACAACCGCTTGTAACTAAAACTCCAGCCTTTTTGAAGGATTCGTCACAAATTAATAATGAAATGTCACAATTAAGAGTAGATGATGATACCCTATTAGTGACTGCAGATGTCTCTTCACTTTATACCAACATAAGACATGATTTAGGATATTTGGCAGCCAGATATTTTATCGGTAAGAATGATTCCACTAAAGAGTCAACAAGAGACTTTGTTCTAAAGCTATTAAAATTTGCAATGGAACATAATTTCTTTTATTATAATGGCCAATATTTCCTACAGCGCACAGGCGTGGCTATGGGGGCCAAATCTGCCCCCAACCTCGCCAATTTATTTATGGCGTTGTGGGAAAATGACCATATATTTGCGTGGGAATGTCCCCAGCTACTTTTCTGGCGAAGGTTTAGTGATGACGCCCTTTTTCTGTGGAAGGGGGACGCAGAGTCATTGAAGTTTTTTATAGCAAAAGTTAATTCCACCAAATAGGGCATCAATTTCACGTATGAATATAGTATAACTTCAGTCAACTTTTTGGATCTTACGATCACTAAAAATGAGGGACGATTACTCACTAAAACGTTTTTTAAAACAACCAATAGGAATGGTTACATTCCTATTGGGAGCTGCCACCACCCAAATTGGCTGAAAGCTATACCTAAGGGCCAATTTCAGAGGGTGAGAAGAAATTGTTCCCAGATTGAAGAGTATCGAGATCAAGCAGGGGTTTTAAAAAAGCGTTTTGAAGATAAAGGATATAGGTCCGATATATTGGAAGACGAGCTGGTTAAAATAGCCAATATTGAGAGAGAACAACCTGAAACCTAAAACCAATGTGAAGGAAGGCATAAATAAAGATTTTGAGTGGGCCTTCATCACCACTTTTTCATCACAGTACAGGTGGGTCAACAAAGTTATGAAAAAGCATTGGAATATTTTAAGGGGAGATGAAATTCTGGGCCCTATCCTTCCTGCCAGACCTAATATTATATTCAGGAAAAAACAAACACTGAAAGATAAATTGGCACCAAGTACCATAGATTGTCCCCCTAAGATAAGTATGTTCGGGAATCTAAAAGGGTTTTTTCCCTGTAGGAGGTGTAAGGTATGCAAAACCTCCCAGACGATTAGAACCTCAACTTTCTCCTCTAATGTAACTACTAAAATATATGACATCAAGGATTTTATCACATGTAGCACAGTAGGAGTGGTCTACTTGTTAATATGCCCCTGTGGGTTACAATACGTGGGGCGGACCATCCGGGCCCTCAACATCAGAATAGGGAAACATTTAGGAAATATCAGGAGGGGTTTTGTAGGACATAGTGTTTCAAAACACTTTAGAATACATCACAACAGGAATACAGCACTTTTGAAAGTAATATCAATAGAAAAATATACCCCCCATTGGAGGGGAAGCAATATGAGAAGGTCCATCTCTCGCCGTGAAACCAGATGGATATATGACCTCCAATGTTATAGACCCCTAGGACTCAAGGTGGAGTGGGATATCAATTGCTACATTGATAATAGATAATGGGTGATAGTCTTCCTAGTTTCTAAAAAGAATTTCTAAAAAGAATTTTTTGAGAATTTCTAAAAAGAATTTTTTGAGAATTTGTATTGATCCTTTGTATTTTTATATGTTATTGAATATAATGTCAGGGGTATATGTAAAAGTTATATTAATCCTCTGCTAGGAGAGAATTTCTGGTTCCTTATGTGAAGTTCCTTTTTTCTGGTTACACTGCTGCATAACCATACAGAGGAGCTGATTAAAAGTGAGCTAGAGGATGATTAATAGTAATATATGTCATTTAAAGGTTGATATATGTATAATAAATGGAAGTGCGAATCAGGATCGCCCAATTATACATATGAAAGAAAAATATTTTTCTAATAAAAAGATTTGAAAAAAAAAAAAAAATTAAATTTTTAAAATTTTTCTAAATTTTTCTTGTTTTTGAGCGAATTTCTTTCTTCCCTATATAGTGGTGAAGAAAAGTAGTTGGTTTTGATATTTAAAGAGCAGTTTTTGAAGAAAAAATAACTTTATATCAAGTGACCACAGGAAGGGGATGTGGGAATGTCACCCCCTGTGTCTCCTGCCATATGAGTATAAAAACGTGATGTGTCAGCATTCAGTCATGTCTCTGTTCCCAGTGGAAGCCTGTTCAGGGGAAACGCGTCGGGTGGAGCTAGAGGCTGTGACGCCATCACGTTTGTCTGGTCTTTCTCCATGCAGTCAGCCAGTTTGCTCCCGCTCTGCATGTATGCTGATTTTTAGCAAATTTTTATCTGGTTCCCATTTTTTATGTTGTTTATGAGTTCCGTTTGGTGTATACTTGGGAGTTTTTTTTTATTTGTAGTTCCTGGTGTGCAGTGGAATGTTGCTGTGAACATTTGCAGTGGAAAGAATTGTTTTAAAGTGACTGTGAAAGAGATTTTGAATAAATCTATAAAACACATTTGCACTATGGAGCCCTTTTCGTTTTATTCCCACTGAGGCGTATCTTCTGTATGGATGAACTAATATTTTGAAACCGGATACATTGTATCAGTGAGGATAGATCTGCCTGTGTATTGGAACGCAGTGGCTGAGGAAATCTCCCAGGAAAACGCCCAGATCTGCCTGTGAATTGGAGCACAGTGGCTGAGGAAATCTCCCAGGAAAACGCCCAGGTGATAATCTAAGGCCGGCAGGCTAATGCAACATGCTCATCTGATCTCACTAACCTGAGATCCATCTGATCCGGTAAGCGGCCTTTTTTACCATATTTGTGAAAAGGAGGAATATCGGTGTGTCTCTTTCTATAAAGAAGATTGGTGCTAATATCAACCTAGCATATTTCCATCAAGGACTGATCATTGTTTCTACATCTAAGATGTTTAAGGGGAATAAGTGTCCCACTGATAAACATTTTTAGCACTAATTTGGATATGTATGGTGTTCACCACATTGTTGCGAATTGATAGTCACAAGTAACATTGTTACTAGCAACATATGTTTCAGGGTGCTCACTACATTGTTGCGGATTGATTTTCATAAGTAACATTGTAATTAATAACACATGTTTTGTTTCACTGTTGAACACGTGGTGTGAGTATAGGATTTAAATGTTCCTAATATAGGAAAATAAGTTAATTTCACGATTTTTTAAATATATGTCTATAGTAATAACGTTTTTCATGAGTTTTGGCCGGATTGAAATAGCTTTAAGTGTTGTATACCAATAGTAGTCATAACTATCAGGAACTCGGAAGTAGCTGACACCACCGCCAACATAACAATACTATTGAACCCCTTGTAATTATAATAGTATGACCCCGATTTGGGGGGGCGGGACGATGTGGACGTGTTTCCCATCAATTGCCCCTATGCAGTTGGGAAAGTCCCATCGCTGGGCAAAGTGGGAGGCCACAGTCTGCCATTCCTGTGGCGTGGAAGGAAACTGTGGAGTCAAACCAGAAAAAAAATTTGTCATTTTGCACATAAACATTGAAAGCAGGTTAGACACAAACATTCTTGGCCAACATCAGTATAACATTTATTTTATGGCGTATTTAAAGACAAAAATATAAAGGTCCACTTATCAGATTACTCACCCCCACTGATGGCTCATTATAAAAATTTTAGGGGGGGGAGATGTTTTGGACAGGTAACCCTCTCCACTTCATTGAGAGATGAATGCCTAAATAATGTGTATTACTTTGGCCAGCCCCTCCTTACTTACACTGTTGGCAGCCCACTGGACAGGTAAGAAGTGTCATATGACTACACACTGTACAAATTGGAGCACAATTTCTGCAATTACCTATCAAGATAATAATAGGATACAAAAACTTTTAAACAGTGCCATTTAAAAGTATTCAGGCAGGTCCTTTCACTACATGCTTTGGGGAATTCATCCATAAATCTGACCACAAAAGAGGTAGGTATAGTGTGTATGGGTTTGGCAAAGTCAGCAGATAGAGGATTGGTATTGGTTAAATTAGCAGTTGGGGGAAGGGTTCCAAATGAGTTTGGGAACCAAAAAAAATGTCTCTGCCACTCTGCCAAAATTTAAGGACACAAATAACATTTGTACACATTTTAGGGGGTGTTTAGGGTAAAGCACTACAATGGAGCTGACAAAATACATTGTTAAGTGACTAGGCGAGGTGGATATAGGCCCAGGAGAGCATGCTGGGGAGGCAAGTAAAGGCAAATATGCATGAAGGACAAAAAAACGTTTAAAAATTCCAGCATGCATGAGGACAAAGGGGACATTCACAGCATATTACAATCATGGTAATTAGGGAATGATGAAAGAAATACAATACATTATCAAACATTAAATACAATAAAATGTGATGTTAAAGGATAAATCTTACCTTCTGCAGGACCTGGATGATGGCAGAACAGGTCTCTGGGATCATGATCCCCAGAGCCTGGGGGGAGGTGCCTGTCGAGAACTTGAGGTCCTGCAGGCTTCTCCCCGTCGCCAAGTACCGCAACATGGCAACTAGCCTCTGCTCCGGAGTGATGGCTTGCCACATGCAGGTATCCTGCCTGCTGATATTATAAGGGGTCAGCAAAGCCAACAAACGGTGAAATACGGGGTCCGTCATCCGGAGAAAGTTCCTGAAATCGTCAGGATTTTTCTCACGGAGCAAAGGCATGTGACAGAATTGGTCACGCTGGAGCAACCAATTCTTGGTCCATGAACTCCTCCCCACCCTGTTCATGGACTGACCTTGTGTCAAAGTAAGAACTCCAACACCAAGCCCCCGCACAGCACGAACTCTACGATGAGTACGTACATGCAACATGGCTTCAAAACGGTTGGCTGGTTAGAATGAAGTAACAGAACGCACTGAAGAACAGCAAGGCCTGTGAAGAGCGACCTGAAAACCAGTAACAAACGGACAAGAACACACTGAATAAACCCATGGGAACTCGCTGCACACACTGAAGACCAGATACAAACCCACAAGCACAAACTGAACAGCAGAAAAACGATCTGAAAAAGCACGAATCGTCTCTCACCAAACTTTTACTAACACGAGATTAACAAAAGGAGCCCAAAGGGTGGAGCGCTTGATATTGAACTGCCCTTTTATAATCTCATCATACGTGGTGTACGTCACCGCGTTCTTGACGTTTGGAAATTCCGACAACTTTGTGCGACCGTGTGTATGCAAGACAAGTTTGAGCCAACATCCGTCAGAAAAAATCCGATAGATTCTGTTGTTGGAATGTCCGATCAATGTCCGATCGTGTGTACAGGGCATTACAGGAGAGAATTTCCCTTCCTAGGGGTAGATTTCATCTCACTTCCTGTTGTCTCCTTCCGTTTGCAAGTAGGAGTCACTTGTAAGTTGGATGTTTGAAAGTAGGGGTCTGCCCTTTATACCCGTATTTTCCGGACTATAAGGCGCACCGGATTATAAGGCGCACTGGCAATGATCGGCTGTTAATGGGGATATTTCCATATATAAGGCGCACCGGACTATAAGGCGCATTTAATGAAACAAAACTCTGATGCGGTACCGTAAGTCAAATTTTATTCAACTCTTTAGCAATAACCATAAAATGGTCTATAACAATAACTCTTAACACTGTTCAGTTAAATACAAAACCAGACACTAACATTTTCACTTTATTCTTCAATAACTCTTAACACTGTTCAGTTACCGGTGAATACCGTACAAAACCAGACACTCACTTCTTCACTTTATTCTTCTCCCGCAAATCCATCAAATTCTTCATCTTCAGTGTCTGAGTTTAACAATTGGGCCATTTCGGCATCAAGCACGCCCGTATCCCTCTCATCATTCTCATCAGTATCCGAGTCAGGCTCGTTGCTGTCATCGGTACCGGTACTTAGCTGTTCAGTGATAATTCCGGACTTCTTGAAAGCTCGGATTACACTGGTGACTGATACCTTCGTCCAGGCATCAACGATCCACTGGCAGATAGTGGCGTAACTCGCCCGGCGTTGCCTCCCTGTGTTGGTGAATGTGTGTTCGCCTTCTGTCATCCAATGCTCCCACGCAGCTCGCAATTTAACTTTAAATGACCTGTTGACACCTATATCTAGTGGCTGCAGTTCTTTGGTTAATCCACCCGGAATTATGGCAAGCTCCGAATTAGTTTTCTTCACTTGGGCTTTGACAGTATCTGTCAGATGGGCGCGCATGGAGTCACAGACCAATAGGGATGGAGATTTGTGGAAAAAGCCACCCGGTCTCTTGACGTAAACCTCTCTCAGCCACTCACTCATCTTCTCCTCGTCCATCCAGCCCTTCAGGTTAGCCTTGATGATGATGCCAACCGGGAACCTTTCTTTTGGCAGAGTCTTCCTCTTGAAAATTACCATGGGTGGTAGTTTCTGGCCATTAGCCTGGCAACCGAGAACTACAGTGAAGGATGACTTCTCGTTTCCTGTAGTGCGTATAGATACCGTACTGGTCCCTGTTCTCTCGACAGTACGGTTTACAGGGATATCAAAGGTAAGGGGGACCTCGTCCATGTTGGTGATGTGCTCTGGCCGGATCTTCTGTTCATTGATCTTGTTCTTGCAGTAGGTACGAAAAATGGCCAGCTTTTCTTCGTAATCCTTTGGCAGTTGCTGTGACATAGTGGTTCTTGTGCGGATAGAGAGATTCCGCCTTTTCATGAAACGGAAGCACCAAGAGGGATCTCCTCGAAAGCCGTTGATCTCCATGTCGCGTGCGATCGCTGTTGCTTTGAGTCGAATAGAGACAGTAGAGACACTTCTACCTGCGGTTCTCTGTTCAATAACCCACTGTTCAATTTTGTCCTCCAACTGTGGCCATCTTGCTTTGTTTCCTCGGAAACTCAGTTTGGTCTTCTTTACCTGGCGCAGGGCATCTTCTTGCTTCCTCCACTTCCGTACCATTGATTCATTAATGTTGAATTCTCTCGCAGCTACTCTATTTCCATGCTCTACTGCATGACTGATAGCCTTCAGTTTGAAATCCGCATCATAAGCATGTCTCTTAACAGGAGCCATTTTTGGGGCAGCTAGTACAGTATAGAAAATGAACGAATATATGTGCACGCCTCCTGACTACGATGGCCGTAATGCCCAATCCAAGAAGTGCAGCTTCATAGGATTACCAAAGCTAGGAAGCTGCACTGCTTGGATTGGGCATTACGGCCATCGTAGTCAGGAGGCGTGCACATATATTCGTTCATTTTCTATACTGTACTAGCTGCCCCAAAAATGGCTCCTGTTAAGAGACATGCTTATGATGCGGATTTCAAACTCATCGCTATCAGTCACGCAGTAGAACAACCTGAGAGAGGTTTACGGTACGTCTGTTTACGGTAAGAGACCGGGTGGCTTTTTCCACAAATCTCCATCCCTATTGATCTGTGACTCCATGCGCGCCCATCTGACAGATACTGTCAAAACCCAAGTGAAAAAAAACTAATACGGTGCTTGCCATCATTCCGGGTGCATTAACCAAAGAACTCCAGCGATGTCAACAGGTCATATATAAGGCGCACCGCATTATAAGGCGCACGGTCGATTTGTGAGAAAATTTAGGGCTTTTAAGTGCGCCTTATAGTCCGAAAAATACGGTACTTTGCAGAAATTGGGGCCTTAGGTGTTGGTTTTGCCACAACACTGTCCCTCACAGTTACTCTTGGTGGGCACAGGAACGGGCCGTGCTGTGAAATATTAGATCAAGAATTGTAATTTCATGCCATTGTTGAACAGTGGTAGAAAAATTGGGACCTTGGTGGTGGTGCCACAACACTGTAAGCCTTCACAGTAACTCTTGCTGGGCGCTGGAATGGGCCCTGCTGTGAAATATTATATCAAGAATTGTAATTACATGCACCTTTTGAACAGGGGCAGAAAAATTGGGCCTGTGGTGGTGTTACCACAACACTGTAAGCCCTCACAGTTACTCTTGGTGGGCGCAAGAATGGGCCCTGCTGTGAAATATTAGATCAAGAATTGTAATTACATGTCCCTGCTGAACAGGGGCAGAAAAATTGGGCCTTAGGCACTGGTGCCACAACACTGCAACCCCTCACAGATGCTTTAGTTGGAGCGCAGGAATGAGCCCTGCTGCAAAGTATTGCATCAAAAATTGTAATTATACGCCCCTGTTAAACAGGGGCTGAAAAATTGGGCCTTGGGCACTGGTGCCACAACACTGCAACCCCTCACAGATACTATAGTTGGAGCGCAGGAATGAGCCCTGCTGCAAAGTATTGCATCAAAAATTGTAATTACATGCCCCTGTTCAACAGGGGCAGAAAAATTGGGCCTTGGCCACTGGTGGCAGTGCCCAGAACCAAAAATGTTCTTACAAGCTATCAGCATGAAAATTGAGGAGTAAGAGGATTGTCACTCAGCATAACAGGATAGTCACTCAGCATCAGCATAGGCAGTCTTGAAGGGATCTCACATTTAAAAAAAAAAACAATCGGTTACATCAGCATCAGGTGCTTGGTAGCTGGTGATCCAGGACTCATTCATTTTTATGAAGGTCAGCCAATCGACCGATTCGGTGGACAGGCGCACCCTGTGATCGGCTACAAAGCCTCCAGCAGCACTGAATGTGCATTCTGAAAGAACGCTGGATGCAGGACAGTAGCTCAATTGCATATTGTGCAAGCTCTGGCCAGTGATCCATCCTCAAGACCCAGTAAACCAGGGGATTTTCGGTGGGAAAGGTGTCCAAGTCTGATCTTGCCCCTAGGTAATCCTGCACCATGTGAATCAGATGCTGGCGATGGTTGCTGGAACCGATCAGACCTTGGGGCTGCAGAACAAAAAATTGTCTGAATGTAGATACTTGCCAGCACACCAAGGATCAGCACAAGTTGTCGTCCAAACGGTTTAGTTTATTGCATGATCACAACACAAAGAGGTGCAACATTTCGAAGTCACGCAGAACCCCTTCATCAGGCATGTGAGGTCATCACATGCCTGACTAAGGGGTCCTGCATGACTCCGAAACGTTGAGCCTCTTTGTGTTGTGATCATGCAAGAAACTAAACAGTTTGGACACCACCTTGTGCTAATCCTTGATGTTTTGGCAAGTATCTACATTGTGACTTGAACCAGTATCCAGCTGGTTGTTGCTGCAGCACCCAACCAATAGAGCTTATACCAGGAACGTGTGCAATGGGAATATGAAACATTACTAAAAAATTGTCTGAACGCATTGGTCAGACGGCCACCTTCTCCACTGCTCCTTCTGTGACTGACCAAAGCCTCAGCAACACGTTGTCAAGGAGGATCAGGAAATTGTAACCTCCCAGGCTCTGGAAACACGTTGCACAAACCTTTCTGCAAGGCCTCCCGAAGATGTTTCATCCTCTGTTCCCTCTGCGATGGCAAGATAAGGTCTGCAACCTTACCCTTGTAACGTGGATCAAGGAAGGTTGCCAGCCAATAATCATCCCTCCCCTTGATACCACGAATACGAGGATCCTTCTGCAAGGCTTTGCAGGATCAGGGAGGCCATGCAGTGTAGGTTTGCTGATTCATTCGGTCCAGAGTCCTCTGGGTCACTAAGGACGACATGATCCGCAGCCACCTCCTCTCAGCCACGTACAAGTCCATGGGTTTCTTTGGACTGTAAATGATCCCTTGAAGACTGCTGCTGATGCTGAGTTCCAGGCTCCACCTTCATGCTGACACAATCCTCCTCTTCCTGTGTGATTGGCGGGCACGCAGGAACACTGTCTGGATAAAGGGGTCCTTGAGAGGTAAGGAAGTCCTCCTCTTCCTCCCTCTGTTCTGCCTCAAGTGCCCTGTCCATTATTCCACGCAGCGTGTGCTCCAACAGGTGGACAAGAGGGACAGTGTCACTGATGCATGCACTGTTACCATCCTTGTGGCCTCCTCAAATGGTGACAGGACAGTGCATGCATCCCTGATCATAGCCCACTGGCGTGGGGAAAAAAAAACAAGGTCCCCTGACCCTGTCTTGGTGCCATAGTCACATAGGTACTCATTGATTGCCCTTTGCTGCGTGTGCAGCCACTGCAGCAAGGCCAACGTTGAGTTCCACCAGGTGGGGATGTCACAGATTAGGCGGTTCTTGGGCAAGTTAAATTCCTTTTGGAGGTCAGCCAGCTGAGCACTGGCATTATATGACCTGCGGAAATGCACACAGACTTTCCTGGCCTGCCTCAGGACATCCTGTAAGCCCGGGTACCTGCCCAAGTACTGCTGCACCACCAAGTTAAGGACGTGAGCCAAACAGGGCACATGGGTCCGTTTTCCATGTCGGAGGGCAGAGAGGAGGTTGGTGCCATTGTCGCAAACCACCATACCTGGCTTAAGCTGGCGTGGCGTCAACCACCTCTGAACCTGCCCTTGCAGAGCTGACAGAATCTCTGCCCTAGTGTGGCTCCTGTCCCCCAAGCACACCAGCTCAAGCACCGCATGGCATCTTTTTGCCTGCGTGCTTGCGTAGCCCCTTGAAAGCCTACGGAGCACCGCTGGTTCCGAGGGCAAATTAACACAGGAAGAGGCCATGGAGGAAGAAGAAGAGGAGGGGTGGAGGAGAGAGGTGTGGCAGAATCACCAATAGTATAATTTTGGAGGCGTGGTGGTGGAACAACCTCTAACACTACTTCACCCTGTCCTGCATCTTTCCCAGCTGCCAGAAGTCACCCAGTGCGTGGTGAAAGATAGGTAACGTCCCTGTCCATGCCTGCTGGACCATGAATCAGCGGTAATATGCACCTTACCACTGACCGCCCTGTCCAGCGAGGCCAAGACATTGCCTTCCAAGTGCCGGAAGAGCGCGTTTGGGAACCTGCCACTGAGGAACCGCACATTCCACAAACTCATGGAAGGGGGCAGAGTCTACCAACTGAAAAGGCAGCAGTTTAAGTGCTAGCAATTTAGCCAAGCTAGCATTCAACTGCTGGGCATGTGGATGGCTGGAAGTGAACTTCTTTCCGGGGTGCAGCAGCTGGGGCAGGGTGAATTTTCCTTGTACAATCTGACGTTGGTGTACCGATAGCAGATTGCCCCCAAGTACTTGGCTGTGACACACCTAATTTTACACCTTCATTCCTCTCAGTGCAGGTTTCAGAGAGGACTGAAGGTATAGTGGGGTTGGAGATCCCAGCTGATGAGGAGCAAGGAGATGTCCGCTTTGTTCTTTGGTGTGGGTCTTTTAGGTACGCATGGCAGGTCGACATATGTCTGGTCAAGCATGTGGTGCCCAAGCGGGTGATGTTTTGGCCACGGGAGATACACTTGAGACATATGTTGCAAATAGCAGCGGTGAGATCTGATGCACTCATCTCAAAAAAGGCCCACACCAAAGAACTTTTGGAATAACGCACAGAGACAACATCTCCCTGCACATGCGGAGCTCTGCGGTGTGATGCAGTCGGTGTGCTGCCCTTAAGCTGGCACCTGGAGGGCATCCTGCTTCGTTGGAGATGTGCCTCCTCCTCCTCCTCTCTCCTATCAGGCACCCACGTGGAGTCAGTGACCTCATCATCCCCTCCCTCCTCATCACTGGAGCAAACCTGGCAGTATGCTGCAGCTGGGGGAACATGACTGCCAGATTGCTGTCCTTCTTGGGCACCCCCTCTCTCTGGGCTCACGTTACTGCCTTCCTCTAGCTGCTGCACAGTGGCACAGGCTGTGATTGCCTGATACCCAGCAGGGGTGAAGTTAGCTGGTGAGTGGCTGCACATTTAGAGCACTGGATTTAATCACCAAAGATTCAAGAGCACGAATATCACACAAAATTATTTGTTATGTGTAAATAAGGACTTTTATATATTTTTGCATTTGTTTGTGAAAAAAGTTTTTTCTATACATTTTTGCATTTGGCTGCACGTGTGCATTTTAACTGAAGGAATCTGCAATTGCGGTTGATCAATTACCTTGGCATTCCACCACCCCTTCCTCTCCCCCTCCCCCCTCACTTTCCCTTCCTCTCCCCCCCCCACCCCACCCCCCCACTCCACCCCCCCACTCCCCTCATTTCCCTTTTTTGAGATTGCAAGGGTGAAGTTATTTTACATAGGATGAACACTATGGTATTTATGATTCAATAGTCACATACTGAATATAATTTTGACTCTCCCACTTCACGTTTTAGTAAGTGTATTGAATATAGCATACTCACAGGATATCACAGGGTTTAGAGGAACAGCGCCACACCCTTCTCCTAAAAACTATCTAATCTAGCTGTCTCCATTTTATATGGTGACTGCATGTTGGGGGGCAGCAGTTCCAAACTTGTCTTTTAAACTTTTCACCATTTCCACTGCGCGGGTTTACTACTACATTTTCCAAAAAGTGATTTTAAGCAAAATTGGCCCAAATCGCACTTTTTGCCTAAAATCACTCGAAATCAAACTTTTTGCCCAAAATCGCCAAAACACATTTTGCCCAAAATCATCCAAACTTATGCTTTTATGGCCAATTTTGGGCATAAAGTGTGATTTTGGGCAAAGTGCGCATTTGGGCAAAAAGTGAGATTTTGGCTAATATCAAACACAGCCCAAAATCACACTATTATTAAATGGCATTAATGGCCCGTACACACGATCTGAATATCTTATGAAAACTGTCGTCTGAGGAAGAATCGGACAATTTTCGGATTGTGTGTACACTACTTTTGAGAGCCGATCATGACAGTTCATCCGAAATTATTCAAACCAGCGTGACTGATGGCGCCGGCGCACCATGACCGCTTGTCGGTGCTGGTGCGTATGCGCGCTTACAGGGACGCCCAGGCTGAAAGTGATGTCAGGGGTCAATTCCGACCCTTCACTTCCGGTGAATTAGAAGTTTTTAGGCTTTGTTGGTTATTAGCTTCTAGGTTGGGAGGCTGTTTTAGGTTATTTCTTCTATTTTCATGGTCGGTACTGCACAGTGGGGTTATGGTACATTGACTATGCATCCCATCACTGTTATACCGGCCTTCAGGCAAGCTTTATATGAGACCTATTGTCTTAGCACCTATATCTTATATATATCATTTTACTTCACCTCTCCTATCTTTGATTCAAAGCTTTATTTATTAAAATAAAATTAATAAAAAATAAAATATCAAAATAATGTGTATAACAACTAATAAAACCCTCATAATTATGCTTATCCCTTACTATAGTATCTCTCTGTTTAGACTAATATTAACAATACGCTATAATCATTGATCTTGGGGTTACCCACCCTATTTATGTGGATCATAATTCAATGCTATCATTGTTTTTGTAATTTAATTAAATTTTTAGATTGTTTTACTATCGCAATCTCGGCAACTATCATGATCCAATTTTCCCACTGGCCATTCTGTTTGGATCTGACTTCCAGCGGGAACTAACCCCAGTGAGTGTACTTTATGATGGGTGGATGACTGTACAGTGTTGCGTTCAAATAGGCCATTTTTTAGAGACCAGGTGAGCATATGTAGTTCATGCTGTCATTATACAAGAAGTAATGTAGAAAACCTCTTTTTACCTTTGTTAATGAACTGATAACTGTATGTTTGATATTATACTAATGACGTCTTATATAAAACTTAGATGAAATCGTAGATGTATGCGGTGCCCTGATAAAGCATTTTGCGAAACATGTTGGCCACCCCTGCATATCTACGTCTCTGATTTCATACATCAAGCATCAACTCACGGTCTAAAATATGTACCATGGCTGTTATTTTTAATGTGATACTATTTAATAAATTTATATTTTTTTAATGAATTGTGGTTTCTGGTGCTCACCTTAATAACAGACATACTATCTCCAAACAAAAATCCCACAATTTGAGAGAGCTTTGTCTTTCTTTTCTTCTTAACAATTACCAGGGATTGTGAGAACTGTTTCTGGAAACTGTCCAAGCATCATATTTATATATTCAGTTAAAAAAATGAAAACATGACAGTTGGAGAAAATATCGAAATATGACAGTTGAAAAAAATAACATGACAGTTGGAAAAAAGTCAAAATATGACAGCTGGAGAAAATGACAGTTGAAAACCCCCAAAAATGACAGTTGAAAAAAATGAAAATATGAGTTGAAAAAAAAGGATAAAATACGAGTTGAAAAAAATTACAAAATAGGACAGTTGGGGAAAATGTCAAAAATATGACATTTGGAAGAAATGACAATTGGGAAAACAGCAAACACGGCAGTTGAAGAAAAAGTTTGAAAAAAAAAATCAAATGACAGTTGGAAAAAAAAGACAAAATATGACAGTTGGAAAAACAGAAAACACAGCAGCTGAAAAAAACAGTTCGAAAAAATGTCAAAATATGACAGTTAGAAAAAATGACATTTTATCATTTTTTACAACAGTCAACAGTCATGCTTTATCATTTCTTCCTTCATTTTCATTTTTTTCAACTGTCTTTTTTTGCCAACTGACATTTTATCATTTTTACAACTGTCAGTTGGCAAAAAATACGTTAAAAAAATGAAAATGTGACGGCAGAAATAATAAATTGACAGCTGGAAAAAAAATGACAAAATATCAGTTGGAAAAATGATAAAATGACAGTTGGAGAAAATGGCAGTTGGAAAACCCCAAAAAATATGAGTTGGAAAAAAGTCAAAATATGACAGTTAGAAAAAAATGACAAATAATGACAATTGGAAAAACTGAAAAAAAAAAAAAAAGTTGGCGCTGGTTGGTGGGTCTCGCCATTTTCCCATCACTGTGGACTATAGTATTGCCACGCTCAGCATGCCCACATGAGCAGGTCATGGGTGGGGTCTCCAACCACCTGGTATCCTGGTGTGCGGTGTGGGCTTGCGGCGGGGCAGGGAAGCGGCCGCCTCCCCATCACAGCGTCATCTGTCAGTGTCCGTTTTGCATCTGGATGGCGTGACATCATACATCGCGCCTACCTGACGCAATTGTGAGGAGTACAAATAGACTCCTGGTTAAGTGTGGTTAAGCTGCTGAAGTCCCTGGGAGCCAACTGTCTACACAGCTGCAAACAGGTACAACTATGTTTATGCAGAGATACTAATAATGCAGTGTATTACATTGCCTTTAAAAGGTGCCATACTCCAGTCCTTGGGGGTGATATTTTCGTATATACAATTTACGCCCTTTTGTAGATTTATCATCCACGGTTGCGTCATTGCCTCGCCCCGCTCAGGAGTCTTCATATACACAGACCCAACAGCATATACAGGCAAGCAATTTTCTGCTATCATACTTATGGTAGGACAGTTTAACCACTTAAGCCCCGGACCATTTTGCTGGCCAAAGACCAGAGCACTTTTTGCGATTTGGGACTGTGTCGCTTTAACTAACAATTGTCGTGTGACTCCCAAAGAAAATTGACGTCCTTTTTTTCCCCACAAATAGAGCTTTCTTTTGGTGGTATTTGATCACCTCTGCGGTTTTTATTTTTTGCGCTAGAAACAAAAAAATAGCGTCAATTTTGAAAAAAAAAAAAAAGCATTCATTTTTTGCTATAATAAATATCCCCCAAAAAAATATAAAACACATTTTTTTCCTCAGTTTATGCCGATACGTATTCTTCTTCTACATTTAAAAAAAAAAAATAGATAATTAAACGCAATAAGCGTTTGATTGCTTTGCACAAAAATTATAGTGTCTACAAAATAGGGGATAGTTTTATGGCATTTTTATTTTTAATTTTTTTTTTTTTACTAGTAATGGCAGTGATCAGCGATTTTTATCGTGACTGCAACATTATGTCGGACACATCATACAATTTTGACACATTTTTGGGACCATTGGCATTAATACAGCGATCAATGCTAAAAAAATTGCACTGATTACTGTAAAATGTCACTGGCAGTGAAGATGTTAACCACTAGGTGGCGCTGTAGGGGTTAAGTGTGTCCTAGGGAGTGATTCTAACTGTGGGGGGAGGGGCTGTGTGTCACACATCACCGCTCCAGATTACAGGGAGCTGTGATCAGTGAGTGTGTCATTAGGCAGAACGGGGAGATGCTTGTTTACATTAGCATCACCCCGTTCTTCCTCACCGTGAGACAATCGTGGGTATCCCCGCAGACAGAGTTTGCGGGACCCACGATCCCGCTCACGGAGCTCCCGGCGCATGCAAGCCGCCTCTTAAAAGGGCAACGTACAGGTACGTTAATCTGCCTGTATGTGCCCTTCTGCCCGCAGTATATCTGCGTGAGGCGGTCGGGAAGCGGTTAAATTGATCTCTCTTTCGAAAACTATTTGGGGTTTTGTCTCTCTCTTTATCTCTATAGGGCTGTAGGTAGAGAACGTTAACTTTGGATATAGCCATATATTCGCAGCTGCATTTTGTTGGACACTATAGGTTCCCAGTCGTCCATTTAACAGAAACTCTCTAATCAAGAACATTTTTTGTTTATGAAATGTCCAAATAACCTGATTTAACTAAATATTCCTAGTGACATGCATTGTTATTGACATTTCATATCAGTATGTTTCAATAATTTCATAGGTAATATAGATTTTATAACGGTACATAAGCCATTCAATGGTACTTCTCTCCGTGGCGATCTGGTTTGATTGGCGTCTCTCCTTGGGAGGGCCTTGGTGCCTAATGACTTGGTCCGATATCATCTACTATAGATTGGTTTCTGAATCTCCCAAGCATTGGAGCCAGTGCCTGCTGGTTGAGAGTCTTCTGTCACCCATGTATGTATATATGTACTTGGTTCAATGTATTTTATGCACTTTCAAGTCTGAGATCTGTATAACTAAATTTATATATATATATATATATATATATATATATATATATATATATATATATATATATATATATATATATATATTTTTTTTTTTTTTATTAGAGAAGAATGTCCATGCATGCTCCTGAGGAGCTGTAAGGCAAAACATGTAGAATTTATGTGTGGAAAAAAACAAGTTAGACTTACCGGTAACTTGTTTTCCAGAAGTCTTTCAGGACAGCACCTGAGAGATAGTGACTCCTCTCACCGGACCATAGGAAACACCTTCTTCCTCCAGAACTTTAAAGGGAGGCACCTCCCTACCATACCTCAGTTGAAGAGAAAACCTCCGGCCCCAGCTGGAACACATATGTTAGTCACAGCATAGTATATTAAATACAATAGGGCGGGATTTTGCTTTCCAGAAAGACTCCTGGAAAACAAGTTACCAGTAAGTAACTTGGTTTTTTCCCAAGGCGTCTTTCAGGACAGCACCTGAGAGGATAACAGAGACTCACCCCCTTAGGGCGGGACAACAGCTTGCAGGACCTTTCTGCCAAATGTCTGATCATTAGCAGATGCGAGGTCCAGCCTGTAATGTTTCACGAATGTGTGAAAACTTGACCATGTTGCTGCCTTGCAAATTTGTTCAGGGGTGGCACCAGCTCTTTCTGCCCAAGTGGCTGCTAGTGCTCTTGTTGAGTGTGCACAAATTCCTGCTGGTGGAGACACAGCTGCATGCGAATAAGCCTCTGAAATGGATAGTTTCAGCCACCTTGCTAAAGAAACCTTAGAAGCCTGGCAACCCTTTCTGTTGTCCGAAAATAGCACAAACAGTGAATCTGAATGTCTAAAGAGCTTTGTTCTTTCCAAGTAACATAACAAAGTCCTTCTGACATCCAACATGTGGAAACAAGTCTCCTTCTCCCCTGCTGGGTTAGGGCAATAGGTTGGAAGTACAATGTCCTGAACCCGATTCCGTACTGAAGCTACCTTTGGTAAGAATTTCTGGTCTGTCCTAAGTATAATCCTATCTGGAAAAAATAGACAAATAGGGTTCCTTAATTGATAAAGTGTTAAGCTCACCGATCCTGCGTGCAGAGACAATGGCAATCAGAAACACAGACTTAAACGTGAGATATCCGAGTGGCGCTTCTTCCAAAGGCTCAAAGGGACTCTTTGTTAGAGACTGAAGGACTATCGACAGATCCCATTTAGGGAAAAAAAAAAACTTAAGTGGTGCTGGTCTGGATCTCGTAAGAGCTCTAAAGAATCTGGTTACCAACGGATTCGAGGCCACAGATTTTTCTAAGAACACTGCTAGCGCAGCAACCTGCCCCTTCAGGGTACTGCTAGCCCCTTGTCAGCTCCAACTTGTAAGAATTCTAGAATGGTAACAAGACTCCCTGGGTCCTGGGCAGATAAATTACACCATGTATTATAAACCTTCCAGACCTTGGAATAAATGTCCCTAGTCACTAGGGATGAGCCGAACACCCCCCCTGTTCGGTTCGCACCAGAACTTGCAAACAGGCAAAAAATTTGTTTAAACATGCGAGCACCGTTAAAGTCTATGGGACACGAACATGAATAATCAAAAGTGCTAATTTTAAAGGCTTATATGTAAGTTATTGTCATAAAAAGTGTTTGGGGACCTGGGTCCTGCTCCAGGAGACAAGGATCAATGCAAAAAAAAGTTTTAAAAACGGACGTTTTTTCGGGAGCAGTAATTTTAATAATGCTTAAAGTGAAACAGTAAAAGTGTAATATCCCTTTAAATTTCGTACCTGGGGGTTGTCTATAGTATGCCTGTAAAGGGGCGTTAATTCCGTTAATATTAAGGAAAATTCAGAAGGAAATGGTATCGGTCATCCTAACCACGCCCTTTTGGCCAAGAAGGGTCTGGTTTTCAACCGTTCTGGGAATAGCAGTCAAGCCTTATTGGCATCTGCCCCTCAGGCACGATTTACTATTACAAGGTCCCGTAAATCATCCAAAGGTAGCCACTTTGGCACTCATGTTCAACTCGAACATCGGCAGTTCGCCGAATAGCGAACAATTTGGGGTGTTCGTGGCAAATTCGAATGCCGCGGAACACCCTTTAAAAGTCTATGGGAGAACTCAAAAGTGCTACTTTTAAAGGCTTATATGCATGGTATTGTCATAAAAAGTGTTTGGGGACCTGGGTCCTGCCCCAGGGGACATGGATCAATGCAAAAAAAGTTTTAAAAATGTCAGTTTTTTGTGAGCAGTGATTTTAATAATGCTTAAAGTGAAATTGCTCTGCAATTCCTCTCGAGGGGGTGAAAAATAGCAGATTGTCTAAATAAGGAATTACTGCGATTCCTTGAAGACGAAGCGGAGCTAGGGCCTCTGCCATCACCTTGGTGAAAATTCGGGGTGCGGATGATAGCCAGAAAAGTAAGGCTCTGAATTGTAGATGCTGAATCCTGCCTTCCATCCTTACCGCCAACCTGAGATACCTCTGGGACTGGGACGAGATTGGAATATGCAGGTATGCATCTTTTAAATCCACTGACACCATGAAGCAACCTGGAGTCAGTAGATTTCTGACAGTGAAAATTGAGTCCATCTTGAACCTTCTGTATTTGATGGCTATGTTTAGTGGCTTTAGATTGAGAATTGAATCAAAATTTTCCTGTCGGCTTCTTTACCAGGAAGACATGAGAATAGAACCCCTCCTGCTGTTCTTTTAGTGGCACTGGGATTACTACACCCTGCTGCATCAGTTCCTCGAGAGAGGACTTCATGGCCAGGGCCCTTACTGGATCTCGAGGGGTTTTTGTTATTAGGAACCCTCCTGGGGGGCTTCTGAAAAACTCGAGAATATAGCCCTGCGAGAGAGTGGTCAGAATAAACTGATTTTAAGTTATCCCTGACCACTGCGGAAGAAACTCTCGTAATCTTCCGCCGACCCGCAGGGATGAGTCACTGCGATTTCTCGGTCTGTGAAGGAGGACAGAAGAGAATTCCGCCTTTACCCCTCGGACCGATTTTTCTTCCTCCCCTGAAACTTGCTCTCCTGCTCCTGAGCTTTTTTTAGGTTGAAAAAGACGTTTTGGGACCTACTTTTTGACCGAGAAGGACCTCTTTTTATCAACAGTTCTGTCTAGGATATTGTCACGGAACGTCCCACACGCCGCTTGAGTGCTTCCGTCAGTATACCACTTCCTTGTAGTATGGATAAAGATATTCCAACCGCTCTCAAGCATAAAACAAGGCGAGACTTGCTTAGATGCCATCATGGACAATTTTTATTTAGAATCAAAATGACAAGACTTTATATGCCGTTGGAACCTCCTCTAACAAACAACTGTAACCTAATTAACATGAGCTAGTTTACTAAATATCATTTACCCAGACTAGGTGACTATTCAATACACATTACCATAAAAATCAACACAGGGTTAACTAGAACAAACAACAATGTGTGGAATACCCTTAGAACCTATGGTAAGCCAGACTAAACTCATTTACATTAAACACATTATAGCAGAGAACAAGACAGGTTAGTTGGAGTTGATGACACCAGCATCTCCTCACAGTATGTGTCCCAACAGTATGAATCAGTCTTATCTGCAGGGGGCTGCTGGAGGAATCCCCCTCCCCTCTACAGGGACACACATCCCAAATGACCACAGCAAAGAGTCCACAACAGAATCAAACAACATACAATATATACATATATACACGACTGAGTCCGATTAGTACAGTTCAGACTGGATTTCTAATTCACCTCACAGAGTATTGTTCCCTTGAAAATCCAGGGCCCATAATCAAAAGGCAAGAGGCTTGCATTCAGTACTCTCCAACAGCCTCTGTCCCGGTAGGTCTGTCACAGATGTGATCTAGATCAGGGCCAAAAAGAAGGTCACCTGAAAAGGGAATACCACAAAGCTTGCTTTTTGAAGCTGTATCACCTGGCCAGGTTTTTAGCCATAAAGCTCTTCTTGCAGCATTTGTCAAAGCTGCTGACCTTGCCGACACTTTGATTGCTACAGCCAAAGCATCCGCAATATAAGCAACTGCCAAGATCAGGGTAGCAAAAGGAGTCTAAGATCTCCTGCTTAGGGGAATCTGCCACTATATGTGATCTAAGTTGGCTCATCCAGTATTCCAGATTCCTGGCTACACATGTTGTGGCCATTGCTGGCTTCAAATTGCTCATGATTGATTGCCATGATCTCTTAAGTAAAAGATCCCTGCGTTTGTCCATTGGATCCTTCAGAACCCCCATGTCTTCAAAAGACAGGTCTGTGGATCTTGAGACCTGGGAAAATGCAGCATCCAACCTGGGCACCTTATTCAACACCGCAGAAGGGTCCTCCTTGAATGGAAAATGCCTTTTGTGGGCTTTGGAAAAAAGGGTTTTCTCTCTGGATCTTGCCATTCCTTAGTAATGGCTTTAGAAATGACCGAATGGACCGGGAATGTTCGCCCCTTAGGTTCATTTAACCCCACATACATGCAGTCATGAAGAGATAATTCCTTATTTTCCTCACTTAAGCCAAGCGTAACATGAATAGCTTTAAGGGGGCTGTCTACCTCTTCTAGGGATAGCTTAAATTTGGAAGGGGCCACCTCAGCCTCTTCTTCCGAATCTTTAACAGAAGGAGCAGGGGACTGCTCTTCCCTGGTTGAAGGGTCTTCAAGTAAAGCTTCCACCACCGGGATAGAAAGGGAACCCTTGGAAGACTCAGAAGTGGATGGCTGACTAGCAGCTGGATTAACTAAAGAGTCACAAAAAGTTTGAATCGTGGCATATAGTTCCTTCTTTACAGAGGCAACCAGGTCATCACAAATTGAAGCCGATTCCTCCCTGACTAAAGAAGTGATGCAAGAAATGCACAGGGTTTTTTTCTAATTTTCTCCCATTTTGGCTCCGCAAGAAGGACATCTCTTTTTTGGGTCAGAGCTTTTAGCCTGTGAGAAAAGACAAAAAAGGGAAAAAAACCAGGGGACCTTTTAGTGAGACCCAGTCTCTGCTTCACAAGGATCACCCACAGGTGCACTAAGAAGAAACCAGTCAGCCTCTAGTGCCCAGACAGGCCCCATGCCACTGGGGGGGGGGGGGGGAGAAAAGAGATAGACCCAACACCAGGTAAAAGATAAAGGCAGACTTTAACCGCTGCTCCTACCTGAACTTTGCTGGCGCCTGTCCCCATCGCTGCAGACGCTGACTCCTTCATGTCTGGTGTGCAGCTTTCCAGTCGTGGCTTCACGTGCCGCTTCCAGACTCCCATAATGCATCTGCACCGGACCAGAAGCAGAAATAGGCGCCAGCTCCTGTCCTCCCTCCTTGCGTCCACGCCGGAAATTACGCTTTTGCTGACCCAGTGACCCGCTGTCATTTCCGGGGTGACCGCCGGCAAATATGGCGCGCGCGCCACCGAATCTTCGGCTCTCACCGAGCACTAGGGAGGAAAAGAGGAGCCTGATTGCTACCGCTGCTAAAACTTGGGTAGGCCGGGGGGACAGTGGGTCTCTAGAGGAGGAAAAAGAAGGAAGCCCCGTCTCTAAGGAGCACCCAAGAGATATTGACTCCCCTCCCAAAAGATGTTCCCTCTGGGCCAGAGGAAACACAAAAACTGAGGTATGGTAGGGAGGTGCCTCCCTTTAAAGTTCTGAAGGAAGAAGGTGTTTCCTATGGTCCGGTTGGAGGAGTCCTTATCTCTCAGGTGCTGTCATGAAAGACGCCTTGGGAAAATTGAATAAATAGATAGATATTGCATAGAGAAAAATGACAGATTGTGAATTCCTAATCGATAGGAATCACTATCTGTCTCCTCACGAAACAGGGATTTGTGTGTTTATACACGCATGTCCCTGGTCTGTCTCTCGTGCCCGCGATCGCTCGTGGCCGGCGGTCATCGGCCACGAGCATTAGCACCCCCCGAGTGCAGCGGGCGCATGTGCGCGCCTGCTATCCCGCTAAAAGGAGCTGTCGTATAGCTACGACGGCTCGCAGGATCGTGCCGACCTGCCGCAGTGACGCTGGCTGGTCGGCAAGCGGTTAACAAACTTGTGTCTTGATCACTATCAGTTTACATAGGTTTTACTTATGAGCACTGGGGGTATCTATCTTGTACCACAGTGGTTTCCTCTTCAAGGCTTCTCTGCACATGGGTAGAAACTCGGTTTCTCAAATGTTTTGAAGCATTTTTTTTTTAATGTCTAATCTTTGCGTTACTTCTTAGTGTGGAGTGTTGCTACAAATTTACATTTACAACCCTAAGACCATTTTGCATGTTATGCATTGTACTTATGCATTTTGGGTGGTGTTTATCCTGCATCCCACTGTTATACTACTTCCATGGTTTCATGTGTAGATTGTCTATATTACTGCATGTAGTGTGTGTGTGTGTGTGTGTGCGTGCGTGCGTGCATCCTTGTGCTACAACAAATGTTGGTACAGGGGTAGAATCATTTTTGCATGGGCAGCACAGTGGCTTGGTGGTTAAAACTTCTGCCTAGCAGCATTAGGGTCATCGGTTCAAATCCAACCATGACATCAGAGAGTCCTGCATGTTTTGCAAGTGGTGCTACAAGCCATGGCTAGCCAAGGCAGACCATTAGGGCAGCAACTTGGTTGCGTGCCTCCTCGGCCGCTGCACATAAAGCTCTGACAAATACAGCCAGCAGCAGCGCCTCTTCATCTTCAGCCATGGATGCGATAAGTGAGATGGTAGCGGCTGCAAGCATGAATACATGCATGTGCATGTACTCCAATTTTTAGAAAGAGGGGGGGCATTTGGAAGCTTGTTCGAGTGGATGTTTAGCATTCCCTAATATTCCTGAAGTATTGTAGTCATGTCAGCATTTTAGGCCAACACCCTACTGCTTAGTCATTTCAATTGGCAGTAGGTAAGACCAGTTAGACTTACTGCCAACTCTGTTTCCATGAGTCCTCCAGGACAGCCAGATCCTGGTTTAAAACTGACCAGTTCAGCAAAGAGACTTCCTTTTAAAGTCTACTTAGTGATGCGTCTCTGTTGGAGGAGCCGTCTATATCTCATGAGCTGTCCTGGAAGATTCATGGAAAACAGTTACCGGTACATCTAACTTCAGTTTCTCCAACTGTCATATTTTGTCTTCCACCCTCCCCATTCCCCCCTCCCATGTGTCAGCGACAACCTGACCAGCCAGGAAATTGATGGGACAGTTGAGCCTCCTCTGGAATACAATGACCACAAGTTGAATCCAATCCCAAGACTCCACACCAGCAACGATAGGGAAGGAAGAACATTCTGTTTGATAGAGCCAGAGAACGCAGGCACTAGAGAAGAGGGCCCATTCCAGGTGAATGCAAAATGTCCAAGAAAGCAGAAGACCTGTTTCATTTGGACAGAATTGCCTACTGCAGTGTTCTTGCATGGAACTGAACATACGGAACAGCCCACAACTTGCCTGCAAAAATGCAGAGTGGGCTGCTTGAAATTCAAAGGCTTCTGGACCGCTGCCAGAGTTCCTGTAGTTTATCCAATGGGAGGGAACACCTTGGCCTGCTACAAAATCGAGGACCAGCCCCAGACACTCCAAGCACTTGGATGGGTTCAACACAGACTTCCAGAGAGTCGGGACGCCCTCAAAGCATGGTGATCTTCCCATTGTTTAGCAGGGGCAAGCGAGACTCCACCTGCAGGAGCAAGTCGAGCAGGTAGCCGAGTACGGCAAGCAAAACGAAAGGCAGCACCACCACTTGGTAATGAGCGTCCACGCTTATGTCCCATGCGGATAGGAAAGTGAAGGTTAGCATCCTTGATGTCTATAGGCACCAGAAAAAAAAAATCTATCTAAATCGATGTAATGAATTTCAGTCTGAACTTAGGAACCCACACAGACATACAGGCCTTTGAGGTCCAGGATCGGGTAAACCCCATCCATCGTGGGAACTGCGAACAGATTGGTGTAGAAACCCCAGAATAACTCCACCTGACACCGGAACGACCACTTCTTGAAGGAGCAGAATCTGTACAGCCCCATATAGGGCCCGCAGACATGATGGCAAAAGCCTCAAATTGGAGGAAAAAAACCTGACTGGCGGCCAGGAATGAAATTCTAGTTTGTAGCCTCTCAGGTGAATAAGAAGGAAATTCTACCACGTGGCCAGACCTCAGTGAAGCCTCTGAGTGCAGTGAGAACAAAATCCAAAGCTACAGCAAAACGCCATCCCTGCTGTGGTCAGTAGTAGGAAGGAAAGAAAAAACCCAGCCTTGAGGAGCTGCATAACGTCCAAGGCAGTAACTCAGGGAATATACTTCTGGCAGGGACAACAAGCCTTGCAGGGGCCTGGTCATCAGCCACCACTCGAGCCACAATACCCACCGAGGTACACCCGTGAATAGAGAACTTGAGGGGGAGCAGCAGTAACAGGTCCTGTGCCAAGTTGTCAAGGTGTGCAGCGTAGGCAAACTCCCAACAGACCTACAGCATCCGTCGCTGGTCATAGCCCCAAGATATCCCTGTAGGACCATGGGGAAGAACGCAGGGCAAACAGAAGATGCATTTACTCCAACAGAGGGGCCACGAGGCTCAGCTGGCACCTCGAGGCAACAAGGCGGGTGTAAAACCACCTGCAGCCACCATCGATGGTCTTGACACGCCCACAGGCAGGCCAAAGGAAAAACATGGATGGGCCCCCCTCCCCAGGAAGGCAGTTGCCCACAGGCTGCCATAGATCTGTTGGCCAGGGAAACATGTCCCTGGTCCCAACAAACCAGTAGGAGGCACCAGCACAGCCCATCCATTTCCAGGGGCCCCCGGAGGGCTTCAGCCACCCTCCTGGAGAGAGGCAGGAAGGGGGTTAATGCCCTACTAGAAAAGGTGTAGCACAGCTCAGCCAGCACCAACCCCCTTAGCTCTGCCCACTGGCAAAAAGGTCCAGGCCACCAGGAAGAGCAGCCATGGCAGAGCAACATCTCTTTTTTTTTCTTCTTTTTAACAGTTTTGTATATAAAACAGCTGTCCCCAACAAAAATAACTGCTGGCAGAGGCCACAAAAAGATGGCCATCAGCTGCAAACACCCAATTGAGGCCTCTAGTGGCCAGGGTCCACCCCCCTGCCTTTGGAGGGCTCAAAAGACTTAGACATAAATACCATCACCGGTAAGTCTAACTAAGAGCCTTTCAGGACAACCATGGAGAGAGAGCACAGCTCCGCCCATTTTCCAGGAAGCACATGCAGCCTTTAAATCCCTCCTCTTCCACCATGGCCGCACAGAAAACCACCAAACAACCACGACAAATACTTAAACCACTTCTAAGATAACAGGGAGGGTAGTAACAGTTGTCCTGAAAGGCTGTTAGAAATACTGTCACCGGTAAGTCTTTCTCAACTTACCCTAGGGTGGGACCACCATCTGCAGCACCTTCCTACCGAAGGCTTGATCTGCAGAAGACAGCAGGTCCAACCTATAGTGTTGGAGAAATGTAGAGAATTTGGACTAGGTGGCAGCCTTGCATATTTGTTCAGGTGTAGCACCGCCCCTTTTGGCCCAGGAAACTGTCGATCTCGTAGAGCAAGCAGCTATACCTGAGGGGGGTACTTCTCCCCTAGCTTTGTTGGCCTCGGTGATTGCCCATTTAAGCCACCTACCCAGAGTGCTCTTAGAAGCCTTCTCTCCTTTACGGGGTCCTGAGAAGATTACAAAGAGCATTTGATTTCCTAAACCCTTTGTGACTGTTAGGTAACGTAGCAGGTATCTCCTTACATCCAGTGTATGGAAAGCTTCTCCTGGATTGGCAGGAGCTGAGGAGAAAGTGGGTAAAACTTTCTTGTGAATGGTGAAAAGTTGTGGAAACCTTGGGTAGAAATGCCAGGTCCGTCTGAAGTATTACCCGATCAGAAAAAACCTTCAGAGAGGGTTCTGTGACTGCCAAGGCCTGAAGCTCACTGACCCTTCTGGCTGACGTGATGGCTACCAGAAAAATTGTTTTAAGAACTTAATTTAAGGATGCTTCGTGTAGAGGTTCAAACAGAGCTTCTGTGGGACCCTGCAAAACAATAGATAGATCCCAACTGGGAAAAACTTTAAGGGCTACCGGCCTATTACGTGCAAGTGCCCTAAGATATCTCAAAATTAACACCTCTTTGGACAAAGTCTTTTATATATAAAAAAAAAAAAAAAAAAAAAAAAAATGAAAGAGCCGCCACCTGGGTTTTAACCACTTGCCGACTGCCTCACGCATATATACGTGAGCAGAATGGCACAGGCAGGCAAAATCACGTACCTATACGTGATTGCCTTGCCGCGGGCGGGGGGTCCGATCGGACCCCCCCGGTGCCAGCGGCGGTCGGCATTTGTCTGGGAGCGTTGAGAGGCGAGGGGGAGGCCATCCGATCGTGGCCCCCCCCTCGCGATCGCTCCCAGCCAATGGGAAACATCCCCTGCCTGTGTATAGTACACACAGGCAGAGGATGTGATGTCATCTCTCCTCGGCTCGGCAGTTTCCGTTCCGGCGCCGAGGAGAGAAGACATGTGAGTGCACAACACACACAGTGTAGAACATGCCAGGCACACATTACACCCCCGATCTCCCCCCAATCACCCCTCCCCCCTCCCTGTCACACTGACACCAAGCAGTATTTTTTTTTTCTGATTACTGCATGGTGTCAGTTTGTGACAGTTAGAAGTGGTAGGGCAGTGAGTGTTAGCCCCCTGTAGGTCTAGGATACCCCCTAACAAAGTTTTAACCCCTTGATCACCCCCCGTCACCAGTGTCACTAAGCGATCATTTTTCTGATCGCTGTATTAGTGTCGCCGGTGATGCTAGTTAGGGAGGTAAATATTTAGGTTCACCGTCAGCGTTTTATAGCGACAGGGACCCCCATATACTATCTAATAAATGTTTTAACCCCTTGATTGCCCCCTAGTTAACCCTTTCACCACTGATCACCGTATAACCATTACGGTTGATGCTGGTTAGTTTGTTTATTTTTTATAGTGTCAGGGCACCCGCCGTTTATTACCGAATAAAGGTTTAGCCCCCTGATCGCCTGGCGGTGATATGCGTCGCCCCAGGCAGCGTCAGATTAGCGCCAGTACCGCTAACACCCACGCACGCAGCATACGCATCCCGTAGTGGTATAGTATCTGAACAGATCAATATCTGATCCGATCAGATCTATACTGGCGTCCCCAGCAGTTTAGGGTTCCCAAAAACGCAGTGTTAGTGGGATCAGCTCAGATACCCGCTAGCACCTGCGTTTCGCCCCTCCGCCCGGCCCAGCCCACCCAAGTGCAGTATCGATCGATCACTGTCACTTACAGAACACTAAACGCATAACTGCAGTGTTCGCAGAGTCAGGCCTGATCCCTGCGATCGCTAACAGTTTTTTTGGTAGCGTTTTGGTGAACTGGCAAGCACCAGCGCCCTAGTACAACCCGGTCGTAGTCAAACCAGCACTGCAGTAACACTTGGTGACATGGCGAGTCCCATAAGTGCAGTTCAAGCTGGTGAGGTGGCATGCACAAGTAGTGTCCCGCTGCCACCAAAAAGACAAACACAGGCCCGTCGTGCCCATAATGCCCTTCCTGCTGCATTCGCCAATCCTAATTGGGAACCCACCGCTTCTGCAGCGCCCGTACTTCCCCCATTCACATCCCCAACCAAATGCAGTCGGCTGCATGAGAGGCATTTTTATGTCCTCCCGAGTACCCCTACCCAACGAACACCCCAAAAAAAGATGTGTCTGCAGCAAGCGCAGATATAGGCGTGACACCCGCTATTATTGTCCCTCCTGCCCTGATAATCCTGGTCTTTGCATTAAATGAATGTTTTGAACGCTACCATTCACTAGTTGAGTATTAGCGTAGGGTACAGCATTGCACAGACTAGGCACACTTTCACAGGGTCTCCCAAGATGCCATCGCATTTTGAGACCCGAACCTGGAACCGGTTACAGTTACAAAAAAAAAAATTAAAGGAACAGTTTAAAAAGATAAAAAAGCACCCCTGTCCCCCCTGCTCTCGCGCTAAGGCGAACGCAAGCGTCGGTCTGGCGTCAAATGTAAACAGCAATTGCACCATGCATGTGAGGGATCACCGTGAAGGTCAGATCGAGGGCAGTAATTTTAGCAGTAGACCTCCTCTGTAAATCTAAAGTGGTAACCTGTAAAGGCTTTTAAAAATGTATTTAGTTTGTCGCCACTGCACGTTTGTGCGCAATTTTAAAGCATGTCATGTTTGGTATCCATGTACTCGGCCTAAGATCATCTTTTTTATTTCATCAAACATTTGGGCAATATAGTGTGTTTTAGTGCATTCAAATTAAAAAAAAAGTGTGTTTTTTCCCCAAAAAATGCGTTTGAAAAATCGCTGTGCAAATGCTGTGTGAAAAAAAAATGAAACACCCACCATTTTAATCTGTAGGGCATTTGCTTTAAAAAAAAAGAGAGATATAATGTGTGGGGGTTCAAAGTAATTTTCTTGCAAAAAAAATAATTTTTTCATGTAATCAAAAAGTGTCAGAAAGGGCTTCAAGTGGTCTTCAAGTGGCCCCCGAAACTGTGATAGGCAGTGAAGAGTGAAATCAAAAATTTACACCCTTAGAAATCCTGAAGGCGGTGATTGGTTTTCGGGGCCCCGTACGCGGCTAGGCTCCCAAAAAGTCCTACACATGTGGTATCCCCGTACTCAGGAGAAGTAGCTAAAATATATTTTGGGGTGCAATTCCACATATGCCCATGGCCTGTGTGAGCAATATATCATTTAGTGACAACTTTTTGTAATTTTTTTTTTTTTTGTCATTATTCAATCACTTGGGACAAAAAAAAAAAAAAAATGAATATTCAATGGGCTCAACATGCCTCTCAGCAATTTCCTTGGGGTGTCTACTTTCCAAAATGGGGTCATTTGTGGTGGTTTTGTACTGCCCTGCCATTTTAGCACCTCAAGAAACGACATAGGCAGTCATAAATTAAAGGCTGTGTAAATTCCAGAAAATGTACCCTAGTTTGTAGGCGCTATAACTTTTGCGCAAACCAATAAATATACACCTAGACAGTTTTTTTTACCAAAGACATGTGCCCGAATACATTTTGGCCTAAATGTATGACTAAAATTAAGTTTATTGGATTTTTTTTAAAACAAAAAGTAGAAAATATCATTTTTTTTTTTCAAAATTTTCGGTCTTTTTCCGTGTATAGCGCAAAAAATAAAAAAAACGGCAGAGGTGATCAAATACCATCAAAAGAAAGCTCTTTTTGTGGGAAGAAAAGGACGCAAATTTCGTTTGGGTACAGCATTGCATGACCGCGCAATTAGCAGTTAAAGCGACGCAGTGCCAAATTGTAAAAAGTGCTCTGGTCAGGAAGGGGGTAAATCCTTCCGGGGCTGAAGTGGTTAAGGGTGCTGGCTGCCAGCCTCTTCTCCATTCCGTAATGGAGGAATTCTAAAACTGAAATTATACCCTTTACCTGGAAGCCTTTAGTAGAGCATATATATCGGGTATATGGCCCGAGTTACTTCCTTTCTACTGGAGAGTAGGCTCTTCACTAGTTTTTCTGACAGTCCCTTGGCTTTTAGGAGGTCTTCTTCAGAAACCAAGCGGTTAGTTGTAGCCAGCCTGCTTCCGGATGGTTCAGGGACCCCGGAATTAGTAGGTTCTTTCTGGATGGTAACCTCAAGGGAGGTTTTGCAGCCAGATTTAGTAAAGTCGTGAACCAGGGCATTTTTGGCCAGAAGGGAGTGACCAGGATCAGATTAGTATTTTCCTCCCTAAACTTCCTGAGGACCAGCGGTATTAGAGGGAAAGGGGGGAAAAGCATAGCACAGCTGGTAATGCCAGGGATGGGCAAAAGCATCTATGCCTACGGCCCGATCTTCCCAGTGGAGTGAGAAAAACATCTGTACTTTTGAGTTCTGCTGGCTCGCAAACAGATCTATTTGAGGTTGTCCCCATACTTTGGTGACCATCAAGAAGACTTCTTGGTTCAGACTCCACACTGCTTCTACCACTCTTCTTCTGGTTAGTAGGTCTGCTAACAGATTCTGGGATCCCTTTAGATGGACCGCTGACAGAGGGGCCACATTTCTCTCTCCCCAAGTAAGCAGCTGACTGGCTAGTGGTAAAAGATTGGGTGCAAAAACATATATTATATATAAATCAGGCAAACGTGTGTGAGAGCAACACTTGTGACAACAAAATACACCATAAATATAGTGTCAAAACAGTCCAAGAAAGATGTAAATGTGAATAAAATTAAATATTGTAGAGAGTCTATGTGTATTATCTCTCCAACACCGTGCCTTCCTAAACTGCAGTGCGATTTAATCTTGCAAAAACCAAAAGTGCTTCACCCGAAGTGTCAAATCTGCTCACCAGATATCTTTGGCCACTAGGTGACCACCAGGCATACAGTAGAGGGAAACCTTCCTCAAATAGCTAGAACCTTCCAGGCCATATACAGCTCCAATCGACTGTTTCCAGAAATCAATCAAGCTTCAATTAAGTCATACATGATGAATGGCAATTCGTCAAACTGTTACACTCTGAAGAGTAAATCCACAGCTTCTTATCCTTAAATCTGTAAAAATGTAAAATACAGCGGATCGCAGCACAGCTGGGGGATGAGGCAGGGGCCAGTCCGTCACTCGGTGTGTGAAGCAGGAAGCGCGGCGTGCGTCTCAGCTGGATGTGGAAGTAAAAGCTCCTGTATCAAGCCACAATTTCAATGCATTTTGTGCTGAGGCGCACGTCATCAGGAAAATGGAAGCTGGCTAGCTACAAGAGTCCTTTGCTCCGGGTTCCTTCCTGTTTTAAGACATAAGCTACCGCTGTTGTATTTTCTGAGTGCACTTGCACATGTTGCCCCCTGACTGCCTGTTGAAAGGCTAGGAGTCTGAGAAAAATGGCCTTCAGTTCCCACCAATTTGAGGACTTCCGGGCTTCTGCTTTGGACCAGGCACCCTGAGGAGGTCTGGCCGTCCAACTAAACTCCAACACCAAGCACATCCGTCATTAGATGTTCGTCTAGGTGAAAAAAACCCAGGGGAGACCTCTTGCTAGGTTGGTCAAATCCCACCACCACCAGAGAGCTCGTTTTACGTTTGAGGTGAGGCAGATTTGGTTTTCTAGAGGCTCTTGGTGTGACCATCTTTGTAGGACGTTCATCTGGAGAGGCCGGGAATGTAGTCTAGCCCACTGTATGGCTGGAATGGATGCCGTGAGAAGTCCCAAAACTGCCATGGCTGACCGGACTAAAACAGAAATTGGTTTGAATCTGCCACACTGCAGATTGGACTTTCTCTATCTTCTCCTGTGGGAGGAAAACTTTCTGAAGCACAGAGTTTACTTTATAGCCCAGGAACTTCATCTCCTGTGCTGGCTCTGAACTAGATTTTTCTAAATTTAGGAGCCAACCTAGGTTCTTGAGGTGAGCCTGAGCCACCTGCAGATTTGTCAGAACCTGGCCTTTGGAATCTGCAAAGAATAATAGATTGTCCAGATACAGGACGACCGATATTCCTCTTAGCTTCAAAGGCTCCAGAGCTTCTATTACTTTTGTAAAGCTCCTGGGGGAGGATGAAAGTCCGAACGGCAGGGCTCTGAATTTGAGATGCCATATTGAACTCCCCACGTTGAGAGCTAGACAGACACCGTTGGGAAGCTTGAGCTATCGGGATGTGCAAATAAGCGTCCCTTATAGCTAGGGATGCCATAAAGCAATCTGGGGTCAGCAACTTCATTATTGACTAGATCGTGTCCATCCGAAAAGGTTTGTAACAAATCGATTTGTTCAGAATCTTCAAGTTCAGTATCAACCGATACTTTCCCAAGGGTTTTTTCACTAGGAAGATATGAGAATAGAAGCCCTGACCTTCCTGATGTATTGGGACTTGGATAATGACTTCCTGTTGAATCAGAATCTGAAGCAGGTTCGTAATTACGGAAGCTTTTTTCCCCTCTTTCGGGAAAGATTTGCGATATAAAAGCTGCTTGGGGGGGGTTCCGAAAACTCCAAACTGTACCCCCACTGGGATGAGATTGTCACTTATTCTTAGAGGGCTGGTCAGAGGGGTTCTGAAGAGAACTCCCCCTCTTCCCTTTCCCCTCTGGAAGACCCAGCGGTACATCTGGTCCTGGTCCTTATTTTTGTGGGGTTGTTGAACAGCACGAAAATTCTTTGAGTGGTTGTTTCTTTTTGGAAGGAAACGCCTTTTTCTTGTTGGCTGTTCTGTCCAGCACCGTTTTAAGGTCTGGACCAAAAAAAGGAAACCTGAGAAATGTAGACCATCTAGCTGAGTTCACCAGCGCTGAAGATCTTGCAGACATCTTTACTGCTGCTGATGCATCAGTCGTGTACTTTACTGCTTTCAGCATCAGTGGAAAGGACTCCAGTAATTCTTTCCAAGATGTGCCTGCCTCTACGTGGCTCCTCAGCTTTTCCATCCAGCATTCCAGGTTCCTTGCTACTACCGTGGAAGCCAGCGTGGGTTTGAGACTGGCTTTTTCTGGAGGGAGTCTACCCACTTATCCATCACATCCTTTAGTACCCCCATGTCTTCCAATGCTGGGTCCGTGCGACAGGACATTTGTGAGAACGCATCATCCATCGTCCACTTCTTGTTCCAAACCTTAGTCTTCTCTCCAAAAGGGAAAGCTACTTTTGAGGGTTTTGTAAAAGAAAGGACCTCTCTGGCTCATTCCACTCATTTTTAACTGCGTGCGAGAGGATCCTTTGGACTGGAAACACCCTGTTTAGTCTCATCTAAACCTTAGTACATTTTGTCATGTACCAATAGTTTAAAGTTTTCCTCCTGGATCTCTAGCATCATGTAGATTGCTTTCAAGAGATCATCTACTTCCTCCAGCGATAGCTAGTGCCTTGCAAAAGTATTCACCCCCTTGGCATTTTTCGTGTTTTGTTGCCTCATAACCTGGAATTAACATGGATTGTTTGAGGCTTTTTATAATTTACAGAACATGCCCACAACTTAAGGAATTTTTTTTTTTTTTTAATTGTGACACAAATAGGACCAAAAAACAGAAAACGTCAATGTGCATAACTATTCACCCCCCTAAAGTCAATACTTTGGAGAGCCACCTTTTGAGGCTATCACAGCTCCAAGTCGCTTTGAATAAGTCTCTATGAGCTTGCCACATCTTACCACTGGGATTTTTGCCCATTCCTCCTTGCAAAACTGCTCCAGCGCCTTCAAGTTGGATGGTTTGCGCTTATGAACAGCAATCTTTAAGCCTGACCACAGATTTTCTATTGAATTCAGGTCTGGGCTTTGACTAGGCCATGCCAACATATTTACATGTTTCCCCTTAAACCACTCAAGTGTTTCTTTAGCAGTGTGTTTGGGGTCATTGTCCTGCTGGAAGGTGAAACCTTCATCCTAGCCTCAAATTATACACTGAGTGGTACAGGTTTTGCTCATGAATATCCCTGTATTTAGCACCTCCATCTTTCCCTCAACTCTGACCAGTTTCCCAGTCCCGACTGCTGAAAAACATCCCAACAGCATGATGCTGCCACCACCATGTTTCACTGTGGGGGATAACAGATCACGCGACACTTATATTGCGCACAGGTGGACATCTCACCAATTATGTGACTTCTGAAAGTAATTGGTCACACCACAGCTTTTTATGGGCTTCATAACAAAGGGGGCAAATACATACGCATGTCAATTCGTTTTTTTTTATTTCTGAAAAATAGTTTTACATATATTTTACTTCATCAACTTAGATTATTGCGTTCTGATCACATATAATTCAGATTAAAAAAAAAAAAATTGAACTAAAGGCTGTAATGTAACAAAATCGGTAAAAGCCAAGGAAGGTGAATACTTTTGAAAGGCACTGTAGAGGCCTAGCTATCTTCCTCCTCCAAATTCCTTATGGAAGAGTACTTGTCCCCTCATCTCCTGAGTCACCAACCTCTGCTGGTTGGATGCATGAGGGCTGGACAGTGGATGTTGGTGTTTAAATTGGCTTGCCGGGCTTTTGCCGAGCATAGATTTGACAGAGCTCTAAGAGATCCTAAGAAAACATCCTTGTATGATTGGGATGTTTCCTCTTCAACAAGTTCTGCTATACAGGTTCTACACATTGCTTTTTGCCATGAATCTGAGGGGATTCTTGCAAGATGGGCATTTCCTGAGCTGGTGTATTACACCGCCCCTACTGTGAACAGACCTCCACTAGACAAGGATCAGCACCCCGAGCAGTGCCAGACCCAACAATAGAAACCACCCCTCCACGCTTCAGGGCCTGAGCAAAGTTATATACCAAAACATAAGCCCATATGGAGAAGATTGAAGACACCACTGTACCTCTCTTACCTGGGCGTGGCTGTGCCTGAGGCGCCTGCTTCCGCCATGGCTGTTGGCAACTCATCCATTGTAACAGAGCACAGCAGGGTATTCAGAAAAAGCCATCTCTTTAAAAATTACCCAGTATCATCAATGACTGAAACACCAGCCAATAGCCCCGCACCCTTGGCCTCTGCGTTCCAGGCAACTAGAACCACTTGCCACCCCAACAGGAAGCCGTGACATCACCCAACAGCCGAGACCGACACGCGGGAACTCCTCGAGCGGCAGCAGCCCACCTGAGCCACTCCCGTGGGTCCCAGGCACGCCGACGGTGCTACCCCTGAACTGGAGAGGCTGGAGACTCCAGAATAGAAATGGTCACTGCACACCAGGCAGAAAAACACCTTGAGGTAGGCCTTCCCCCTCCACCTTGGAGAGTCCGCAGCTCCCCCTGGTTCCAGCAGCTCTTCCACCATGCCAGAGGAAACACAATAACTGAGGCCATGGTGGAAGAGGAGGGATTTAAAGGCTGCATGAGTTTCCTGGAAAATGGGCAGAGCTGCTCTCTACAAGGTTGTCCTGAAAGGCGATTTGAGAAAACACCAGAGCAGTGGTTCTGAGCACTAGATGGTGCTGTTGCATTTGTTGGAGAGGCACAGGACTGCAGGGCAGACGCTGTAACAGCATGGTGTGCATTTGAGTGTGGGAGCCGAGGACTTGCACACAGCTGAGCCCAAAAGAGGTGGCAGGAGATCTGGGGTCCGTGAGCGGCGGCAGGCAAGGTACATTGGGAAGGGGATGCGGGAGTGACACCCCACTGAGACTGACAGAAGAGGAAGGACCAGAGACCAAAGTGTCAGGCTGACCTGGAAAGATAGCAAGTAAGTGAAACTGGAGCAGGGGGGGTGACAGACAGAAGGTAAAGAGGCAGGAGCAGAGCAGCAGGCTGACCAGGGGCGATTGCAGGTGCTGGCAAGCCAAACAGGAAACTGACAGGTGACCAAGTACTGCTGGGTGACTGAGTACCTGGGAACACTTACTACCCAAGAGTCACTGGGAGTGCTTTTAGTACCTAGGAGTACCTGAGCGTTACCAAGTGTGACGCTGGGGGTGCTGTAAAGTGTGGCAGGGTGCTGTGAGGAGTCGAGGGGTGCCAAGAGGTAATTGGAGTAGCTGTAGCACCAGGGGAAAGCAGAGTACCAATAGCAAGTTATTAATTGGCATCACCATTAGAATAGAGGGTAAATTGTCTAACAGAATTATAAAAACAAGCAAATACAGCGCTGATAAAACGTAACTAGAAGTGCTGAGTGTTGACAATGAATAGAATCAAGGTGAAAGATATATGATGGACTACATGTCACATGCAGTCTAGAATAACACATACAGCTTTAAATGTAAATAGTGAAACATAATGGGTGATTACAAAAAAATATTAAACATATGGGCATACCGCATATATTGTGAAAAATAAGAAAATAAATAAACCATAAGTGTAAACCAATGAATGAACAAACAAAAATAGATATTGGCAGCTGGACTGATGAATATAGACAGTGGTTGCTCACAAGACAGAAATAATTAATCCTTGCAATAGTACCAAAGAGGATACCAGCAACAAGACTTGTCACTAAATCAGCAAACAGGACGGTCCTGCGATGATGCAGCAGCTCCTCCTCCTAGACTGACAGCCTTTCTCAATGGTGATATGCAAGGTATATCTCTAGCGTGGATCAGTGGAAGAGATGGCCGATACTCAGATCAAATAAGCCATAAGTAGATAATTGACCACCCAAAACAGAGGAAAAAAATATATATAGTGAAGTACTGTGGATGTAGGCAATTCGCTAGCGCTACAAACCGCTACTCACATACTCCCGGTTGTAATCAGGCATATCAGACAGTCTCCGCGATCGCCGCTTACAGCATGCGTTCCACGGAGTCAGGAAGGAAAACGTCACTTGGTTGTGCAAAAAGCCGGATGTTACGTCGACGCGTTTCGCCCCTCCCCCAGGGCGTCATCAAAGGACTCCCTAACAGAATTCTGGCATCACCAATTCTGTCTAACAGAATTGGTGATGCCAGTCAGGGCACATACTGCTCATTGTATGCTTTCCTTGATGAACTAATCAAAAGGCAAATACTGCTGTGCGAGATGTCAGCTAGTGGTTTTTCTGGAAGCCCAGATCCTGGATCTAGAAAACAAGGTGGCAACACTGCACAGCATCAACAACCTGGAAAGGAGTTTGCACCTTACCCAGTGGGTGCTGGCGGGGACCAGTGTAGAGGAGGTTGGAGACATGGAGGCACAGGAGCCAGAAGGAGGTAGTTGGGCGACATCAAAGAGGGGGAAGAGCACAGAGCGCTAGGGAGGCTAGTCCTGAGTTGGTACACCAACAAATATGCCAAGTTGCATGATGCTGGGGATATGATCTCAGGGGTGGCAGATCTAGAGCAGGTGATCTCCCCTAGCTGTCAAAAGAGGGAGAGCTTCAGTAAGGGAGGGGGCAAAGATGCAGGAAAGGATAGACAGGTACTGATAGTGGGGAACTCAATTATTATGACGCCATGTGGTTTATGCTCAGGTTTTAAACTAGGTGTTTTAGGAGGTAGCAATAACCAGCAGGAAGCATAGGACAGAGGGCAATAGTGGAGACACTAGTGATATATCCTATCCATAACATCTAATCCTAGGGTAAAGGAATTACTAAATAAAAAAACAAAGCCTGAGAAATCTGGGGGGGAGGAACACAAAACTCAGGAGAATGTTCACAAATGCCTAGTCAATAAAATTGAGGAACTGGTGCTGCTATTACACGAGGGGGATGTGGACTTCATGGGAATATCAGAAACTTGGTTCGACAGCTCACATGACTGGCTGACAATCATCCAGGAGTATTCCTTGTATCGGAGAGACAGAGGGAAGGAGAGGGGGAGAGGTATGTCATAAAAGAGTATACATAAAGGAATCCCCCAGGAATGATTTATGGGTAGAAGAGCAGAACGACATCAGTGAAGGGGGAGCTGGAGTCTGTAGAGGTGGAACTAAGCAGGAAATTACTAGTGGGGGTAGGTTACAGGCCCCCTAACCTGAGGGAAGAGGTGGAGTTGGCTCTCCTTTCACTTAGAAATGGCAGCAAGACAGGCACATGTCATCATAATGGATGACTTCAACTATCCCAACATTAGGCTGTCCCTTCTATCCAGTCACCTCATTAAAAGGCCACCATTTCCTAAATGTTCTATGGGACAGCTTCATGTCCCAATTGGTAGATTACCCGACTAGAAGCAACACATTGCTAGATCTTTTAATTACATACGATACAGATCTGATTGCAGATGTTGAAATATGGGACAACTTAGGAACTAGTAACCGCAGGATTACATTCTGTAGAAAGAGGTAGGCTCGAGGGGAGTGCAAAAAAAACCAAAACAAAACCACACATTAAAATTTCTAAAGAGCCAACTTTTATAAACTACACTCATTGCAGGATATGAAGTAGGCCCAAATCCTAAAATCACTGAACAGAGGAAAAATGGGAATGCTTTAGGAATATATTAAAGTATCACTGAGTGCATGCCAAGGAGTAATGTAGAACAAGGGTTAAATCTAGGTGGCAAAAAAAACCCACACCTGAATGATGCCTGTAGCTGCAGGTATCATTCAGATATGCCCACTCAAAGTCCAGGACATCATATGACATCCTTGGGCTGAAAGTGGCTAAAATGTACAGAGGGAGGGTCAGTGTCAGCATTCATACAATACAAGGAATGCAATGTGAGGTGTAAGAACACAATCAGGGCAGCACAAAAAAAAATAAAAAATGTATATATATATATATATATATATATATATATATATATATATATATATATATATATTTATGGTCGGAGCCCTCCGTCCTGATAGATATGAAACACATAAACACGTCACAAGACTAACAACATAAATAGATCTGAAGTGTGCCCTGGCCTGCTGTATGGTAAACCCAGATCTGCTGGGCGGTATGCCAGAGAAGGGCGCATACCTTTAAGAAAGTAATGGATATTTCTGTAGAGAAATTGTTTGAAGAGAAGTGCCTTGAGAAGGGGAATGGGTGGGTGGGTACCGCGCACTGGAACTGACACAGACCATTGTGGATGGTCTGGCTATATACCCTCCGGGCTCCTCCCATAATTTCAGGCCGGTAAACCGGCCTTCCTATTTATGGTCGGAGCCCTCCGTCCTGATAGATATGAAACACATAAACACGTCACAAGACTAACAACATAAATAGACCTGAAGTGTGCCCTGGCCTGCTGTATGGTAAACCCAGATCTGCTGGGCGGTATGCCAGAGAAGGGCGCAAAAAGACTTGGTTTAGGGAGGTAATGTTTTATTTAAGTTTATGGTCTTCTTACAGAGCGAGCTTGCAAAAGGCTCGTGACATTTCTACTTGTGGATTGGGAATATAGCGAGCAAAGCAGGTGGATTTCCACCTTCCCATTTTCCTGATCACGTGGTCCGGGACTCCGTTTCGTGAGGCTGCTGATGCTGCTCCAATACGGAAAGAATGTCCAGAATAACGGTTGGGGTCAAGGCCTAAGTTGCGCAGAAGGATCCTGACGTGAGTAGTGAACTGGTTGGTACTAAGCGGGCTGATCGGGAACGGCAGCAATGGGCTGTCCTGCGAGGGATCAAGTAAATGGGCTAATAGACTATCTAGGATGGCTACGGGGCACCAGGCGTTGTGCGTTCTGAAGAGCTTGATGTCAACCCCTGGACCGGACTGTTGTGTTTTGGATACCTCGAGGTGTATCGTGAAGTGGCTGTGGTGACGCGTGAGGTGGCGTCTGCGTAAGGCCCTATGACTGGTGCTGCTGACTGTGAATTCGCTGGGTCGTAGAAAGCCATAAAATGCCAGGTAGATGGCAGCTTGGATGACCAAGCTGGGCAAAAAACCGAAAGGTGAGCGTGAGAGTATGGTGGACATGTCTCGAAACATGGCACTGGTGACTGGTAAGCGTTTACCGCTAACTTGGGGTTTCTGCTTGTGGATGCCTCGGAGGATGGCCTTGACCGCATGGGTAGCGAACAAAGATGGTTTGTTAGGATCTAGAAAAGAGGTGAAATGCTGGATGCCAGCTAGGTAGAGTCTAATAGTGTTGTAGGATAACTTCAGCTGAGTGTGGCAGTATGAAATGAAGGCCAGGATATGATGGAGATCTCCTGGTATAGCCCCGGGGTTAGCCTCTAGAAACCTGTGATAGCTTTTCCAGGCAGCATGGTAGCCTTTCAGGGTATTGTGAGATAGTGACTGGTTAATCAGACTAGTGGCGTCATGAAGATGTCGCTTCAATCCAGGGTTAGCTGTGACCAATGTGGGATAGCAGACATGGTCGGGTCGGCTCCAGGTTCCTGCGAAAAGAAGGTTGTGTAGTTAAAGCGAGATAGCGCGTCGGCCGAAGTGTTGCATTTACCGGGGATATGAACACAGAGGACATTAAATTGGTGCTGTAGTGAGAGTTGCACCAGCCTGCGTAGGAAGGACATGATGGCCAAGGACTTGGAGCGACCTTTGTTTATAATAGAGGCTGTGGTTAAATTATCTGTGGAAAATGTCACTGTTTGTCCTACCCAGTTGTTGCCCCAGACGTGGGCTGCTGCAACAATGGGGTAAATCTCGAACATCGAGGAGGATTGACTGAACCCGGGGATCGAGAGTATTTCTGGCGGCCATGGTGCTGCGAACCAGTGGTGGCCAAAAATAGCTGCAAAACCTGTGGAGGCTGCGGCGTCCGTGATTATTTGGGGTGAAGTGGGAGACGCTGATGGGATAAACATCGAAATGCCGTTCCAGTTTGTTAGAAAATCGTCCCACATGGCTAGGTCAGCTACGGCTGCCTTGTCTAGTTTAAATATTAGGTCGGGGTCTTGTACCTGGGAAAGGAACACCAGGAGACGTGAGACGAAGGATCGCCCTTGAGGGATGATCCTTATGGCAAAGTTCAGCATGCCAAGGAGGGATTGCAGTTGCTTTTTTGTGCAGCCTTGCGTATTAGTAAATGTGTGGATGACTGTCCTGATGCGGGTCAATTTGTCGGGAGGCAGACTAGCTTGCATGGTGTGAGTGTTGAGTATGATACCCAAGAAGGTGACGATCTGTTTTGGGCCTTCTACCGTCTTATCCGCTAAAGGTACGTTAAGATTATGAAAGATTGTTCTGGGGCTGTTTAGATCAACTGGGGGCTCGTTGGGTTTCTCTATGAGTAGGAAGTCGTCTAAGTAGTGGATCACTTTCTGACAGGACGCATGTTGTGAGAGAATCCAGGAAAGAGACTGAGCGAAAGTGTCGAATAGCCACGGGCTGCTTTTGGAGCCGAACGTTAACTTGGTGGCGAAATAGTATAGACCTTTCCATTTGATTCCGTGCCACCGCCATAGGCACGGATCAATTGGCAACAATTTGAATGCGTCCGAGATGTCTGCTTTAGACAACCAGGCGCCTGCTCCTGCGAGAATGATGGATTGAATAGCTGAGTCTACCGTTGAATATTTAAGTGTAAATTCTTCTGAAGGTATTAGGGAATTTAAACTGGGTATATGGGAACAATGAGGCGCGGACAAATCATAAACTAAACGAAGTTTATTTGAAAACTTGCCCTTCACAAGGCCGATAGGGCTGACTCTCCATACAGAAAAAGGTGATTGTGTAAAGGGGCCGATTATGTATCCCCGGTCTAGTTCTGTTTGCAGCAGGGTGGTGATGGTTTCCTCGTCGGTAGCGGCTGAAAGCAGGTTTTTGCATTCGTGAGTTGTGTTTGGGAGTGTGATAAGTCCGGTGTGAAAGCCTGTCGTGAATCCCCGGATGAGAAAGGCTGCCAGTGAAGGTGTTGGGTGTGAGGCGAGGTAAAACGCGAGCCATCCGACGTGCACTCGGCTTAGTCATTCGGGTTTAGGCTGTTTCATAGCGCAAGCGTACCTGGGGTGAGCTTTGTGGCATGTGAGACAGACATGAAGTAGTTTGCAGTGGGGGAAGTTACAACCCCCAAAGTTGAAGTTATTGCATATGGCTGCTCCCCCTAGTGCCTGGATGGGTCGTCCTAATCTGTCTGCCTGAGCCGGCTGAGTAAATGCCGTTGAGTGACGCTGGGAAAGAAGGGAGGGTTGGGGGGGCGTCTGCCACCTGACTCGGAGCACCAGTTGGCCGTATGGGTGGATGACTGGCAGTTGGTACAGAGTGGGGAACGTAGGCCAGCGAAATGGCGACAGAACAGCTCTGTATCGATGGTACTCCAGTTGGTTTTTACTTGAAACTGGGAAAGTCTAGCTGCTGCTTTTGCTGAAAATGACCTGTGATAGTCATAAAAGGAGCATCCCCCATATTTATAACCTAGATCTACTATTGCGTGTAGGTATAGGTCCAGCTCCTCTCTCCTGTTGGGGTTGACCGTGCATAGCACGTCTCTGAAGATGCCAAATGCTAGTACGAACTCCGCAATATTGAGTTTGCGGGTAAGCCTATGGTCTTTGGCCTTTAGGACGACGGAAACGTCTCCCCACGCATAGGACTTGTTTTCGGCTGGGTCGTGTACTGCGATGAGGGGGGATGCCAAGTTAATGTCCTTCCCATCCATGATGTCCTTCCTGATGCCTGCTGGGACGAGATGTGCGGGGAGGACGTAGGTATAGATGTCGGGCGTACCTGTAAGGAGAGGCATGGGGGTGGCAGTGGTTACTGTAGATGGTGAGGGTGCAGCTTGATGTACCTCCAGGGTTCCCACTCTTGTCTGGACATCAGTGACTGCTGCCGATAGTGTGGTCACCAAGGAGTGCAGCTGAGTGATTGCTGATGAGATTGACTGTAGTGATGCCTGGGTGCCCGATTGGGCTGCCGCTGGCGGAGGAAATAGCAAGCTGAAAAGCTCAGCTTTCCTAGCAGTCGCAGGGAAAGGTATTCCCCTGCGCCGTAGTTCAGCTGTAAGCTTGGGGATGGTCCAAGCTCTGAGAGACTGTAAGTCGTCATTTGCTGAGTCTGCCCCAGGTGACGACGGGGTGGAGGCGAGGTCCTCGCTGCTGGCCTGCGACATGGTGTCCGCTAAGATAGGGGGGGGAAAGCGTATGTTTGTTTTAGACAAGTTTCTAAAAGTTGGAGGGGATAGATTTTTATTTTTTTTTGAGCTACGCACCTGCCTTGAAGTCCTAGTAGTGGAGTTTTAGTTTTTTGGAGGTCGAGACTTGGGTCGACCGGGAAGTTGAGGAAGATACTGTCCACACCTGTTGCAGGATGGATCAACTGAAGAACTCTACTGACCTGAAAGGGGGAAGGGTTGGAGAAATCGATGAGTAGCCGTGTTGCTACGAAAGATGAATGGCTGTATGAAGCCATTTCGTAAATGTTTGCGGTGATTTACAAAGTAAAAGAGTTTTTTTTTTTTGTTTTTTTTTAAATTTGATTATGTAGGAAAACCGTGCGCGGCGTTGGGAAAAAGAGGTGGTGGGTATTTGTTGTGAGAGACCCGAATCGTTGAGCCGGTGCTATGACTGGATTTGGAATGTGCGGTGGGGTTTTTTGCTGTGCCGGGGGTCTTGGATCACTGAGCCGGTATGCGACTGGGCTGGGATTGGTTTGAATGAAAGAAGCACGCTGTTGGTGAGTGCTTGTATGCTGAAGATCCGAATCGCAGAGCCGCTGTTTGCGACTGGACTTGGATCGGTGGGATGAAAGACGCACACTTGTTGGTGAGTGCTTGTGTATGCTAAAGTTTTGAAGCATTGAGTCGCTTTTGCGACTGGACTCAGATCGGTCGGATGAAAGAAGCACACTGTTGGTGAGTGCTTGTATGCTGAGGATCCGAATCATTGAGCCGGTTTTGCGACTGGACTTGGATCGGTTGGTGATGTTTGTATTGCCAAGGATCCGAATCTTTAAGCCGGTGCTGCGACTGGACTCGGATCGGTTGGTGGAGTTCGTTTTGCAGAGGATCCGAATCTTTGCGCTGATTATGCGACTAGATTCAGATTGGTTGTGGATGTAAGGGGCTCGAATGAGGAACGGAGAAAAGGCAGTAAGTACGGATGTGTGCGAATAACCGAGTAAGACCTACGAAGTTGTAGGTGGTTTACGAAGGGGAACATAAAACGGTTCGGTAGCAGGAAAGCACTACCTGCGACAGTGAGTGTGGGACAATTGATAAAAACCTACGACCAATCTCGAAGGACATGCAGTGAGTTGGTAGAGTCGGCCTCTGCAATGCATCTGATATGAATCAGTTTGTAAAACATATTAAATTAAGCCGATATAAATCGGTAGTAAGGAGTATCTGATACAAATTGGTTGTAGAGTGTATGCCATCCCTTACTGTGAAACTGAACACCTATCAACCACCCATCCCCCCAGGCTAATCAAGTGCAGAGAAGGCACCAGGTGGGCTCAACCACACCTCAATCAGCCACAGAAACCTATACAAACGATATATGCTGATCTCCTAATGAATGAGATGGCAACCCCATGGAGCATGAATTTTTTGACCAGTGAAGCCTATTGCGAGTGATATTGAGAACGACCGACAGTGACTGGAGGCTTGGGTCTACGAATGAATCGTATATTTGTCAGAAGGAACTTTATGTACTATGCCTGTGCCGAATGATGTCGGGACATGAGCAACAACTCCGGGGCAGGTTTTTTTCACAAAAGGGGTGCAGGATAAGAAGCATAATAAACCGCAAGATTTTGCACATGACACGAAAGTTTGGATACTACCTGCGACCGTGAGTGGGAACCGCCGACGAAGACCACGAATGAAAAGCCAGAGTGCACCTGCGATTGAATGCAGACTGCCGAACATGAGGTGAGCTGGGAAGAGTCAGCCCTGTGATGTGAGCTACCGCGCACTGGAACTGACACAGACCATTGTGGATGGTCTGGCTATATACCCTCCGGGCTCCTCCCATAATTTCAGGCCGGTAAACCGGCCTTCCTATATATAACCAGAAAAAGATTAGCCCATGGGACTTTAAATGAGGTGTCCATGTTGATCACAAGTAAATAAATAAAATAAAGTAAAAAATATATCAAATTTATTAGAATCATTATCATACAATAGAGCTCATGCATATAGATGGCAATTCATAAGAACAGCAACATAACATAATGGTCCTTAAAACATAGCCAAAATGACATTGGTCAAAGTATAATAAATACAGATATACATGATACATCTCTAACCCGACGCGTTTCGCGAGCTCTCCTCGCATCATCAGGGGCTGATTTATATATCTGATGTCTGTAACAACAGGTAAAAAAATATATATTCAAGTATGGGTTATGATTGGACAAAAATGCGAAGCAAGAGCTCATGATCCCATACTCACTTGTCAGGCAGTTGGCTACAGGGGCCGACTCCCGGCAGGGGCGGTCGGAAAGTATCTCCCAAGGGAGCTGAAGGGACGGAGGTCAAAGCATGGAGGACCGAGGTCAGGCACGGCAAAGAAATGGAAAGGAAAAGGAGAGGGCTGGACCCAGGTGTCACCCAGAATCATTGCAGAGCTTGCTCACTAGAATAAATTAAATGAGTAAAATTATATAATAAATATATAAATAAATATATATATATATATATATATATATATATATATATATATATATATATATATATATATATATATATATAGATCTACAAAAATAATAAATGTAGCAAAAGGTATCAAGTGGTATGCTCTGGTGCAAAGGTGTCCAACCATAGTGGAAAGGAAGAACAAGGAAGAAGGAGAGAAGAGAAAGAAAAAGGGGGAAAAGAAAAAGAGGGGAGAGGGCCAAAGGTGTAGCCCCCCAGTCCTGCAGGGTGTATTCCAAATAAACAATGTTTGAATGTGTGTCTATGGGTAGTGGATGTAGAGATAATAATGGTATCCTAAGTAGCTAAAAAATATTATATATAGTAAATTCAATAAGAGATTTGTAAAGGTAATTGTATGTATAGCTCAAATAGTTGATATCAAGATGTTGTAAAAATATAGATGTCTTGTACTAGAGTATATGGGATATAAGAATGTCCTGCAAGGAATGAGGGAAGAGCAGTGTGAAGTGAGTGAGGGGAAAGTGATGAAGAAGGAGATGAGGGGTGATGTGGAGAAAGACAGAGAAGGAGCATAGGAGAGGAGTAAAAATCAAGAAGATCTTAAAACAGTAAAAAAAAAAAAAAAAAAAAAAAAAAAAAAAAAAAAAGCGGTGAGGACAGAACACATAAGCCCCATAAACAAAGGGAAGGTGGTTACAGATGACGAGAAGGCAGCTGTGCCAAATGCCTTCTCCTCAATCTTCACACAGGAAAAGAATGGGTATACTGACCAAGACAGTATTGTCACACCACAGATCTACCCTTGTGGCTAACAAAGGCTGGAATCCAGAAAGGCTGAGACGCTCTAAAATTACCAAGGCCGGATGGCTTACACCCAAGAGTCCTTAACCGCTTGCCGACCAGCCACCACCATTATACTGTGGCAGGTTGGCGTGAACAGTTGGTCCCTTTAAAGTGGGATAGCTGGCGTGCCCCCGATGCATGTGGCAGTCCACGCGTGTTCATGAGCACGAGAGCCAGAACAGGGACGTGTGCAAACACAAATCCCTGTTCTGTGAGGAGACAGACCATCAATTCCTACTAGCTAGGAGCCAACACACACACACACACACACTTTCCCCTATTTTGTAGACGCTATAACTTTTGCACAAATAAATATACGCCTATTATAATATAATCAAAAAAAAAGGCATTCTTTGCAAACCTAACATACAATGGTTCTCAATTTCTGTCCTCAGGACCCACTAACAGGCCAGGTTTGCAACATAACTGAAATACATCAGGTGATATTTTCTGCTCAGTGATTGCAGTATTCTAGTCTGCATCTCCAAGGTAATACTTAAAATCTGACCTGTTAGTGGGTCCTGAGGACAGAAGTTGAGAACCACTGTGAATCTTAGAGGAAGTGAGCTGCCATCTGGACAAAGGTAAGCCGGAGGATGTGGTATATCTGGGTTTTGCAAAAGCATTTGATAGTCTCCCACAAACGTTTAATCTACAAGCTGATGTCTGTAGGCATGACCACAGGGTATGTATCTGGATAAAAAAACTGGCTACAGGGGTGTGATAAATAACGTATACTCAGAATGGTCTAGAGTGGTTCGTGGAGTTACCCAGGGCTCTGTTCTGGGACCAATTCTGTTTATAAATTATATAGAGGATAGGATAAATAGCTCAATCTGTGTTTGCTGACAAAAATATGAAGGGCAATACCACAGCAGGATACAGAAACTGTACAAGAGGAGCTGAATAAAATGAATGGAGTGGGCTACTGCATGGCAAATGAAGTTTAACATTGAAAAATGTAAGGTAATGCACTGGTAGGGGGGGGGGTAAAAATATAAAAGTGGACTGGAGGACCTAAATTATGGAGGAAAGACTACAAGTGCTGAATTTGTTCTCCCTGGAGGAGACGCAATATACAAATTTTTAAATCGTGATCCCAGCGCAAGTATGAAACTTTTCAGTCCCAGGGAGTGCAAGAGGACACAGGTCCACACGAGACTTGAAGTGCGGTTTAACCTTAAGCTGCGTAGGGGGTTTTTCACAGTCAAGGCAGTTAGGATGTGGAACTCTTCAACCATTAGTTGCATCAGCAGGAAGTAGAGGTAGTTTAAGACTCTTGGACGTGCATCTGAAATGAACACTTTGTAGTGGTGTGTAGAAAAATTATTTCCCATACCCCCTTTACAGGTTGAACTGTTGTTTTTATTCAACCTTACCAACTATGATGGCAGCAGAGGATGATGTCCATAGTTAAGAGGACAGGCAATGAAGCCAATGAGCGGGCCTAGGTCCAGACTGCCACCCACGAGCGCACAACTGGAGGGCCAAGCAGGAACCAGGAGCATCCATGCATCACACTCCTCCACCACAGGCATCTACTTACCAATCCAGCTGGAGTGTGTGGTTAAGGCTGCCATGACAGATCCTTCTCTCTGCCGAAGTGGGGGAGCCGTCAGCCAGGGTAACACTGACGCCCGGTCATATATGGGTGCCTGTGAGACATTTAACTCGCTGGCCACCACAGTCCAGGATGGGGGCATAGTCGCGGCTGACCGAGCTAGCAGTCCAAGCATACTTGCTGGTCAGACCAGTGTGACCACTGGATTTAGATTACCCAACACGTCTGTTGATAGGTCACCACAGGAGGGGGGACATGCATACAGTCCCATAACTTAGTGATTGTAAAGGCTCAAAAAAAAAAAAAAAAAAAACACCCTCATGTTATACTAACCTCTATGCTGTTGGTTTTGCAGCAGCCCAGATCTTCTCAGGTCACTTTACTGCTTCTGGCCCCTTCCTTCTATTGAGTTCCCCTCAGCTCAGGTGCCCCCATAGAGCTGCTGGCTGAGTCAGAGCTCCGTGTATCCATTCAGACATGGAGCCTGACCTGGCCCTGCCCCCTCCCTTGATTGGCTGACCAATTTGGGTTATATTCAAGGCAAAATTTTATACTTGCATTTTGATAAATTACTTGGTTTGCTCTAAAATTTTTGCAAATAAAAACGGTTTTCAAAAAGTCAGACAATTGGATAACAAGATAAAAAAAAGTTTATTTTTTAAAAAATAAATAAACCCCCAAACACACCACACACAAAGTTAAATGTCAAAAAAAAAAAAAAAAAATAGATAGGTTAAAAAACAATGCTAACAGTTCTCCATCTTGGGCATGTCAAGTGTGATCTCATCTAGGGTTGCCAGGAAGGATGGGCATGTCCTTGACGTATCTGAAAAAAAACCAAAAAAAAAAAACCCATTGAATTAATTTAGATCAAATTTTCTGCCAGTGAGAAGTGGATTACAATTCGCTTGGGATTAGACCCCAGTTTTGTCAAGTTGGTAAGAGACCTTTCAATGGTCAGGCATAAAAGTGATTCAGCTACAGTGGTGGTTTACCAAATTCAAACCATTGTACGGTTATACCATACCTGGCTGAGGTAAAACAAACACCACTTCACTAAAGCCATATTACCAGAAAGCAAAAATAGGCATGTTGAACAAAAATCTTGCAAAAGTTGAAACTTCTTGATCGCATTCTCATGAGCTACAGAATTCCTGTGTACCAAGCTCCAAATGCATTGTATAGCCAGGATATACACCAATCAGCCATGACACTATTGCTGTTAAGCAGGCAGGACTCCATGACACTAGACAAAAAGACACCACCCAGGCATTTAGTTACATTGCATCATACATCCTGTTGTGCATTATAGATTGTAGGGATCCATGTCTCCACCTAGTGGTATAAAACCCATACACCAATTAGAATGGTTATTCATAATTTATCCTGTTTTTCCTATTGTAAACATATTCTTTGCTACTACAATATCAGTACTATAATAACTCATATCCAATTTGCAATGTCAGATATACCAGGTAACAAAATAAGCCATTAGCAATTTTTATAGTAGGCTGGACAAGAGGGATGTGCCCAAAACCTAGCCAACAGCAAGAACCTGTAGTTTCAGCCAAGAGCTCCCTTAGCAAAAAGAATACTGCATACAATCAGATGTGGGACCTCTCCTGCCTTTATCCAGTGCATTCACTTAATCTGTTACCCCCTACCATTGATCAGACATTAGGTTGTTGGAAATAAATTGGGACCATTACAAGGCGTTTCTGCAGAATTGGAAGCAAGTGAAGTCTAAGGAGTCTCAGATACAGTAAAAACCCCCACAAGTCTACAAAACAAAAAAGTCTGGATGAAGTTACAAAAAGGTGTATTGCAGTCAAAGTTGTTTAAACCAACCTGATTCCCAGGTAAAGGCTGGAATATCCATTGGAGCTGGCTCCTTGGTTGATAATGCAAACTCATTTTCATACACAATAAGGGGAACTCCAGCAAGGTAGAGATGGCTCAGTTTTCTCCCTTGAGGAACGTCAAAGGTTTCAAACTCTAGGAAGAGAAAAAAATAAATAAACTTGCTAGGAAACCTTCCATGGCCATTACCAATTGATCAAGCAGCTTGTGCTTTGCATTACTGAAGTTAAATAGCATTTACTTGGCAAGACAACAGTTCAGCCACATAGTTATGTCAGGTGCAGTCTCAAGCATTAAAATGCAATTGTAGAGAAACTGTCACCAGTCATTTCACTTCAGTTTCAATTTGTTTAACTTCTGCATGCCATTTACCTATGAAGTGCCTTTTGTAGACCAAGAACCTGAGAACGCTGCTGGAGGCCACCATCTTGAATGCGATGTCAGCATCCCCAAACTCAGGTGACAATACTAGTCTTTCTACCCTGGCAAAAAAGTATGTGGGGAGGCAAGGGAGTAGAGGAGCTGGATCGGCACAAAGCCAATACAGCTCACAGAACAGGGCTATGCTAGAAAATGGACTTGAAGTGGTTGAGTTCACCACTTTTGCATATGAATGAGAGAACCATTTATAAGAAAATTCTGGCGACAACCTTTAACCACTTGTCGACCAGCCACCATCATACTGTGGCAGGTCAGCACAATACCATGAATAGTCGTACATCGGCTCCTTTAAGCAGGCGCACACCCACTGCATTGCAGGGGTGCCGATGCTTGTGGCTGGCGGTTGCGATGACTGCTGGCCGGGCACGAGAGGCAGAACAGGGACATGTGTAAACACACAAATCCCTGTTCTGAGGCAGGTCGGGAGTTCCTAATAGCTAGGAACCAAGATCTGTCATCTCCTATAGTCAGTTCCCTCCCCGCACAGTTAAGCCCTTGTTAACCCCCTTCCCTGCAGTGACATTTACACAGCAATCAGTGCATTTTTATAGCACTGATCACATAATTCCCCTTTTTTGTAGATGCTATAAACTTTTGCGCAAACCAATATACGATTTTATTACAAAAAATAAAAAAAACATATCAACCTAAACTGAGGGGAAAAAAAAAAAAAAAAAAAAAAAAAAAAAAAAGGGATATTCATTATAGCAAATAGTGTTTTCGAAGTTGTTGCCCTTTGTTTCTAGCGAAACACCATTCTACGTGTTCTGGGAATGCCTGCTCCTGGGACCTTTCAAGAAGAATCCAAAAGACTCAGATCACACAACTTACAGGAATAGCTCTTGGGGGGGGGGGGGGGGGGGTGACCTTCCCGATTTACCACCACTAGCCAAAACCCAGCTCATTCATTTTATAAAATCATGTATTGTATGGAAGTGGAAGCACACAGAACCTCCCTAGAACAGGTAGGTGGATCACAATAGTCAATGAGATCAGTTGTATGAAGACCTTAAGCGCATCTACTGCAGAGAACAGCATCCACCTGGTTTTCCTGGAATGATTTTAGGTTACACAAGAAAATACAGTGAAAGATGAAGGCCAGACTGTCACTCCTACAAAACCACCATCACATAAGAGAAATCACAGGATGTACAAGCCAACACCCCATTCAAGATGGGGGACAGATGAATACATCTGCAAGACCTCATAGGGGGATTGATGTGCATCTCTCCTATATAATGTTCATGTCATCAAAAAGATTGGACAAACCCACTGAACTTTTCTGCAAGCAAAATAAGCAGACCGGAATGGACATGGCTGTCCATATAACTGGAGTTGTACCCACAAGCCTTTGGTAGCATTAGATGGAAGTGGGTTTTCCAAGTATCTAGCCCATTTCCCACATTTAATCCATTCCATGTATGCTTTCCCATTTGCTAAAATAAACCCGGAAGGAGAACTGTCCAAACCCTCTATGTGGTACTCACCAAGGCTACCCACTCTTGCTTAATATCACTAAAAACATCCCACCATTTGGTTTCCTCCAACCCCAGGGCACACATGTGCCAAACCCTAGTGCATTATAGAGGAATTTGGGACCTTTTCAGGTTTAAAAGTTAACCTAGCCAAAAGTGAAATTTTCAAAAGTGGGTGGTCCAATGATTAAACACAGAAACCAGATCCGTTTCAAGAATGATTCGGTCATTGTGAATTTTGAGAAAAGGCTCTGACAGACAGCCTGGAGTTCTATCCTATGTGCTGTAGTCACGAATAAGACAGGTTTTAGCGTCAGCAAGTGGAAAGATGTTTCTTGTAGAGGCTCAAAGGGGCTTTTGATGATCCCCTTAGTACCACCGACAAATCCCATGTGGGACATTTGTCTTGGGTGATCCATACTTTGCTAACGCTTTGCAAAAAAAAAATCAAATTGATCTTCTTGTAGTGTCCATTCTAGATACACTGAAAATGCTGCTACTGGACCTTTAGCATTCTAAGCACTAGACCTTTATCAGCACCCTGCTTTAGGAACTCTAGATTAGTCAGTGTAGCCATCTTTTGGCTATTTTCAGTGCACCAGCTTTTAATTTTTTCCAGGTCTTTCTGTAGATTGCCATACTGTTAGGCTTCCTGGCTCTCAGAAGCGTAGCCACCACTTTATCTGAGAGTCCTTTTGATCTCAGGGCGTCTTCCTCAGTAACCAGGCTGCCCATTTGAAGCCTTCTTGCTTTAGGCCTGTTAGGGAGCCCCAACACTTCAGGTCGTCCCTGCAACACATCAGGTCGTCCCTGCGAGGAAGTAGCCAAGACTCGGCTGCTGAGAGACTGAGCAGCTGAGGGAACCAGGCTCTTGAGCCAATATGGTGCCATTAGTATCAGTTCTGTCTGTTCCTGTAGGTATTATATATCCCCCAAGTCAGTCCTCTACATCTAAAGAAAATTTGTTCTGGGGGCCGACCCCCTTCTTTCCTTCCCCATCATCCTGCACCGAATCAGAGCTGTCGGCTATTTTGCCAACCATGTCGCTACCCGCTTGTTCCCTCATTGTCTGCCACCCTGAGACAGCGGATCATGGTGAGGAACTTCCAGAGGGAGTTGGAAGTTTTACCTCTGAAAGCCAGACTTACTGGTATTTCTACAAGTCTCAGGACAGCACCTAGAGAGTGCAGCCACACCCACTTCCCAGGAAACACTACAGTCATTTCTTTAAAGCTTGGACACTTCCACCATGGCCTCAGTTCTGTTGGAAATAGACAATGTTGGTAGCACCATCTCTTGGGATCTGTGAAAAAAAAAAAAAAAAAAAAAAAAAAGACGCAACCCTTGGCAAAAACCCTGTGTCTGTCCTCAGCACTACCCGGTCTGGAAAGACAGCTTAATGATAGATAATGTCTGCAATTTGCTGACACTTCTAGCCAAGGTGACCGCTACCAGCAGTGCTAGCTTGAATGACCAAAATTTAATTGTGGCTTCTTCTGGTGGTTCGAAGGGTCTTCTAGTTAAGGGGGGGGGGGGGGGTAGGAGAATTAAGCATTTCCAGGATTAATATATGGCCCTTGTGACCTTCCTGCTATTTAGCAGGGTATAAATTAAACCTTCTCAGGATTTGCTCCTCAGTAGCCAGGCTGCCAGTCTGAAATTACCTACATCAGGATGCAGAAGAGGAGGACCCCGGGTCAGCAGGTCCCCTCAAACCTGAAGGGTCGCTAACTGAAAACTGAGCCTTCCTGGGCCAATACGGGGCTACTAGAATTAGGATCTTTTCTCCCTGTAGTTTGAGCACTAAAGGGATGGTTTGCACAGGGGGTAAAGGCGCACCACAAGCAGAAGGTCCAGTGAATGCAGACCCCCTGTGTGGTCCTGCCTGTGAAGAGTAGGTACCTGTCTCTCTTCCCCCCCCCCCCCCCCCCAAAAAAAAACCACAAACTGTTTAGGCTGCCCTTCAGGTGCACTGCTGTTAAGGATGCCAAGTTGTCTTCTGCCCAAGTCAGTCTGTAGGGCCAAGTTTTGCATCAGGGCCCACAAGCTACACCTCTGTGCCCCATCTCCCCCACCTTTCCAAAGTCAATACATAAAGGAAAGCATAGTATTTGTTACATCTTGCCATTATGTCATGTATATCTATGCAAATACTCCTAAAGCCGATCTCCCATGTTTCCTGTCACTTAACCAAGCTGGTACAAACCAGCCGTTTCCTTCACCAACTGCTGCATTGGCTTTAAGCACCAAGTAGCTTAATTGACATAGTACCTATTGCTGGGTTCCAGCTATGCACCAGACTTGAGGACCCACACCTGAACAAGCAGTCAGTCTGAGTGGTGCTCAGCCATTGATAAGCAGCTTTGTATTCTGTGAAAGTGACAGTTAGCCCACCTCAGCTAGAGGAAGCTTTGCATTCATTCTCAGCCTATCAGTTTTGTTCCGGGTGTGAGACAGGAAGTCTGTCTCACAGCCAGAACCCAGCACTACATAGCTGAAGCTACATGCAATGCTTAGCCAGTGTAGTTGTTAGTTTGGACCATGGACATCAAGCATATGCTCCCCTTGGGAAGCTAGCCCAATGGGGAGGCATAAAGCTCAATTGAATTCCAAAATCTGAATGTCATCTCTGCTAAAACAAACTGAGCATATGTTGTGATTAAAGTCAACATCCAGTGGAAAGACTGCTCGCCATGTACTGGAGAATTACAGCACCAAAAAAGGTAAAAAATGCAACGAATACAGGGCTACAGTGTTTCCTATACATTGACAAGAGTTAGGATATAGAAAGCCTTTGGGAAGGAAAACATTCAGTGGTGTACACTGTAGCATACAAGCAGTTTAGAAAATATGACAAGCAAGCCTGAAAAAAAAACCCCAAGTAAACACTTGCCTTCAGGATGGTATGGCAGACACTTCTCGATCTCAGGGTAGCTTTGTCCGCTTGACTTGATGCAGGCTTCAGACATCTGAAATTGAATATTTAACCATTTATTATTATTATTTTTTTTCCCCTCATCTTCTCTCCCTCTGTCCTCATTTATGCTTCCTGGTATGTTTTTTATACTATTAATTTTTAATATTTTTATAGTTTACAACATCTGTACCAATTTTTACCATGTTGTGTTTAATGTAATAGATGTCTAATACTGTTTATTGCACTACATATTTTACTTCCATTTTGCTTCGTCTTCCGTCTGCTGAGCCCCTTCATAGGTTTGTTGCCATTATCCGAGAACCTTTTTTTTCCCGGTGCTATGCTTTTTCACCACAAGATGGCGCTCTCTTTTTTCGATTCTTGATTTGCCTTCGCTCAGTTTCGTTTTGCTGATGGCTGTTAACTAAACAGCTGAGCAGTTTTCCAACGTTAGACACCATTTGCCATTCGTTAAGATGGCGCCCTTAATGTATTTAATGCCCACACATGGTGACGCTCGAGCTTGGCCAATCCCCAGACATCCTTTTGTGACGAAACGCGTAGGGAGGAGCCTACGACGTCACCACGTCTGTTCTCGTGTTGGGCATACACAAACCTAGGAAGCGGAGGCAGTAGACGGAGACGCTGTTTTTGGCTGACATTTCGTTCCATGCTGTTGACTCACTGAAGTCCTGTAAGTGCAATTCTTTTTAATAAATTGATTGTGCAAACGTTATTACGCTATGGCTTGTCCTCTTGTCTTTTACTCCTGAGATATCACCTGTCGCTTATGGGCATCGTATACTGAGGTTGTGGGGAGACCATTATATTCCCTGTGCCGTTTATGACTGCCGTTATAGCAGTCATTGGGATTCGGTAAGCGCATCTGATATTACACCTTGGGTGTGAAGACTTATTGGAGGATTCCCTATCTGCACTTTTACCTTCACAATTTATTTTGGCACTTTTTCTTTTTCCATCACGGACTTTTTTCCTTTTTTTTTGGTTATATATATATATATTAATATATTTTTTTGGGACTCTTTTTAATACTTTAGGAATATTTTTCACTGAATATGTTACCTCACTCACTTTGGGTAATTAATCACCACTAAATTCAGATTACTGTATGAATTTGTTTTCACCAATGTTTTTATTTGATTTTTGGATAGCAGTGTTTTCATTTTGCTTCTATCCTCACGTTTATCCACCATATTATTTACTTATCTAGTGGTCTATTTTCGCCCTTTTGTATTCAATTATGAATGTTTTTGTTTCATTATTTTAGCGCCGCATCTCTTTTTATTACATTTATTAAAGGCAGCAGCCGATACAGATTAGATTGAGCCCAGCCTACCCCCTTTACCGGCTTACCAGAGCCGTGGGCAGCGGCAAGTGTCTGTCCCCTGGGCTGACAGACGAGTGAGGGGAAGATGGCCCCCACCCATCTCCATGACACTGCAGGGCAGAAGCGACATCAAAACATCACTTCTGCACATAGCTCTTAAGGGCCAATTTTATTATTTTTTTTATTGCATTCTAGTGTAAATGAGATCTGAGGTCTTTGACCCCAGATCTCATTTAAGAGATCCTGTCATGCTTTTTTCTATTACAAGGGATGTTTACATTCCTTGTAATAGGAATAAAAATTTAAGGCACGCCCGTCCCACCAAGCTCGCATGCAGAAGTGAACGCATATGAAAACTGTTCAAACCACACATGTGAGGCATTGCTGCGATCAGTAGAGCAAGTGCAATAATTATAGCCCTAGACCTCCTCTAACGCAAAACATGCAACTGGTAGAATTTTTTTTTTTTTTTTAAACCAGTTAAAGGGTAAAAGTTTGTCGTCATTCCACGAGCGGGTGCAATTTTGAAGTGTGACATGTTGGGTCTCAATTTACTTGGCGTAACTTTTTTTGTGAAAAGAATAATTCCATAAAAACTATGTAGATGCTATAACTTTTGCGCAAACAAATCAATATACGAATTTTTGCCAAAAAAAAAAAAAAAAAAAAATCTGAAGAATACGCATCGACTTAAACAGAAAAAAAAAATTAATTTTTTGGGGATATTATAGCAAAAAATGCATTTTTCAAAATTGCTGCCCTTTTGTTTATAGCGCAAACAATAAAAGCCGCAGAGGTGATCAAATACCACCAAAAGAAAGCTCTATTTGTGGGGGGGAGTCGATTTGGTTTGGGAGCCACATCGCACGATTGTCAGTTAAAGCGATGCAGTGCCGAATTGCAAAAAGTGCTAGTCTTTGGCCAGTCAAATGGTCTGGGGCTGAAGCGGTTAATTTACTCCCTATTCTCCATTTAATTTTCCTGCTTTTTTGTTCAAGTCTATTTTATAAACCGTAAAAAAAAAAATTAAATAAAAAAAAGTAAGTAACGGTGCATCCCTGACAAGCACTATGCCAAAGTAAAACTTAAGTGGCACATTCACAGCTCAGTGTACATTCTACAGATTGCTGACTGGGTAGGCAAGTATTTTATTGCAGACGACAATGCAAATCTCTTCAGTTCTGATTTAACGGATTACAGTTTAGGCCAAATCCAATTAATCTCCCCAAACCGCAAAAAAAAAAAAAAAAAAAAAAAACCAATAGTGGGAGGGGGCGTGACTTCCGCTGACATGATTGGATGTAAATGGCGGGAGCTCCGAGATCAGCCTGAGAATCTGTCGGGATCCTAAACAGCACCTGTGACTAAGACCCATAACTCGGAAATGAACGCCCTCAGAGGCGGGATGAACAGCAAACACTCGGCAGTGGACCGCCTCAAGGAATTTGCAAGGACAGACAAGCAGGACGGTGGGCGAAGCCCCCCCACAGACAGAGTGGCAGACCACCAGCTATGGAAAGCCCTGCATGCCCCAGCCGTCACTGCAACAGATTAACTCGCAGCTAATGGAAGCCATCCAGCTAAGTAATGCAGCCCTGACAGGTAAAAGGGATAAAATTAAAAATTGATATTGGACTGATCAGGCAAGATATGCATAGCATGCATGAGAGATAGGATGGCAGAGGTGGAAAACAGGATATTTTTATTGGAGGTTGCCGTTAATCCTATACCTAAAAAAACAATAGCAGAAAAACAGATTGATATATTGCAACAAAAACAGACGATTTAAAGAATAGGATGCTCCGCAACAATTTAAGAATCGTTGGATTGCCAGAGAAAGTGGAGGGGTTTAATCTAAGGGACTTTATAGCGAAATGGTTGAACACGTTCCCAGGTATGGAGGCATCAGCAACATTTGCAGTTGAGGGCGCCTGCAACAACGCCAAAACCAGGGTTCCCCCCCAGACCTTTGCTAGCACGCATGTTGAACTGCAGAGATAGAGACATAATTCTGCAGAAAGCAAGACAAAAAGGAAAAAAGGAGAGATTCACTGTGAAAATAGCAAAGTGTCAATATTTCCGGATTTTTCTTTAGAAGTTGAGAGCAAAGTTTGAGATAAAAAAAAAGGCCGAGAGAAGCAGGAATTGAATACCCTATGGCATATCCAGCATGTTTGAGAGTGGAGAAAGGGGGAAAGACTATTTTAGTACACCGAAACAAGCTAGAGAATGGATGCAGACTATTAAACCTAGATAAGGGGAAATGTAGGCTTCTGAGGAAAAACTTCCAGATAAAGACGCTACTGAGAGGACCAATTTATATTGGAAGTGGGGGTGGGGCCAAAGTTGTTTTTGCTGTGAAGGGCATGGATTGGAAAAAAAAAAAAAAAAAAAAAAAAAAAAACGAACTGAGTACACTGAATAAGCATAATTTTGATAAGTGTTAATTATTAACATTCAAAGGGGAATGGTGGGGTCTAAGTCCTTGGAAAGGTTTGCAAACAAAGTTGCATGGTTTGACCTATGGAGGATTAGAAATCCAGACCAAGAAATATTCTTGGCATGCACCAGGGAGGGGTGTCTAGAATCAACCTGGCAATGGGAAATAAGATACTCCCAATGGTGCAATCTGTTAAATATATGTCTAGAGGGGTGTCTAATCACTCTGGGTTAGTCTTAGAGTTAATAGGCTCTAGAGGAAGGAGTCCAGGGTATAGGATTCAATCCCATTGGTTGACCCAGATTGGACCAAAAATGATAGAATACCACACGGTAATGTTTTTGGAAGCCCATGGGGAGAGAAAAAAAAAAATGGAAGGGGTGCTCTGGGATACCTTTAAGGCATATTTAAGAGGGATAACTAGATCTACAATATCATATATAAAAATGCACTTATAGACAGGAAGAGGAAGAATTGGCAGAGAGATGCGCACACACACACAGAAGCTGAGTTTGTAAGCAACCCCTTGAATATTAATCAGATAAGGTGGGCAGGATTAGCACATCAGTATAAAAATCAAATATCAGTTAATGCCAAACATAAGAGGTTCCAGCAGAAACAAAAAAAAAAACAATTTGAGCAAGGACATCATTTAAAATAGGATTCTAAACTATTTTATAAAGCAACAGACAGCATCATTTGTGATCTCAGAAGAGAGAAATGAGAAGGGGGAAATGGTGAAAACAGCAGAAGAGATACTTATGAGATTCCAAAGATACTATGTCAATATGTATTCTTCAACATGGACTTGCAATGGAGAAGAGATAGAGAAATATCTAGAGGACTTAGTTTAAGGATATCTAACAGGAACAAAAAAAGGGTTGGAGAAAGATTAAGGAAGGGGAAGTGCGAGAGGCTGTTTTCTATGGGTAAGGGTACATTTCCAGCAGTATACCATCTGCTCCAGGACCGGATGGTATACCGCTGGAAATGTACCAGCGATATGCAGAGATATTGGCACCAGCCCTGAGTAAGATGTATGGAGAGGCATTTTCTCAGGGAGAGATGCCCCAGTCCATGTATGAAGCAACAGTAATATTAATACCAAAACCAGAAAAGGATAGATCCGATTGTGTGTCATACAGACCAATTTCTTTGCTGAATATCAATTACAAGATATTGGAAAAAAATACTTGCAAAGGTTTAATGGAGTAATCCTATCCATTGTGTCGGAAGATCAAATGGGATTTATGCCTGGGAAATCTACCTCAATAAATATAACCAAACTTATTGTACAGCTGAGTTTATTCCGGAGACAAGTGCCTTGGCATCGTTGGATACAGCCAAGACATTTGATTCCAAAGAATGGGAGTTTCTACAAATAGTGCTGAAAAAATAAATAAATAAAATAAAAATAAAATAGGTAGGATTATATAAGCAACCATGCTCAAATTAATAAATGGATTATCACCTACAATAAAATTATATAGGGAACAAGACAGGGCTGCCCAATGTCCCCTCAACTATTTGCCCTTGCAATCGAAGCATTGGCAAATAGATTTAGACAATCTAAAAAGTATAAAGGGATTAAATTGGGGGAAAAGGTTGAGCACATAGGGTTATATGCGGATGAAATATTGTATATGGAGGATGTGCACACCTCCATGAGAGAGGCAATGAATATAATAGAAAGATATGGGATATTTTCAGGGTTGACGATTAATTGGCAGAAATCTGCTTTGATGCTGCTTGGACCAGGTAATGGAAGACCCCAGATCCCACTAAAAATAGTTGATACATTCAAATATTTGGGAGTAATTACCCTGGATCATGCCAACTCTATAAAAGCCAATATCCTTCCTGTGGTAGAATATATTAAGAGGGGAAAAAAAAAAAAAAAAAAAAAAAAAAAAAAAAAAGCAATATGGGTAAAATTACCAATTGCAGGAAGCATACAGCTATACTATTTATAGTCAATAGTGACTCCTAAGTGCCTGTATGCGTTTACACATTCACCGGTAAAAATACCAAAAAAGATATTTAAAGATTTAAATTCTCAGATGACTAGGTTTATTTGGGCATATGGTAGATGTAAATTAAAAAACTTAACACGCTACAGAGACCCAAAACAGCAGCAGGGTTGGTGCTCCCGGATTTACATTTATATTATCTGGCAGGGCAACTGAAACACTTAAGTAATTGGGTAAAACAGGAACAAAAAACAAGGATAGGGGTTTTTATTAAGTAAGATGCAGGTAGACGATCTTCTGGTGGGATTAGAAACAACTGACGAGAGTGGGAGTTAGAATTCCCCTTCTAAAGCTGGCTAGGACAGTTTGGAAGGAGGCAAAAGTAGTGACGGGATACGCAGACATCCCACCAGAAACCTGTCTTATGGAATAACCTGACATTTGAAAAAAAATTTGAGGGAAGTAAATTTTGGAAACAGAATAAGGTAACAAGCATTGGTCAGCTGTATGATAAAAATATACTAACACACACACACACACACACAGGATAAAAATATAATATAATATATATATATAATAAAAATATTATATATATATATATATATATATATATATATATATATATATATATATATATATATATATATATATATATATATATATATATATATATATACAAGCAAACAGTTTTAGATATTTGCAGTTAAGGCATTACAGGTACAGTTTAGAAGTAAGGAATTAAAAATATCTAAATACACCCTTATAGGTATTTTGAGATCACAGGGACCAAAGGGATTGGTATCCAAATTATACTCACACCTGTTACAGAATAAAATAAGAGGGGAACCGCTGGGAGTAAAAGATAAATGGCAGATAGCTGTTCCAGATATGAGTGATCAGGAATGGGATGAAGTCTGCTCCTCCCACTTGAAAGTATCCCCAGCAATGAATAATAAGATAATTCAATTAAACATAATACATCAGACCTATTTGGCTCCGAATAGGTTGTATAAAATGGGGAGGATGGCTACACCTGAGTGCACAAGATGTAGGCAGGGAGGAGCAGACTTCCTCCATGTGATGTGGTATTGTGACAATATAGGGAGGTACTGGCAGCAGGTGGTCAGGAAACTGGAAAAAGTTAAATAGATCTGTCACAGGTACAATTGAACCTTGTTTGCTGGGAGTATTGGAAGAGAAGGGTGAGAACAGACACTAGGATGTTTTTGCAGGAAGCGTTCATTTTTGCGAGAAAACAAAAGAGAAATGGATTCAGCCAGACCCGACATTAAATAAGATTCTACCATATGAGAAGATATTGTATGAACAAAGGGGAAATGTGCAGAAATATGAAAATATATGGGCAAAGTGGAATAGATCCTATTTAACAATGGATATGGGAATACCTGAAAATAGAACATAAGTGACTAGAAGTGGTTGAGTGAGAATGAAAGGAATTGGAGAGATTGGTAGTAGAATGACAAATTTGGGGATTTATATAGTAAATAAAATGTAAAGATATGTAAACTAACATGTATAGAAATGTGTAAGTTTTTTTTTTTTTTGAAGGGAAAAAAAAAAAAAAAAAACACCCCACAAACAATAGTGGTCCACCACAATCTAAATGATTAGATGCCATAAATCTGCTCCCAAGCTCAAACCAGCTACACTGGTCTTCAGCCAAGTGGAGAACACACACACACACGGGCAGTGAACATATTTACACCTTGCACTTGCAAAAACCATCTCAACCCAACATGCAACCAAAATCCTGAGGGAGAATCTCCCAAAACTGAAATATAGTATATACTGCATAGTAACCAGTCAGTTGTCATCTCATCTTTGAAAGAAAAGCCAATTAGGTGCCCTGCACAACTGCTCCAGTTTTGGAAATCCTGTGTGACTAGACCTAGTGAATTGCTGTACCCAATGGTCAAATAACCCCTTAACTAAAACTCAGTGGAGCATTGAAAGCACTGACAAGGCAACAGACTCAAACTTCCTTGGAAGAGAAAAAAAAAAAAAAAAAAAGTGTGGTCAGGTGAACACAAGATCTTTGCCATTTTGTCCCTGTTCTTCTGCATCCTTGAATATTTTGAGACCATTACAGATTATAAAATCAGTTTACCATCTGAGGTAAATCCAGTGCAATATCATCAAAGGTAGCCAGGAAAGATGGTAGTGTGTCTGTTATATCTGGGGAAAAAGAAAAAAAAAAAAAAAAAGTTACTTGTATAATTCAGGTTTCAGACACCTAGATACAATGTGAAAGTATTAACCTTCAGTAGGAGATTAAAAATTTGGACAAATGGTACAACTACTTAAATATTGAGAGCTGCCAACCAAATGCTTTGTGCCCCACCCTCTTTAGTCATCAACACTGCCACTCTGCCCTGACTCTCCAAGTGAAGCACCACCCAGGACAAGATCTACTTCCTGGTTCACCTTGATTAATGCATGTCACAGCTGTAGAGGTGACCCAACACAGGATGACCCCGCAACTGCATTGTCTAATGGAGGAGTGCAACATGATCAGTTGCAGAAAACACAAGCATAGCAATACATTAGGGAGGGCAGGTTCAGCAGCAGGAATGGCTCAAAAACACTGAGGCAGCAAGCCCAATGCCACACATACTCCACTGTCATGGGTACCAGGCCATCATGGCACACCATCTTGCTGCAGAGGGCCCATTGCCATGAACCTGTATAGCACCCTACCAGACAATAGATCATTGCACAGGGTTTCTTACAGGATCTGGGTACAATCATCTTAGCAGTTACAGCTGTAGGCATGGATCCTTATAGGCAAAGCATGCTGAGCTGCACAGCACCCGCCAATCACACCTACACACCCCTTGAAGCCTTTCTGGAATGGTTGAGGTTATGCAGGCTTGTGTGTCCAATCACTTGTAGGTGCTGCACAACCTGATAAAAAGGATTAAGGTTGCTGTGTGCTGTAATTGCAATGTGCCTGTGAACTTGCTGGAAACTAGCTACTTCAGAATAGTCCATGTCCTAGCATAGCCCTTTCCCTGGTTACCATCTTCCCTGGTCCTTCTTTGCCCTAGAAAAATGTATGTAGTGGAGGAACTGGGGGGGGGGGGGGAAGAGAGATTAAGGTCATCAGTCTGCTGGGAATGCCACCACATTTAGATGCCCAATTGTCTGTCAAGTTTTGACAGCAGATTGAGGCCTAGAAGTGTTCATTCTTGCTCCCTTCTGAAAGTTAATCCTCCATGCCCAGTGACATGAGTAAGTCAAATTTTAGAAACCAACCTGTCTCCCAGCTACAGACTGGAAAATCCATTGGAGCTGGCTCCTGGATCAATGCATCAAACTTTGCAGCTTCTTTTTCATGCACAAACAGGGGGACTCCAGCAAGGTAGAAATGGCTCAGTTTGTGCTCTTGCGGGACATCAAAGGTTTCAAAATCTAAGAATTAAAAAAAAAAAAAAAAAAAAAAATTTTTTAAAGCCATGCACGTGACAGCTTCTTTGCCCAACTGCTGATCCAAGTACCTAGTGTTCATTACTGGCCAAGACAGGACTTACGTGCAGCATTACAGAATTCACAAAGTCACTGGTGTCTAGCTTTCTTATAGGTAAGAATCAGGTCAAACCAGTACGAGTCAGTCCTAATCTCTTCAAGTTAGGACCAAAGTTTTAACTAGAACCCCACTCAAAACTAAACAGAACAAGCAATTTGGCAAGTCAAGGGGTAAGCCTGAAAAACGACTTCTGCAAGAAAAAAATAAAAGCCAACAAAATCTTACCTGCAGGATCATAAGGAACACACTTTTCAATCCTAGGGTAGCTCTGTTTGCTAGGCTTGATGCATGCTTCAGAAGCCTGGAAATTAAACATTTTAACATAGGTAGTTTTAAACTAAAGACCCTTTTAGTGTGTAATCTAAATTTCCAGGCAGCAGTAATAACCTACAGTGTTCCAACCCTTTACCCACCATTCAAAAAAGATATAAAAAGTGTAAATGTGGGAGTCAATTTATCTGGGCACCTAAAGCATGCTTAGGTGGTGCACAGAGTTGAACATGTGCAGTGCTGGAGGATGCACCTTTATGCATAAGGAATACAAAGCCATTGATTTAATTGGCAATCCAGTTTTGTCGTCAGCCAAGCATGAAAAATAGGCAACCAATAATGCAGGCCTGACCTGTTAGCCTGATACTGTCAATGCACAGTCATTTAGAGCCAGAAAAAAAACCCCACCACTTAAGCATTCAGGAGAGGACTCAGATTCCAATGGCCAGAATACATAATCTTCTGGCCAGTGGAATGAGTGTCCACCCAAGCACTTGAAGTGCTTAAATGTTTTGCAAATTGCAGCTTTGGGAGCATTGTTCTGCTGCCTTTTCACCCCCTGGAGCAAAGTTGTACATGGGAGAGAAAGACCTGTGCATGACCCCCCCCCCCCCCCAAATCTTAGGGGGCTAGCAAATCAGCAGTAATGCTTAGATGTCAAGAGTATGTTGGTAATTACTCAGGCACAATGCTGCCTGGTTCTCCTTTCTGGATGCTTTGATACAGGAATCAAAGTCCTGCCTCTACCCTCCCCAGAGACTAATGTCAAGATGGCAAGGCAAGTCTGTAATGGGGGAGCTGCATGAGATCACAGAAATAATGCCAATTAATCCTTTCCTCAGCTTTAAGGTATAAAAGACAAGCCAAAAACCATACAATATGGAAAGGGTCACTGCTTTTAAAGCGATAAAGTATTTTTTTTTTTTTAGTTAAACATGATACTTACCTGCTCTGTACAGCAGTTTTGCACAGAGCAGCCCTGAACCTCCTCAGGTGCTCCTGGCACCTCCCTCCTGTTGAGTACCCCCACAGCAACCAGCTTGCTATGGGGGCATCTGAGCTGCAGTTCCCCCATGTCCATCCAGACATGGAGCCACGACCCAGCTCTGCCCCATTTCTCTCCTCATTGGCTCACTGACAGCAGGAGCCAATGGCACCACGCTGCTGTTTTAAACAAGGACAGCCAGGTCTCTCCTGCAACATAGCAAGATAAAGATAGGCTAAGGCAAGTATTAGGGTGGCTGCTGCACACTTATCTTAATGCATAGAACGCATTAAGACAAGGCTTTTGCCTTTACAACCACTTTAAGGTGCAAGTGCGCAGCTCAGACAAGCTACACCCACTATTATAGCGATTTTAAAAAATTTCCATGGTAATCATTTGAAAGGTTAGAGCCTCTTGCCATGCCTATGGTACCATTAGATTCAGTCTGGTAATGAAAAGCGATGCTAGATCTCCAGTGGGCACAGGCAGGCTGACATAAGGTCTAGCAAGTTTTGACTTGTGTTAAGACTGGTCACTGCTCAGAATAGTACCTGCTTAGTAACTGGTGCAGAATTCTTCACTCCAAGCGCTCCTTTCTTCTGTGAAACTGCAGAGTTGACAAGCTGCTTGTTGACTATTCCCAGAGCTTTTCTTGGCTTCACCACAGTGCCAGAGCTGCCAAACACTTTCCCTGGATGACTTTTCAAAAGTTTTTTTCCTTTAAAAGATAAAAAAATTATAACACATTTTCACTCTGCTACAAATTATGGACCATATGCATTTCTGCTGTTGGTTTATTTGGTGACAACTCACTACTGATGTATTGCCACTTTTGCAACCAAACCCGCCAAAGATCTGCTTTGAGAAATATTGAACTGCAGCAATGAATGAACTAGCTAAAAAATGCAACATTTGCAGAAATTACAGCTGGAAACTGAGCACAAGTCAAACACTCACCAGGGATTGTTGATTTCAGGCGATCCTTGGACAAGGTAGAAGCAACATCTCCATTCTCTTGGTCAATGAAAATTACAGTTGCCATGCTTCACTTTAGTCAAAACTGTAAAGTAGTAATTACAAGAGACTTTGGGGTAAATAAAGAGTTAAATAATGGCTAATAAAAATGCAGTAACACTTGAGGTAAATCAGGTGTGAAAGAGCAAGTCTAAGAATTTTGCAAAAATCCCAAATGCGGAGTTTGTTCAATGTAGTGGTAATTACTGCATTATTTAATGTGGCAATTTATTGCATTAAGCAGGTTGCCAAGGAGCAGGCCAGGAAGCTGGCCGTTGTGTCCTTAACTGGTTGCCGACCGGCGCACGTCGCTGTAAGTCGGCAGAATGGCACGGCTGGGCAAATGGGCGTACCTGTACGTCCATTTGAATTCCCCGCCGTGCCATTGCATGCGTGCCGCCGGCCGGGAGCTCTGCGAGTCGGGTCTTGGGTCCCGCAGACTCAATCGCCGTGGGGATACCCGCGATTGGCTCATGGAGAGGACGAACGGGGAGATGCTGATGTAAACAGCATCTCCCCGTTCTGCCTAGTGACAAGTGACAGTGATAACAGCTCCCTGTCATTGGGAGCAGTGATCAGAGTAATGACACTGCTAGCCCATCCCTACAGTTAGTAATCACTCCCCCAGGACACGCTTAACCCCATTCACTGCCAGTGTCATTTACACAGTAATCAGTGTATTTTTAATCGCACTGATCGCTGTATAAATGACAATGGTCCCAAAAATGTGTCAAAAATGTCCGACATGTCTGCCATAACGTCGCAGTCACAATAAAAAGCTGATCACTGCCATTACTAGTAAAAAAAATAAAAATGCCATAAAACTATCCCCCCATTTAGTAAACACTAACTTTTGCGCAAACCAATCAATAAACGCTTGCGATTTTACCAAAAGTATGTAGAAGCATACGTATCAGCCTAAACTGAGGAAAAAAAAAAATATATATATTTGGGGGATATTTATTATAGCAAAATGTAAAAAATAATGCAGTTGACGCTCTCATTTTGTTTATAGCGCAAAAAAGCGATCAAATACCACCAAAAGAAAGCTCTATTTGTGGGAAAAAAAAAAAAAAGTCGTCAATTTTGTTTGGGAGCCATGTTGCACGACCACGCAATTGTCAGTTAAAGCGACGCAGTGCCAAATCACAAAAACACTGGTCAGGAAGGGGGTAAAATCTTCCGGGGCTGAAGCGGTTGACAAGTGATGACTCAGCTGTCAGCAGGTTCCCTGAAAGTATAAATAAAAAAAAAAAAAAAAAAAGTGTATGGGGGGGGGGGGGGGGGGGGGGTATTGGTAGTGCTCCGCTCCTGACAATCTGCCTGCTCCATGTGAAAAAGTTTCATAAATAGGCAAGGCACAGGGCCACCTGGTGATATGCCCCCTTGTCCCTTGTGACAGCAACCACTGCATGTTGGCTTGGTGACATCACAAGTACATACTGACCATCATGTGCAGCCCTTTGGTGATGTCAAGGGTCATATTGGAGGCCCCTTTATTGGGCAACCCCTGCTGTAAACACTCGAATACACCTGTAAAAATGCTTGTGTGCACACTTAAAGGCCCCTTTAACACTGACAGGCCAAATGGATCTGCCTGTCAGTTTCAGGTGGACCCAGACCACACAATGGAGCTGCAGATGTCAGCGGACACGCGCTCACTGACACCTGATTCGGTCCAATAAAAACAGTTGCATGGGGATTGGATTACAGTCAGATGAGGCAGGGTAGGGGTGTCAAAAACACATGGTTGATACATTTTGCCAACCACCACCTTAAGCTGCAATAGGCAGTGGTTATGGACAGGGTGTTTACATGCCGCAGCTGCAATGCTTCATGACCAAGTTCACCTGACTCATAGCAAATTGGCAAGCCCACAAACGCTGCACATTAAAGTAAATGGAGCAATGCCACCAAAGCATAGTAAACGTGTGCATGCCCACAGTTAAAGCACGTTTGTCAGGAAAAAAAAAAAATAAAAAATACAAGTTTAACCACTTCAGCCCCGGAAGGATTTACCCCCTTCCTGACCAGAGCACTTAATTTTACACTGCGTCGCTTTAACTGCTAATTGCACAGTCATGCAATGCTGTACCCAAACGAAACTTGCGTCCTTTTCGTCCCACAAATAGAGCTTTCTTTTGATGGTATTTGATCACCTCTGCCGTTTATTTTTTGAGCTATAAAACGGAAAAAGACCGAAAATTTTGAAAAAAATAAAAAAAAGTCAATAAGCGTATATTTATTGGTTTGCGCAAAAGTTAGTGCCTACAAACCAGGGTACATTTTCTGGAATTTACACAGCCTTTAATTTATGACTGCCTATGTCGTTTAAGGTGCTAAAATGGCAAGGCAGTACAAACCCCCCCCCCCCCAAATGACCCCATTTTGGAAAGTAGACACCACAAGGAAATTGCTGAGAGGCATGTTAAGCCCATTGAATATTATTTTTTTGTCCTGATTGACAAAAAAAAAAAAAAAATACAAAAAGTTGTCACTAAATGATATATTGCTCACAGGCCATGGGCATATGTGGAATTGCACCCCAAAGTAAATTCAGCTGCTTTTCCTGAGTACGGGGATACCACATGTGTGGGACTTTTTGGGAGCCTAGCCGCGTACGCAGCCCTGAAAACCCAATCACCGCCTTCAGGATTTCTAAGGGCATAAATTTGATTTCACTCCTCACTACCTATCAGTTTTGAAGGCCATAAAATGCCCAGATGGCACAAAACCCCCCAAATGACCCCATTTTGGAAAGTAGACACCCCAAGCTATTTGCTGAGAGGCATGTCGAGTCCATGGAATATTTTATATTTTGACACAAGTTGCGGGAAGTGACAATTTTTTTTTTGCACAAAGTAGTCACTAAATGATATATTGCTCACACAGGCCATGGGCAGATGTGGAATTGCACCCCAAAATACATTTAGCTGCTTCTCCTGAGTATAGGGATACCACATGTGTGGGACTTTTTGGGAGCCTAGCTGCGTACGGGGCCCCGAAAACCAATCACAGCCTTCAGGATTTCTAAGGGCGTAAATTTTAAATTTCACTGCCTATCAGTTTGAGACCATGGAATGCCCAGATGGCACAACCCCCCCCCCCCCCAAATGACCCCATTTTGGAAAGTAGACACCCCAAGCTATTTGCAGCTCTCATTTGTTTCTGAAAATGAAGACAGACAAGAAAAAAAAATTTTCATTTTTCAAAACTTTGTGACAAAAAGTGATGTCTGCAAAACACTCACTATACCTCTCCGCAAATAGCTTGGGGTGTCTACTTTCTAAAATAGGGTCATGGGGGGGGGGGGGGGTGTACCATCTGGGCATTCCATGGCCTCCGAAACTGATACGCAGTGAAGAGTGAAATAAAAAATTTACAGCCTTAGAAAGCCTGAAGGCGGTGCTTGGTTTTCGGGGTCCCGTACGCGGCTAGGCTACCAAAAAGTCTCACACGTGGTATCCCCGTACTCAGGAGAAGCAACAGAATGTATTTTGGGGTGTAATGTCACATCTTCCCATAGCATGTTTGAGCAATATATCATTTAGTGACAACTTTGTGCAAAAAAAAAAAAATAAAAATAAAAAAAAAAAAAAAAGTCTTTCCCGCAACTTGTGTCACAATATAAAATATTCCATGGACTCGACATGACTCTCAGCAAATAGCTTGGGGTATCTACTTTCCAAAATGGGGTCATTTGGGGGGGGGGGGCGGGTTTGAACTGTCCTGGCATTTTATGCACAACATTTAGAGGCTTATGTCACACATCACCCACTCTTCTAACCACTTGAAGACAAAGCCCTTTGACACTTTTACATGAAAGAATTTTTTTTTTTTTTTTGCAAGAAAATTACTTTGAACCCCCAAACATTTTTTTTTTAAAGCAAATGCCCTACAGATTAAAATGGTGTTTTTTTTTCACACAGTATTTGCGCAGCGATTTTTCAAACGCATTTTTTTAGGGGGGGGGGGGGACTTTAAATTTATTGTACTAAAACACACTATATTGCCCAAATGTTTGATGAAATAAAAAAGATGATCTTAGGCCGAGTACATGGATACCAAACATGACATGCTTTAAAATTGCGCAAAAACATGCAGTGGCAACAAACTAAATACATTTTTAAAAGCCTTTACAGGTTACCACTTTAGATTTACAGAGGAGGTCTACTGCTAAAATTACTGCCCTCGATCTGACCTTCGCAGAGATACCTCACATGCATGGTGCAATTGCTGTTTACATATGACACCAGACAAACGCTTGCGTTTGCCTTTGCGCGAGAGCAGGGGGGACAGGGGTGCTTTTTTATCTTTTAAACTGTTCCATTTTTTTTTTTTTTTTAATCATTTTTATTGTTCTCAGGGAATGTAAATATCCCCTATGATAGCAATAGGTAGTGACAGTTAGAGCTGCACGATTCTGGCCAAAATGAGAATCACGATTTTTTTGCTTAGAATAAAAAGATTGATTCTCTCACCGTAAAATATTTCACATACAAAAAAAAAAAAAAAAAAAAAAAAAAAAAAAACTAACTTTACTGGGATTTTTTTTTTTTTGGTTTTTTAATTCATTAAAGTAATTTTTTCCAAAAAAATTGCATTTGAAAGACCACTGCGCAAATACAGTGCGACATAAAATATTGCAACAACCACCGTTTTATTCTCTAGGGTGTCTACTAAAAAAAAAAATATATATGTTTGGAGGTTCTAAGTAATTTTTTAGCAAAAAATGATTTTAACTTGAAACCAACAATTGTCAGAAAAAGGTTTAGTGTTTAAGTGGTTAAACTTTTCACTTACACAGGAAGTCTATTCCATTGACAAACGGTTACAATGTTTATACTTAGTGGTGTTTCACAAAAAAAAAATAATAATTTTGGAAATTTCTCTCTTTTACTCACCTCTAAATGCCTGTTGCTAGGGGGTCCCTCGTAGTCTGCCTCTTTCAGTGCCTGGGCTGGTGACATCACTTCCCCCTCAGCACAGGAAGGGCTCAGCTCTGCTCCCTCCCGTCAATCTGGGACCCATTACAGGTCCCAGGTGACTGAGCAGCCAATCACACGCATGCGCAGTGGGTGCTCGGCTGTGAAGCCACAGCCCGGAGCCCACAGTTGCAATGCCGGCGCCGCCGAACGGAGGGGGGAGACGAGCGGGGCTTCGATCCCCCGCATCGCTGGACCCTGGGTCCAATTAAAAGTCAGCAGCGGCAGGATTTGTAGCTGCTGACTTATATATTTTTTTTACTGGGCCCTCCTCTAAGTTTAACTGATAAAGAATGTTTTGTTTCTTGGCAGACTGCCCGATTTTTCTCTTCCTTTCTTTTGAGGGCTGTGGCTTCAGAAGAGCAGAGAGAATTCTTTGCATAGAAAGAATTTTGAAACACTTTAGTCAAGATTGTGATAACAATTCTTAACGATTAATCACGATTAATTGTGCAGCTCTAGTGACAGGTACTCTTTTTGAAAAAATTGGGGTCTATTAGACCCTAGATCTCTCCTCTGCCCTCAAAGCATCTGACCACACCAAGATCGGTGTGATAAAATGCTTTCCCAATTTCCCAAAGTCATGAAATGCTGGTAGCTTCCGGTTTTTTTAGGCCATAGAGATGTTTGGAGCCATTCTGGTCTCTGATCAGCTCTATGGTCAGCTGGCTGAATCACCGGCTGCATTCTCAGGTTCCCTGTTGGGACAGGAGAGCCAGAGAAAAACCATGCACGGTGAGGGGGGGGCATTCCATTCCACTGCTTGTAAAAGCAGTCTAGAGGCCAATTAGCCGCTAGGATTGCCTTTACATGAAAGCCAACCGCTGGCTGAAAAGAATGATACCAAGATGATACCTAAACCTGCAGGCATCATTCTGGTATAACCACTCAAAGTCCAGCAACATACCAGTACGTTGTTGGGCATATATTGTAATTTTTTTTTCATGCAGCCTGAACGAAAAAAAAAAAAAAAAAAAATTGATTGGTGGGTATGCCTACCATTAGAATACCTCCCTTCATCCACCCACTTCTAATGATGGGCATACATACACCATTTATATATGCTGAAGCATGGGGGCATCCTCCCGCAAAAGGTAGGAGCAAATCGCTCCTCCGCCCCCATGCTTCGGCATATATCACCTCCGCTTGAGTCACGGCTTTATATATCGTGGGAGCTAATGCTGTTGCTGTCAAGATAAAAAAAATCTGCGCTGCAGCTAATTGGTGTACCTGAAGACAAAAAAAAAAAAAAAAAAAAAAAAAAAAAAAGTCAACAATAAAACACAGTAAAGTATAAAAAAATTGCATACATGAAAAGCAAACATGATAAAAAATAAAACATTGCAGAATAGAATACAGTAAAAAAAGAGCAGAAGAGAGAATAGAGAGACTACTACAACTTTTTTTTTTTTTTTTTTACACTTTTTGTAACTGTAAACGGTTCGAGGTTCGGGTCTCAAAATGCGATGGCATCTTGGGATACCCTGTGAAAGTCTGCCTAGTCTGTGCAATGCTGTACCCTACGCTAAAACTCAACTAGTGTATGGTAGCTTTCAAAACATTCACCAAAATGCAAAGACCAGGATTGTCAGGACAGGAGGGACAATAGTGGGTGTCAAGCCTATATCCGCGCTTGCTGCAGACACAACATCTTTTTTTGGGGGGGGTTCGTTGGGTAGGGGTACTCAGGAGGACAAAGAAAAAGCCTCTCATGCAGCCGACTGCATTTGGTTGGGGATGTGAATGGGGGAAGTACGGGTGCTGCAGAAGTGGTGGGTTCCCAATTAGGATTGGCGAATGCAGCAGGAAGGGCATTATGGGCACGACGGGCCTGTGGCAGTGGGACACTACTTGTGCTTGCCACCTCACCAGCTTGAACTGCACTTATGGGACTCGCCACGTCACCAAGTGTTACTGCAGTGCTGGTTTGACTACGACCGGGGTGTACTAGGCCGCTGGTGCTTGCCAGTCCACCAAAAAAAAAAAAAAAAAAACTGTTAGCAATCAGGCCTGACTCTGCGAACGCTGCAGGTATGTGTTTAGTGTTTTGTAAGTGACAGTGATCAATCGATACTGCACTTGGGTGGGCTGGGCGGAGGGGCAAAACGCAGGTGCTAGCAGGTATCTGGGCTGATCCTGCCGACAATGTGTTTTTGGGAATCCTAAACTGCTGGGGACGCTAGTATAGATCTAATCTGATCAGATATTGATCCGTTCAGATACTATACCACTAAGGGAGGTGTACGGTGCGTGCGTGGGTGTTAGCGGTACTGGCGCTAACCTGACGCTGCCTGGGGCGATGCAGACCCTATCTGACCCTAAAACCTAACTTATAGCATCACCCGTAACAGTTATACGGTGATCACTGGTGAAAGGGTTAACTAGGGGCAATCAAGGGGTTAAAACCTGTATTAGGTAGTATATGGGGGTCCCTGACACTATAAAACGCTGACGGCGAACCTATACATTTACCTCCCCAACTAGCGTCACCAGTGACACTAATACAGCGATCAGAAAAACGATCGTTTAGTGACACTGGCGATGGGGGTGATCAAGGGGTTAAAACTTTATTAGGGGGGTACCCCTAACTGCCCTACCACACCAACGGTCACAAACTGATACCAATGCAGTAATCAGGAAAAAAAAAAAAAAAAAAAAGAAAACTGCTTGGCGTCAGAGAGCGGTTTACAGTGCGTGTTCACATCAATGTCTTCTCTCCTCGGCGCCGGAACGTAAAATACCGAGCTGAGGAGCGATGACATCACTTTCTCCGCTTCTGTTTACATTACAGAAGCATTTCATTCTCCAGGAGCGATCGCTAGGGGGGCCCACGAATGAGTGGCCTCCCCCTCACCTTTGATCTCCCCTGACGAGAATCCGACCACCGCAGGCACCGGGGGGGGGGGGGGGGTCCCCGTTAACGGGTAGGCAAGGGCGTACAGGCAAGTCCTTATGCCTGCTTGTGCCATTGTACATCGTCGTACGGCGGTCGGCAAGTGGTTAACAGGTCATAAGGAGGCATCACATTGCCTTCTCACCATATGTCAATAGCCTCTGGAGCGCAACCCAAACAGATCAGGCTTCAGAGGCAAGGAAAGTTTAGCAATGCTGACATGGTTCCCACCCAGCCTATTGCAGGATGACGCCGACAGGAACCTCATCCCTCTGGGCGGCCATCTGATGTCCTCCCGGTCACACGGTGATCGGGGATGAGCCGTGTCCCTTGGACACAGCCAACCCCCAATAAGGGTAAAGAGCCAATGAAATTGGCCCTTTACCATGTGACTGGCTGTGTCCAATCACAAATGTAAACAAACCATGGTAACCCACTGTTACCGGGTTTACCTCACCAATCCAGTGTGAGGAGGAAATTGTGGGAACAGCAAGTTACTGATTACAATATACAGTACTGTGCCCCTATTGCCCCAATAAAGCACTTGTCTGTAAGCCCAGCAGAGTACCTGCCATGAAGCCTAGAAGTACACCTTTCATGCAGGTAACAAATGACATGTACAAAAGACATTATGCCTTAGAAAATACATTGGGGTGTTTGCTTTCCAAAATTGGGTCATTTTTTTTTTTTTTTTTTTGTGGTACTTTCACTGTCCTGGTGCTCCAGGCCATAAAAAAAAAAAAAAAAAATTATATGATAGGTAGTCAGGAAGTTAGGTGTAATTTATGTCCCTAGGAGACCTGAAGGAGCTACAGGCAGTCCCTGGGTTACAAACAAGAGGTTCTGTCTGTAGGTTTGCTCTTAAGTTTAACCCTTTCATGACTAAGCCCATTTCTGACATTTGGTGCTTACAAGTTAACATCTGTATTTTTTCGCTAGAATGTTACTTATAACCCCCAAAGGCCTCTTTCACACGGGGCGGATCAGTGATGATCCGCCCCGTGAACATCCGCTGGCTCAGCGGGGATCGCTCCGCCGATCCCCGCTGAGCAGGAAGATGACAGGTGCATCGCTGCACACTGTGCAGCGACGGACCTGTCAGAGCGCCGCTCTCCCCTATGGGGGGATCGGATGATGACGGTCCGTAGTGTCCGTCGTCATCCGATCCGATAACGGAGGGAAAAGTAGGTTTTTCCTCCGTTACACTTTTCGGATCGGAGCGGGTCGGATGTCAGCGGACATGTCACCGCTGACATCCGACGCTCCATAGGGATGACTGTATGTCCGTTTTTCATCCGAAAACGGAAGGATGAAAAACGGACATACGGATCCCCGTGTGAAAGAGGCCAAACACTATGTATATTTTTTAGCAGAGAATCTAGAGAATAAAATGGCAATTGTTGCAATATTTTAGGTCACATGGTATTTGTGCAGCAGTGTTTTAAACACAACTTTGAGGAAAAAGACTTTTATGAATAAAAAAACAAACAAAAAAAAAAAAAGTAAAGTTAACCAAATTTTTTGTATAACGTGAAAGATGTTACGCCAAGTAAATAGATACCAAACATGTCACGCTTTAAAATTGCGCACACTCGTGGAATGGCGACAAACTACGGTACATTTTTTAAAAACCGGCACTATTGGCAGCCAAGTAAACTGGAAGTGACATTCTGACGTCACTTCCATTTTTACAGAGAAGACTGGAACTAAGCCGTTTTCGGCTTCATGCCAGTGTCTAGCCGCCGGATCTCCTGGTGAGTAAGAGCTACAGAAAATGGGGGGTCCCCTCCCACTCCTCGGGGATAACAACCGAGCGGCTGTTAGCCGCATTGGTTGTTATCCCTGGAATGCCGACTGCCCGTTCAAAAAAAAAATAAAAAATAAAAAAAAATTACCAGGATGATGCCTGCAACTGCATGCATCATTCTGGTATAACCCCCTAAAGTCGAGGCCACATATGCATACGCTCCGGGGGGGGGGAGGAGTTAATCTGTTCGCAGGCTGGAACAGGTTTTTTTTAAAGGAATAAATCCAGCTTTTTTTTTACATTGTTGGATAGCATAGGAAAGCATTAACGCTGTAATGTTTGTGTTGCTGTCTCTGAAGATTTTAGGTTGTTCTGGAAGCAAGAATTGGTGATAAAGAATCAGTGGGGACACCTTGTTCCCATAATACCTTACAAGAGTGAATTTACCTTCCCAGGGATAGATTCTCACTTCCATCTCCCTCCATTGGGAAGTATGATTCTTATGTATGCAAGTCTGATGTTTGTAACTTGGGGAATGCCTGTACTTGGATGGATATTGGGCCTCTATGTGGCCAGGCTGTGGAATCGCTATACTCAGGAGGAGCAGAATGTTTTGGGATGTAATTGAAAGCATCTTCATGCTGTGCAACCTAGGGATTCAATTTTTGCCTTAAAAAAAAAAAAAGTGCCAAATAAATACTACCAAAAAAGAAAACTCAATTTTTTTTGGTACATTGTAGTATGATTGAGTAATAATCAAAGTGAGCACCGAAAGCTGAAATGTGTTCTGTGCAGGAAGGAGGTAGAAGTGTGTATGAGGCTTTATGGAAGGCAAAGAGCCTCAAACATGAGCATACATATAACTTACTAATCATATCAGAACTAAGCACAAGTTCTAACCTCTGACCCTTCACCCCTACAATAAGGGGAATAATCCGAGGGAAACCCTAATAGAGGACCAAACTACACCCAACACAAGGGGGCGCTGCACCCACTATCCAGCCGCCCCCACTACAGCTCAGACCCCTCATCTCCTCCACACACCGCTCCGGTACAAACCCCCCGAATGATCCGTACAATACCACCACATCCCACCCTCTCACTTACCTGCAAGACTCAGCACGCTGCACCCTCTGAAATCACTGGTTACACAAGGATTACTGTTACAACCGCCAACCCGGCAGCTCTTAAATCAAAAGCTGCTCGCTCATTGGCTTCAAGCAGAGGCTGCTGTTCCCTGATTGGCCGAGTCCTCCTGTGTCGGCTTGTTTTTATTGGATGATAACTAAGTGTGTCTGTCTTAGCCGCCTCTGACTCACGGAGATGCCGCGTGCCTGTGTTTATATGTGCAGCTGTGCTGTGCTGGGAGATCCCACTATGGAGTTATATTGGGGGAGGATGGTAGAGCGTAGTCACTACCTCACTGCTATTCTACATTGGGGTTTAATTGGGTGAGAAGGAAGTGCATCTGACACACGTGTCTGTGTTTGTTATTATTATTATTAAAGGGCGGGTAACAAGGTAGGTGGGTGGGGTCAATGGTGAGCCTTGGATGTACTGTTATCATTGCAGGTGATATGAGGTGATAGGAGATGGGTGACACTTGGATGTACTGAAGGTGACACGAGGGTGATGGGAGATGGGTGACACTTGAATGTACTGTCAGTACTGAAGGTGACATGAGGTGATAGGAGATGGGTGACACTTGGATGTGCTGTCAGTACTGAAGGTGACATGAGGTGATAGGAGATGGGTGACACTTGGATGTGCTGTCAGTACTGAAGGTGACATGAGGGTGATGGGAGATGGGTGACACTTGGATGTACTGTCAGTACTGAAGGTGACATGAGATGCAGGGTGATGGGAGATGGGTGACACTTTGATGTACTGTCAGTACTGAAGGTGACATGAGGTGCAGGGTGATAGGAGATGGGTGACACTTGAATTTGCTTTCAGTACTGAAGGTGATCAGATAAAAGGTAAGGGGAGAGTGGCGCTCCCTATAATGATGGAAAACTGAGTTTCTACAAGAATGTTTTATGCTACACTCAAGTGTAGATGTGCTCCAACCACCTAAATAAAAATAAAATGTGGGTTGTACGTTTGTGTCACTAAGTGTGTATATCCATTAACACAACAAGAAGTGACGTATATATGTAGACCTTAAAAATAGATGTGCCTCACCTATTGTAGACAGGGTGTATAATGCGTATGTCACTATCTAGAAAATACAATAGCGAAGCATCTAGTGCAAACACATCAATCAGAACAAACCCTACAGTAGTGCACCAACACCAGAAAATGGAGACTCCCCCACAGGGATTTCCAACTGACAATAAGGTGACAACCAGAAAAAAATATATATACAAATGATGGCTCACAGCGTGCTCTGAGCTCCCTGTCAGTGTGCTGGGTGTGACGTAAGTGCGTAGCTCCGCCTGGGGCCTGGGCCTGACGTAAGGCAGAGCTACGCACTTACATCACACCCAGCACACTGGCAGGGAGCTCAGAGCGCAGGTGAGGCGCACGCTGTGAGCCGTTCGCTCCCTGGACATTTCTAACTTTTGACCACAGGTGTAGCATTTTCTCCTCTGGTGGGATACTATTGTTTTTATCATTTTAATAAATAAAAAGTTTTATACTGCTGCACTATGGGAGCCCCGTTCTTTTTCTTAATAGGATGTGACTACTGAAAGCTGGTAAATCATCTCCTGGATATGGTCGTGCTGAATACAGGATCGGTGGGAACGTCCCATCCGGGATAGGAGCTCATCCACCTTTTTGCTACACGCTTTCTACCAATGTGGGGGTGCCAGGAGCTGGTGAGTGGGGACCCTTGAGGGGGATCACAGAAGTCACTGGAGCACAAGAGTCACCTTAGATGTTTATGATCATTTATATTTATATATATATATATATATATATATATATATATATACATATATTTTTTTTGGGCGCATTTTTTGTATGATTATTTTTCTGTTATGAACATTATGCCATCTTTGGAGTTTTATTTTTATTTTTGACCACTTTTTGTATAATTTTTAGCCTGATCATATTCATTGTTTTGCACATTTTGCTATTTTTGAACTTCACCTTCAAAACTGAGGAATCCTTTATGTGATTTGGACATTTATCATTTGTATATATATTTTTTTCTGGTTGTCACCTTATTGTCAGTTGGAAATCCCTGTGGGGGAGTCTCCATTTTCTGGTGTTGGTGCACTACTGTAGGGTTTGTTCTGATTGATGTGTTTGCACTAGATGCTTCGCTATTGTATTTTCTACATAGTGACATACGCATTATACACCCTGTCTACAATAGGTGAGGCACATCTATTTTTAAGGTCTACATATATACGTCACTTCTTGTTGTGTTAATGGATATACACACTTAGTGACACAAACGTACAATCCACATTTTATTTTTATTTAATTTTATTTTTTTTTTTTATAATTGTACTTTTATTAGATTTTTAATATTTTTAAAACAAACAAGTACAGCATTATTGTACAGTATAGAATACATAGTTACTGAAACCATCTTGATATCAAAACAGAATAAGTACATATGAACAGAATTCACAATTGCAGAGGACAAGGGCGCTCTGCACAATATGTCCAGGATATAAAAAATAAACAATCCTAAAATAGAAGTGCAGGATCAAAACCATAAGTTAATCACATAAAAAAAAAGAAAAAAAAGAACATAGATTCCATGGAGGATATGTGGTATGGAATAATAAGTTTTAAATAACATATGTGAAAATGGGGCAAATGGGGGGTGGAACCTCATGATCACATGGAAGGCCTATGCCATTAAAAGTTTAAAAAACGGTATTTGGCATAGGGGTCCCAAATTCCGACCTATCCCAGAGTTCCCACAATTTTTCAAATTGGGGGATAGTGTCATGTACTGAGGCCGTTAGATATTCCATCCTTCGGACATCAGTCACTAGTTGTAAAAATTTGGGCCAAGGAGGAGGGGCGTTGGACAGCCAACACAGGGGAATAAGTAATTTGGCAGCCAATAGTATGTAAGAAAGAAGCCGGTTTGCTCTTTTGGTTAAGCCAGGAAAAGAAAGGCCCAACAAGTAATGTAAGGGGTCGAGTGGGAGGGATTTATCCAACACTTTCTGTATCGGGAGCCTCACCTCACCCCAAAAAGGCTGTATCCTTGAACACTGCCAAAATATATGGAATAAGGAACCCGTGTTAGTCCCACAACGCCAACAGCACTGCGGGACTGAAGGATCTTATTTATGAATAACATCAGGGGTTCTATACCAAAACATAAGAATTTTCATAGAAGTCTCCCGTTGGGTCACACACTTGGAAGACTTGGAAACAGAAGACCATTTCATTTTATTTTTATTTAGGTGGATGGAGCACATCTACACTTGAGTGTAGCATAAAACATTCTTGTAGAAACTCAGTTTTCCATCATTATAGGGAGTGCCACTCTCCCCTTACCTTTTATCTGATCACTTTGAGACACCACCTTAGCTTGTGGGGGGTGCCATTAGGGGAGGCTGCAAACCTACCTATTAGCCCTAAGCGCGGAGTTAATCCTATTTCCAGTACTGAAGGTGACATGATGGTGGTGGGAGATGGGTGACACTTGGATGTACTGTCAGTATTGAAGGTGACATGAGGTTCAGGGTGATAGGAGATGGGTGACACTTGGATGTACTGAAGGTGACATGAGGTGCAGGGTGATAGGAGATGGGTGACACTTGGATGTACTGTCAGCACTGAAGGTGGCATGAGGCTGAAAGGGTGATAAGAGATGGATGACACTTGGATGTACTGTCAGTACTGAAGGTGACATAAGGGTGCAGGGTGATGGGAGATGGGTGACACTTGGATGTACTGTCAGTACTGAAGGTAACATGAGGGTGCAAGGGTGATGGGAGATGGGGGACACTTGGATGTACTGTCAGTACTGAAGGTGACATAAGGGTGATAGGTGATGGGTGACACTTCGATGTACTGTCAGTACTGAAGGTGACATGAGGGTGCAGGGTGATAGGAGATGGGTGGCACTTGGATGTACTGTCAGTACTGAAGGTGACATATGGGTGACACTTGGATGTACTGTCAGTACTGAAGGTGACATGGGGGTGCAGGGTGATGAGAGACGGGTGACACTTGGATGTACTGTCAGTACTGAAGGTGACATGAGGGTGCAGGGTGATCGGAGATGGGTTACACTTGGATGTACTGTCAGTACTGAAGGTAACATGAGGGGGCAAGGGTGATGGGAGATGGGGGACACTTGGATGTACTGTCAGTACTGAAGGTGACATAAGGGTGATGGGAGATGGGTGACACTTCGATGTACTCTCAGTACTGAAGGTGACATGAGGGTACAAGGGTGATGGGAGATGGGGGACACTTGGATGTACTGTCAGTACTGAAGGTGACATAATGGTGATGGGAGATGGGTGACACTTGGATGTACTGTCAGTACTGAAGGTGACATGAGGGTGCAGGGTGATAGGAGATGGGTGACACTTGGATGTGCTGTCAGTACTGAAGATGACATAATGGGTGACACTTGGATGTACTGTCAGTACTGAAGGTGACATCAGGGTGATGGCAGATGGGTGACACTTGGATGTGCTGTCAGTATTGAAAGTGACATGAGGGTGCAGGGAGATGGGTGACACTTGGATGTACTGTCAGTACTGAAGGTGACATGAGGGTGCAGGAAGATGTTTGGCATTTGGATGTTCTGTTTAATACTGAATGTGACATGAGGGTGCAGGGTGATGAGAGATGGGTGACACTTGGATGTACTGTCAGTACTGATTGTGACATAAGAGTGCAAGAAATAGGTGACACTTGGATGTACTGAAGGTGACATAAGGGTGCAAGGAGATGGGTGACACTTGGATGTACTGTTAGTACTGAAGGTGACATGAGAGTGCAGGGTGATTAAAGATGGGTGACACTTTGATGTACTGTCAGTACTTAAGGTGACATGAGGGGGCTGGGAGATGGGTGACACTTGAATGTACTGACAGTACTGAAGGTGACAAGAGGGTGCAGGTTGTCGGAGGGAAGGTGACATTTGGATGAACTGTCACTATTTACAGGTGAAATGGGGATTCAGGGAGATGGGTGACATTTTGTTGTACTGTCACCATTGGATGGTGATGTTAGGGTGCAGGGTGATATTTACGCTGTCATTATTGCAGGGTGACTGTCAGGAGAATATGGCCCCCAGCCGTCAAAACTGTGTTCCTGCGCGCATGAGTGGCGGAACGGCACTCTGGCGCATGCACATTCGCGGGCCAGCAATCCGGCACACGCTCATGCACAATAGCGCATGCCCTACGTGATCCTTGGGCTGGCCTATAAAAGGGACTCTGCTTCCTGTTGTTGTGACCTGATTACCCGACCTCGACTATTCTGCTTGTCTCCCGAACCTGACCCTTGGCTTGTTACACGGACTTTCGCTCTTCTCCAGTGTTTGACCCTCTGCCTGTGACCCGGATTTGCCTGCTGTCTCCTTGCCCTTGAACCTCTGCCTGTATCCTGGACTATCCTTGTGTCTTACTGCCACATACCTCAGCCTGCTGTGATTATACTTATCCTGTGTGTGTTTGACCCTCAGCCTGGTTCTGGACTTTCTCTTGTACCCGCTTCAGCAAATCATCCACCTGCCAGTTGCTGCACAGCTGCCTCCATCTACTAAGGACTTCATGTCAGCCACCTCCTGCTCCCTGGAGGTAGCCTGTGCCTCTTCGTGCATCCACTCCCTGTCTCATCCCCAGGGGGCGGACTGCGCTTAGTCGCAAGGGTGAACCGCTCTCTGCATTTCTGCCTCGGTAAGTACTTCTCTGATAGTGACTTGGACGTGCATGGTGGGGTAGATGGGTGACATTTGGGTGCACTGTCAGTACTGTGGTATGATATGGGAGTACAGGATGGGTGACATTTTGGTGCATGTTACTATTGCAAAGTGATGGGACACTTGGGTGCACTGTTAACATTGCAGGGTAGCACTGGGGTGTAGGGTCTTAGGGGTATGGTGCACTGTCTGTGTTACATTGGGGTGCAGGGCAGGGGAGATGGATTACACTTGGGTAAATGATCAGCATTGCAGGGTTAGGATGGGCTGCAGGGTGGAGGGGTAGACAGGTGACATTTGCATGCACTGTGTATAATGTAAAGTAACATGTGGATGCAGGGTGAGGAAAGGTAAAAAAAAAAAAAAAGTAACACTGTCAGTATTGCAGCATGGGGGTTCTGGGTGAGAGGAGGTGGGTGACACCTGGATGCACTGTCAGTATTGCTGGGTTACACGGAGATGCTGAGAGAATGGAGATGGGTTTACACCTGGGGGTGCACAGTCAGTATTGTAGGGTGACATGGGGTGGATAGGATGGATGATATTAATCAAGAGATATATTCCCAATGCACATATTCCTGAAAATGGCTGCAAGGTAAATGGATGCTACAGCAACCATCAGATGGAAACTGGACTAAAGCACAGATTAAGAGCTATGTCGCCAGCACACATGGGTTCTTCAAAATAGCATTCAAAAGGTTTATTATAATCAGGGCAGGTGCAAGGATATTTGTCTACTTAGGTGAGTTTTTGTATTTTATATTAGAAAATGAAGCAAGATTTCAAATAATTTAGTCAGCAAGGACACTTAACACTTCTGTTTATGCCACAAACGCTGGTCACGAAAAAAAAAGTTAAGCAAAAAAAAAAAAAATGTAAAACAGGGAATGTAAATGGAATTTTGTATTGCAAGAGCTAAACGAAAAAATATTCTGCTATACTTCTACTTTAAGACACGATAACTTTACACTTACACTCTCTGCCCTGATGAAGTCCGGTTGTAGTGCGCATAGGTGGCGGAGCTTAGTTAATGACATCATCCCGTGACCATTTTGTTTACTGCTGAGTGGTGAGATCAGTTCATGGAAGGTTTTGAGGAAGAAGGTATCCCTTCGAAACGTGTCAGCCAGCAGTGGTCCTCATGTCCTCTCCATTATCACCTTTTGTAATCAGACCAATTGCCACCATTCGAAGGCTTTTACATTGTGGTTTTCTTTCACATGCTTGTGAGTAGTTTTTAATTTTGTTATTTTAATAAATTTATCAAAGGATAATGCACAAGGCTGGTGCGCCCTCTTTTCTTTATTCCTTTCATGGAAGGATTCTGACATTCTTATTGTGAAATGCTGTACATTGCACATGAAGTGCTTTTTATTCTGTAAGTGTTTTCATCTTTTTCTTCTAAAAAGTATACAGAGAGCACTATTAGTCCTCTTTTTTGGTCTTTTATATGCCTTCCATCAACCCGAGCAATGTATGAGGTGGAGTGAAGTTAAGTTTGAATTTCCCCACATCAGCCCAGTGGGTGGGCTAATTAAAGTGCATTTGACCTCATTTTATATCTAGAGGTCAAAGTGGAAGGTAAGCATTGGGCAGGGGCTTGTGGAACCTAGCTTACCTTGGAGAGCTCTAGAATCTCCTTGTCCAGCTCCCCCGGCCCATCCTATGTGTAAGTTACCCTGTGTCTATTAGTTACACAGGGTGACAGAGAACCCCAATCTGATCTGCACTAATCAGACTCACTGTACAACCACACTGGAATATTAAATATATATCTCACAAAACTGAGTACACCCCTCATATTTTTGTAAATATTTTCATGTGACAACACTGAAGAAATTACACTTTGCTACAATGTAAAGTAGTGAGTGTACAGCTTGTATAACAGTGTAAATTTGCTGTCCCCTCAAAATAACTCAACACACAGCCATTAATGTCTAAACCGCTGGCAACAAAAGTGAGTACACCCCTAAGTGAAAATGTCCAAATTGGGCTCAATTAGCTATTTTCCCTCCCCGGTGTCATGTGACTGGTTAGTGTTACAAGGTCTCAGGTGTGAATGGGGAGCAGGTATTTGGTGTTATCGCTCTCACTCTCTCATACTGGTCACTGGAAGGTCAACATGACACCTCATGGCAATGAACTCTGTGGATCTGAAAAAAGAATTGTTGCTCTACATAAAGATGGCCTAGGCTAGAAGAAGATTGCCAAGACCCTGAAACTGAGCTAAAGCATGATGGCCAGGACCATACAGCGGTTTAACTGTACAGGTTCCATTCAGGACAGGCCTCACCATGGTCGACCAAAGAAGTTAAGTGCACACGCTCAGCGTCATATCTAGAGGTTGTCTTTGGGAAATAGATGTATCAGTGCTGCCAGTATTGCTACAGAGATTGAAGGGGTGGGGGGGTCAGCCTGTCAGTGCTCAGACCATACGCCACACACTGCATCAAATTGGTCTGCATGGCTGTTGTCCCAGAAGGAAGTCTCTTCTAAAGATGATGCACAAGAAAGCCAGAAAAACAGTTTTCTGAAGACAAGCAGACTAAGGACATGGATTACTGGAACCATGTCCTGTGGTCTGATGAGACCAAGATAAACTTATTTGGTTCAGATGGTTTCAAGCGTCTGAGGCAGCAACCAAGCTAGGAGTACAAAGACAAGCATGTCTTGCCTACAGTCAAGCATGGTGGTGGGAATGTCATGGTCTGGGGCTACATGAGTGTTTCCGGCACTGGGGTGCTACAGTTCATTTGAGGGAACCATGAATGCCAACATGTGCTGTGAAATACTGAAGCTGAGCATGATCCCCTTTGGAGACTGGGCCACAGAGCAGTATTCCAACATGATAATGACACCTCCAAGACGACCACTGCCTTGCTAAAGAAAGGTAAAGGTGATGGACTGGTCAAACATGTCTCCAGACCTAAACCCTATTGAGCATCTGTGGGGCATCCTCAAAACGGAAGGTGGAGGAGCGCAAGGTCTCTAACATGCACCAGCTCTGTGATGTCGTCATGGAGGAATGGAAGCGTGGCAACCTGTGAAGCTCTGGTGAACTCCATGCCCAAGAGGGTTAAGGGAGTCCTGGAAAATGATGATGACCACACAAAACATTGACACTTTGGGCCCAATTTGCACATTTTCACTTAGGGATGTACTCACTTTTGTTGTCAGTGATTTAGACATTACTTTACACTGTTATACAAACTGTACACTCACTACTTTACATTGTAGCAAAGTGTAATTTCTTCAGTGTTTTCACATGAAAAGATATATACATACATAATAAAGAATATATATATATATATATATATATATATAATTTCTTATTGTACATCACGGGACACAGAGCCATAGTAGTTACTATGTGGGTTATAGGCCACCTTCAGGTGATTGACACTGGCACACCCCAAGACAAGAAGTCCACTCCCTATATAACCCCTCCCACTACTGGGAGTACCTCAGTTTTTTCGCCAGGGTCTAAGGTGTTGGTCACGAGTGAAGATGTGCTGTGCCGAGCTCCACTGGAGCAATCCTTACAAGGGCTAGCTATGCAGCTGGATCCAGTCAAAGTGTCTTTTATGGAATTGAGTAGTACCTGGGCCTCGTGTCTGAAGAAACGAGGTTTTGCCTGTAAACGCTTTTTTTTTTTTTTTTTTTTTTTTTACGGTGGACCCCAGGATCCAGTACTTTTGGTATTAAGGCCATAAAGTTTTTACGGGCTGAGGTGCTATTACAGGCCCAGGAGTGTGGGTTCCCTGAGGGTCCCCAGCTCCTAAAGGTTTATTAAAGGAACCCACCGTGAAGGGTGAAGATTGGGTCTGTTGGTTTTATCACCAAAAACCCTGTGGCGGGAAAGGTAAGTGTAGTTTTCTAAGAAATGTTTGAATTTTCTTATGAATGTCTCCTTTATATTAGTAAATGCTGTCATGCCTATGTGTCACCACTGGGGGCTGTATGGAGCACATACCTAGCAGCAGACCTCTTCACCAGACACCCCCACCTGTGCTGTATTCTTCCCCTCTTCACGAGGAAGAGCGCCAGGAGAAAAAGGAAAAGAAAAAAAATAAACGATCGGCACGCCGCTCTACTCGGTGGCTTCCAGGCTCTCGCCATTTTTTTCCCCTCTCAGAGTGATCCCATAGGATCAGAGGCTCATGCAAGAAAGCTCTTTTTTAAAAAAAAAAAATATAGGGGGCCAAAGGCGACTTAGAGGGGCGGAGCTTAGCGCTGCGTTGGCGTCCAGCGTGGGAATGTGTTTTAAAGCACCATTTTTACTGCTGAAAGCTGACTGAGGGACAAGAGGGGCATGAAAGCGGTTTGGTGACACAGGCATTCCTTTTGACACATTTACTATTGCATCAGGCTGAGCATTAATAGCAGCAGCAGGGCTGGAGTATTGCTCAAGCAGTGGATGCATTCCTTCTGGTAGTACCTCTGCTTTGTGCATCGGGTTATGGTCAGAAGGGGGGGGGGGGTAAAAAACACCTCAAAAGGGGCTCTAGAAAGACTTCTACAGCCACTAGGAAGCCTAAAACCATCTCAAAAAAGATGGCATCCTCCCCTGGGAGTGATATGGCTAGCCAATCTCTCTCTGAATTGGTCCACCCCACATTTTTGCTGCCAGTAGCGGAGTCAGTGGATGAGCCCACTTCTTGTTTGGGTTCACTAAAGCCTTCCCAGCCTATTCATGCTTTTCCTATCCATTCATTACTGAAAAAGCTCATGTATTCTGAGTGGGAGCACCCAGATAAACAGTTTTCTCTGGCAGCTTCAGTGGTTCAGCCTGCGCTGGCAGCGATCTGGGTATGTCAGTCCTTTAAAAGACCAGTTTAAAGAGGTGATTGAAAATGGCTGGGTGACCCTTGATATGATACAGCACCTCATCCCAATAGATTGAAAAATCAAACTGAGAAGGGGAAGTACAGGGATTATAGCGGTGCCAGAACATACACGTTACACTAAGATAAAAAACAAAAATATTTTGACAAAAAAATCTTAAATATCACAAAAACAGGGTGTGCATCATAAACGGATGTTATGTAGCGAAATTTGTTACGAGACTTGAAGGTGTAGCGGCCAGTTCCGTAGGTAGGTATTTAAATGTCCGACATGTTTCGCCAGTGATGGCTTCCTCAGGGACAGAAGTTTGTTACCTATAACGCTACAATTTCAATCAAAAAGAAAATTAACAATCAGGCAACATTCTATAATCAAAGTTTAAGCATACATGTAGTACGAACGAGTATTTAAAAAATGTTTGCAAGCTGTCAAACACGAATCATCCGCACTGACCCAAAGTGAACCCACAGAGGCCCCATGTGAACCAGGTGACAGATAATCCCGCTCCCCCCAGAGCCCCCACACCTGATCCATCCTAGGATGGTAAATGTGTACCTGTAGGTCACCAGGGACAGGCGCAGGGCACCCGCAGCAAAGCCTTAGACATAGACTACCATAGGTAGCTGCAGGGGGCAGATGGAAGGACCTGGCAGAAAATATCTATATAAAAAGATAATAATAATGAATGGTTTTATATTGTAAAGATCATATGTAGTGGGCTCTGGACAGACCTAAAAGAGGCCCACTGGGACACAAAGCCTCACCTATACTTACAAAGTTGCAATGGACAGATAGTATGCAGGACACCGATAAACGATTAATTCAGGGTATGGCAGATGTCATAAATTGCATAATGGATATGGCACTCTAGGTGACAAAGAAAAAGTTCATGTGTATAGCATTCTCATAAAAATGAATGGATAGATACAGCCAGCAATGTCAACGACTTCATGGTGTAGGCAGTTTATATGCTAAAATTTAGTAAATACGTTGCACTTACTGTTAGATTTAGTGCAGTTGTTTAAACAGACAGCTGGTGTGGAAATTGCAGCAGATTATATCGCCCAGTGTGTCATGCTGAGAAATGAAAACAAGGCATGAACTAAGTGTGAGCTCTCTGTGAGAGAGAGAAAGACTGGGTATAACGAGATGAAGCTGTAAAATTAAGGTGCCCACCAAGCCAAGAGGTAGATAGTGGAGCGGTGTCCTGTAGATCCCTGGCGAGTGAATGGGACAGGGATGCCGGCACTCTTATGCCCCCCACACACGTGTGGCGTCTGATGTCACCGCACGCGTGAGCGGACATAAACACAGTCATTGCGCATGCGCGACTCGCAAATGCCTCCGGGCCTACAAGGCCCAGAAGGCATAGCGGTGGTGTCCAACATGTATAAACACGTTGCGGACATAGCGCTGTATTGGACAGCCAGGCATAGCAGCCCAATACCTGGAGAATGTTATGATCCTAGGATCACCAGTGAGCAGTGGCTACCAACGGGCAGAGGAGGTTCCAATGTCCATACAGCTGCAGTAGATCCGTGATATGGGGCTAAGGCACCGGATGAGTTCCGCGCCGTACCAGGAAACCCACCGGGGCCACAGTGCAGAAGTGACCCAGCGGGTCCTACAGAAGAGTGGGGAGGGGGGGGAAAGGGGGTGGGGGAGGAGCAAAGGACCAGGCACCGAAGGGGCACAGCCGGGCTTAATGGGGAAGATGGAGATGAGTGGGCACAAGCCTCGGATCAAATTAAAGCCCCAAAGAGACGCCTGCACACATAGGCAAATACAAAAAAGGAAAATAGGAAAGAGAGAGCAAAGGGGGGGGGGCTAGGATCCCAGGCGTATGCCCACATTTCATGCTCTGACAGCTCGCAAAGCTAAATTACAATATTGTAAAAGGTACATGGTGTAACAGCTGAGAAAAATAATAAAATTTAGAAAAGTTGTCCACATATATGCTACAAGGAGAAAGTAAGTTGTTTATTTAGTGACACTTACAGAACCTAAGTCAAAAAAATGGCAAACTATGAAAGATAAAAACTAGATCCAGTTTAACCAAGGCGGGCTCAAGAAATGGGGAAAGAGGGATAGACGGAAGAAATTCAAAGGGTCAGCAAGTATGTACAGTCAAAATACAAATACTTATGACTAGCCCTAATAGGCTAAATCAGAGAAATGGCTTGAAACTAATATATTCGTTAAGCCCTGGATATCTGGTGGCTTCCAGAGTATGTATCCATTTTGTCTCCAATTGGAGTAATTTTTGATCGATATCACCCCCTCTGGCATGTGCAGGAATATGTTCCAAAGCTGTGAATCCCATGACATGGGGATCGAAGTTGTGAAAGTCCGCAATGTGTCGATTGATTGAGGTCGAAGTCTTGCGTTTGTATAAGGGTTTAATGTGATCACGTATTCGTACGCAAAATGGGCGTTTAGTTTTTCCGACATAGTAGCTGCCGCATATGCATGTGGCCAGATATACTACGCCGATAGTTTGACAGGTAACTTTGTGCTTGATTTTGTAAATTTGGCCATTTGGAAGCAAGGTTTCACGTGTGTCATAAATGAAATCGCACATGTCGCAGTTGCCACAGGGAAATGTGCCAAAAGTTATTAAAGTAGGATCAGATTTAGGTGCACGATGACTCGCTGTAATTTTATCACGTAAAGATAGAGAACGGCGGTAAGTGATCTGAGGTTGGGATTTGATGTATTTTTTAATTGTATTGTCTGCGGTGAGAAGAGGCCAGAACTTATTTAGAATATCCCTGACCTCTTTGTGGTGTTGGGAAAATCCAGTTATCACACGGACGGGCTGGAATTTGTCCGCGCTTTTATTAGAGTATATTAGTTTTTTCCTATCCAATTTTCTCACTTTGTTGAAAACCTGTTTTAACAATTTGTGACTGTATCCTCTTGTTTTTAGTCTCTCAGAGATCCTGAGAGGCCACAAAGAAGTCCTTTTCATGCGTACAGTTACGTTTAATACGTAAATATTGGCTATATGGAATACTATTTAACAAAGGTTTCGGGTGAGCACTTTTTGCATGTAGGATAGTATTTCCCGAAGTTTTACGATAAAGAGATGAGGAGAGGTTACCGTCCAGATCCAGAAAGGTGATCTTCCTCTGGCTACATTCCATTGTAAACTTGAGGTTGTATGAGTTTACAGCCAGGGTTTCTATGAATTTAGAGAGATGTTCCCGGGTACCAGACCAGAAAAAGATAACATCTATATACCTGTGCCACGATACCACAGGAAATCAGCAAGGTCAGGGTTAGAAAAAAGTTCCCTTTCCCACCCAGGTACAGGTTGGTGTAGGATGGTGCACATTTAGTGCCCATAGCCACGGCCCTGTATCTGGAGGAAGTGGGAAGTGCCGAACATGAAATGGTTACGCGTCAAAATGAAACCCAGATAATCACAAAGTGACCATAGGCCTCAAATTTAGGGCCTCTTTCTTGTATCAATTTGGAGACTACTCTAATGCCATTGTTGTGGGGTATAGTATTATATAGGCTTTCTACATCTAACGCCACCATCCACGTATTAGATGGAAGGTGCAAATCTTCCAAAATACGGAGGAGATGTATAGTGTCTTTTACATGAGAAGGAAGAGCCAGCACATGTGGATTGAGTGTTTTTGCGCCAAATAAATCTTTTGGAATTCTGGCCAAAAAGTTCAGCCATGGTTTCAGACCACAACACAACACATTTTCCCACATGTTTTTTGGGAAACTTCAGATGTTTTTTGCAAAACTTAGCCAGGCTTGGATGTTTTTCTTGCCAATAAGTCTTCCGCCTTGTCACTCTACCCCATAGCCCAGACATAATACAGGCAATTGTCACATGTACCACACAGCCAGTACTTGCCAGATATTCTTGCAGCTCCTTTAATGTTGCTGTAGGCCTCTTGGCAGCCTCCCTGACCAGTTTTCTTATCTATTGGAGGGACGTCCAGTTCTTGTCACATCGGTGATATTGCCATTTTCTCCACTTGATGACTGTCTTCACTGTGTTCCATGGTATATACAATGCCCTGGAAATTTTGTATCCTTCGCCGGACACTTTTTAATAATGAGATCCCTCTGTGTTGGAAGCCCTCTGCAGACCGTGGCTTTTGCTGTAGGATGCGACTAAGAAAAATGTCAGGAAAGACCTACTAGAACAGGTGAAATTTGGGGCTAGTCAGAGGCATTTTTAAAATTATGGCAAGTGTGTGCTGACTCCTACTTAACATGAGTTTGATTGCTCAATTTTGAGCACAGCTACATCCCCAGTTATAAAGAGGGTATGCACACTTATGCAACCATTTTATTTTTACCCTGTTCAAATTGGGCAAAAAGTGTCAATATTGTGTGGCCACCATTATTTTCCAGCACTGTCTTAACCCTCTTGGGCATGGAGCTCAGAGCACTGACAGGCTGACCTCCACAGCGATGCCGGCAGCACTCATACGTCTAATATTGTCCCAAAAACAACCCATGGATATGACACTGAGCACTCTCTTCTTTGGTTGACCATGGCAAGCCCTGTTCTGAGTGGAACCTGTCCTGTTAAACTGCGGTATGGTCTGCCACTGTGCTGCAGCTCAGTTTCAGGGTCTTGGCCATCTTCTTAAAGCAACAATTTTTTCAGATTCTCAGAGTTCTTTGCCATGGAGGTGCCATGTTGAATTTCTAGTGACCAGTATGTTAAATTTTATCGCTCTAACACGCCTGCGACCTTGTAACAAACAAGTCACATGACACCGGGGAGGGGAGGAAAAATGGCCAATTTAGACATTTTCACTTAGGGGTGTACTTTTACCAGTGGTTTAGACATTAATGGCTGTGTTGAGTTAGAGGGGACAGCAAATTTACACCGTTAAACAAGCTGTACACACTACTTCACATTGTAGCAAAGTGTAATTTCTTCAGTGTTGTCAAAGATATTATATTATCAAAAGTGCAAGGGGTGCACTCACAAGCACCCCTTGCACTTTTAATAATATCTTTGACAACACTGAAGAAATTACACTTTGCTACAATGTGAAGTAGTGTGTACAGCTTGTTTAACGGTGTAAATTTGCTGTCCCCTCAATAACTCAACACAGCCATTAATGTCTAAACCACTGGTAAAAGTACACCCCTAAGTGAAAATGTCTAAATTGGCCATTTTTCCTCCCCGGTGTCATGTGACTTGTTTGTTACAAGGTTGCAGGCGTGTTAAATTTGCACATGCCAAAACTCATTATATATCTGGCAAAGTGGAACTCTGCTGGGAGGACGACAATTAGCAAAGACCACCAACTCCCAAAAGCCAAATACCTTGTGGGGGCAAGAGCTTTGACAGGAGACCAACCTGTGCATTAAATACTAAAAACATACAGCCAACTTGTATCCAGAATCAAACTGTTTGTAAAGTGAATTCATTGGGTGGGGGGGGGGGGGGGGGGGGGGAACTCCTTGAAAAATGTTAGAGGAACCATTACAGATTATAAAGTCAATGTTTATTTAAAATTCTATACACAAATAAAAACCAAAAAAGTAACATGCTAACAGTTTAACATCTGAGGTAAATTGAGTGTGATGTCATCAGAGGTTGCCAGGAAGGATAGTGTGCTTGAAATATCTGGGGAAAGGAAAAAAAAAAAAAAAAAAAAAAAAAAGTTACTTGTATAGTTTAGGTTGGACATCTAGATACAATGTGAAAGTATTAAAATCAGTATGAGATATTTAATTGGACAAATGGTACGACTACTTAATTTGGAGAGCTGCCCCCCCCCCCCCCCCCCCCCAAATCCTCTACCCAGATAAATTATTTCAGCAGAAAGTGAGCAGCTCCAGGCAACAAAGCATGGTAATTGATGGAATAGAGCAAAGGCAATTGTTAGTCAGCAACACTGAGGGGGAAGCATCAGTTAAAAGAGGAAAAGTTGTACCAAAAGCAGTTTGTCCTTTTAAGCTTCTTGAAAGGTCTTTCAGCAACAAAGACTTCATGATGCTAAACTGATGCAAACTTTAAGGGCATCTGTCCATTATGCCAATGACCATCCAAGCATGCATTATTTTACTCTGCCCTCAATTAAAAAGACACTGATGTTAATGTTTTAAGAGCCAAATTACCAAGTTTATGCCATTATTCTGATACACTAAAAAAAGGTATTGTCTAAGCCACAGAAATCTGATGAATGCAACATATCTTGGCAGTAAAGGGGTTAAATGCATTTACAAAATCAGTCAGAGATGGAGACATTGTAGAGATAATGTGCCGAGTGGATATCTACTAAAACTTGAAGCATTCTTTAATCAGTTCTGTGCTCTGTCACTAGAAAAGATTTAGAATAGTTGGCACACAGTACCTTGAAACAGTTAGTCTTGCTTGTAACCATTTCCAGTTGTCTTCCAGGGCAGCCTGAGAGGAGTTGCTCTCTTCACGCAGGAAACATTGTAAAGTCATTTTTTCCAGTCAAACATGTTTATACTTAGCTGCTCTGCAGTTGGTTTTGCACAGAGCTGCCCAGATCCTCCTTCTTGGTCCTTGGCTACAGTTCCTGGCACCTCCCTTCTGTTGTGTCCCCACAGCAAGCAGCTTGGCATGGGGCAAGCCAAGCGGCAGCTCCGTGTATCCATTCAGACAGAGCTGCAACCCAGCCCTGCCCTCATGATTGGCTAACAGAGGTTGATTCATAGCAGCGGGAGCTAACAGTACCACTGCTGCGTCTCAGCCAACCAACCAATCAGGAGGGAAAGTTGACGGCCAAGGGCCATCACTTAATAGAGATGGGGCTCAAGTATTAGGGGGTGCTGGACCAGCTGCTGCACACAGGCTTATCTTAATGCTTTAAGAGTTTAAAAAAAAAAAAAAAAAAAAAAAAAGTGTACTCAGATAGGGGAGGACTTTCCTACCAAAAGTCAGGGTCCTGGCTGGATATCAGATCCAGTCGGTAAGGTCAGACCAAAAAAGGTGGAGACGCTGGACCATGTTGCTGCCCCGAAAATCTGTTCAGCAGCAGCTCCTGCCTTCTCCACCCATGAAGGCACTGAATCCCTTGTAGAATGAGCTCAGATTCTCCACAGGTGTTATTTGTATAAATTTTATAGCATTCTAGAAAGGCAGACTTGATACATCTGGCCAGTGTTTTCTTGGACACCCGTTTACCTGCATACAGGAATAGGAAGATCTAAATTCACTAGTTATGTCTAAGTACTCCAACAAGCACCTTCTGATGTTTATTAGTAAGAAGCAAGAGCTGAACCTACTAGATGGTGACTTACAAAAAAAAGGATGTTAGAATTATATGTGGAGATTTGTCGAAAGTTGACACGGTCTGTAATTCCTGATCCATTTGAAGCACAACTATAAAAAGAAATTTAGAAGAGGCTGATTGATAGAGCCCAACGTTCACCTATCCTGTGGGCTGCAATAGCCACAAGAAAAGACAGTTTGGAATGTCAATAGGGATGTGTCCTGCAGAGGCTCAAAGGGGGCTTTGACACAGCCCCAAGACCAAAACAGGTTTTGTAACATTAGTGCGAGACACCGAAAGTACTTCTATCTGAACCTTCAGCCTACTGAGCACTAGACCCCCACCCGAAAAAAAAAAAAAACAGAGGGGACCTTGAGTGGAGAGTGAACAAGTCTTGATTTTTGATTGCTGGGTTGCATATAGGTTTTTGGGGCTTTTCCTTGTAGCTTTTAACAGCTAGTCCCCCCCCCCCCCCTTGCTTCCTTCAGCCTACTAATTAAGGGGCGTGGTTAATTGCTCACAGGTGCTTGAGGCATATACAACCTTATGTAGAACTCATATTGAGCCTGCTGTCCAAGTGGAACTGGTCTAAGTGGCAAGTTAAAACCAGAGTTTAAAACAGGATGCTATAACATAGTACCTGTGTACTGCGAGTACCTGAGTGTTGTCTGAGTAGTGTGGATCATTAGTATTTGTGTATTGCCTGAGTATTAGTGTCAGGAAGCTAGCGTTAGGCAATTTGGATAAATTATAACCCATGATCCTCATTAAATTTAATAGGTACGATGCCCGGCAGGTGTGGAGAGGAGACTCTGTACATCTTGCGACATGTATACGTTCCTTGATCATCCAATCGAGGGTAAATACTGCTGTGCAAAATGTAAGTGTGTTGTTTCCCTGGATGACCAGGTTCTGAATCTGGGGAAGCAACTGTCAGCACTGAGAAGTCCCTCCATACTAAAAGGAGAGCCAGGAACGTACATGGCAGGGGCCAGCACAGAGGCAGGTGGAGGCAAAGATGTGCAGGCACTAGCAAAGAGTCGATAGTGACAGTCAGGAAGGGTAGAGGGGGAAGTGCCAGGGAGGCCGATCCAGGGCTGGAGCATACACCAAACTGAAGGTCCATGGAGTCTGTAAGGAGTCTACTGCCAAAGGCCGATCTCCTGGGTATAGCAAGCAAAAATTGGGAACTTCTGCATTCTGTTTGCAAATAGGTCCACTACTGGTTTTCCCCAGTAAGCAGCTATGTAGTTGAACACTTCCAGGTGTAGAGACCATGCTTGATTCGAAACTGGTTGTCGACTCAAGAAGTCTGCAGTGTTGTTCAGCTCCCCTATCAGGTGTATTGCAGAGATGGATGCTAGATTGGATTCTGCCTATTGAAATATGCGACTGGCCACCAACATTAGTCAAGGACTTCTGGTGCCTCCTTGCTTGTTTATATAAGCTACAGCTGTCATTGTCTGAGCGGACTTGTAGATGGTGACCCTGTATTGTGTTCTGAAAAGCTAGTAGAGCTGATAGCTCGTTCCAATTGGACGAGAGAAGTTTCTCCTCTGACATCCACCTGCCCCGGGCCCAGCCCGAGTTGAGATGGGCTCCCCAACCCCAGCTGCTCACATCCATAGTTAGTATGGATGCAATAGGTGGGATCCAGAGAACCCCGTTTAGGTTCTGTGTCCTTCCACCAGCAGAGGGAGAGTTACTTGTGGGGGATTGAAATTTCTTCCAGATCCCTGTCTTTTAACTGTTCCAACAAGAACCTCTGAAGGTCTCTTTGGTGGATCCTGGCCCATTGTACAGCTGGAATGGCTGCTGTCATAAGTCCCAAGACCGACATCACCTCCCTCACTGTACATTTGGTGCTGCTTTGAAGAAAAGACACTGCCACACATTCAATATCTTTTCTTCCAGTAGGACTATTCTCTGCTCTACTGACAGGATCTTGTACAGAATTTCCCGTGTTGGAGTAGTTGGACTTTTCCAGACTGATTATCCACGCCAATTGACTCAGGCTGAGCTGTGTTAACTCTAAGTCCTGACGAAGTTGTTTCTCCGAGTGGGCCGTGAAGAGTAAGTCATCTAGATACGGAATGATTGAGACCGACTGTAGTCTTATTGGAACTAGTGCCCCGAGAACTTTGGTAAAGATTCTCGGGGAGGACAACAGTCGAAAGGGAAGTGCTCTGCACTGAAAATTATAAATTTGTGTCTGAATCGCCATCCGAAGAAAATTCTGGCATTCCTTCCTTATTGGGATATGTAAATAGGCATCTCCTAAATCCAGGGTAGCCATAAACACCTTTCTGGAGAAGATTCCTGATCGAGTAAATGAACTCCATCTGAAATTTTTTGTATCGGATGGAGAGGTTCATTAGTCTGAACTTTCCAGACGGCTTTACCACAAAAATGCGATTAAAAACCATCCCCCTGTTCCTGAATAGGGACTAGTGTCAATTCCTCTTGATCCACCATTTCCCCCCCATTAGCAAAGGTAAGGCCTTGGCCTTTTGAGTGTCTTGGAAGCTTTGTCACAAGAAACTTTGAGGGTGGATCGCTGTGAAATTCCAGCGCATACACTTTTTATAATGTTTAAGACAAACTCGTTTGGAGGTTCTCTTTTCCCACTGGAAGAAAATTCACCAACCTTCCTCCCACAGGAACCCTGATGTCACTGGGGTTTAGGGCTTGGATTGGGGCAGTTAAAAAGTATGCCCCCTTTTCCTTTTTGTCCTGACCAGGGGGTTTCTGGGTTTGAACTCCCTCAGACTTGGATGGTTCCTTTGAGGGATGAAAACATTTTCTTTGAAAAATTAGTGGGAAAGTCTCAAGTTTTCACCCATACTGACCTCCTGGCTGCGACAGAAAGCGCCGCAATTTTAGCCATAAATTTTACGGAATCAGTGGAAGTGTCAGATGAAACTTGTCACCTTGAAAAAGCATAGGGAAGGTTCAAGAGCTCCCCGCTAGGCATGCCTGCTTTTAGGCGTTCTAGTTGAGATAACCAGAACTCCAGATTCCTAGCAACACAAGAAGTGGCTAGAGCTGGTTTTAAGCCTGCCATAGAAGCATCCCAGGCCCTCTTTAAGACTGTTTTCCTGTCCATTGGGTCCTTTAAATAACCCATATCCTCAAAAGGTCAGACTGTTTTGAGACTTTTGACAGAGGGGCGTCTAGTTTAGGATTTTTATTCCAGACCGCCTCTGGGCTCTCATCAAAGGGGAATATTCTTTTAAGGGAATTAGGAAAGAAGACTGTCTGGCTCGGCCCACACCTTGCAGACAAGGTCAGAAAGCACTTTATGTATAGGGAATACTTTAGCTTTTTCCCTAGAGCCTCATACATTTCATCATGTCTGGTCAATTGAGTTTCCTCATTAATTTCCAGCGTATCATAAATAGCACTCAACAGCTCGTCTACTTTGAGACAGCTTGTATTTTGCTGCTTTGTTAGCTACAACCTGATCCTCATTCTGGTCTGAGTCCACATCAGAGGATTCAGGGCTAACCAACACAGGGATATGCTCCGACTGTACAGGGCCTATACTAGTAACTTCTAGGCCTAAACTATACTAGTAACCCTGTCAGTGACCGAAAAGAGTTCACTACCTCCTTCATAAAAGTCATTAACTCCTTAGAGGAAGACTCTGAACTAGCTCTGGGTGGGATACAATACTCACAAAACAGCTTTTTATAACTAACAGAGAGCCTGGGTCTACAGTTCCCACATTTCTTCTTCACCGGTTTGGCCTAGGAGAGCAGAAACAAGGACCATGAATAAAAAGGATCCATACAAAAGAAGCACCTTGCTGTAGCCATCCACAGACCAGGGCTTACCTTGGGGGCAGTATGGGACCCAGATGATGCCACTGGTTCAATACGAGCATTCCATCCTCAGACCTGTCCTCAAGCAAGCAGAGACAGTCGCAGAGAAGACTGCTGCTGTACTGCAAAAACTGCACCTAGAATGGAGCTTTTAGCAGGCCATTCCCCTGCAGCATGTCCTCAGTGTCTCCACACCACGCTCCTTATAAAAACTCAGCATCCGGAAGCGCGTCATGTGACTTCCGGCGCCATCTTGCTGCATCACTGGAAGTCCTCCTGACGCCATCTTGGTACACCAGAATGAAGCATTTAGGAGGAGGACACAGTTCCACACAGCAGCGCTGGGGAAAGGAAGGGAGTTAGCACCATTTACATAGGCAAGTAACCCTTAGAAATAGGAAACCCTTCTGGTACAGATCATCCTCCAGGACTTGGCCACAACTAGTCCTGGATGAAACCAGATAAGGGGGTCCACCAACCACAGTTACCAGACCATAAGAAAACACAAAAGTGTTGGTGCTCCTGGAAAGACAAAACAACTGAGGGTCAGAGGAAAGGGAGGGGCCTTTTAAATTCTGATTTGTGTTTCCTGTAGAGGGCGGAGCCGATCATCTCAAGTAGCTGTCCTGGAAGGTGAGGGTGATACCCCTGCTTTGGTGTTCTTTCAGGGTCCGATACATCTGGTCATGTAGGGACAAGGAGGCCTGCTCTTTGAGATCTAGTGTCGTGTAGACCACCCTCCAATGAAAGGTATCCATCTCGAGCGAGAGCCTGTATCTGGGTGAACTTGGCTCAGACATCTTTGGGTGATTGTTTCACTTAGCTCACCCAGAGGATCTGATTCCTTTCCTCCTCACCCCCCCCCCCCCCCCAAATTTGTCACCCTCTGCAGCTGGTTTTGGGGTTTAAGGTTCAACAGTAGCGAACTTATAGCCTTAATTTTTTTTCTTGATGCCAGAAAGAAATTCTTTCCATGCCCCCATGTAAACCAATCAATACAGGTTTTACAAAGGGGCTTGTTCCACCCCTCTTTAAATCTGTTCATACATGACCGTCACCTCTTCTTGCCCCCTGACCCCTCCGGTTCTTTGTCTTCTCTCCTTCTCTTGTCTCAGCCCAAAGACAAGCTGCTCTAAGAAACCGTAACCAACTAGTTTGTATATACCAACACCTATGTGCATCCCTACCAGCTGCTGAGGGGATTCACATGACTCTTTAGCCTGGATCCCATCTCACTAAGGGGGGGGGGGGGGGGGGGTGCGATGGGTGCTAGCATTGAGTCCATCACCCCCCCCAGCCCTGTAGGCCAAAAGCACACCCCCCCCCAGGGGCCACCTGCCTGAGCTGGCACCACTGCCATCTGGTTCAGCTAGATCCATGCTGTCCTCCTGGAGAATCATTCTACTGTGGATATGGACCATCCGCTTTGTGGCTGGCTTGCTCTTTACTAAACCGCCATGGACCCGGCGTCACTTGCCCCAGAAGTGGTCTGCGTTCCACAGGCTGGAACTCGAGGCCTACACCTGCCCCCCCTGCTAAACTCATGCTGGGATACCATAGTATCCGGCCAGCAGACCGCCGTGAGCCCTGTGCGGGGGAATGCCAGCCCTCCCCTGGGAGGAGGACATGGTATTAGCTCTGCAGCCTGGAACTTGCAGACTGCCTTCCCTCTCCCTTAGGCCTCTCCCCTAACCTTCCTTGCCAGCCCAATAGATGGTACTTCGCTGTTTGAGATACTAGAATTGATACTATTTGTTCTACTGCATTTCCTTTCTATAGCTGGTGAATTAAGCAAAATATTACATTAAAGTTAAGGCTAGCAGTGTTGCCTCCCACCTCACCAGTTTGTTCCCTGATGGGGCACAGGGACAATACCATATTTACTGTTAAAGTTTAATCACGACTTCAGGTGTGTCAATGTAACCACTGAAGTGATCCTCTGACATATGTTCTAACACAAACATTGAAACCTCAAAGGTGGATGTCATTTCATCCCTAAAAGATCCAAAAATATTTTGCATAAAGTGTAGCAGACTGTTGACCAGTTTCCCCACACAAATTTTACGCAACAGTTCTCTGCATTTTTCTTCCACGTTACAAATTGTGCCACTTTGTATTTGTATCTTATGTGCTAGACCAACACAATAAATTTACATTTTTGGTTGCAACTTGAAAGATTTTATATTCTCCATTTTGTGTACACAAGTATAAAGAGCACCGAACCTTTACGATTCATGCATCTGAAGCTTTACCATACAATTTTTATGGTTGTTTCCCCAACAAAGATCCCGTCACAAAGTTACTCAACTGTAAAATTAAGTTTTAGAGTACATCACAGGACAATGAGCAGCCTGAAGAATCCTCCATAAATGTTGTCCCAAAACAAAGTAGCCTCCCTGACAGTTTCGTCCCATTAGCGGTAACCCCAAGCCACACTCGGGATTACATTGCAGGATCCTGGTGCGGTGTTACTTACCTTGTCCCCAGGATCCTGCAAAGCCCCCCACGGTGTCTGTGGGCTCTGTCTCCTCCAAAGCCTCCCTTTGCCAGGCTCTGTTCCCTGCGAGCGTCGCACGGGGGCAGAACCTGGCGGCAAATTCAAAAACCATAACATACAGTACTGTAATCTTACAGATTACAGTACTGTGAATTTTCACATCCCTTTTGTACCCAGTGCTTTGGCCCATGCCCTGCATGATATATAGATACACACAGTTCTTTCTGCCTGGAAACCAGAGATTGTCCAGACAACCAAAAAAAGTGTCCCTTTACGTCAAAACTGGCTTTAGACCAGCTAGAAAACAGCGATAGTAAATTAGAACACTTGCAGGATTGAGCGAAAGTGAATTGTGGGGAATTTTCTTTATTATGTTATTTTTTCCAATTTATATTTAATATATAATAATTTATGTTTGTGTTTCAAACTTCATCATACCTGGGATATCTACTAGACTTGTTTGGACAGATTTAAGAATTACAGGCCTACAATATAAAAACGCCAAATTTCCATGCAAAATAATTGTACCACTTTCAGCACCTAAAACCCAAAATAATACCGCCAGGGAGGTTAGTGGAGAACACAGCCAACAAGCCCCACCCAAAAAACCCACCCCTCTGTAGTGGCATGCAACACAGCATCCAAGACCGACCTTCTAATTTTCCACTCCTGGAATGTGAACCACTGACAGCGTGGGGGGGGGGGGGGAAGCAAAGCACCACCTAGGACAGGATGAGAACCACTTCCTGAGCTGCATGACTTCCTTGTTCCCCTTGCATGTCACAGCTGTGACTAAACTCACAGGACAACCCAGCAACTGCTCTAGCATAGGTCTTTCCCCAGCTACCATCTTCCCTGGAGGAGCACAGGGGGAATAAATGTCAGTTCAGTCTGCTGGAAATGCCACCATATGGATGTCTATTATCTGTCAAATTTGATAACAGATGCTAAGAACTAGAAGTGCTCATTTCTCATTTCCTTCTGCAAGTTACTTATGTCACAGGGCATAGAAAATTAAGAGCCACATTTTAGAAAAACCAACCTGACTCCCAGCTAAAGACTGGCATATCCATTGGAGCTGGTTCCTGGGTCAATGCATCAAACTTTGCGGCTTCCTTTTCATGCACAAACAGGGGGACTCCAGCAAGGTAGAGATGACTCAGTTTGTGCTCTTCTGGCACATCAAAGGTTTCAAAATCTAGGAATAAATGCAGGTGACAGCTTTATCTAATTGCTAATCAAGTACGATGTGTTCATTATTGGCCAAGACAGCACTAAATTGTTGCATTACTGAATTCACCAAGTCACTGCTGTCTAGCTTCCTTAAAAAAGGCAAGAATGTCATTCCAGTACGAGCCAGTCCCAAAGTTTTAAGTAGAACCCCACTCAATAAAACAGAACAAGCAGTTGAAAGAACATAAAATCTTACCTGCAGGATCATAAGGGACACACTTTTCAATCTCAGGATAGCTCTGTTTGCTACGTTTGATGCATGCTTCAGAAGCCTGGAAATTAAACAAGGGTAGTAGTTTTACCTAAAGATTAACTAAAGATCCCTTTAGAGTAATCTAAATTCCTGGGCAGCAGTAAAAATGTGCTCCAACACTGCACACCATCTCCAGCCACTGCAGTTCTACTGCGGCAGGTTGGTTTGGCTGTGCAAATTGCCGTAGGCCGCACAGGAGCCAGTCAGCAGGTCCAGCAGACTCCATGTCTGCCAGCCGCCTGCAATCATTACCTGCCGAGGCAGAATAAGAGATCTGCCTTGTTTAACTTAGACAGGATTTCTGTCATCACCTAACAGAACAGAGACCTGCCATTCTGCTATGCAGGAAGATGGATCCGTGTCGTCCCAGGCAGCCCATCTCCCATACCATTAGCAAACCCCTTCCGTGCCAGTCATACATTAGTGCACATATTTAGCAGTGGTCACTGGTTCTCAAAAAAAAAAAAAAAAAAAAAAAAAAAAAAAATTTAAAAGCCATAAATCTATCCCCTATTTTGTAGGTTCTATCCATCCATCAAAAACTGGGTACAGCATTGCACAATTGTCAGTTAAAGGAACCCAGCACCATATAGAAAAAAAATGGCCTGGTCAGGAAGTAGGTAAAGCCTTCTGGTGCTGAAGTGGTTACACCAACTCCAGTTTTTGCAGCCTCCTAAACGCTAGGCATATTTAGCACTTTAGCATAGATTCCAATAACATTCTGGCCAATATCCTGGCCGATGAAATGAGTGCCTGCCCAAGCACTTGAAGTGCCGAAAGTTTTTGCAAATTGTGACTATGGGAGTATTTATGCTGCTTTTTTATCCCCTTGAGTGTATATAAATAAAAAGCGTAGCCTGACAGAAGGTCTAGCAAGTTTTGACAAGTCAGAAGAGTAGTACCTGTTTAGTAACAGGTGCAGAATTCTTCACTCCAAATGGTCCTTTCTTCTGTGGAACTGCCATGTTGACATTTCCCAGAGCTTTTCTTGGCTTCACCACAGTTCCAGAGCTGCCAAACACCTTTCTTGGATTATTTTTCAAAAGAGGTTTTCCTTTATGCAAGGGGGGATAAGGGGAAAAAAAAAAAAAAAATATATAAAAGTAGGTACTAGGTGAGATTTGTCAGTGTAGGTAAATTTAGACAGGCCTAGCTAGAAGGTAGGACTGTTAGTTTTGATCTGTGTGAGCTGGGAGTAGCTCAGAGTATGCTGGCAACACAGAAAGAATCATCTTTTGGTTACCTCCCTCTGACTTCGAGGTGAGGCCGCCTCAAGGAGCCCTGACCAATCCCCAACCAGGATTGGCAGGGGGCAGGCCTCCTTGAAATACCCAGGTTCAGGAGGGAGACCCTATGCAAGTTCAAAAATCCCCCCCCCCCCCCAAAAAAAAAAAACACAAACAAACAAACAAACAAACAAACAAACAAACAAACAAACAAACAAACAAACAAACAAACAAACAAACAAACAAACAAACATGCAGACTGTTCATTGTCTAAGGTGAATGGGAAATGAATGCTGGACACACAAAAGGGGGTGGCAAAAGTTCAAACAGCAGAGTTAACTGCACCGGTATACCCTCTTATGGGCCATATGCATTTCTGCTATTTGTTTGGTGGCAACTCATTACTGGTGTATTGCCACTTTTGTAGCCAAACCAGGATAACATCCACTTTTGAAGTTTGTGGTTATTAAAGCAAAGAGACCTGCCACTTACACCACCTTTTTACATGCTAAATATCCCACCTAGCTTTCCCCTACCATGTAGTGTTTAGGAGGGGGTTGAAAAGTAATGTTACCATAATTAACCCTGTCTGTTGTACTGCAGATAAACATTATCAGTTGGGAACTGGCTTTGAATATCTGCCCTAACAGTTAAAGATAAAGGCTTGGATTGTGCATTACACTTAATACATATGCATGTCCACACGTTATATTATGAAAATCTTGTGATAGACCAATTACTGCTGCCCCTTTCTTGTGCAGGGCAACTGGTCTTGTATCCGCTGCCTTACTGTAGTTTGTGGACATGCAAGGTCAAGGTATGACCAGTCTTGCATTCCAGGCATTAGCCCTTGGTGAATGCTACCCTAAACATTCATAACATTTGGTGCCCCAATGCATTTTGCCCACAAAGGACCAGGATCTCATGTCAGAGGGCTAGATGCCAGCTCAAGGGTGGTACAACAGTCCAATTTCCATGTTTAAATTTACCCCAGTAGAAAAGTCTGGCTGAAATTGTGCTTTACCACTGGCAAGTTGCCCATTTAGGGCAAAGTGAGTGCAGCTTGCTAGTCTACCACCCTAGTATGCTCACCAATTAATGCTCCCTCACTAATGCAGTGGGGGTCAGGCACGCATGAGGTCTGATGAGGGAAAAAAAAAAAAAAAAGTGCTCCGATTATACCATGTCAGGGCGGGACAGGAAAAAAAAATAAAATAAAAAACACTACTACTTTAAACAAATCTCACAAGTGGTAAAGTGAAAGTAAAGGCATAACTAGTTAGATTGGAGAGCAATTAGAATACCTGTCAGGTTTTTATTTCTGCCTGTGCCCCTGTTAGGAGATTCCTCAGCCATTTGTCATCACCATGCCTGATGAAAAGTAAAGGAAATTTTACTAAATTTTGGGTTCCCTCCAGAACAGGAATAGTGGAGACACATGCCAATGGGGACATTAGTTCTGATGATTGGAACCTCACCACTTCCTGTTTTTGCTATGGGACAAGTGAACGGAAATCTCCAATGGCACACAGCAAGGAAAACCTTACAAGTGTTATAACCCTCCATTACTATCCAAAAACAGAAATGTTTTGCCTCTACTTTAAGCAACACTGAACTGCAGCAATGAATTGCCTAGAAACTGCAATTTTTGCAGAAATTCTGTCATGGGCCGGAAACTGAGCACAAGGCACCAAACACTCACCAGAGCTTGTTGATGTAAGGCGATCCTTGGACAGGGTAGTAGAAGCAATGTCTCCATTCTCTTGGTCAATGAAGATGACACTTGCCATGCTTTATTTTTTATTCAAAACTGTAAATTAAGACTTTGGCATTTATTACATTTGAAGACAACTGGACAGACACCAAAACATCCTTTTCACAGCAGTAACAGTCAAGCTGCCATCAACAGTCCTACCACTAGATGTCCATTTTCCTGCCAACATGGTAGGCCCCTGGGCTGACTTAAAATGTAGGGCTGTGCAAACTAGGACTTACCAGATAGATCACCATTACTCCCCCCTGTACATGAGACATGTTTCAGGAAATAAATGGAGCTTGATTAATCTGCCTTTAGTGAAAAATGGCCACCATGAGACTAGGAGGGGGAATAAAGCACAAAAGCCTGCAATTTAAGACATGTGTTTGTAGATTGTCAAACATTTAGGCCATCTAAAAGCAAGCAGCACACAGGTAGATAAACATTCCCATGACAGACTACACATCGTATACTGAAGGGCTGCCGGTTGGTCTCCAGAGAGGGGGAAGAAAACACACACACACACACACACACACACACACACTAGACATGTTATTGCATTCCAGTGGACAGATTAATTGTGTAAAATATTAATCTGGCCACTGGGATGCATTAACTAGCCTGCTGGAACATTATCCCAGTCTCATATGCCGCAGAAGACTCACCAGGCAAGGAGGTAGCATTTTACACTCTGACCCTCATATCCTTTTATTAGGTCAGAGTCTAACAGGCCTCACAAGCATTAGATATATTGAGCATCATGTGCAGGCCTCTGGTGATGTCAGAGACGGCATTTGAGACCCCCTTTAGCACATAAGTTAACACCCACTGCTGTACACTCTTCCTACACCTGTAATGCCCATGTGCACAGGGACATTTAGACTTGTGCTTGGAGGGGCAGCAAAAGTGCAGTTAAGTTAATAGGCAGTGGACATGGACAGGGGTGTTTACATGCTGCAATACTTCATGGCCAAGGTCACCTGATTTGTAGCAATCAGCAAGCCCACCCAACATTACACATTCAGGTAAAAAAGCAGCACCAATGCCCAAACCCATGCCCACATTTGCTAGCAAGAAGGGGGTTAAAACAGGTCATAAGGAAGCATCACATTGCTGTCTCACCCCATCAATAGCCTCTGAAGTGCAATCCAAAACAGATCAGGCTTCAGAGACAAGGGAGACTTGTCAATGTGCAAGCTCCATGTGTATGAGGCTTTATTAGAAGGCGAAGAGCCTCAAACATGAGCATACATATAACTTACTAATCATATCAGAATTAAGCACAAGTTCTAACCTCTGACCCTTCACCCCTACAATAAGGGGAATAATCCGAGGGAAACCCTAATAGAAGACCAAACAACACCCAACACAAGGTGGCGCTGCACTCACTATCCAGCCGCCCCCAGTACAGCTCAGATCCCTCATCTCCTCCACACACCGCTCCGGTACAAACCCCCCGAATGATCCGTACAATACCACCACATCCCACCCTCTCACTTACCTGCAAGGCTCAGCACGCTGCACCCTCTGAAATCACTGGTTACACAAGGATTACTGTTACAACCGCCAACCCGGCAGCTCTTAAATCAAAAGCTGCTCGCTCATTGGCTGCAAGCAGAGGCTGCTTTTCCTTGATTGGCCGAGTCCTCCTGTGTCGGCTTGTTTTTATTGGATGAGAACCAAGTGTGTCTGTCTTAGCCGCCTCTGACTCACGGAGATGCCGCGTGCCTGTGTTTATATGTGCAGCTGTGCTGTGCTGGGAGATCCCACTATGGAGTTATATTGGGGGAGGATGGTAGAGCGTAGTCACTACCTCACTGCTATTCTACATTGGGGTTTAATTGGGTGAGAAGGAAGTGCATCTGACACACGTGTCTGTGTTTGTTATTATTATTATTAAAGGGCGGGTAACAAGGTAGGTGGGTGCGGTCTATGGTGAGCCTTGGATGTACTGTTATCATTGCAGGTGATATGAGGTGATAGGAGATGGGTGACACTTGGATGTACTGAAGGTGGCATGAGATGCAGGGTAATGGGAGATGGGTGACACTTGGATGCACTGTCAGTACTGAAGGTGACATGAGATGCAGGGTGATGGGAGATGGGTGACACTTGGATGCACTGTCAGTACTGAAGGTGACATGAGGAGATGGGTGACACTTGGATGTACTGTCAGTACTGAAGGTGACATAAGGGTGATAGGAGATGGGTGACACTTGGATGCACTGTCAGTACTGAAGGTGACATAAGGGTGATGGGAGATGGGTGACACTTGGATGCACTGTCAGTACTGAAGGTGACATGAGGGTGATGGGAGATGGGTGACACTTGGATGCACTGTCAGTACTGAAGGTGACATGAGGGTGCAGGGTGATAGGAGATGGGTGACACTTGGATGCACTGTCAGTACTGAAGGTGACATGAGGGTGATGGGAGATGGGTGACACTTGGATGCACTGTCAGTACTAAAGGTGACATGAGGGTGATGGGAGATGGGTGACACTTGGATGTACTGTCAGTACTGAAGGTGACATGAGGGTGATGGGAGATGGGTGACACTTGGATGCACTGTCAGTACTGAAGGTGACATGAGGGTGATGGGAGATGGGTGACACTTGGATGCACTGTCAGTACTAAAGGTGACATGAGGGTGATGGGAGATGGGTGACACTTGGATGTACTGTCAGTACTGAAGGTGACATGAGATGCAGGGAGATGGGTGACACTTGGATGTACTGTCAGTACTGAAGGTGACATGAGGTGATGGGAGATGGGTGACACTTGGATGCACTGTCAGTACTGAAGGTGACATGAGGTGATGGGAGATGGGTGACACTTGGATGTACTGTCAGTACTGAAGGTGACATGAGGTGATAGGAGATGGGTGACACTTGGATGTACTGTCAGTACTGAAGGTGACATGAGGTGATAGGAGATGGGTGACACTTGGATGTACTGTCAGTACTGAAGGTGACATGAGGGTGATAGGAGATGGGTGACACTTGGATGTACTGTCAGTACTGAAGGTGACATGAGGGTGATAGGAGATGGGTGACACTTGGATGTACTGTCAGTACTGAAGGTGACATGAGGTGATGGGAGATGGGTGACACTTGGATGTACTGTCAGTACTGAAGGTGACATGAGGTGATGGGAGATGGGTGACACTTGGATGCACTGTCAGTACTGAAGGTGACATGAGGAGATGGGTGACACTTGGATGCACTGTCAGTACTGAAGGTGACATAAGGGTGCAGGGAGATGGGTGACACTTGGATGTACTGTCAGTACTGAAGGTAACATGAGGGTGATAGGAGATGGGTGACACTTGGATGTACTGTCAGTACTGAAGATGACATGAGATGCAGGGTAATGGGAGATGGGTGACACTTGGATGTACTGTCAGTACTGAAGGTGACATAAGGGTAATGGGAGATGGGTGACACTTGGATGTACTGTCAGTACTGAAGGTGACATGAGGGTGATAGGAGATGGGTGACACTTGGATGTACTGTCAGTACTGAAGGTGACATAAGGGTGATAGGAGATGGGTGACACTTGGATGTACTGTCAGTACTGAAGGTGACATGAGGTGATGGGAGATGGGTGACACTTGGATGCACTGTCAGTACTGAAGGTGACATAAGGGTGATAGGAGATGGGTGACACTTGGATGCACTGTCAGTACTGAAGGTGACATGAGGTGATGGGAGATGGGTGACACTTGGATGTACTGTCAGTACTGAAGGTGACATAAGGGTGATAGGAGATGGGTGACACTTGGATGTACTGTCAGTACTGAAGGTGACATAAGGGTGATAGGAGATGGGTGACACTTGGATGCACTGTCAGTACTGAAGGTGACATGAGGTGATGGGAGATGGGTGACACTTGGATGTACTGTCAGTACTGAAGATGACATGAGATACAGGGTGATGTGAGATGGGTGACACTTGGATGTACTGTCAGTACTGAAGATGACATGAGATGCAGGGTAATGGGAGATGGGTGACACTTGGATGTACTGTCAGTACTGAAGGTGACATAAGGGTGATAGGAGATGGGTGACACTTGGATGCACTGTCAGTACTGAAGGTGACATGAGGTGAAGGGAGATGGGTGACACTTGGATGCACTGTCAGTACTGAAGGTGACATAAGGGTGATAGGAGATGGGTGACACTTGGATGTACTCAGTACTGAAGGTGACATGAGGTGCAGGGTAATGGGAGATGGGTGACACTTGGATGTACTGTCAGTACTGAAGGTGACATGAGGGTGATAGGAGATGGGTGACACTTGGATGTACTGTCAGTACTGAAGGTGACATAAGGGTGATAGGAGATGGGTGACACTTGGATGCACTGTCAGTACTGAAGGTGACATGAGATGCAGGGTAATGGGAGATGGGTGACACTTGGATGTACTGTCAGTACTGAAGGTGACATGAGGGTGATAGGAGATGGGTGACACTTGGATGTACTGTCAGTACTGAAGGTGACATAAGGGTGATAGGAGATGGGTGACACTTGGATGTACTGTCAGTACTGAAGGTGACATAAGGGTGATAGGAGATGGGTGACACTTGGATGTACTGTCAGTACTGAAGGTGACATGAGGTGATGGGAGATGGGTGACACTTGGATGCACTGTCAGTACTGAAGGTGACATAAGGGTGATAGGAGATGGGTGACACTTGGATGCACTGTCAGTACTGAAGGTGACATGAGGTGATGGGAGATGGGTGACACTTGGATGTACTGTCAGTACTGAAGGTGACATAAGGGTGATAGGAGATGGGTGACACTTGGATGTACTGTCAGTACTGAAGGTGACATAAGGGTGATAGGAGATGGGTGACACTTGGATGCACTGTCAGTACTGAAGGTGACATGAGGTGATGGGAGATGGGTGACACTTGGATGTACTGTCAGTACTGAAGATGACATGAGATACAGGGTGATGGGAGATGGGTGACACTTGGATGTACTGTCAGTACTGAAGATGACATGAGATGCAGGGTAATGGGAGATGGGTGACACTTGGATGTACTGTCAGTACTGAAGGTGACATAAGGGTGATAGGAGATGGGTGACACTTGGATGCACTGTCAGTACTGAAGGTGACATGAGGTGAAGGGAGATGGGTGACACTTGGATGCACTGTCAGTACTGAAGGTGACATAAGGGTGATAGGAGATGGGTGACACTTGGATGTACTCAGTACTGAAGGTGACATGAGGTGCAGGGTAATGGGAGATGGGTGACACTTGGATGTACTGTCAGTACTGAAGGTGACATGAGGGTGATAGGAGATGGGTGACACTTGGATGTACTGTCAGTACTGAAGGTGACATAAGGGTGATAGGAGATGGGTGACACTTGGATGCACTGTCAGTACTGAAGGTGACATGAGATGCAGGGTAATGGGAGATGGGTGACACTTGGATGTACTGTCAGTACTGAAGGTGACATGAGGGTGATAGGAGATGGGTGACACTTGGATGTACTGTCAGTACTGAAGGTGACATAAGGGTGATAGGAGATGGGTGACACTTGGATGCACTGTCAGTACTGAAGGTGACATGAGGTGATGGGAGATGGGTGACACTTGGATGCACTGTCAGTACTGAAGGTGACATAAGGGTGATAGGAGATGGGTGACACTTGGATGCACTGTCAGTACTGAAGGTGACATGAGGTGATGGGAGATGGGTGACACTTGGATGTACTGTCAGTACTGAAGGTGACATAAGGGTGATAGGAGATGGGTGACACTTGGATGTACTGTCAGTACTAAAGGTGACATAAGGGTGATAGGAGATGGGTGACACTTGGATGCACTGTCAGTACTGAAGGTGACATGAGGTGATGGGAGATGGGTGACACTTGGATGTACTGTCAGTACTGAAGATGACATGAGATGCAGGGTGATGGGAGATGGGTGACACTTGGATGTACTGTCAGTACTGAAGATGACATGAGATGCAGGGTAATGGGAGATGGGTGACACTTGGATGTACTGTCAGTACTGAAGGTGACATAAGGGTGATAGGAGATGGGTGACACTTGGATGCACTGTCAGTACTGAAGGTGACATGAGGTGAAGGGAGATGGGTGACACTTGGATGCACTGTCAGTACTGAATGTGACATGAGGTGAAGGGAGATGGGTGACACTTGGATGCACTGTCAGTACTGAAGGTGACATAAGGGTGATAGGAGATGGGTGACACTTGGATGTACACAGTACTGAAGGTGACATGAGGTGCAGGGTAATGGGAGATGGGTGACACTTGGATGTACTGTCAGTACTGAAGGTGACATGAGGGTGATAGGAGATGGGTGACACTTGGATGTACTGAAGGTGACATAAGGGTGATAGGAGATGGGTGACACTTGGATGCACTGTCAGTACTGAAGGTGACATGAGATGCAGGGTAATGGGAGATGGGTGACACTTGGATGTACTGTCAGTACTGAAGGTGACATGAGGGTGATAGGAGATGGGTGACACTTGGATGTACTGTCAGTACTGAAGGTGACATAAGGGTGATAGGAGATGGGTGACACTTGGATGTACTGTCAGTACTGAAGGTGACATAAGGGTGATAGGAAATGGGTGACACTTGGATGCACTGTCAGTACTGAAGGTGACATGAGGTGATGGGAGATGGGTGACACTTGGATGTACTGTCAGTACTGAAGGTGACATAAGGGTGATAGGAGATGGGTGACACTTGGATGTACTGTCAGTACTGAAGGTGACATAAGGGTGATAGGAGATGGGTGACATTTGGATGCACTGTCAGTACTGAAGGTGACATGAGGTGATGGGAGATGGGTGACACTTGGATGTACTGTCATACTGAAGATGACATGAGATGCAGGGTGATGGGAGATGGGTGACACTTGGATGTACTGTCAGTACTGAAGATGACATGAGATGCAGGGTAATGGGAGATGGGTGACACTTGGATGTACTGTCAGTACTGAAGGTGACATAAGGGTGATAGGAGATGGGTGACACTTGGATGCACTGTCAGTACTGAAGGTGACATGAGGTGAAGGGAGATGGGTGACACTTGGATGCACTGTCAGTACTGAAGGTGACATAAGGGTGATAGGAGATGGGTGACACTTGGATGTACTCAGTACTGAAGGTGACATGAGGTGCAGGGTAATGGGAGATGGGTGACACTTGGATGTACTGTCAGTACTGAAGGTGACATGAGGGTGATAGGAGATGGGTGACACTTGGATGTACTGTCAGTACTGAAGGTGACATAAGGGTGATAGGAGATGGGTGACACTTGGATGCACTGTCAGTACTGAAGGTGACATGAGGGTGCAGGGAGATGGGTGACACTTGGATGTACTGTCAGTACTGAAGGTAACATGAGGGTGATAGGAGATGGGTGACACTTGGATGTACTGTCAGTACTGAAGATGACATGAGATGCAGGGTAATGGGAGATGGGTGACACTTGGATGTACTGTCAGTACTGAAGGTGACATAAGGGTAATGGGAGATGGGTGACACTTGGATGTACTGTCAGTACTGAAGGTGACATGAGGGTGATAGGAGATGGGTGACACTTGGATGTACTGTCAGTACTGAAGGTGACATAAGGGTGATAGGAGATGGGTGACACTTGGATGCACTGTCAGTACTGAAGGTGACATGAGGTGATGGGAGATGGGTGACACTTGGATGCACTGTCAGTACTGAAGGTGACATGAGGTGATGGGAGATGGGTGACACTTGGATGTACTGTCAGTACTGAAGGTGACATAAGGGTGATAGGAGATGGGTGACACTTGGATGTACTGTCAGTACTGAAGGTGACATAAGGGTGATAGGAGATGGGTGACACTTGGATGCACTGTCAGTACTGAAGGTGACATGAGGTGATGGGAGATGGGTGACACTTGGATGTACTGTCAGTACTGAAGATGACATGAGATACAGGGTGATGGGAGATGGGTGACACTTGGATGTACTGTCAGTACTGAAGATGACATGAGATGCAGGGTAATGGGAGATGGGTGACACTTGGATGTACTGTCAGTACTGAAGGTGACATAAGGGTGATAGGAGATGGGTGACACTTGGATGCACTGTCAGTACTGAAGGTGACATGAGGTGAAGGGAGATGGGTGACACTTGGATGCACTGTCAGTACTGAAGGTGACATAAGGGTGATAGGAGATGGGTGACACTTGGATGTACTCAGTACTGAAGGTGACATGAGGTGCAGGGTAATGGGAGATGGGTGACACTTGGATGTACTGTCAGTACTGAAGGTGACATGAGGGTGATAGGAGATGGGTGACACTTGGATGTACTGTCAGTACTGAAGGTGACATAAGGGTGATAGGAGATGGGTGACACTTGGATGCACTGTCAGTACTGAAGGTGACATGAGATGCAGGGTAATGGGAGATGGGTGACACTTGGATGTACTGTCAGTACTGAAGGTGACATGAGGGTGATAGGAGATGGGTGACACTTGGATGTACTGTCAGTACTGAAGGTGACATAAGGGTGATAGGAGATGGGTGACACTTGGATGCACTGTCAGTACTGAAGGTGACATGAGGTGATGGGAGATGGGTGACACTTGGATGCACTGTCAGTACTGAAGGTGACATAAGGGTGATAGGAGATGGGTGACACTTGGATGCACTGTCAGTACTGAAGGTGACATGAGGTGATGGGAGATGGGTGACACTTGGATGTACTGTCAGTACTGAAGGTGACATAAGGGTGATAGGAGATGGGTGACACTTGGATGTACTGTCAGTACTAAAGGTGACATAAGGGTGATAGGAGATGGGTGACACTTGGATGCACTGTCAGTACTGAAGGTGACATGAGGTGATGGGAGATGGGTGACACTTGGATGTACTGTCAGTACTGAAGATGACATGAGATGCAGGGTGATGGGAGATGGGTGACACTTGGATGTACTGTCAGTACTGAAGATGACATGAGATGCAGGGTAATGGGAGATGGGTGACACTTGGATGTACTGTCAGTACTGAAGGTGACATAAGGGTGATAGGAGATGGGTGACACTTGGATGCACTGTCAGTACTGAAGGTGACATGAGGTGAAGGGAGATGGGTGACACTTGGATGCACTGTCAGTACTGAAGGTGACATGAGGTGAAGGGAGATGGGTGACACTTGGATGCACTGTCAGTACTGAAGGTGACATAAGGGTGATAGGAGATGGGTGACACTTGGATGTACACAGTACTGAAGTTGACATGAGGTGCAGGGTAATGGGAGATGGGTGACACTTGGATGTACTGTCAGTACTGAAGGTGACATGAGGGTGATAGGAGATGGGTGACACTTGGATGTACTGAAGGTGACATAAGGGTGATAGGAGATGGGTGACACTTGGATGCACTGTCAGTACTGAAGGTGACATGAGATGCAGGGTAATGGGAGATGGGTGACACTTGGATGTACTGTCAGTACTGAAGGTGACATGAGGGTGATAGGAGATGGGTGACACTTGGATGTACTGTCAGTACTGAAGGTGACATAAGGGTGATAGGAGATGGGTGACACTTGGATGTACTGTCAGTACTGAAGGTGACATAAGGGTGATAGGAAATGGGTGACACTTGGATGCACTGTCAGTACTGAAGGTGACATGAGGTGATGGGAGATGGGTGACACTTGGATGTACTGAAGGTGACATAAGGGTGATAGGAGATGGGTGACACTTGGATGTACTGTCAGTACTGAAGGTGACATAAGGGTGATAGGAGATGGGTGACACTTGGATGCACTGTCAGTACTGAAGGTGACATGAGGTGATGGGAGATGGGTGACACTTGGATGTACTGTCATACTGAAGATGACATGAGATGCAGGGTGATGGGAGATGGGTGACACTTGGATGTACTGTCAGTACTGAAGATGACATGAGATGCAGGGTAATGGGAGATGGGTGACACTTGGATGTACTGTCAGTACTGAAGGTGACATAAGGGTGATAGGAGATGGGTGACACTTGGATGCACTGTCAGTACTGAAGGTGACATGAGATGCAGGGTAATGGGAGATGGGTGACACTTGGATGGACTGTCAGTACTGAAGGTGACATGAGGGTGATATGAGATGGGTGACACTTGGATGTACTGTCAGTACTGAAGGTGACATAAGGGTGATAGGAGATGGGTGACACTTGGTTGCAATGTCAGTACTGAAGGTGACATGAGGTGATGGGAGATGGGTGACACTTGGATGCACTGTCAGTACTGAAGGTGACATAAGGGTGATAGGAGATGGGTGACACTTGGATGTACTGTCAGTACTGAAAGTGACATGAGGTGATGGGAGATGGGTGACACTTGGATGCACTGTCAGTACTGAAGGTGACATAAGGGTGATGGGAGATGGGTGACACTTGGATGTACTCAGTACTGAAGGTGACATGAGGTAATAGGAGATGGGTGACATTTGGGTGTACTGTCAGTACTGAAGGTGACATGAGGCGATGGGTGACACTTGGATGTACTATCAGTACTGAAGGTGACATGAGGGCGATGGGAGATGAGTGACACTTGGATGCACTGTCAGTACTGAAGGTGACATGAGGGTGCAGGGAGATGGGTGACACTTGGATGTACTGTCAGTACTGAAGGTAACATGAGGGTGATAGGAGATGGGTGACACTTGAATGTACTGTCAGTACTGAAGGTAACATGAGGGTGATAGGAGATGGGTGACACTTGGATGTACTGTCAGTACTGAACGTGACATGAGGTGATAGGAGATGGGTGACATTTGTAAACAGTTGACAGTTGTAAAAGCACACAGGAGTAAAGGGGAAATCTTGCATGGGGGCATTTCTTCTGCTAACAACTATCGGAAAGGGGATTTACCACACTTTGGAGAGATTTTCACTAATTTCCTGTTGTATCTGTAGGACTGGAAGGGCAAGAAAATCTTGCCAGTTGGACACAGATGGCAAAAACAGTGACAGGTTTTAACCATTCACTACTGTATCTGACAAAATAAGTTTGGCTTTATATATGCTTTAAAGTGGTTGTAAACCCACGAAAAAAAAAAAAACCTGCAAGACAAAGGCATAAAGAGCTAGTATGCATAATAGATTAGCTCTTCATGAAATACTTACCTTAGAGCGAAGCCCCCGCAGCGGTCCCGGCCCACTGCTCTATCCAGCGACATGTCTCCCAGAGTAATTTCTGGGTATTGCAGGCTCCAGCGCTGTGATTGGCTGGAGCCGCGATGACGTCACTTGCACGTGGGAGCCTTCGTTAACGGCACATCAGCTGAAGAAATGCATGTGCCAAGGACGTCGGCATATGCTGATACAGGGGATATCTCCTAAACCAGTGGTTCTCAACTCCAGTCCTCGGGACCCACCAACAGGCCAGATTTTAAGTATTACCTTGGGGAGTTGCAGGCTAGAATACTGCAATCACTGAGCAGCAAGTGATATCACCTGTGATGTATTTCAGCTATCTTGCAAACCTGGCCTGTTGGTGGGTCCTGAGGACTGGAGTTGAGAACCACTGTCCTAAACTGTGCAGGTTTAGGAGATATCCTCGGTAGCTACAGGTAAGCCTGTAGTCAAAAGTGGTCTGTAATGGTTTACAACCACTTTAAGGCTAAATTCATCTTTTATATAAAATGGCCCATGCTGGCAAAGAGCCTCAGTAGGTTAAAATACACTGTGCCATTTTTCAATTTATTGTTTAATGCAATTGCCATGCATTTCGGCCTGTTCTGGTCCCCCCTAAGCCTGGCCAAAATACTTAAATGCTGTTTTATTTGTGTCCTAATTTCCTGGATGCAGCAGATGTTGGGCACTCGCCGCCAGCATTACAGGAGTGAGCAGGCTTCTTTGTGGAAAGCCATGGGCGTGCAATGTGCTCTATCTTCCCCTATTGCATCAGTGGTTGAGCTCAGCATTGCTGAAATAAGGGAAATAGTATTTTCAACAAAGAAGCGTGCTGGGGGTAAGCGCCCATCATCTGGCCCGTGCAGGAACTAGCCAGGATGTGGAAATGTAAACAGTTTGGGAGGATTTGGGCTAAAATAGACCTACAGGTATGGCAATTACAATAAACCAAAAAGTGTGAAAAATGGCACAGTGAATTTTAACCTACTAGGACCACTTGTCTTCATGGGCCATTTTATGCAAAAGGTGAACTTAGCCCTTTAGTCCACGATGAGAGGTCAAAACCATCTCCTTGATACACTGAGAAAATTAATATACAGTATCTCACAAAAGTGAGTACACCCCTCACATTTTTGTAAATATTTTATTATATCTTTTAATGTGACAACACTGAAGAAATGACACTTTGCTACAATGTAAAGTAGTGAGTGTACAGCTTGTATAACAGTGTAAATTTTCTGTCCCCTCAAAATACCTCAACACACAGCCATTAATGTCTAAACCGCTGACAACAAAAGTGAGTACACCCCTAAGTGAAAATGTCCAAATTGGGCCCAAAGTGTCAATATTTGGTGTGGCCACCATTATTTTCCAGCATTGCCTTAACCCTCTTGGACATGGAGTTCACCAGAGCTTCACAGGTTGCCACTGGAATCCTCTTCCACTGATGACATCACGGAGCTGGTGGATGTTAAAGACCTTGCGGTCCTCCACCTTCTGTTTGAGGATGCCCCACAGATGCTCAATGGGGTTTAGGTCTGGAGACATGCTTGGTCAGTTCATCACCTTTACCCTCAGCTTCTTTAGCAAGGCAGTGGTTGTCTTGGAGGTGTGTTTGGGGTCGTTATCATGTTGGAATATTGCCCTGCGGCCCAGTCTCCAAAGGGAGGGGATCATGCTTTGCTTCAGTATGTCACAGTACATGTTGGCATTCATGGTTTCCTCAATAAACTGTAGCTCCCCAGTGTCGGCAGCACTCATGCATCCCCAAACCATGACACTCCCACCACCATGCTTGACTGAAGGCAAGACACACTTGTCTTTGTACCCCTCACCTGGTTGACACCATCTGAACCAAATAAGTTTTTCCTGGTGCCTCCATGGCAGCATACCAATGGTTGGTTGCTCCGCCCCTGACCAACCCACAGGACCACTTTAACTCTATAAATAAAAGAGTTGTTACTCCCCACTGTCATTCTTTTCTCTGTTCTCATTCCTACAGGATCAAGCGCTCAGCCCTACCTCACCGCTTTATGGTGTGACCATTGCAGGTTCATGCTCTCCTGCAGTATGGAGTCCCATTGCTTGGGCTGCTAAAAGCGCCAGATAAGTATGGAAGCCCGTTTTTCTGTGGATCTTTTTGGGGCTTGGTGGATTAACAGGAGCCAGTTTTCTCTCCTATATATTCCCTTGTTCAGCATGCTAAAGCCCAAAATGCTTAAATGCTTGTGCTTTTTACAAAAATGCTATGAGGTTTTTTGCCTACCTCCACAGCATGCCTCATGTGCCTGTGTATCTCTCCTCTGAGTGTGCAGCGCTTCGCACGCGCCGTTCGGCTCTGCTTTCCCGGCGGGGGGGCGGAGCCTCGGCGTGATGTCACGGCGCATGCGCAGTAGCGCTGTGAAGCCGATGGCGGCCATCTTGGGACTCCCAGACAGCTCTCTAGTATATAAGAGAGCTTACTGTCAGTAGAGGAGCAGCTGCCTTAGGGGAAACATCTATCAGGTGTCCTCTCCAGCTCCTTATCCTTTTTGACTCTGTGCTATGGAGCCCAGCCAAGGTACCAGGGAGGAATGGGAGTATATATATATATATATATATATATATATATATATATATATATATATATATATATATATATATATATATATATATATACCTATATGTATATATGTAAAAAAAAAAAAAAAAAAATTTTTTTTTTGTTCTTTCCTCCTCTGCAAAATCCTTTTTTGTTTTTAACTACTTTTATATTCAATTTTAATCGTTCTTTTTCAGCTGCCCCTAGTACTATAATGCCGCATCAAAAAGATCCTCAACATACCACTAGGTAAGGGCTGCAACATTCAGGTAAGTTATTTGTCAAGAGAAAAGAGCACCCCGGGCTGATTGAAGCACCCTTGTCTTTGTTTCTATTTTTTGTCTTAGCCCGCATCACGGATCTTCCCATAGCGATTCTACGGATAGAAGATCAAAAGACCATAGGAGTTCGGGTCATTCTCATTCGTCCTCGGCCCATACTTCCCGCAGTGGGCACAAATCATCCCGACATACCTCTAGTAAACATGACTCCCAGCACAGGCCTGTGTATCCAGGAGAGAAAGCATGCTGGGTGTGTGGCAAACAAGCCCTCCCAGATAAAATGGTATGTGGTCAATGCCTCCTGGAAGCTACAGGAGACAAAGAGAGAGAGAAACTTGAGTCAATGGAATCAATCAAAAGAATGATCAAAGACTTTATCGGGAGTTAGCCTTATCCCAAGATCAAGTAACCCCACGCGCAGATGAAGCAGCGGTGAATACACCCAATCCACAGCCAGACACAGAGGTTATTTCTGAAAGCGATTCGGATGTGGGAGAAGAAAATGCTTCAGCCTTTGATTTTGCTCTAGTGGAATCCTTTATGAATGCGGTAAAGGACGCAATCCAATGGGAGGAAGATCCAGAGCCTCCATCTAAAGCAAAGAAATATTTTCCACACCTGAAGAAAAAATTATCAACCTTCCCCTTAATGGAAGAAATAAAGGAAGTTGTGAGAGATGAATGGCAGAAGGTAGATAAAAGACCCTTAGCTTACAATCGTTTTCGTTTTCTCAAATTATACCCACTTGCTGAAGCAGATGCCCAGCTTTTTGATTCGCTTCCAACGGTAGATGCTCTAATTATGAGGTTAGCCAGGAAAATAACACTGCCTCTAGAGGGTGTGGTCTCTTTCAGGGATGTACTTGATCGAAGGATCGATTCAGATCTAAAATAATCTTATCAAGCAGCAGGAGGGGCATGCAAGCCAGCAGTAGCCCTGACTTCAATCTCTCGGGCTACTAGAGTATGGTCAGACAATATTGAGACAGCCCTCAGACAGGGGGTGGGGTCTAACGAGACATTCAGAAAACAGCCCCCACCCTTTTCATTCCAGCCAACGAAGATACCAACCTCCAAAGAGAAGAGAGAGGTCCTTCTTCAGTATGTGCAAATTCTTATCTGGCAGCAAGCAGTAGTTCCAGTTCCGGACTTGGAAAAACACTCAGGGTTCTATTCCCCAGTCTTTTTGGTCCCCAAAAAATCGGGCGGCTGGAGGCCCGTGTTGGACCTGAAGAGGTTAAACAGATACATCTGTACAGAGCATTTCGAAATGGAATCCTTAAATACAGTGATCCTATCAGTACAGCCAGGGGATTGGATGGTCTCTATAGACCTTCAAGACGCATATCTCCATATACCTATCCTGCAGCAGTTTCAAACTTTCCTACGTTTCAAAGTAGGCGATTTACACCTACAGTTTCAATGCCTTCCGTTCGGGATCTCAACAGCTCCCAGAACCTTTACAAAGGTGCTAGTGGCAATTCTGGCTCCTCTTCAAGAAAAAGGGATTCGAGTGCTTCACTACTTAGACGACATCCTCATTCTACCCCAGCACAAAAGGAGCCTAGAAATACATGTACGGCTGGTCCTAGACACCCTGAGCAAGTTCGGGTGGTTAATCAATTACTCGAAAAGCCAGCTCACACCTACGCAAAAGACGACATATCTAGGAGCACTTTTCAACACTCTAGAGAGGGCAGTTTCACTTCCCCTAGAAAAGATTCCTGTCCTGATAAGGAAGGTAAAGAAAGTATTGGCAAGCCATTCCATGTTGGCATCAGACTGTCTGAGTCTCCTGGGCTCCCTTTCCTCTTGTATACCCATGGTGAAGTGGGCCAGGTGGCATCTACGGGGATTCCAATTGCGCTTTCTGGCACAGTGGAGGAAGAATTGCTTGGATCAGAGGATATTAGTCACATCCATAATGAAGTCCAGTCTCTGGTGGTGGACGAGACCATCCAAACTGCAGGTTCACTGTTCCCTAGGGCCCATCTCATGGACCATTCTTACGTCAGACGCAAGTTAGTTGGGCTGGGGTGCGCACTTCCAAGGTCAACTAGTCCAAGGGAGATGGCAGTTCAATTTGGAGGCGGTAGTATCGAACATACTGGAACTAAGGGCGGCATGGATGGCAATCCTACATTTAGCCACCTACCTCAGAGGAAAATCCATACTCCTACAGATGGACAACAAAGCGGCAGTGGCCTATGTCCAGAACCAGGGGGGAACACACAGCAGGTCTCTACTCAGCGAAGTGACGCCCATTCTGACTTGGGCCAAGAGGAACTTAATCAACCTGCGGGCCTCATACATCCCAGGGTCCGAGAACCAATTAGCCGACCATCTGTCATGATCATTCGTCAACAACGAGTGATCCCTGAATCCCAAGATTTTCGATTGGATATGCCAACAATGGGGCACCCCCCAAATCGACCTATTTGCCTCTTCACTCAACGCGAAGACGCCTCTGTTCTTCTCAAGGTTCCCGTCCCCAGGGTCAGCGGGAGTAGACGCTCTAGCCCAGCCTTGGAAATTTCAGAAAGGATATGCATTTCCTCCGACTCCTCTGATATTGAGGTTTCTTCAGTGCCTGACGACGGAGAAAGTCACAGTCTTGGCAGTAATCCCATACTGGCCCAAGAGACCGTGGTTCACACTCCTAGTCAACTTGGCTGTATGCAAACCGCTTCCTCTTCCACACCTGAACGACCTTCTGTCTTAAAACGACTTCTCTCACCCGCATCCGGAAATCCTAGACTTGAGGGTCTGGAAATTGAGCGGAAAAGGTTGGATGATTTAGGATGCTCACATAATGTTATTCAAACACTTCTACACGCTAGAAAGTCTTCCACTAATTCCACCTATTACAGAATATGGAGAAAATTTACAAAGCTGGCAGAGCTTAATCATTTCGATCCCCTAGATCCTGGGGTCCAGAATGTGCTTTTCTTCCTACAGAATGGCTTGGATCTAGGTTTAGGTCTAAACACTCTTAAGGTCCAGGTCTCGGCTCTCTCAGCCCTGACAGATACACGATGGACTTTGAACCCTCTGGTCGAATGCTTTTTGAAGGCAGTCCTGAGATTGCAACCTCCCAGAAAAGCATTATACCCCAAATGGGACTTGACGATTGTGCTGGATGTCCTATCAAATACTCCCTTTGCTCCCACAGAAGATTGCACCCTAGAGGACATTTCCTTAAAAACAGTATTCTTGATTGCCATCACCTCGGCTCGCAGAGTATCGGAAATTCAAGCTCTAGGATCACGGGAACCTTACATCACCTTCTTCCCAGACAGGGTGGTTTTGCAACCCATCCATCAATTCATTCCTAAGGTACCTTCTCTCTATCATCTTAATAAGGAATGGGTTCTCCCAGCATTTGGAGAAGATCCAGAGTCTTCAAGATTACATGAGTTAGATGTAGCCAGATCCCTGAGACACTATTTAAACTCAACACAACAGTTTCGCAAAGATCAAAGACTGTTTGTCATCCCAAAAGGCACCAGAAAGGGAATGGCAGCATCCAAGACGACCTTGGCAAGCTGGATCATAAAATTAATCCAAAGGGCCTATCGGGCTAGTGGTCTGGCAGTCCCAGATGCGGTCAAAGCGCATTCCACTCGGGGAATGGCCTCTTCTTGGGCAGCATTGGCGCGGGTCTCCCCTGAGACAATTTGCCGAGCAGCTAGTTGGTCGTCATTCAACACTTTCATGTAAGACCCAGCGGTTCTTACTTCCCGGGGATTTGGGGAAAGAACCTTACAGATGTCAAGGCTGTAGTTTTCATTCAATTTCTTATTGCAGTACCCTCCCTGTAAGCGAGTTATTTACCATTGGTATGCTGCCATGGAGGCACCAGGAAAACGGAAAATTGAATACTTACCTTTCCGTAATTTTCCTTTCCTGGTGCCTACCCATGGCAGCATACACCCTCCCTTCAATAATCCTTAGTTTTCTGAGATCTAGTTACAAGAATAACGGTGGGGAGTAACAACTCTTTTATTTATAGAGTTAAAGTGGTCCTGTGGGTTGGTCGGGGGCGGAGCAACCAACCATTGGTATGCTGCCATGGGTAGGCACCAGGAAAGGAAAATTACGGAAAGGTAAGTATTCAATTTTCCGTTATCTTGGTCTCATCAGACCACAGGAAATGGTTCCAGTAATCCATGTCCTTAGTCTGCTTGTCTTCAGCAAACCGTTTGCAGGCTTTCTTGTGCATCAACTTTAGAAGAGGCTTCCTTCTAGGACAAAAGCCATGCAGACCAATTTGATGCAGTGTTCGGCGTATGGTCTGAGCACTGACAGGCTGGCCCCCCCACCCCTTAAACCTCTGCAGCAATGCTGGCAGCACTCATATGTCTATTTCCCAAAGACAACCCCTGGATATGACGCTGAGCATGTGCACTCAACTTCTTTGGTCGACCATGGCGAGGCCTATTCTGAGTGGAACTTGTCCTGTTAAATTGCTGTATGGTCTTGGTCACCGTGCTGCAGCTCAGTTTCAGGGTCTTGGCAATCTTCTTATAGCTTAGGCAATCTTTATGTAGAGCAACAATTCTTTTTTTCAGATCCTCAGAGAGTTCTTTGCCATGAGGTGCCATGTTGAACTTCCAGTGGCCAGTATGGGAGAGTGAGAGTCATAATACTAAATTTAACACACCTGCTCCCTACTCACACATGAGACCTTGTAACACTAACGAGTCACATGACACTGGGGAGGGAAAAATAGCTAACTGGGCCCAATTTGTACATTTTACACAATAATGGCAGTGTTGAGTTATTTTGAGGGGACAGCAAATTTACACTCTTATACAAGCTGTACACTCACTACTTTACATTGTAGCAAAGTGTCATTCATACCAGTGCGATTTGTCATGGGGTTTGACTTCCAAATCGCATGACCAGTCACACCCCATTGTCAGGAATGGAGCTGTTCAAATTACTCATGTAGCAGTGACTTTGAAAAAGGTTCCTGCACTATTTTTTGCCCATTTTATTGCGACTTGCATAGACTTCTGTTAAACAAAGTCGCAAGCCGCAATTAAATTTTAGATTAAAATCGCACTGATCTGCGGCTTTGAAATTGTGCTGAAGTAGCGCAATTTTAAACCCGGTGTAAACCAGGGCTTAAAGAGACACCGTACTTATAGAAATACACTGTATTATACTGTATACTAAGCGGAGCTTAGTTCATGATGTCCCCCCACTGCCATTTTGTTTGCTGCTGAGTTGTGAGATCGGTACAAGGAAGGATTGTCATTCTTATTGTGAAATGCTGTACATTGCACATGAAGCGGTACAGAGAGGCCATATAACATAGTACAGAAGAACACAATAAACTAGGTAATATACAGCAAAGGGTATAAACCAATTCCCCCTTCGTTGGGGTAAGTATCCAGCAAAATAGAAAGGGAGTAGCGAGCCAAGCCTCAGGAGCAATTGTGATGGCATTAATAGAGCAATTCTCTAGCATCAAGGGGCAAAGGGTATCCTTCACATTTCACATTTGTCACAGTGGTGATGGGAAGTACTATGTTTTATGTGGACTTTATATATTTGTTTTGGACATTTTATTACTATTTATTGTGTGGTTCATCATTATTTTGGGTACTTTATGAAAGTTGCGCTACAGTACACTATATAGATCCTGTGCCCAATTCACTTCTAGTCTATTCACATGTTGTCAAAAAGCCCAAATGAAGGAAAGCTGTTGGACCCCTGAAATGTATTGGCTACTTTTTGGAATGTCCCCCTGGCTTTTATTGGAGTTGTATCTGGTCCTCTTAGCAGTGGTGTGGTGCTTCATTTTCCATTTTGGTTACATTACGCTAGAAGCCAAGGAGACAGGAGATCCTCTGGGGTGTAAAAGCTGCCTTCCTGGGAACCAGATCATTTAAATCAGCATCATTACTTTAAAGTGATTGGAAAGCTTTTTTTTAAAATTAAAATAATAAACATGTCATACTTACCTGCTCTGTGCAATGGTTTTTCACATATCAGCCCCGATCCTCCTCTTCTGAGGTCCTCCCACTGACACTCCTGGCTCCTCCTTAATGAGTGCCCCCATAGAAAGCCGCTTTCTATGGGGGCAATCATGTGGGCTGGCTCCTGAGCCGCTGTCTGCGTATATTGACACAGACAGCGCAGCTAGGCCCTGCCCCCAGTCACAGAATTTAAATGACAGCAGCAATAGCCAATGACTCCCACCCACTGCTGTCTCCCTGCCCTGGGGGGAGGGAGAGAGCAGAGAAAGCCACTGCTGTCATGCACAGTTCTGGATCAAGATCAGGCTTAGGTAAATATAAAAGAGGTGTGAGGAAGGGAAAAAAAAGATTTAGGCTTTAGAACTACTTTAAGACAGCAATACCAGTGAGATATTACTGACTCATGAACTCTATGTTGCTCGCTACTGACCCCAGTACTCTGCGCCACTTACTACTGACCCCTGAACTCTGCATCAAATACTACAGACTGGCTGCCAAGCCAACTACTGACAAGGCCTGTGTTTGCAATTACACTGAAAAAAAAATAACATTAACAGTCCAGTTCACCCCTAATCTATTCATATTGTTGTCAATCAAGCCCTAATAAAGGGGCACACATGGACCCCCAAAATGCGTTGGATACTTTTTGGCTTGTCCCTCTGACTTTGGGGCAGTGGTGTGGCACTTCAATTTTTTTATTACACGCTAAAGGAGAGCGTGGAGATCCTCTGGGTTGTAGAAGCTGAAAGCCCAGGAACCAGATCATTTTCATCAACATTAATTTTAGAGAGCAATACCAGTGAGATACTACTGACCTCTGAATCACTTATTACTGACTTCTGATCCCTGCGTCATTTACTACTGACCTCAGAACTCTGCCTCACTTATGACTAAATTCTGATCTCTGCATCACAAACTTCTACAGATCCTGGTACTCTGCTTCACTTACCCCAGTACTCTGCATCATTTACTACTGACCCCTGAACTTTGCATCACTTGTTAACTCTGAACTTTGCTTCAGTTACTCATGACCCCTGAACCTCACTCCTAACCCTTGAACTCTGCTCCACTTACTACTCACCCCTGAACTCTGCATTGCTTACTACTGACCCCAGTACTCTGGGTCACTTCCTATGGTCCCCTGAACACTGCGTCACTTCTAACCCTAGTACTCTGCATTACTTACTGCTGATCCCTGAACTCTGTGCCACTTACTACTGACCCCTTTTAAACTATAAAAGCATTCAGCGCAATAAAAACCACACCCATTTATTTTTTTTTTGCAATGCTGATCCTTTTTCTCTGTCAGGAGGACCCAACATTTAATATTGCATACAGGCCCACTTCTTTCAGAAATTGCCCCTGCATTTGCTCCATCAGATGTCTGATAGACACTCCTTTTTCAAAACTACTGTCATTTGTTTGTGTTGCCATTTGTGCCTCATTAGGGAACAGAGAATAAATTCAGACGTGTTTAGTTACTATTCTGTAGCAGACTGAACTATCCCACCAGGATGTTGTCACTGCGGACCACAAATTATAGGTGGCAGAGGCATTCTCTGCTCCACAGCTATCCGCAGTCACTGCAAAATTTACTACCTCACTTCCCAACCAGGACCACTCAAATACTTTCAGTTGGGCCATCCAGGATGGCGCTTGTGAAGATGGTTTGCAAAACACACCTGCAGCAACAGAGCAGGATCACCCACTGCTTTCCCCGATACCTAAACCCTCTCTGCCAGTACCGATTTCTTCAACCATCTCAGAGTGCTCAGATATGTCACGGTCCTCTAATCAAGATAAATGCTCCCTCCTACAAACCCTGCCTACTAGAGCAGACTAGCTCGAAGGCTACAGACATCAACAAAATTCTCACACTGATGCAAAGATGGCCTCAGTACAACAAACTAAGTTCATGTTCAACACCAATGGCAGTTTGCTGCTCTCAGACTGAAAATCAAAGATGGCACAAACAGTTCCTGCTGGAATAATATCAGGGTACGAAGCATCCCCAAAGCCACAATGTGTGCATATCTGTTAGCTATCGCCACTGACATTCTTAACGTAGTCCTGAGAAAGCCCAATACTGGGGCCTAGAGTGGGATCTACAGACTGGCCCTGCGATGTGCTCTGCAGACATTATTATACCATCAACGAAGCACAATGTATATGGCCCCTACTGCCTGGCTTACTACAGCTTAACTTACTGTGATTGTTTATTTTTTTTATGAAAAAAAACCTTTACAAACATGGTATTCTTACCTGCCTTGCTATGTGGCACTCAAGCAGGCCTGATCCCGAGCTATACTAAGTGTCCCTTGAGCGGGACCGAGCCACAGCATGTGTGTCAATGGACACTTAGTGCAGCCTGGGATCAAGCCTGCATGAGTGCCACATAGCAAGCACCCATAAGGGGGGGGGGGGGGGGGGGGGGCAGGAGTTCCGGCATGGGACCCGAGAATAGGAGGATCGGGGCTGCTCTGTCTAAAACCATTGCACTGGGCAGGTAAGTATACCATGTTTGTAAAGGTTTTTTTCATAAAAAAATAAACAATCACAGTAAGTTTAGCTGTGTTAAGCCAGGCAGTAGGGGCCTTATAAGTCATGCCTCATTGATGGTATAAAAATGTCTGCAGAGCACATCGCAAAGGCCAGTCTGCAGATCCCACTCTAGGCCCCAGTATGCAACCTGCCTAATTACAAGACCTCGGTATTGGGCTTTCTCCCCACTCCCAGGCTGATTATCAGCAGCAGAAGCCAATGGCCAGTGAAGAGGGATCTGAGAAAGCCACAGCACAGCACTGGATCAAGATTGGGCTCAGGTGCTGTAAGTATAGGTGGGGCTTTGGGGAAGCTGAAAACAGAAGGTTTTTTTTTTTTTTTTTTACCTTAATGCAGATAATGTGGGTGGATCTTCACACCGGTTACTCCTATTTGAACTAAGTATTATATGGTAAATTGTTTGGTCTTCTGGTTTTACTCCCTATTCAAGCCTTATTATGTTGCTGACACTGAGACACCCACTCTGGGCATCGTTTAAGGATTATACTTTTATTAGATATCCTATAATACATTGTACCTGTGCTTAGACTATAGTGACCATGATTCCTTGCTAAGCACCATATACTTATCTGTTGGATCGGACAGAGCTCCTCCTCAACTTACATACTTCTCCTAGCTTTTACCTCCTGAAACCCAAGGTTATGGTGCAAGAAATGAGTTAAGTAGATCACCTTAGTCATCAACCCCAATCCTTGAGGACGGAGGACAGTTTTTTGTGGGATGTTCAATACAGTCATTATACTATCGGAAAGAGTTCAGCCTCCCTTGTCCTGCCCTACTAGACTTGCCACTGAGAGTGAGCTGGCAACCACAAACAGCTGAGAGGTGAGGAAGGGACAAAGTGTTGATAGAGGGACCAATGTACCATTTGGTTCCAAACTCCTGGTATAATCCATAAGCAATGAAAAGGTTCATGACTATAGATGGGACCTGCCACACCATTCCTAGCTTTATATTATGTAGCGTCCCCAGCCTACATCCTGATAGATGGGAGGCAGTGTATGTGGGAAAGGAGGCCAATGGTATATTCAGCCCCTTCAAAAGTCAGACGATCCAGGTCCTTCCAATACCCCCTCCATCTATAACTGACACATCAGAGAGTTAACTGGGTCAAGAGGTAGGTTAAACAAGGTCTGGACGGTATGTAGCATGTCATGTAAAAACAATCAGCAGCAATGTATTTTTTTTTTCTGTTTTGACATTCAATACAGATCCAAAGACAATATTACTAAATATTTGATAATTTTATTAATTATTACTTCCACCAACACTGAATGCATTATTTCATGCAGATTCACAATTTATACTCATTAAGCTTCAGCATTCATTCAAAGAAGCATACCAATGGAGCTGTTCCCTACAACAATCACAATGCACCTTGCACTCTTCTGACACAAATGGTAAAATCCGATTGGCTGCTGTGTTTTCCTCTTCACTCCTGTTTGCAATGCCTTACCCAGCAAGAGTGAAGGTTCCTTATCAGAGCAGAACGCCTATGTATTAATATTTGTGTATGCTTATTTTAAGTAGATGCTCTATTATCTTTTTTAAATATAGTTATGTATATTGGACCGACTTCTGACTGCTTTATGGAACATGTGGTACATTTACATCAGAAATTTCCTTGTACAAATGTTCAGGTGATAAATTTATGTTTCTCTCCCTTTGAGAGGAGGGAATGCTGAGGGGAATGTATCAGGGAACAGAAGAATGCAGAATTTGTGTCCTAGTCAGTTTTCAATCAGCCTCTAATTTAAGCCGGCCCTAGACAGATCAAAATTCAGCAAGTTCAGCAGAAAACAGACAAAATATAAATCCATCTATGAGCCGGCTGGTTGTCTTTGAGTTCAATACAAGCATCCTATCCGTTTTTTTTCGTACACTCACTGCCACCAGCACTGATCACTGTATTGTGACAGGTTGGAAACCTCTCACTATCTAAATTCAATAGCACAGTGGGAGGGATTCCCCCATCAACAGTCAGTGAATCGAGTGTTTTTCTTTTTACCGGTGGTTGAAGGAAAGACAATTGCACAATGTATGACCTGCCTTGCTACACAACCCAAAATAAAAAAAAATATGTAGAAGTGTGCCATCCATGCCACCAATATACAGCGGGCGGTTTTAAGGAGAAATACAGTATATACATATATTTTTGCAATTCCATCAGCACTTTAGCCTGATAGTACTTATTACCTATAGAGGTAAAAAAAAAGGTTCAAAACAAAATGTAAGCTCTCTACCCCTGGGTAAAAACGAGACCCCCAGGAAGGAAAGGGGGCATATAATAATTAATTAGATGGTTGAAGGTGTAGTTCATAAGCTCTCAAAACGGCATGTGCCGATGCACCGGACTCCGAACACAGGCATTCAAATGGTGTTACTGCTGAGAAGACATTCCTTGCTTTGGTAGAGAAAATAGGTAAATTCATTGGAGCCTCCAGCTATTTTTCATTTTTAAGGTTCAGATCACAGAAGTCATCCTTAAAGTGGATGTAAACCCGATTCATGAAATTTGAGCTGGGCATATCGAGCTGTAGTGTTTTCTTATCTCTCTTTAAAGCACTAAGTGCTGTGGCTTTCTCCTCAGTAGCTCTGTTATCAGCATGAAACTTCTGACAAGTTATCTGACATATGAGATAAAAGCAGCCTTAAATGTTTCCCTGGAGGTTGCTATAAATAGATTAGCAGACAGCTTGCCTTCTCACAGCACAGCTCTACACCTTACTTCCTTCCTTTGCCTATGGGGAGAGGAGGTGTGTGTGTTTCCTCCAATCAGCTGTCTTGGCTGTATGCCAATAGTCCGCTCCCAGTGCTGAACAGGAAGAGAAAATCTGTAACACAATGTGCACTTTCTAAACAGTACATAAAGATGAAGACAGCAGATATACAAGTAAAAACATGTAGGAGGATTTGTTTCATCTCTGTGTATTATCTGAGGCAGTTCACTTCACTGGGCATATGTGAGGGGTTTACATCCACTTTACGTCTGAGGCCTCATTCACACTTGAGCAACGCTACTGCTATGCGTTTTTGTACATATACACGTTTGCTCATTGCATGTTTTGTTGCATGGCAAAACGCACAACTGCTACCTGTGTTTGGGGTGCGATTTAGAAATGATAAAATACTTGTTTCTGTTACACCCATATGTAAAAACAGCAGCTGAAGATGTTGAACTTAAAGAGTTGGCAAAATCTTCTATCTGAGGCTAGGAGTAAAACTATTTATCACCCACAACAGGGGTCATTGAGGTAGCTTTTTGATTGGGGACTGTCATCTAGGTTCCCATTGCCAAGACATTAAGGGTAGATTCATCCCAGGTGTGGTGGGACAACACTGGGCAGCTATTTAAGCGTACCCCCATCGCAAGACACAGCAAAATACCTAGTCTCCACTGTGGCCCACACCATTGCATTGTGGTAGTATGCGCTGAACAAAAAAAAAACCCCCTAAAAGAACCACTTTTACCCACTCTATCCAAGTTCCAGTGATGGTCCAAACTTCCTCCTTGATCCAATGATAGCCATCCTCTTCAGAGCAGAGCATCACCTTGTCATTCTGCCCATTTCCTGTGACCCCAGTCTGTTGTTTACCGTCCCCATTACAATACAGAATACTCACATACCAGTACATGCTCAGTCCTGGAAGGATGCAAGACAAAGCAGCTAGGGATGACTTAGGCCTCGTGCACACTGGACATTTTTACAGCAGCCATTTTTGGCTTCAGCCGTTTATTTTTTTTTTCTACAGTCAATAAACTCCCTATAATGTTATCCTATGTGTCCATGCACACATAGGCTGTTAGCAGCAGTTTTTGGCTTTAAGGCCTCATCACACACACACACACACACACACACACACACACACACTTTTACAACAGTGTTTAACGAGGCTTAATGCTGTATACACAGCATTAAGCCTTATCTGGCATTTCTCTGCCTCCTCTCTTCAAAATCAATGGTTCCCTATGGGAGCCCATTGATTCGAATAGAAGTTGCGACTGACGTCGGAACAAGATTATCCTACTTGTGTGCTGAGAATCTTGAAGAGGGTTTCACCAAAATGTAAAAAAAATTTTTTTAGCATAGAGTTCCCCTGCCGCCGCGCCCCCCCCAAGACGATACCAGACCTTTCAGTCTGGTATGGATCTTAAGGAGAACCCCCCCCAAAAAAAATGGTTGGGGGGGGCTACACGCTCACACCGCCCCCCGGACCATGGCAGGCCACATGCCCTCAACATGGTGGACCAAAGCACCTTGTCCCCATGTTTATGAGGGCAAGGGCCTCTTCCCAACAACCCTTGCCCAGTGGTTCTCAGGGTCTGTGGGCGGGGGCTGGAAGCCTCCTTTAACAAGGGGGGCCTCCACCGTAGGTGAATGAGTATGGGGTACATTCACCTAAAAAAAAAAGTGTCAAAAACAAAACACACTACACAGGTTTTTAAAGTATTTTATTAAGGCTCCGGCTTGTCTCGCGCTGTTCTTCTTCTGATGCTGACTCAACACGATCTCCTGGTGTAATGCTGAGTCTGCCGTTTGCAATGACTTATATAGGCATGGGGCGGGGCCACCCAATGGCATAGTTTGGAAGCCACTGGGTGTGACGTCACAAGGGGCATGGCCTCCACATTACTTCATCAGGTGGCCCCACCCCATGCCAATATACAGGAGGGGAGTCTCTTGCTCTCTCTCTCACCCTGCCAGGCTGCGTGATTGGATAAGGGTCTGGTATGGAGCTTGGGTGGGACCCCCATGCCATTTGTGTGAGCATTCCCCATAAGATCCAAACCAGACCGAAGGGTCTGGTATTGTTTGGGAGGGGGGGGGGGGGGGGGGAAGAATCTCACACAAAAAAATTTTCTTTTTACATTTTGGTGGCGTTTCCCGTCAAGATTCTCAGCACACAAGTTGCACCAGAAGTCGGATCAGACTTTATTCAAAATAAATGTTCCCTATGGGAGCTGATTGCTTTGAAGAGGAGGCAGAGGGGGAAAAAAAAAAAAAAAAAAAAAAAAAAAAAAAAAAAAAAAAATCGCATTTTTAATACAGTTTTTTTTCCTGGGGTCAGTACTAGCTTTACAGTTTTGTTTTTTTTAAACGTCTGTGTGTCACAAAACACATCTTTAATGGTGGCGTTAAATCCAACTTTAACTGGGCTGTGGCAGGACACAACATGTCACCTCATAAATTTTAATGTTTTTATTTTGTTGATCGATGAAATATTTACAATACCATATTACAAAACTATAGTACAGAACTATAAAAGATTTCCTGTTGAAAAAACATTCAAATTGAGTTTCCCGCCCCACGCTATAGAAATGTTTATTTCTATAAAACTACATTCCTAAAACCTCAAATGATATTTACAGGAGAAGTGAACCCAAACCTGATTTTGGGTGATCTTGAGGAATACCATTCCCTCACGGTATTAGTGAGACTCTTTACCAGTCAAGTCTTTATATACCTCAATTAAATCCTGCTTTTACCCACAACTGTTTAATCCATAGTAATGAATATAATGTGGAGAAGGATAGGGAAACAACATACTGTGCTTGGTCCTTCCAGTATTGAATATTTTTTGGAAGTGTCAGAATTAGTCTACTACAATCCTTGCCAGCTTCACAGATGCATGCTTGTTGTCTTGGCAATGCAAGCAATCACATCTAGGTGTTTTTTTTTTTTTTTTTTTTTTTTTAAATTAAAAATATTTTTAAAGAGACTAGCTAAAAAAAACAAAAAAAAAAAAACAACAAACACCACAACTGAAATACCTATCCTATAGTGCCTCCACATTATAACAATATCCCATAATGAGGTGGGGGTCAGCATGAGGAACCAGTCAGTCAATGTGCTTCATGGTACCCGGGACATTGCCACTCCTAAAGAGTTGGTTTCCCAGCAGACTTTGTGGAGAGGGGACAGGGGAGGAGGCAAGCATTTTCTTCTTTACATGTAAAAGAAAGGAAGTAAAACATCCTAGTGTAACTCCATTTATTTAAAGAACTGATAAAAACAATCCATGGATTGGAGGCATGTAGTACATAAGTTCTCCTTTCCCAGATGGCCACTACAGGGGGGTGACAAGTAAACTGGGGAAATATCCGACCTCCCCAATGCCAGATGGCAGCTCACAAACCACCCTGCGTAATCTTCGGCGTGCTGCAGACCGCACATGAGCCCGGACCAGCCTGCGTGACGCTGCGATGATCAACCGATGGAAAGCCAGTAAGTCAGCCCACTAGGTTGCTATGACAAGACTTGATAAAAGGAGGCCACACCTCCGAAACATGTTGTCATAGCAACCTTGCGGGCTGACATACTGGTCTCCTTCCTCATCAGTCAATCACTGCAGCGCAAGGCCGGCTGGTCCAGGCTCATGCACGTTCTGCAGCACACACCAGAGATTATGCAGGACTGAACTTAGGTACTACATGCCTCCATTTGTACCAGAAAATGTGAGTGCACTATGGATTGTTTTATAATTTATTTAAATAAACAGAATCACACTAGGGCAGCCGTGCACTCTTCCTTTCTTTGTTTGCATAGATCCCATTCCACCATCAAATGGATTAACAAGAGAGCTACAGCACCCTTAGTGACAGATGTGTTTTTTTTTTCTTTTTTTAAATCAGCATTACCAGCTGGACTTGGTATTTTTTTTCTGACCAGCGCATAGACTGGTGAAGTGTTTGTTTTTATCTTCTTTACAGGTTCATTCTTTGCTAAAATTACTGACTTATGCAACAGGGTCTCTAACGACCAAACTATGCATCTCTCTCTTATGGTAGAATTACAGGTTCTAGAAGCATAAAAACATTCCCCTCTGTGAGAGAATATAGGTATTTATGTATTTTATCTTAAAGGGTTTGTAACCCTTATAAAAAGTACTCGGCGTCCATGATAAACCATGGTCAGTTTACAGGGGGGAGGGCAGAACCAGGCAGGATCATCCAGGTATTTCAGGTGACACAGGAGGCCAAATGACACAGCACAAACACTGTGCTGTATAACATGCGTTAAAAAGGAACAGGATTCATTTTTTTTTTATGGTTGCAAATACTTTAGCATTAAAAGGAGGACCTAATCTGTGGAAGCTACACCCAAAGAAGCTAGGCAAAAAGCAAAGGACTAGGCACCAGTGTTGCCTGTGGTCACCCTGTAGCTGGCTTTCCCCAGTACTGACATATAATGCCTTCTTCTGTATGTATCTGTGTGGAGACAGGCATCTTGGTCGAGGCAGAGATTTGCTTCCTCACATCAGAGTTCCCAGCAAGGAGAACAGTGAGCAGCACAGTAGTGACATTACCAAATCTCCTGAGATCGACAGTCAGAGTCATGCACCCCCTTAGATCTCACACTGCAGATATACAGTTATGAGGTTTTAGGTGCAGGGTTGCCTAGGCACACTTACCAGAACATGCACTTTTCCAGAAGGAATAAAAAAAAAAAAAAAGAAAAAAACAACCTTTACCTTTACGACATACCTGGAAGTTCTATTTTTAATAACTAGGAAAAAACAAGCACAGCATCTGCCTTCCTCAACACACCTCCAATTCTGTAAAGTGACTGGTGCACTTATATTAAAAAAAAAAAAAAATAAATCGATCTAGCAGTGAACTCTCCTGTAGTTAAGTCACTTAGACGCACTTAAATGCTTCCTAAACAGGTCACATACAGTCCTACGAACAGTGAGATCACCTTCAGCACAGATATATGCAGTTTTATACACACTTTATCCAAGTCTGTGCACAGTCTATGTAGCAGACAGCTCCAGGATATCTAATATCTGCAGAAGGAAGTTCTCACTGGTGCTGGGGGTTCAGAAATCATTGTTTAATTGATTCGTCTCTTCTGCTCCGGCAGCACAAACTCCATCATGTCTACTTTCATGTTCAGTTCTGCTTCTGTTGCTTTCTACAGGAAGACAAAAGTGAACGGTAATATAGATAGCCACTCTCCCTGCATAATTATTAAATGGGGTGCTTCAACAGCCGGGGGGGGGGGGACACACACACCTTTCTGTAGCTACTGACACACCAGAGATCCCAAACTTGCTTCAGTTTGTTTGGTCACCACAAGGAGGTGAAGACATCTGGTGGACAGAAGCAGCTGCTATAGGAAGATAATGATGTAAATTATTCCAGGCTGAAGCTCCCATCATCTAAAACTATTCATCAGCAAAATATGTTCCCCCAAATTTTTACTATTATTTTATAGACTTATAATGTGCAAGCTACTGGGCTAATGAGCAACTTACCAGTTCCCTTTTTGCCTCTTCAATCTTCACTTTTACCAGAGATGGATTCTAGAAGATAAAGGTCACAGTGGGTCAATGCACTAGAATGCAAAAATGAAAGTGACTTTGCAGCGAATAATTAATAAAGGTTCACCTGTAAAGCTGGCCATACATGGATTGAAATCTGTCTGATTCAGCAGGGACCAGCTAAATTTCAAACCATGTATGAGTTAGCTGGTTTTAATCAATTGACTTGTGTACAACCAGCCTTTCATGTTTTTTCCCTGAATGATCAGTGTCACCATCTATAGCCGGCAATAGGGATCATTGTATTCGGCTTGCGGGTAAGGGGGACACATGAGAGCGACACGTCCACAAGCCCTGGTTTGCAAACAGATCTCAACTAGTGAGTTTCTCTTAGTGGGAAACTGGAGGAGGTAAAGCTGGCCATACACTGAGCGATGTCAGCCAGTTCCTGCCAATTCAGCCAAAATGTACTCAGATGGCCCTGCCAGCTCCACTTTGAATGACTTTTGTTGAAGGTACCTGCTTGGATATTTTTGCCCAAACAGCAGCTGCATCCACTGTTTGGGTTTTCCGACAGCTGTCAATAGCCTAGGCTGGGAAGTATCATCCATCCACACTGTTTAGTATGAAATCTAACAGTATATGGCCAGCTTTAGTATTTACAGTCTTCTTTCCAGGTAATCATTTATTTTTAGTAGCCAAATTAGCAATGCATAGTCTTCACCAAGATAAAAAGCATTCTGTGTGCAGCAGCCCCCCTCAATCCAGCGATGTTGCACAAGAGACTGGGCTGTCCAGGACTCTTCCTCCTTATTGGCTGAGACAGCAGCAAAGTGGCATTGGCTCCCACTGCTGTCAAAGTCAGTGAACCAATGAGAAATATATACACATATACAAATCAGACAGCGGTCAAAAAGAATACACTGAAAGAATGTGTTTAAAGGGTACATTTCCCCAACTTGCTAGAGACATGCCATAAAAAAAAATAAAATAAATAAAAACACAAAAAACAAAAACAAAAACACAAACACTTGCAGGTGAATACTGCAGGCACCAGTACCTACAGCAGTTGAATACCCTGCTGTTATGGCCAATTTCCAGGGCTTTCTAAAGGGCTTTTAGGCAAGGTCAGGTGTTACTGTTACTATACACCCCACCTACACACATTCCTATTGCCCCATACGATAGGCTGTTTCACTGGCCATTAGAAAGGGGCAGGCAAGCCTTGTTAACTCTCAATGCCAAAGCTTTGCCTTAAATTCTATATACCTTAAAATATAAAGTAAATCAATACAAAACTTACTGGAGCCAAGTCTAGGTAAGATTTAAGCTTTTCTTTTGTAGCTGTGGATTGTGTTTTCAGCTCTGCTAGCATCTGCAAAACATTAAAGATTAAAACATTACAATCAGCAAAAAACATACTGATCTATTGAACTGATAATGACAATGTAGGCCATTTCTGTGCCTCTAGTGACAGTGATTTTTCAATATACAGGTGCATCCCAAAAAACATTTGAATATCAAAAAGTTAATTTATGTCAGTAATTAAATAAGTGAAATTCGTATTTTAAATTGATTCATTACACACAGAGTGATATATTTCACACATTTTTTTAATTTTGATTATTATGGCTTACAGCTAGTGAAAACTCACAATTCAGTATCTCACAAAAATTAGAATATTGTGAAAAAGTTCAATATTGTAGACTCATGGTGTCACACTCTAATCACCTAATTAACTCAAAACACCTGTAAAGGGTTTCCTGAGCCTTTAAATGGTCTCTCAGTCTGGTTCAGTAGGTTACACAATCATGGGGAAGACAGCTGACTTAACAGTTTTCCTCAAGGTCAGGATGCCCTTTCCAGAGACAGTGTTATTTTTCCCTGCATGGGCAAGGAGTGCAGCTTTCTAAATACATAGATAACATTGGACTATAGAGTTCTACAAATTTAAAGTACTACTGCATTGAGAAAAACATAGCATTTAGGATTGAGGTTAGCAATGGCTGGCTAAGTACCTGGCTGCCCCAGCTTTAATACTTTATTTCACCAACTAGAAGCAGCACTCACCAGAAAAAGCTACTTCAGAATGCCACAAAAACTATTAAAGCCGCTACTCTGCAATAAGTCAGGGAAGTAGCTTTGTTGGAAGGCACAGTCAGCAATTGGAACACCGGTTAGTAAAGGTTTTCTTAAAGTGGCTGTAAAGGCAGAAGATTTTTTATTTTAATGCATTCTATGCATTAAGATAGAAAGCCTTCTGTATGCAGAGCCCCACTCAGCCACCCCAATACCTACCTGAGCCCCCTCTCAATCCAGCGATGTCCACGAGCGCCTCGGCCAACGCTCCCATCTGATTGGCTGGGACAATCAAACTGTTAGCCAATGAGGAAAGAGGGGGCAGTCCAATGCTGCATCTGTCCTGTTCGCCCCCCCCCCCCGAAAAAAAAAAAAATCTGCAGAAAACCCAATAGTGTTTATGTGGCTTAAGACTGAGAACTGAGCAATCAAACACCGCTGATCGCTCAGTTTCCAGAGCCCCCTGAGAAAAAAAAAAAAAAAAAAAAAAAAGGAGTTGGTGACTGTCAGTCGCTGGCTGTCTGCTCTGCCCCCCCCCCCCCCCCCTGCACTCACTGGAGCTCTTGGGCTGTCGAGGGGGTGGGAGCAGCTCATTGAGAGGCTGAGCCAGGTGCCGGTCCAAGTATGTGGGCAGATCCCGACCATATAGTCACAATCTTTCTTGAGCCTGGAATGGGACTGTAAATTCAACCTGCTGTCTGCTGAAAACAGGTCACAGGAGTGCAGAACGCACTGCACTCCTATAATCCACAGGAAAAAGTACAGCCAAACGAGCTTTGGCTGCACTTCTCCTTTAAGGCTCCACTTGCTGACTTTAACGCATGTGTACATACAATTAAGGTATCCCATTTGCTCTCTTTAGGAACATATTCCTGTGTCTATTTACCAACAAAAATAGGATTTTTTAAAACAGCTTACCTGTAAAATCCTTTTCTTTCGATGGACATCACGGGACATAGAGCCACAGTAATTACTGATGGGTTATATAGGTATCACTGGTGATTGGACACTGGCGCACCCTATCAGAAAGTTCAACCCCCTATATAATCCCTCCCATTGCAGGGATAACTCAGTTTTGTAGCCAAGTAATATAGTGTATTAGAAGAGGGGCGGGACCTCTGTGTCCCGTGATGTCCATCGAAAGAAAAGGATTTTACAGGTAAGCAGTTTAAAAAAATTCTAATTTCTTTCTCGAACATCATGGGACACAGAGCCACAGTAAATTACTGATGGGATGTCCCAGAGCAATGCTACCTGATGGGGGGGGGGACCACGACCAAGTAGGGTGTAAATCAGACCTGAGGACCCTGTACCGCTGCCTGCAGCACACTATGCCCAAAGGCGATATCCTCATGCCTTCTCACATCCACCTGATAGAATCTGGTGAATGTATGGACTGAAGACCAGGTTGCGGCCTCGCAGATCTGAGTCATAGAGGCCCGGTGATGCACTGCCCAAGAAGCACCAATAGCCCTTGTGGAATGTGCCCTAATCTGAACCAGAGGAATCTTCTTTTTCAAACCGTAAGCTTGAATAATCAACTGTCGAATTCATTTAGAAATGGTAGCTTTTGACGCTGCCTGTCCTCTATTGGGACCCTCTGGCAGCACGAACAAAACATCCGTTTTGCGAATCTGAGCAGTTGCCTCGAGGTAGACCCTGACTGCTCTTACTACATCCAACAAATGTAGTGATCTCTCTTCCGGAGAACAGGGATCTGGAAAACCAGAACAATGTCCTGGTTTAAATGAAAATCAGAAACCACCTATGGTAAAAAACTAGGATGAGGGCGCAGTACCACTCTATCCTTGTGTACAATCAAATAAGGCTCCTTACAGGAAAGGGCTGCTAATTCTGATACTCTTCTAGCAGAAGAAATGGCTACCAGAAAAATTAACTTCCTTGTCAACAAGACCAAAAGGAATCTGACTTATTGGTTCAAAAGGCTGTTTCTGTAACTCAGCCAGAACCAAGTTCAAGTCCCAGGGATTTAGGGGGCCCTAACCGGAGGATTAAGATGCGTTACCCCCTGTATAAAGTTTCGGACCAAAGAATGCGAAGCAAGTGGTCGTTGAAATACTGATAAGGCCGAGACCTGGCCCTTGATGGTACTCAAGGCCAGCTTCATCTCTAAACCCAATTGTAGAAAATCAAGAATTCTACCTATCACATATTTTCTGGGATGCCAACCCCTGGATTCACACCAGGATACATAAGCTTTCCAGACTCTATGGTAAATCATTCTGGAAGCTGGCTTCCTTGCATTAATCAAGGTAGCCATCACAGCTACCCTGAAAGCCCACGACTCTTCAGAACGTGGGTCTCAATAGCCAAACCCTCAAATTTAGCGTTTGTAAGGCAGGATGGAACACTGGACCCTGAGATAACAGGTTTGGTCGTACCGGTAGTGTCCACGGGGAACCTACCGTCATCAATACTATTTCCGCATACCACGTCCTTCTGGGCCAAGCGGGGGCCACCAGAAGTACTGACTTCCTTTCCTGCCTGATCCTGCGAAGAAGTCGCGGCAGTAGCAGAATAGGCGGGAATGCATAAATCAGTGAGAACTGATGCCACGGAATCACCAACGCATCCGTCCCGCATGCAAGAGGATCTCTTGTTCTTGCCACAAATCTGTCTTTTTTTGAATCGGGATGCAAAGAGATCCACATCTGGGACCCCCCCCCCATCTTTGGCATATGTTCCAAAATACGTCGGGATGTAGAGACCATTTCCCTGGAAGTAACTTCTGGCGACTTAAATAGTCCGCCTGCCAGTTCTCCATCCCCGGAATGAAAACTGCCGATATGCCTGGCACATGTGTCTCTGCTCAGACTAAGATCTGGTTCACCTCTTTTTGAGCAGCTCGGCTCCTGGTGGCTCCCTGATGATTGACATAGGCCACTGCTGTGGCATTGTCGGACTGGATCCTGACCGGGCAACCCTGTAGCCTGATAGTCCAGGCCTTTAGGGCTAGACCTACCGCAGGGATTTCCAGAATGTTGATGGGTAAGGTCCTCTCTATCTTGGACCATACCCCCTGAACCGCAGCCTGTTCCAGAACTGCTCCCCAACCTCTCAGACTGGCATCTGTTACCACCGTCCAGGTAATTGGTAGAAAGGATTTCCCCTTCTGCAGGTTTTTGGGAATGAGCCACCAATTGAGGCTCTGGACGCACCGCATGAGACAGGTGCATCGGGAAGTCTAATGCCTGAACCTTCCTGTTCCAGGCTGACAGAATACTGTGTTGCAGCAGTCTTGAATGAAACTGAGCATACGGAACTGCCTCAAATGAAGACACCATCTTCCCTAGCAGCCTCATACAAAAGGCGGACAGAAGGACCTTTCTTGGTCCTGACTGCCAGAATCAGCTCCCTTAAAGCAGCGATCTTTGCCTGAGGTAGAAATACTTTCTCCTGGCTTGTATCTATGATCAGACCTAAATACTCCAGTCTTCTTACTGGTTTTAGGAAAGATTTTTCTAGGTTGAGGATCCAACCTAGGTGTTCCAGATACTTGACTGTGGTTCTCAAGTTGCCGTTCAAGGAGGCTACCGACCGGTCTATCAGTAGCAGGTCGTCTAGGTATGCTATGGCAGCTATACCCTGAGCCCTTAATCTGGCCAGAGGAGGGGCCAAGACCTTTGTGAACACCCGAGGTGCAGTGGCTATCCCAAAAGGCAGAGCCACAAACTGGAAATGGCGCCCTCCTATCTCGAAGAGCAGAAACTTCTGATGAGTAAGAAAAAAGGGCACATGCAGATATGCATCTCTGATGTCTATCGATGCCAGAAATTCTCCTCCCTGCAGGGTGGAGACTACTGTCCGAATTGATTCCATGCGGAAAGACTGAAGCCTCAGGAATCGGTTCAGATCCCTTAAATCCAGAATGGGTCTGATATCCCCATTTGGTTTTTGGACCATAAAAAGGTTGGAATAGAAGCCCAATCCCTGGTCCTTTGCGGGAACCATCATAATGACCTCCTGCGACAAAAGTCGCTCCAAAGCTAGAAGGAGCGACTGCTGCTTCTCTGGGTCTCTGGGGACACCTGATCTGAGGAACCGAGGAGAGGGAAATTCTTGAAACTCCAGCTTGTACCCTAAGGTTACTGTGGAGATTACCCATCTGTCCTGGAAGTCCTCCTGCCAGAACTCTGAGAACAGTCGCAGTCTTCCCCCCACTCGAGCGAGCGGGGGCGCCCCTTCATGAAAAGGTCTTAGTGTTTTGCCTAGTAGGCTTCTTCCCTCAGGACTTTTTGTTCCTGGGGTTGACTCTTGTTTCTGAACCCAGGCGGAGGAGGCCGTCGAGACTGCCTGGAGGCTGAGGCCCCTGGTGCTGGGGAAAGAGTCCATTTGAAAGAGGGACGCTTACTCTTCTTCTTGACAGGTAAGAGTACTTTTCCCACCAGAGATTTTCTTGATATATTCATCCAAGTCCTCTCCAAACAACCTTGCACCACGAAATGGAAACCCAGCCAGCAGCTTCTTACATGGTGCTTCGGCTGACCAATTTTTCAACCACAGGATTCTACGTATATGCACCAACCCCAGTGAAAGACGAGAGGTTTGCACGATAGAATCTCTGATGGCGTCAACAACATAACATAAGGCCGCAGGAAGGTTAGCCAACCCCTGGAACTGCTGTTCAGGTAATACTTTGATGACCTGCTTAACATGGTCTCTTAAGTATTGACAGACTCCAATCGCTGCAACTGCAGGTTGAGCCACTGAACCTGCCAAGAAGAAAACAGCCTTCAATAGGGATTCCACCTTTTTACTAACAGGATCCCTGAGCACCAGACTATTGTTTACGGAGGAAATAGCAGCATCAATCGCCGGTATTCCCCACATTTTTATAAACTTTTCTTCCATCGGATAAAGTGTTGAAAACTTTTTCGGCGGAAAAAAAACGTTTGGGTGATCCCACTCCGAATAAATGAGCTTTTCAAGTAAATTATGAACAGGAAAAGCATGTGCTGTTAGAGGAGGCTTCAGTGACCCCAAAGAAGAAGAGGGTTCTTTAACTGATTCAGATACGGGCAGCTTAAATGTGGAGCGGACCAATCCAGTAAGGATCTGCACTAAGACTTTCTCCTCCTGGGAAGTCGCAGAGGGCCCCTCTCCACCCGATTCCTCAGTAGAGGAATCCGTCCCATCCCAATCCTCTGAAAGGGATTCCTCTCCTTTATTCCAGAGCTCCTCTTCCTGTGGGTCTTCGGAAACAGAGGAAGGCCTAGTGCGTTTTCTTCCACTGAGTGAAGATCTAATCACGGCCATTAATCTCTCCTCTAAACCACTAATGGCTGAGGAAAAAAACCTCCTGTGTAATGTATACAGGGGCTGAAGTGCCGGAGGCAGGTATAGCCCCTGACCCCAATGGCTCCCTCTGGCTAGCCATCCCTGGCCCCTCGGGGGGGGGGGGGGAAAGCTGCAGAAAGGGGGTCCTCAGAACCTGACCGAGATCCCCTAGAGTCTCTGGTTCTTGGGGTGTTTGAACCTCTTCTACCCATAGTGCAAAGCAACAAGGTGGAGGTATCACAAAATGAACACTGACTGCTGAGCGATGTAGTCTGGCTAAAAGCCCTGCTACCAAATGCCCAGTCTGGTGTTACCTTAGTAAATGCTGCCTAGGAGAATGCCTGTGTCCCACCTTACATGCGACTGTCAGCTCTGTGTCCCTCCAGAAGGCTGTGTGCACCTGTACAGAGTGCTTTAAATAGCCTGCAGCTGGCCTGAGTGGGCGTCTAAGCCCCTGTGCCGCCGCCCCCCCCCCCCCTCGAATTTTGAAAAAAACGAGCGCTTCCCACGCTGGCCGACCCTCCGGAAACAATATGGAGGAAGACTGAGGGAGGGAGAGGAAGGAGAGACCAGTAGTGAGATGTGCCTGTAGCCTGTAAATGGCGGCCGCGGTGCTCGAGCGGTGTACAACTGCTTTACAGACACCTGTGGCCTCCCCCTAGCCTGGGGGGGGGGGGGGGGGAACATTCGTACAGGAGAAATCCCCCCATCCTACCTGGAGCCGGCCGGAGATGCTGTGCAGCGTGAGAACACCAAGACAGACATCAGCATGTGAAGGTATGTGCTCTTGGCAGCCCCCGGTGGTCACAATAGTCATAGCATGCATTTACCTTAAAGGAGAAAACCTACTGGAATTAAAAAAATCTGTGGAATCTCCTCTTACCTTATCCAGCCGCAGGATTCTGTTATGCAGACCCAATCTTCACCTCTCTCACGGTGGGCTCCGTTTAAACAAACCGTCAGAGACTGGGGCCCTCTACGAATAGGGAGATCCACAGTTCTAGCCCTGTAAAGCACCCGGCTAGAAAAAATGTTTTCTAATATGCGGGGTCCAGCTCTCTAAAAAGACAAGCGTTACAGGTAAAACCTCATTTCTTCGGACACGAGGCCCAGGTACCATCCAATTCGGCCACGAAAGGACACTTTGAATGGATCCGGTCTGCCTGGCTTGCCCTAGTATAGGATATCAGATCTTCCCCTTAGAGCTCAGCACAGGACATCTTTACACGTCCATCACCCAAGACACTGGCTTAAAAACTGAGGTATCCCTGCAAGGGGAGGGATTATATAGGGGGTTGAACTTTCTGATAGGGTGTGCCAGTGTCCAATCACCAGTGATACCTATATAACCCATCTGTAATTACTGTGGCTCTGTGTCCCGTGATGTTCGAGAAAGAAAAGTGGAAAACACGCATTTAATCTTTGGAGTAAAGAGATGTCTGGATGGCCGCACACTAATAAAATCACCAGCTAATGCGTTTGACACCATTCTTGTTCTTAACCGCTTGCCGACCGCCTCACGCAGATATACTGCGGCAGAATGGCACGGGCAGGCAGAGAAACGTATGGGTACGTTACTCTTTTATAGCATCAGGTACCCCCATATACTGCCTGATAAAGGTTTTAACCCCCTGATTGGCTCTTAGTTAACCCTTTCACCCCCTGTCACTAGTGATCACCGTATAAGTGTCACGGGTGACTCAGGTAGTCAGTTATTTAGGTTCACCGTCAGCTCTTTATAGCGTCAGGTACCCCCATATACTACCTAATAAAGGTTTTAACCCCCTGATTGCCCCCTAGTTAACCCTTTCACCAGTGATCACCGTGTAAGTATTTACGGGCGACGCTGGTTAGTTTTTTTTATAACCGCCGTTTATTACACAATAAAGGTTTAACCCCCTGATCACCTGGCGGGTGATATCAGTTTTTAGTGTCCCTCAGGGTCTGCGTCGCCCCAAGCAGCGTCAGATTAGTGCCAGTACACGACACGCACCTCCTTTAGTGGTATAGTGTCTAAACAGATCAATATCTGATCAGATCTATACTAGCGTCCCAAGCAGTTTAGGGTTCCCAGAAACGCAGTGTTAGCGGGATCAGCCCAGTTACCTGCTAGCACCTGCCTTTTGCCCCTCTGCCCAGCCCACCCAAGTGCAGTATCGATCACTTACAAAACACGAAACACATAACTGTAGCGTTCGCAGAGTCAGGCCTGTTCCCTGCAATTGCTAACCTTTTTTTTGGTAGCGTTCGATACAGTTGCTGGCAGCCTAGGAGCTTTTTTACCTGCGAGTCTCACTACTGTACCAGTAAATTTAGAGGCCAAAATGGCAAATCGAAGGTACAGTAGTAAAGAGACCTACACATTTCTGAGCATGACAGATAGTGAAGAGGAAGTCACTCATCTGTCAGATTCAGGCTCAGAATACAATCCTGTAGACTACAGCGGCTCCATGACCGATAGCTCTGACTACGGAGTTGTGGTCCCTGCCAAGGTCAGGCGTACCAGATCTTCTGCTGTTAAGGTGCAAGAACCACAGGTCCCTCGTATGGAGCAGAGAAGTACTAGTGCCGCTCATCCTTCTGGTGAACTGGCAAGCACCAGTGGCCTAGTACACCCTGGTCGTACATCCAGCACTGCAGTATCACGTGGTGACATGGCGAGTCCAATAAGTGCAGTTCAAGCTGGCAACATGAGTAGTGTCCCGCTGCCACCAACAAGACAAAGACAGGCCTGTCGTGCCCATGGTGTCCTTCCTGCAGAATTTGCCAATCCTAATTGGGAACCCACCACTTCTGCAGCACCCGTACTTCCCCCATTCACTGGCCAACCCGGAATTCAAGTGGAAACAGTTGATTTTACGTCACTTGATTTTTATTCACCGTTTTTCACAGAAGATCTCTATAGATCTATTGTGGACCAAAGTAATCTGTATGCTGGTCAAGTCATTGCCGCTAATCCCCAGTCCCCCCTTGCCAGAGATTGAAAACCAATTACGGTTTCCGAATTTAAAACCTTTCTGGGCCTATCCCTTGACATGGGACAAGTTGTCTGCGTTGACGAGTCCCTGATTAAGTTTTCTGGCCGCTTGTCTTTCAAACAGTATCTTCCCAGCAAGTGTGCCAGATATGGGGTCAAGATGTATAAGCTCTGTGACAGGGCCACATGCTATACATATAGTTTTATGCTTTACGAGGGAAGAGGTGGTGGTCACAGACCTGCCGAACTGCCCAGATTACATAGGGAGCGCTGGCAAGATTGTGTGGACCTGGTGTCACCCTCATTCAGAAAGGGGTACCATTTGTATGTGGACAATTATTACATGAGCGTGCAATTGTTTAGTCACTTGTTTAAACATCAGATTGGCGCATGTGGCACCGTGCGATCTAATTGCCGGGGCTTACCCCAGAGGCTTGTAGATTCCAGTCTTAGGCTGGGGGGAGAGAGCCTGCTTTAAGTGTCACTTGCTCGCTGTGAAGTGGAGGGATAATAAGAATGTTTTCGTTCTGTCCTCCCTTCATGCAGACACGACGGTCCAAATTCCTACGGCGACTGGTGTTGTGGAGAAACCCCTTTGTGTCCACGAATATAACCTAAATATGGGAGGGGTGGACCTCAACGACCAGTTGTTGGCGCCGTACCTAGTTGCCCATAAGGCCAGACACTGGTATAAAAAAGTGTTTGTATACTTATTTCAATTGGCTTTGCTGAACGCTCATGTGCTATACAGAGCTTCAGGATGGACTGGATCCTTCCTTAAACTCCAGGAAGAGATAGTCAGAGCCCTTCTGTTTCCAGATAGTGCTCCACCTCACCTTCCCAATCCAAATGCAGTAAGCCAGCTGCATGAGAGGCCTTTTTTGAATGTCCTCCCGAGTACCCCTACCCAACGAGCCCCCCAAAGAAGATGTTGTGTCTGTAGCAAGCGCAGATATAGGCGTGACACCTGCTATTATTGTCCCTCCTGTCCTGACAATCCTGGTATTTGCATTGGTGAATGTTTTGAACACTACCATACACTAGTGGAATTTTAGCGTAGGGTACAGCACTGCACAGAATAGGACACACTTTCACAGGGTCTCCCAAGATGCCATCGCATTTTGAGAGATCCGAACCGCTACAGTTACAAATAAAAGTATAAACAAAAAAAAACGAAAAATACATAAAAAAAAAAAAAAAAAAAAATTAGTTGTCGTTTTATTGTTCTCTCTATTGTTCCGCTCTTTTTTACTGTATTCTATTCTGCAATGTTTTATCATGTTTGCTTTTCAGGTAATTTTGTTATATATTTTACTGTTTACTGTGTTTTATTATTAACAATTTTTTTTTGTTTTCAGGTACGCCATTCAGCTGAAGCGTGAATTTATCTCGACAGCAGCAGCGTTTGCTCCCACGATACATAAAGCCGTGACTCCAGCACTGTAGGAGGCAATTTCACCACCAGTGTTAAAACCAAAATGGTGCATGTATGCCCATCATTAGAAGTGGGTGGATGAAGGGAGGTATTCTAAATGGTGGGCATACCCGCCGATCAATCTTTTTTTCCTTCAACCCACAGGCTGCATAAAAAAAAAAAAAAAATTACAATATATGCCCAACAAGGACCAGCAACGTACTGGTATGTTGCTGGACTTTGAGTGGTTATACCAGAATGATGCCTGCGGGTTTAGGTATCACCTTGGTATCATTCTTTTTCAGCCAGCGGTCGGCTTTTATGTAAAAGCAATCTATTTAGCCTCTATACTGCTTTTCCAAGCAGTGGGAGGGAATGTTCCCACTTCACCCCCCCCCCCAGTCTTCCATGGTTTTCTCTGGCTCTCCTGTCCCAACAGGGAAAATGAGAATGCAGCCGGTGGTTCCGCCAGCTGACCATAAAGCTGATCAGAGACCGGAACGGCTCCAATCATCTCTATGGCCTAAGAAACCAGAAGCTACGCTATTTCATGACTTAGATTTCGGATGTAAACAGCGCCATTGGGAAATTGGGAAAGCATTTTATCACACTGATCTTGGTGTGGTCAGATGCTTTGAGGGCAGAGGAGAGATCTAGGGTCTAATAGACCCCAATTTTTTTGAAAAAAAAAAAATAAAAAAAAAAGGGAACAGTTTAAAAAGCACCCCTATCTCTCCTGCGCAAAGGCGAACGCAAGCGTCGGTCTGGCATCATATGTAAACAGCAATTGCACTATGCATGTGAGGTATCACCGTGAAGGTCAGATTGAGGCCAGTAATTTTAGCAGTAGACCTCCTCTGTAAATCTAAAGTGGAAACCTTTAAAGCAGGGATATGCAATTAGCGGACCCCCAGCTGTTGCAAAACTACAAGTCCCATCATGCTCTGCCTCTGGATGTCATGCTTGAGGCTATCAGAGTCTTGCTATGCCTCATGGGACTTGTAGTTCTGCAACAGCTGGAGGGCCACTAATTGCATATCCCTGCTTTAAAGGCTTTTAAAAATGTATGTCGTTTGTCACCTCTGCCCGTTTGTGCGCAATTTTAAAGCATGTCGTGTTTGGTATCCATGTACTCAGAAAAAAGATGATCTTAGGCTTTCATCAAACATTTGGGCAATATAGTGCGTTTTAGTGCATTAAAATTAAAAAAAAAAAAGTGTTTTTTCAAAAAAAAAAAAATAAAAAAATGCGTTTGAAAAATCGCTGCGCAAATACTGTGTAAAAAAAAATATAAAAACACCGACCATTTTAATCTGTAGGGCCTTTGCTTTAAATAAATATATAATATTTGGGGTTCAAAGTAATTTTCTTGCAAAAAATTATTTTTTCATGTAAACAAAATGTGTCAGAAAGGGCTTTGTCTTCAAGTGATTAGAAGAGTGGGTGATGTGTGACATAAGCTTCAAAATGTTGTGCATAAAATGCCAGGACAGTTCAACCCCCCCCAAATGACCCCATTTTGGAAAGTAGACACCACAAGTTATTTGCTGAGAGGCATGTCGAGTCCATGGAATATTTTATATGTTGACACAAGTTGTGGGAAATACAATTTTTTTTTCCCACAAAGTTGTCACTAAATGATATATTGCTCAAACATGCCATGGGCATATGTGAAATTAAGCCACAAAACACATTGTTGCTTCTCCTGAGTACGGGGATACCACATTTGAGACTTTTTGGGAGCCTAGCCACGTACGGGACCCCGAAAACCAAGCACCGCCTTCAGGCTTTCTAAGGGTGTACATTTTTTACTTCAATCCTCACTGCCTATCACAGTTTCGGAGGCCATGGAATGCCCAAATGGCACAACACCCCCCACATGACCCCATTTTGGAAAGTAGACACCCCAAGCTATTTGCTGAGAGGTATGGCATTTTGCAGATCTCGCTTTTTGTCACAAAGTTTTGAAAAAAAAAAAAAAAAAAAAATTTCCCTTCATTTTGAAAAACAAATGGGAGCTGCAAAATACTCACCATGCCTCTCAGCAAATAGCTTGGGGGGTCTTCTTTCCAAAATGGGGTTATTTGGGGGGGGGGGGGGGGCGGGTTGTGCCATCTTGGCATTTTATGGCCTTCAAAATTGTGATAGGTAGTGTAGGAAGTGAGGAGTGAAATCAAAAAGTGACAATTTTGTAAAAAAATTTTTTTTTTTTGTCATTCAATCATTTGGGACGAAAAACAAAAAAAAAAATTCAATGGGCTTTCCAAAATGGGGTCATGGGGTGGGGGGGTGTTGTACTGCCCTGCCATTTTAGCACCTCAAGAAATGACAGGCAGTCAAACTAAAAGCTGTGTAAATTCCAGAAAATGTACCCTAGTTTGTAGACGCTATAACTTTTGCGCAAACCAACATACGCTAGTTGACTTTTTTTTTAACCAAATCCAAAGTCATCCAGACGCCCATCCAGACAGCTCTTTACTCCAGACTTTCTGCTACATGCAGGGACAGCACCCTTTGCTTGTGCAGTGGAGGTGGAACTTTAAGGGTGAATACCTTGCTTTGTTGGACTGGAATGCATTTCATCTTTACTAGACCTACCCTCATATTGAAAGAATACCACTTCAGGTGATTCGGACCACTGGGTTTCTCACCCTAAAAAGGTGCAACAGCTATCAGCAGCTGATGTGTTTGGGGACAGCCAACCCAACAATAATTGTAATTAGAAAGGACTATGCCCACTTTTGTATATTTTACCGTAGATGACCATCAACTGGCGGGGTCTCTGATGGCATGTACAGACTTATTTCTATCAGTATAATTGTTCATTTAGTACAGCTACTCTATACAAGACCCTGGATTTTACCTGCATACCAGCTCACTTAGTACACTTTATTCATGATAAGGGTAAGTGAGGTCTATATGGACTGTGTTGATCTTGGCCTTTGACCTCACTTACACTTTTTTTCTTTACAGTTCTTTTAGTCTTTTTTACACAGCTTGGATTGTTCGACTAGTTTTTGGTGTATATACTACTTACCCGAGGGATAGCCTCTGGGCCGGCGGGCATGGAAAGCTGCTGACTCTCCCTTTTACACCTCTGCATTTTGCTCTTATTCTTTCTGGAGTTAGACATTTTACAGCTCTAGCAGATATGGTTTGTACTATTTTTTTTCTTCCCTATTGTATCATGAGGATTACATACGATATTTTCTTTTTGTTATAAAAAAATCCAATAAACTCAATTTTAGTCATACATTTAGGCCAAAATGTATTCGGCCACATGTCTTTGGTAAAAAAAATGTCAAGTATATATTTATTGGTTTGCGCAAAAGTTATAGCGTCTACAAACTAGGATACATTTTCTGAAATTTACACAGCTTTTAGTTTATGACTACCTATGTCATTTCCTGAGGTGCTAAAATGGCAGGGCAGTACAACCCCCCCCCCCCCCAAATGACCCCATTTTGGAAAGTAGACACCCCAAGGAAATTGCTGAGAGGCATGTTGAGCCCATTGAATATTTATTTTTTTGTCCCAAGTGATTGAATGGCAAAAAAAAATAAAAAAAATACAAAAAGTTGTCACTAAATGATATATTGCTCACACAGGCCATGGGCATATGTGGAATTGCACCCCAAAATACATTTAGCTTCAGTAGACCACCTCTGTAAATCTAAAGTGGTAACCTGTAAAGGCTTTTAAAAATGTATTCAGTTTGTCGCCACTGCACGTTTGCGCAATTTTAAAGCATGTCATGTTTGGTATCCATGTACTCGGCCTAAGGTCATCTTTATTTCATCAAACATTTGGGCAATACAGTGTGTTTTTAGTGCATTAAAATTTTTTTAAAAAAGTGTGTTTTTTCCCCAAAAAATGCGTTTGAAAAATCGCTGCGCAAATACTGTGAAAAAAAAAAATGAAACACCCACCATTTTAACCACTTCAGCCCCGGAAGGTTTTACCCCCTTCCTGACCAGAGCACTTTTTACAATTCGGCACTGCGTCGCTTTAACTGCTAATTGCGCGGTCATGCAATGCTGTACCCAAACAAAATTTGCGTCCTTTTCTTCCCACAAATGGAGCTTTCTTTTGATGGTATTTGATCACCTCTGCCGTTTTTATTTTTTGCGCTATACACGGAAAAAGACCGAAAATTTTGAAAAAAAATGATATTTTCTACTTTTTGTTCTAAAAAAAAATCCAATAAACTCAATTTTATTCATACATTTAGGCCAAAATGTATTCGGCCACATGTCTTTGGTAAAAAAAATGTCAATAAGTGTATATTTATTGGTTTGCGCAAAAGTTATAGCGTCTACAAACTAGGGTACATTTTCTGGAATTTACACAGCCTTTAATTTATGACTGCCTATGTCGTTTCTTGAGGTGCTAAAATGGCAGGGCAGTACAAAACCCCCACAAATGACCCCATTTTGGAAAGTAGACACCCCAAGGAATTTGCTGAGAGGCATGTTGAGCCCATTGAATATTCATTTTTTTTGTCCCAAGTGATTGAATAATGACAAAAAAAAAAAAAAATTACAAAAAGTTGTCACTAAATGATATATTGCTCACACAGGCCATGGGCATATGTGGAATTGCACCCCAAAATACATTTAGCTGCTTCTCCTGAGTACGGGGATACCACATGTGTGGGACTTTTTGGGAGCCTAGCCGCGTACGGGGCCCCGAAAACCAATCACTGCCTTCAGGATTTCTAAGGGCGTACATTTTTGATTTTACTCCTCACTATCTATCACAGTTTTGAAGGCCATAAAATGCCCAGATGACATAAAACCCCCCCAAATGACCCCATTTTGGAAAGTAGACACCTCAAGCTATTTGCTTTGAGGCATGTTGAGTCCATGGAATGTTTTATATTTTGACACAAGTTGCGGGAAAGTGACAAAATTTTTTTTTTTTTTTGCACAAAGTTGTCACTAAATGATACATTGCTCACACAGGCCATGGGCATATGTGGAATTGCACCCCAAAATACATTTAGCTGCTTCTCCTGAGTATGGGGATACCACATGTGTGGGACTTTTTGGGAGCCTAGCCGCGTACAGGACCCCGAAAACCAATCACCGCCTTCAGGATTTCTAAGGGCGTACATTTTTGATTTTACTCCTCACTGCCTATCACAGTTTCGGAGGCCATGGAATGCCCAGGTGTCACAAACCCCCCCCCCAAATGACCCCATTTTGGAAAGTAGACACCCCAAGCTATTTTCTGAGAGGCATGGTGAGTATTTTGCAGCTCTCATTTGTTTTTGAAAATAAAGAAAGACGAGAAAAAAAAAATTTTTTTTTCTTTTTTCAATTTTCAAAACTTTGTGACAAAAAGTGAGGTCTGCAAAATACTCACTATACCTCTCATCAAATAGCTTGGGGTGTCTACTTTCCAAAATGGGGTCATTTGGGTTTTTTTTTTGCCACCTGGGCATTCCATGGCCTCCGAAACTGTGATAGGCGGTGAAGAGTGAAATCAAAAATTTACGGCCTTAGAAAGCCTGAAGGCGGTGCTTGGTTTTCGGGGTCCCGTACGCGGCTAGGCTCCCAAAAAGTCTCACACATGTGGTATCCCCATACTCAGGAGAAGCAACAGAATGTATTTTGGGGTGTAATTTCACATATTCCCATGGCATGTTTGAGCAATATATCATTTAGTGACAGCTTTGCGCAAAAAAAAATAAAAAAAATAAAAAATTGTCTTTTTCCCGCAACTTGTGTCACAATATAAATTATTCCATGGACTCAACATGACTCTCAGCAAATAGCTTGGGGTGTCTACTTTCCAAAATAGGGTCATTTGGGGAGGTTTTGAACTGTCCTGGCATTTTATGCACAACATCTAGAAGCTTATGTCACACATCACCCATTCTTCTAACCACTTGAAGACAAAGCCCTTTCTGACACTTATTGTTTACATAAAAAAATATTTTTTTTTGCAAGAAAATTACTTTGAACCCCCAAACATTATATATTTTTTTTAAAGCAAATGCCCTACAGATTAAAATGGTGGGTGTTTCATTTTTTTTTTTTTTTTAAAGTATTTGCGCAGCGATTTTTCAAACGCATTTTTTGGGGAAAAAACACACTTTTTTACATTTTAATGCACTAAAACACACTATATTGCCCAAATGTTTGATGAAATAAAAAAGATGATCTTAGGCCGAGTACATGGATACCAAAAATGACGTGCTTTAAAATTGCGCACAAACGTGCAGTGGCGACAAACTAAATACATTTTTAAAAGCCTTTAAAAGCCTTTAAAAGCCTTTACAGGTTACCACTTTAGATTTACAGAGGAGGTCTACTGCTAAACTTACTGCCCTCGATCTGACCTTCGCGGCGATACCTCACATGCATGGTGCAATTGCTGTTTACATTTGACGCCAGACCGACGCTTGCGTTCGCCTTAGCGCGAGAGCAGGGGGGGACAGGGGTGCTTTTTTTTTTTCTTTATTATTATTATTTTTTTATCTTATTTTTAAACTGTTCCTTTCATTTTTTTTAAAAAAAAAATCATTTTTATTGTTATCTCAGGGAATGTAAATATCCCCTATCATAGCAATAGGTAGTGACAGGTACTCTTTTTTGCAAAAATTGGGGTCTATTAGACCCTAGATCTCTCCTCTGCCCTCAAAGCATCTGACCACACCAAGATCGGTGTGATAAAATGCTTTCCCAATTTCCCAATGGCGCTGTTTACATCCGGCGAAATCTAAGTCATAAAATGCTCGTAGCTTCCGGTTTCTTAGGCCATAGAGATGTTTGGAGCCACTCTGGTCTCTGATCAGCTCTATGGTCAGCTGGCTGAATCACCGGCTGCATTCTCAGGTTCCCTGTTGAGACAGGAGAGCCAGAGAAAAACACGGAAGAAGTTGGGGGGGGGGGGGGCATTCCCTCCCACTGCTTGTAAAAGCAGTCTAGAGGCTAATTAGCCGCTAGGATTGCTTTTACATAAAAGCTGACCGCTGGCTGAAAAGAATGATACCAAGATGATACCTAAACCTGCAGGCATCATTCTGGTATAACCACTCAAAGTCGTGAATGGCGTACCTGAAGACAAAAAAATGGTTAACAATAAAGCACAGTAAACGGTAAGGTATAAAAAATTACATACCTGAAAAGCAAACATGATAAAACATAATAACAATAAAACATTGCAGAATAGAATACAGTAAAAAAGAGCAGAACAATAGAGAGAGAGAATAGAGAGAGAGAAAGAACAATAAAACGACAACTATTTTTTTTTTATTTTATATTTTTGTTTGTGTTTTTTTTTTTTTACACTTTTTTTTGTAACTAACTTTTATAACTGTAACCGGTTCCAGGTTCGGGTCTCTCAAAATGCGATGGCATCTTGGGAGACCCTGTGAAAGTGTGCCTAGTATGTGCAATGCTGTACCCTACGCTAATACTGAACTAGTGAATGGTAGCGTTCAAAACATTCACCAATGCAAAGACCAGGATTGTCAGGACAGGAGGGACAATAATAGCGGGTGTCACGTCTATATCCGCGCTTGCTGCAGACACGACATCTTTTTTGGGGGGGTTTGTTGGGTAGGGGTACTCGGGAGGACATAAAGAAAATGCCTCTCATGCAGCTGACTGCATTTGGTTGGGGATGTGAATGGGGGAAGTACGGGCGCTGCAGAAGCGGTGGGTTCCCAATTAGGATTGGCGAATGCAGCATGAAGGGCACTATGGGCACGACGGGCCTGTGTTTGTCTTTTTGGTGGCAGCGGGACACTACTTGTGCTTGCCACCTCACCAGCTTGAACTGCACTTATGGGACTCGCCACGTCACCAAGTGTTACTGCAGTGCTGGTTTGACTACGACCGGGGTGTACTAGGCCGCTGGCGCTTGCCAGTTCACCAAAACACTACCAAAAAAACTGTTAGCGATCGCAGGGATCAGGCCTGACTCTGCGAACGCTGCAGTTATGCGTTTAGTGTTTTGTAAGTGACAGTGATCGATCGATACTGCACTTGGGTGGGCTGGGCTGGGCGGACGGGCAAAACGCAGGTGCTAGCAGGTATCTGGGCTGATCCCACTAACACTGCGTTTTTGGGAACCCTAAACTGCTGGGGACGCTAGTATAGATCTGATCGGATCAGATATTGATGCGATCAGATACTATACCACTAAGGGAGGTGTATGCTGCGTGCGTGGGTGTTAGCGGTACTGGCGCTAATCTGACGCTGCCTGGGGCTGGTGCTTGCCAGTTCACCAAAACGCTACCAAAAAAAACTGTTAGCGATCGCAGGGATCAGGCCTGACTATGCGAACGCTGCAGTTATGCGTTTAGTGTTTTGTAAGTGACAGTGATCGATCGATACTGCACTTGGGTGGGCTGGGCCGGGCGGAGGGGCAAAACGCAGGTGCTAGCGGGTATCTGGGCTGATCCCGCTAACACTGCGTTTTCGGGAACCCTAAACTGCTGGGGACGCTAGTATAGATCTGATTGGATCAGATATTGATCCGTACAGATACTATACCACTAAGGGAGGCGTATGCTGCGTGCGTGGGTGTTAGCGGTACTGGTGCTAATCTGACGCTGCCTGGGGCGACGCATATCACCGCCGGGCGATCAGGGGGCTAAACCTTTATTCGGTAATAAACGGCGGGTGCCCTGACACTATAAAAAATAAACAAACTAACCAGCGTCACCCGTAACGGTTATACGGTGATCAGTGGTGAAAGGGTTAACTAGGGGGCAATCAAGGGGTTAAAACATTTATTAGATAGTATATGGGGGTCCCCAACGCTATAAAACGCTGACGGCGAACCTAAATATTTACGTCCCTAACTAGCGTCACCAGCGACACTAATACAGCGATCAGAAAAATGATCGCTTAGCAACACTGGTGACGGGGAGTGATCAAGGGGTTAAAACTTTATTAGGGGGGTTAGGGGGGTATCCTAGACCTAAAGGGGGCCTAACACTCACTACCCTAACACACTAACTGTCACAAACTGACACTATGCAGTAATCAGAAAAAAAAAAAAAAAAAAACCTGCTTGGTGTCAGTTTGTGACAGGGGGGGGGGGGGGGTGATCGGGGGGGGGGGGAAATCGGGGGTGTAATGTGTGCCTGGCATGTTCTACTGTGTGTGTTTGTGTTGTGCACTCACAGTTCAGTCTTCTCTCCTCGGCCCGGAACGGAAAATACCGAGCCGAGGAGAGATGACATCATTTCCTCTGCCTCTGTGTACAATACAGAGGCAGGGAAATGATCCCATTGGCTGGGAGCGATCGCGAGGGGGGGGGGCCACGAATGGATGGCCTCCCCCTCACCACCGATCGCCGGGGGACATTTGCCGACCGCTGCAGGCACCGGGGGGGGGGGGGGGGGTCCAATCGGACCCCCCACCCGCGGGCAGGCAGGGACGTACAGGTAAGCCCTTTTGCCTGCCCGTGCCGCTCTGTCGACGTACATCGTCGTGCGGCGGTCGGCAAGTGGTTAATCTGTAGGGCATTTGCTGAAAAAAAATATATATAATGTTTGGGGGGTTAAAAGTAATTTTCTTGCAAAAAAAAATAATTTTTTCATGTAAACAATAAGTGTCAGAAAGGGCTTTGTCTTCAAGTGGTTAGAAGAGTGGGTGATGTGTGACATAAGCTTCTAAATGTTGTGCATAAAATGCCAGGGCAGTTCAAAACCCCCCCAAATGACCCCATTTTGGAAAGTAGACACCCCAAGCTATTTGCTGAGAGTCATGTCGAGTCCATGGAATATTTTATATTGTGACACAAGTTACGGGAAAGAGACAAATTTTTTTTATTTTGCACAAAGTTGTCACTAAATGATATATTGCTCAAACATGCCATGGGAATATGTGAAATTACACCACAAAATACATTCTGTTGCTTCTCCTGAGTACGGGGAAAGTTTTGATTTCACTCACTACCTATCACAGTCAGACAGACTGTGACACAGACACCCCAAGCCATTTGCTGAGAGGCATGGTAAGTATTTTGCAGCTCTCATTTGTTTTTGAAAATGAAGACCAGAAAATTTTTTTTTTTTCTATTTTCAATTTTTAAAACTTTGTGACAAAAAGTGAGGTCTGCAAAATACTCACTATACCTCTCAGCAAATAGCTTGGGGTGTCTACTTTCCAAAATTGGGTCATTTTGGGGGGTTTTGTGCCACCTGGGCATTCCATGGCCTCCGAAACTGTGATAGGCAGTAAAGAGTGAAATCAAAAATTTACGCCCTTAGAAATCCTGAAGGCGGTGCTTGGTTTTCGGGGTCCCGTACAAGGCTAGGCTCCCAAAAAGTCCCACACATGTGGTATCCCCGTACTCAGGAGAAGCAACAGAATGTATTTTGGGGTGTACTTTCACATATTCCCATGGCATGTTTGAGCAATATATCATTTAGTGACAACTTTGTGCAAAAAAAATAAAAATTGTCTCTTTCCCGCAACTTGTGTCACAATATAAAATATTCCATGGACTCAACATGACTCTCAGCAAATAGCTTAGGGTGTCTACTTTCCAAAATGGGGTCATTTGGGGGGGTTTTGAACTGTCCTGGCATTTTATGCACAACATCTAGAAGCTTATGTCACACATCACCCACTCTTCTAACCACTTGAAGACAAAGCCCTTTCTGACACTTTTAGTTTACATGAAAAAATTATATTTTTTTGCAAGAAAATTACTTTGAACCCCCAAACATTATATATTTTTTTAAAGCAAATGCCCTACAGATTAAAATGGTGGGCGTTTCATTTTTTTTTCACACAGTATTTGCGCAGCAATTTTTTAAACGCATTTTTTGGGGAAAAAAAAAAAACACACTTTAAATTTTAATGCACTAAAAACACACTATATTGCCCAAATGTTTGATGAAATAAAAAAGATGATCTTAGGCCGAGTACATGGATACCAAACATGACATGCTTTAAAATTGCGCACAAACGTGCAGTGGCGACAAACTAAATACATTTTTAAAAGCCTTTACAGGTTACCACTTTAGATTTACAGAGGAGGTCTACTGCTAAAACTGCTAAAATTACTGCCCTCGATCTGACGTTCGCGGTGACACCTCACATGCATGGTGCAATTGCGGTTTACATTTGACGCCAGACCAACGCTTGCGTTCGCCTTTGCGCGAGAGCAGGGGGGGACAGGGGTGCTTTTTTTTTTTTCTTTATTATTTTTTTGCTTTTTTATTCTGATTTTTAAATTGTTCCTTTCATTTTTTAAATCATTTTTATTGTTATCTCAGGGAATGTAAATATCCCCTATGATAGCAATAGGTAGTGACAGGTACTCTTTTTTTAAAAAAAATTGGGGTCTATTAGACCCTAGATCTCTCCTCTGCCCTCAAAGCATCTGACCACACCAAGATCGGTGTGATAAAATGCTTTCCCAATGGCGCTGTTTACATCAAGCGAAATCTAAGTCATGAAATGCTCGTAGCTTCCAGTTTCTTAGGCTATAGAGATGTTTGGAGCCACTCTGGTCTCTGATCAGCTCTATGGTCAGCTGGCTAAATCACCGGCTGCATTCTCAGGTTCCCCGTTGAGACAGGAGAGCCAGAGAAAAACACAAAAGATGGTGGGGCATTCCCTCCCACTGCTTGTAAAAGCAGTCTAGAGGCTAATTAGCCACTAGGATTGCTTTTACATGAAAGACAACCGCTGGCTGAAAAGAATGATACCAAGATGATACCTAAACCTGCAGGCATCATTCTGGTATAACCACTCAAAGTCGTGAATGGCGTACCTGAAGACAAAAAAATGGTTAACAATAAAACACAGTAAACGGTAAAGTATAAAAAATTGCATACCTGAAAAGCAAACATGATAAAACATAACAATAAAACATTGCAGAATAGAATACAGTAAAAAAGAGCAGAATAGAGAGAGAGAATAGAGAGAACAATAAAAACGACAACTATTTTTTTATTATATATATATATATATATATTTTTTTTTTTTTACACTTTTTTGTAACTGTTTTATAACTGTAACTGGTTCCAGGTTCGGGTCTCTCAAAATGTGATGGCATCTTGGGAGACCCTGTGAAAGTGTGCCTAGTCTGTGCAATGCTGTACCCTACACTAATACTCAACTAGTGTATGGTAGCATTCAAAACATTCACCAATGCAAAGACCAGGATTGTCAGGACAGGAGGGACAATAATAGCGGGTGTCACGCCTAGATCCGCGCTTGCTGCAGACACATCTTTTTTTTGGGGGGGGTGGGGGGTTCGTTGGGTAGGGGTACTCGGGAGGACATAAAGAAAATGCCTCTCATGCAGCCGACTGCATTTGGTTGGGGGTGTGAATGGGGGAATTACGGGTGCTGCAGAAGTGGTGGGTTCCCATTTAGGATTGGCGAATGCACTTGGGTGGGCTGGGCGGAGGGACAAAACGCAGGTGCTAGAAGGTATCTGGGCTGATCCCGCTAACGCTGCGTTTTTGGGAACCCTAAACTGCTGGGGACGCTAGTATAGATCTGATCAGATATTGATCCGTTCAGATACTATACCACTAAGGGAGGCGTATGCTGCGTGCGTGGGTGTTAGCGGTACTGGCGCTAATCTGACGCTGCCTGGCACATCACCGCCGGGCGATCAGGGGGCTAAACCTTTATTCGGTAATAAACGGCGGGTGCCCTGACACTATAAAAAATAAACGAACTAACCAGCGTCACCCGTAACGGTTATACAGTGATCAGTGGTGAAAGGGTTAACTAGGGGGCAATCAAGGGGTTAAAACATTTATTAGATAGTATATGGGGGTCCCTGTCGCTGGCGAACCTAAATATTCACGTCCCTAACTAGCGTCACCAGTGACACTAATACAGCGATCAGAAAAATGATCGTTTAGTGACACTGGCGACGGGGTGATCAAGGGGTTAAAACTTTATTAGGGGGGGTACCCTAGACCTAAAGGGGGCTAATCCTAACACACTGCCACAAACTGACACCATGCAGTAATCAAAAAAAAAAAAAAAACTGCTTGGTGTCAGTGTGACGGGGGGTAAAGGGAGGTGTAATGTGTGCCTGGCATGTTCTACTGTGTGTGTTTGGTGCACTCACATTTCAGTCTTCTCTCCTCGGTGCCAGAACGGAAACTGCAGAGCCGAGGAGAGGTGACATCACTTCCTCCGCTTCTGTTTACATTACAGAAGCCGAGGAAGTCTGTCATTGGCCAGGAGCGATCGCGAGGGGGGAGCCACGAATGAGTGGCCTCCCCCTCACCCTTGATCGCCCCTGACCTGAATCTGACCGCCGCTGGCACCGGGGGGGGGCAAAGACGTACATGCAAGCCCTTTTGCTTGCCCGTGCCGCTCTGCCAACGTACATCGTCGTGCGGCGGTTGTCAAGTGGTTAAAATCCTTTACAGGTTACCACTTTAGATTTACAGAGGTGGTCTACTGCTAAAAATACTGCCCTCGATCTGACCTTTGAGGCGATACCTCACATGCATGGTGCAATTGCTGTTTACATTTGACGCCAGACCGACGCTTGCGTTCGCCTTTGCGTGAGAGCAGGGGGGGGACAGGGGTGCTTCCCCCCCCCCCCCCTTCATTATTTTTTGGTCCACAATAGATCTATAGAGATCTTCGGTGAAAAACAGCGAATAAAAATCCAGTGGCGTAAAATCAACTGTTTCCACCTGAATTCCAGGTTGGCCAGTGAATGGGGGAAGTACGGGTGCTGCAGAAGTGGTGGGTTCCCAATTCGGATTGGCGAATGCAGCAGGAAGGGCACGACGGGCCTGTGTTCGTCTTCTTGGTGGCAGCGGGACATTACTAGTGCTTGCCACCCCGCCAGCTTGAATTGCACTTATGGGACTCGCCACGTCACCAAGTGTTACTACAGTGCTGGATGTACGACAAGGGTGTACTAGGCCGCTGGTGCTTGCCAGTTCACCAGATGGAATAGCGGCGCTAGTACTTCTCTGCTCCATAAGAGGGACCTGCGGTTCTTGCACATCAAGGACAGAAGAAGAAGCTTGGGGTCTGGTACGCCTGACCTTGGCAGGGACCACAACTCCGTCAACAGAGCTATCTGTCATGGAGCCGCTGTCCTCTACAGGATCGTATTCTGAGCCTGAATCTGATAGATGAGCGACTTCCTCTTCACTATCTGTCATGCTCAGAAACGTGTAGGCCTCTTCACTAGTGTACCTTCGATTTGCCATTTTTGGCTCTAAATTTAGGGGTACACTAGTAAGACTCACAGGCAAAAAAGCTCCTGACTGTTAGTGACTGATTCAAAACGCTACCAAAAAACGGTTAGCGATCGCAGGGATCAGGCCTGACTCCGCGAACACTGCAGTTATGTGTGCTTAGTGTTTTGTAAGTGTCAGTGATCGATCGATACTGCACTTGGGTGAGCTGGGCCGAGGGGCAAAACGCAGGTGCTAGCAGGTATCTGGGCTGATCCCGCTAACACTGTTTTTGGGAACCCTAAACTGTTGGGGACGCTAGTATAGAGCTGATCGGATCAGATATTGATCCGTTCAGATACTATAGCACTAAGGGAGGTGTATGCTGCGTGCGTGGGTGTTAGCGGTACTGGCGCTAACCTGACGCTGCCTGGGGCGACGCAGACCTTATCTGACCCTAAAAACGTAACTTATATCACCGCCGGGCAATTAGGGGGTTAAATCTTTATTAGGAAATAAATGGCGGGTGCCCTGAAACTATAATAAAACTATATAAAAAAAAAACCTAACTAACCAGTGTCACCCGTAACAGTTATACGGTGATCACTGGTAAAAGTGTTAACTAGGGGGGCAATCAGGGGGTTAAAACCTTTAGTAGGTTGTATATGGGGGTCCCTGTCGCTATAAAACACTGACGGCGAACCTATATACTTACCTCCCTAACTAGTGTCACTAATACAGCGATCAGAAAAAACGATCGCTTAGTGACACTGGCGACAGGGGGTGATCAAGGGGTTAACCTTTATTAGGGGGGGGTTATGGGGGTACCCTAGACCTAAAGGGGGCTAACCCCAACACTGATTTACTGTCACAAACTGACACCAATGCAAAAAAAAAAAAACTGCTATTGGGGTCACTGACAGGGGGGGTGAAAAGTGTGCCTAGTGTGTTCTACTGAAAGTGTAGTGTTGGTGCAATTGATGTCTTCTCTCCTCGGCGCCGGAACGAAAAGACCGACACGAGGAGAGATGACATCACTTCCTCTGCCTCTGTTTACATCACAGAGGCAGAGAAAGGATTTCATTCGCTGGGAGCAATCGCGAGGGGGTGGCCACGAATGGATGGCCTCCCCCCTCACCTCTGATCGCCCGGGAACAAATGCCGGCCGCCTCTGACCGATCCCCCCACCCGCGGGAGGCAGATCACGTACAGGTACACGATTCTGCCTGCCCGTGCCATTCTGCCGACGTTTATAGTTGTGAGGCGGTCGGCAAGTGGTTAAAGCTGTAAATATCAAGTGAATATGGGTGCAGATGAAGCACTTACAAAAAGAGGGCAAAATCCCATCCACGTATACCCTTGTTGAAAAATAAAACAGGAAACATCACTCCAGTGCACCTTCACTATCTACTTTAAATACACCTTACCAAATGGGATTGACTTCCAAGTTATAAGAAGTCAAGATGCGCCCATGTCACATAAATGCATGTAGCTCCACAACGGCATGGGGTCTATGTGCTCCAACCCCACTCACTCCAAATTCATGTTTGTGGCCAAAGTGATCAGTAAAAAACCGATCCGTAAAAGCAGATTTTTATTAAAAACATAACATAGCATATTACTCACAAACATCATCTTCATATGCTTGAACCATCACAGTTAGATTTTATTAATTGGACATTGCACAGTCTTTCACATATTTGATCTAGGTTTTTCACGTTTATATATTTAACGCTGCACTGCTTTTATGTTTTGCATTCACAAGTTGTATGGTTTGATGTGCTAGCTGCTCATTTATACTACTTAGCACAATTTCAAATTTAATGTAATATATAATGTATATAGACGAAGAGGGGTTGATTTACTAAAACTGCAGCGTGCACAAATTGGTGCAGTTCTGCATAGAAAGAAATCAGCTTCCAGTTTTTTTTGTCAAATCTCAATTAAACAAGCTGAAGTTAGAAGCCGATTGGCTACCATACACAGTTGCACCAGATTTTGCACTCTCCAATTTTAGTAAAATCAACCTCAGAGTGTTTATCTGCCGTTTTAATACTATTTCCATGCCATCTATAGACTGTCTAACATAATGCTTTGCAAGAAAAGACAGTTCACCTACAGACCTCAGAGAGGGACACCAAAGAGCGATGAGTCAGAGAATCCTCCATCCCTGCCGCCGACAGCTCATCCTGCATTAAAAAAAAGGTAGGAAAAATGTTACCTAGAGCTAAGGCAGGCCAGCAACCCCAATTGGAAATTCATAAAATAAGCCAATACTCAGAATTTTGTTTCATCGCTTTTCGTTATAATGGCTTGCATGCCATCTAAAACATTCAAAAGGTCAGGTATGATATACAGTTGGTGTATCCTTCATGAGTGCACACAGACCCCAAAAGGTACTATGCGCTCACTGCACAATTGTGGAGAAATGCCACCAAGTTCCCCCTTCTCTGCTGCAGCTGCGCTAGTCACAGGCAGCTGAAGCAGAGTAAAGATTGCAATTTGTTTATGCTGGGAAGAGGGCATGAGCTAGAACCCAATGCGGGGAGTAGGGGGCTCCTGTAACAGGGCTGTCATTTAGCACCACTTACTGGACCATGGAAGAGGAGGAGAGGCAGAGCTGCAGTACCCAGAGTACTGTGAAGAGTCCAGCGAGAAGCAGACCAGTTGTAAGCTGTGCAGCGGAGGGCTATTTGATTGTACTGTGAGACAGAGGGTCATTTACCACTGACCTCATTTACTCCTGAAATCTGTAGCAACTGATACTGAGCTCAGTGGTAAATGACACAAAGGTCAGTTCAGAATTAATGATTCTTATTTAATGTAGCAAAAAACATGTCGTTTTATCAAGGTAGATTAGCTCCTACCAAGATACAAATTTTTGGCCAGATCAAGCGACCACCAGTGCACGGTGCCTGAAGACATTTGGGTATGTGTGAGGAATACAGTTAGATTGGACAAGGCACACACACACACACACACACACACACACACACACACACACACACACACACACACCTTCTCACTAGGCTTAAAAGAGTAACTCCACTTTTTTTTTTTTTTTTTTCCTCAACAAATGTCCCTTTAGGTGATCAATTTACATTGAAGGATTTTACCAAACATTGTTTCAGATTCCTACTGGCTTTAAAAAGCTGCATTTTCAGTGGAAAGCCAATACCCGTTTCTGCGTTCATTCTGATCAGCACTTGCAGTGCAAGTTGCAGGGTTTGAATCCCTTTAGAAGTCATCAAAGATGTCCCACAGCCTTCTGGGACCAGTGAAATATTCCAGGAGGCAGAGGGTGGTGGAAAAAACAGCAGAGCTTCAGTTAACTGAAATTGCGCTTTAACTCTTTGGGAATATCTCAAAGTGACATTTTAGTTGCAGAGGATGCCTTAAAATCTGACTTGTTCCTTAGTGCAAACTTCTGAGAAAATTAACAAACCAATCACACAAGCAAGGAATGATATTTCTGGGAAAGTTCTGTAAACCAACTGTCTACAGAAGACCTCCTATATTGCATTGAATTTTACAGGAAATCACAGAGGCTGCAGATTGAAAAGTAAAAGGCAATTTTTGAACAACATAAAAATTACAATTTGGCTTGTGTAGCAATTGTATATGACCTCTCTATATTTTTATTTGCTATACTTTTTCCCATAAAAGTTGAGTTACCCTTTAAATGTGAATGTTCTGCCAAGCAATCATGCTTATTGCAATGCTGGCAAATCAGTAGTTAGCACAACTCACTTTCCTGCTAGGTCTATGAAAATATTAGGATCTACAATCACGCACCTTTGCAGTCTGGATCTTGTATTTATACTCCTCTGATTTGTCTTTCAGCTTCTTCATATTTTGCGCTCGGACCTCCACTTTGGCTTTTTCCACACTAGACTGCTCTTCTGCTTTCCGGAGATCCCTTTGGGTCAGAAACAATATTTAGTGCCGATTGACCTTAGTTTAAAGTAAGTGCCATATATTCTACACTTCCACTTTTTTCTCCTTTAGAAGAGAAGCAATGGTTTTGCTCAGAGCAGCCCCAAACCTCCTCTCCTGGCTCCTTCCCTTTGGCAAGCGCCCCCATAGGAAGCTGCTCCCCATAGCGGCACAATCAAGAGACGCACTGCCTGCAGCCATAGACAGACAGCGAGGCTCAGCCACACCCCCTTGTCACAGTATTTGGCCGAGTCAATGGCTCCTATAGCTGCCTCTTTCCTTGAGGAGAGAGCACAGAGAGCCACTGCTCTCAGGTACAGCACTGGATCAGGCTTTAGGTATTTATTTAGGGGGGGGCTCCTAATCACAGAAGGTTTTCTTAACTTAATGTAGAGAATGTATTAAGATAAAAAAAAAACCCATAAGCCGTTAGAATCATTTTAATACCATGTAAAAAAACTCAGCATGGTCCTACAAATTATTTTTTGTCTGAATGTATGTGAAAAGGATTCTATACTTCACTCCGTGGGTCTGCCCACCCAAGTGCCTGATAAAATACTGTATATGTCCGACATCTATTAAAAACCTGTCCATTCGGGTGAACAGACTGATATTCTCAGAGGATTCATGGTACTACTTACTGTTCCAGGGATTTCTCCAACACAAGAGCGTTTGTTAACTTTTTTCTTAAGTTCATCAGCTCCAGTTCCAACTCTTGATTACTGGACTCTATGGCCACCAGCTTAGAACTCAGGTCATTCACTGCTGGGATGTAGCTGAAATAAAAGTAGCAGCGGTCACAGCAGAAAACTGTCAGCGGCTCTTAGCTGCTAGGACACATATCTGTCATAAGTGGTGGCCATTACCAAGGCATTTATCAGATTGCTGAATGTACTAAATGTAACACCACCAGTGACATTACCTGCGTAATGCATTCCAGGGGGTGTATTAATGACAGTGAGGCTGGTAATGAGGCAGCTAGGGGATGCATGCTGCTATCTAGTAGGAAGTCAGCAACAATAGGCTGTAGTAGAACTTCAGCAGCAAATTGTGAGAACTGAAAAAGCATCAGAAAAACATTTGAGGCTGCAGTACTTTTACTGAACATAAACACAGATGAGGTACAGTCATACCTTGTTAGTGAAGAGTCCTTTATCTCCAGTGCCAGGCAACTGTCAACAAGCTGGTTCAAATATGTATTACCCATGCGAGAAAGGTTAGTGTAGGATGGACCCAGACTATCCGAGAGTAGCTCCTGTAGGTAAGTGGCTACAAGAAAAAAGACAAAGACAAAGGATTACATTTAAAGCTTTGTCATAGTAAAAATGCCCCACGTTATCAAACTTCTTTAAAATGGGGCCCTCCATCTCAAAATGTTAGAATCATTGTCATTAAAAGGGGTTTGCGTTGTACACATGAATTTAGCATTAAAACAAAAACAATGTTGGTTCTTCAGAAATCAGGGGTTTAAATCAGACAAGCAGGGCCGGTACAAGGGGCGGATGCCCTGGGCGGGACCGTTTACTGGAGGAAGGGGGGCGCAGTACAGTGCGCTCCTACACCCGCCACAAGTCTGGGACCAGTCCCGCCCTGCCCCTTACTTCTCACAAGTGAGAGAACGCCTGTCAGCTCCTGCAGTGATTTCTTCCCCCCTCCCTCTCCTAAGTGACTCCAATGTTAATGTGAGTAGCGCTCGCACAGCCAGGCCGCCCATCTGCTCCCCCAATTGAAGTGCAGACCAGGTCTCCTGCTTGTCATAATGACTGCAGCAGACCCGGCTCCTGAAGCCAGCGAGCAGCGTTCCCGACCCCCAGCCCGCCCCCGTTTGTATGCTCAGAAAGCTAAAACTCACAGCAAGGAAATGCAGGATGATCTGTGCAGTCACATGTCAATTCTTATCCAATCATGCTACTCCAGCCCCTCCCCTTTTCCCTGCCTACAGATTTGGACAACTTTAAGCAGCAGTTCCAGAGGAGGAGGAAGTGGCTAAATAACCCCTCTGCTCCTCTGAGCCACAGTGAGTTTTGTTTTCCTTTGCTTCAGGAATAGAAAGCAGCAGCCTGGACAGTGATAGGGAGAGGGAGAGGGACAGCAGCCTGGACAGTGAGAGGGAGAGGGGCAGCAGCATGGACAGTGAGAGGGAGAGGGAGAGGGGCAGCAGCATGGACAGTGAGAGGGAGAGGGAGAGGGGCAGCAGCATGGACAGTGAGAGGGAGAGGGAGAGGGGCAGCAGCATGGACAGTGAGAGGGAGAGGGAGAGGGGCAGCAGCATGGACAGTGAGAGGGAGAGGGAGAGGGGCAGCAGCATGGACAGTGAGAGGGAGAGGGAGAGGGGCAGCAGCATGGACAGTGAGAGGGAGAGGGAGAGGGGCAGCAGCATGGACAGTGAGAGGGAGAGGGAGAGGGGCAGCAGCATGGACAGTGAGAGGGAGAGGGAGAGGGGCAGCAGCATGGACAGTGAGAGGGAGAGGGAGAGGGGCAGCAGCATGGACAGTGAGAGGGAGAGGGAGAGGGGCAGCAGCATGGACAGTGAGAGGGAGAGGGAGAGGGGCAGCAGCATGGACAGTGAGAGGGAGAGGGAGAGGGGCAGCAGCATGGACAGTGAGAGGGAGAGGGAGAGGGGCAGCAGCATGGACAGTGAGAGGGAGAGGGAGAGGGGCAGCAGCATGGACAGCGAGAGGGAGAGGGGCAGCAGCATGGACAGCGAGAGGGAGAGGGACAGCAGCATGGACAGCGAGAGGGACAGCAGCATGGACAGCGAGAGGGACAGCAGCATGGACAGCGAGAGGGACAGCAGCATGGACAGCGAGAGGGACAGCAGCATGGACAGCGAGAGGGACAGCAGCATGGACAGCGAGAGGGACAGCAGCATGGACAGCGAGAGGGACAGCAGCATGGACAGCGAGAGGGACAGCAGCATGGACAGCGAGAGGGAGAGGGACAGCAGCATGGACAGCGAGAGGGAGAGGGACAGCAGCATGGACAGCGAGAGGGAGAGGGACAGCAGCATGGACAGCGAGAGGGAGAGGGACAGCAGCATGGACAGCGAGAGGGAGAGGGACAGCAGCATGGACAGCGAGAGGGAGAGGGACAGCAGCATGGACAGCGAGAGGGAGAGGGACAGCGAGAGGGAGAGGGACAGCAGCATGGACAGCGAGAGGGAGAGGGACAGCGAGAGGGAGAGGGACAGCAGCATGGACAGCGAGAGGGAGAGGGACAGCAGCATGGACAGCGAGAGGGAGAGGGACAGCAGCATGGACAGCGAGAGGGAGAGGGACAGCAGCATGGACAGCGAGAGGGAGAGGGACAGCAGCATGGACAGCGAGAGGGAGAGGGACAGCAGCATGGACAGCGAGAGGGAGAGGGACAGCAGCATGGACAGCGAGAGGGAGAGGGACAGCAGCATGGACAGCGAGAGGGAGAGGGACAGCAGCATGGACAGCGAGAGGGAGAGGGACAGCAGCATGGACAGCGAGAGGGAGAGGGACAGCAGCATGGACAGCGAGAGGGAGAGGGACAGCAGCATGGACAGCGAGAGGGAGAGGGACAGCAGCATGGACAGCGAGAGGGAGAGGGACAGCAGCATGGTAGGTTGTTTAGTGCAGGCAGCAGAGAGAAAGGGGAACAGGATCCGAGGAAGATATGCTCTTACAGTCTGTTCATGTTTGTTCATCCTGTTTCTTACATTAAATCTCTACCTGGGCAGAAAAGAATGCAGGGTCTGTGTGTTCTGTGTCTCTGCTTCACTTTAAAGCCTTAGGGCTCCTTCACACTCATTTTGCTTTCTGAAGAGCAATCCACATGCAGATCACTTTAGAAAGCATTAGACACCCACAGCCACTGCCTTTATGCCGCTAACCGGAGTAGCGGGGGGGGGGGTAAAAACTTGGCTCAACTGCAGGGTTTAACAGGCCCCCTCACCACTTGTGTTAATTAGTTCTAACATTGCTGGTGTGGTTCCACAATAAGACAAGAAAAATACCACATTACTCTCAACTTGTGTAAATAATAATTATATATATATACATATATATATATATATATACTGTATTTATTGGCGTATAACACTCACTTTTTCACCATGAAAATCAGGTGCAAATAGCACGTGCGTGTTATACGCCAATACTTCAATTTTAGCTGCCTCGGAGGGGACAGGGAGAGGGGCGGGACGAGCGCCGTCAGATTACATACAGTGAGAATCTCCTGTTTACTTGGCGGTCTCTGTAATAGGAAGTTCCGTCTCCTGGGCCGCCATTGGACCACTGTTCTGTCTATCGTAGGAGATTCTCACTGTATGTAATCTGTCGGCGCTCGTCCCGCCCCCCTCCCTGTCCCCTCTGGGCTGCAGATGGGCATCGATCAGGCTGCACTGATGGCAATGGTGAGGCTGCTGCATTCATGGAAATGGTGAAGCTGCATTGATGTGGACTGATGAGGCTGCATTGATGTGGACTGATGAGGCTGCATTGATGTGGACTGATGAGGCTGCATTGATGTGGACTGATGAGGCTGCATTGATGTGGACTGATGAGGCTGCAGATGGGCACTGACCCTTATTTTGCTTCATAGTTCCTTATTTAAAATTTAAGTTTTTTTCCTGAAACTTCCCTCTTAAAATGAATGTGCGTGTTATATGCCTGTGCGTGTTATACGCCGATAAATACGGTATATATATCCACTTATTTAGTTTATTTTCGGTGGCATGATTTACTGGTAAAAATTATTAGTGCCCCCCAAGTTTTGACTGTGGCATCTTATGTACACCCCCTATATATTGTTCCTAGTCACCGCTGCGCCCAACAGGCGATTCCTAGTCCCGGCCGGAGGGACTTAACAGAGAGGCGGGCCGGGAGGCAGGATGGAAAACGAGCATGGAGTGCTGCCACTCGCAGGAGCTATTAAAATGGGAGTGCGATCAAGGAGGGCATCATCACTCAAGTAAGCAGATTGCCATCTGCAGATGGCATAATTTGGTAATTTCCCCCAGGAAGGGGGTTACTGCACGGTCAATGATGTATTAGTGGCAGTTAATTAACCCACTGGTGCCACTAATGCAGCACACACAAGGGGGTTAATTAACACGGACACTGGTACCACTAATGCAGCACAAGGGGGTTAATTAACTGCCACTGGCCACGAATACATCATTCACAGTGCATTAACCCCCTTTCTGTTGCATATTACCAATACCATTGCTAATTAACCACTTGCTAACCCACTGCAGGTTTCAGCCACCAGGACGTACCCACATGTCGCTGCCTGTTTCGGGTGCATGCTTCTCCCACCTACTCCCCTGTGATTGTACACAGCGAGAGTCTGTTATTTGTGGCTGGGAGCTGCTGATCTGCTGTGTCTAATCTGGAGGTCGACCGATATATCGGCTGATATTTGGTGTTTTTTACTTAATCGGCATCGGCCGATTGTGCTGATAAAAAAGGCCGATATAACTTCAGCGCAACTTGCAAAGGACTTCTGTAATAGAAGTGCAAGTTGCCTGAAATCTTCTGTGAAGCGACTTCTCTCTCCTCTGGGCAGCCTGCCAAATCTGATAAACAGAACCTGAAGGATACAATGTTTACACTTATGAATGGACTGAGCTCCATGTGTAGCTCTCAGTTTAACCATTTAAAGACTAAATCTTTTCTTACATTTGTTGCTTACAAGTAAAAATCCTGTATTTTCTGCTAGAATATCACTTAGAACCCCCAAACATATTTTTTTAGCAGAGACCCTAGTGAATAAAATAGCGGTTGTTACAATATTTTATGTCACACGGTATTCGCGCAGCGGTCTTTCAAACGCATTTTTTTAAAAAAAAAATACATTAAAAAAAAAAAAAAAAAAAACTAAGCAGTAACGTTAGCCCATTTTTTTCGTCCAAAAGTTTTGTTTACCTGTTTTTGTATATTTAATATTTAAGATTAGTTTTTTTTTCTAAATTCTACATACAAGTGAACTGATTGGAGGTTTGTTTTGTTTAATAAATGTTTAAATGTAAAAAAGTTTCTGTATCACTTAAGGCTGCTTTCACACTGTAGCGGGCATGCGTCGACGATAAAACGCTGCTAGCTTTAGCGGCGCTATACCGTCATTTTAGCGGCACTATTCGGCTGCTAGCGGGGCGCTTATATCCCAGCTAGCGGCGAGGAAGGGGTTAAATGCGCCGCTGCCAAAACGCTTTGCAGGTGCTTCGGCTGCGGTGCGCATTTATTTCAATGGGCAGGAGTGGTGGTATACATCGCTCCAAAGATGCTGCTTGCAGGACTTTTTTTTTTTTAACATCCTGCCAGCGCATCACCTCAGTGTGAAAGCACTCGGGCTTTCACACTGAGACTGCAGGGGAGCCGTTTTACAGGCACTTTACAGGCGCTATTTTTAGCCCAAAAGCGCCTGAAAAACGCCCCAGTGTGAAAGGGGTCTAACTGTTAGATTTTATGAGATAAAAGGAAAAAAAAAAAAAAAATAAAAAAAAAAAAAAAAAAAAAATCGGCATCACATATCGGCCACCGAGATTTCTAAATATTGGCATCGGCTAGAGAAAAACCCATATCGGTCGACCTCTAGTCTAATCACAGCCCAGAGCTCTGTGTTAACAATCAACACAGTGCTCTGTACTGAGGGAACAATCACTTTTTCTTTTCTGTGCAAAGCAGGGAAAATAAACAAATCAGTCAGTAGTAAAAAAGCAGCTCACATTACACATTGTTATATACAATTAACCCCTTGATTCCCCCTAGATGTTAACCCCTTCCCAGCCAGTACCTTTAGGAAAGATTACAGTTGAATGTTATAGGTTTCAGTGAAAAATAGTGTAATCCTCGATTTTGCACTTTTAGGTGTTAATATTTTGTATTGAGGGTTCTTTTTTGCTGAAGGCCATGTATGTTGGTTGAAAAGTTTGTGATATTTTTTGATTTTGCATTTTTGCTATTTATGTGAATATTTGGTATTGGGGCACTACCTCACACAAAAGAATGCAAAACTGAAAACTTTAGTATGTTCACATGGGCCTTGACAGAAAAAATAGTTAACAGGCCTTTCTACAAGCACATTTTTTGCATTTTCAAAGTGCCTCCAATAAAAATACATAATTAAAATGTGTGAGTGAACTCTGTTTCTATTGCATTAAACTTACCGTATTTATCGGCGTATAACACGCACTTTTTTCCCCTTAAAATCAGGGGAAAATCGCGGGTGCGTGTTATACGCCGATCCCCTGCGTTCCGGAGCTGTCAGATTTTCAAAATCGCCGACCGCGATTTGAAAATGGCGCCGCCGGCGCCGAAATACACAGTGCCAGTCCTCGGCTCTTCTCGGCCACTTTCGTCTTCACTCGAGCGCCGCCCGAACCTAGCCGAGTGTAGGTTTGGATAGCTCCGCTCGGGACTACGAGTGGAGCCGAAAGTAAACGAGAGCCACCGAGAAGAGCCGAGGAGCGGCTCTGTGTATTTCGGCGCCATTTTCAAAATCGCGGTCGGCGATTTTTCAAGACAGGATGGCAGGGATCAAAGGATGCAAGGCTGCACTGGGGAAGGCTGCACTGGGGAAGGCTGCACTGACAGGCATTTAAATGTAAGTTTTTTTTCCCCTTCAACTTCCCTCCTAAAAGTTTTTTTTTCCTTAAAATTTCCTCCTAAATTGGGGTGCGTGTTATACGCCGATAAATACGGTAATTGAATTTGTATTGTTTTAAGTATATTCTTGTTTTGAAACGACATTAATTCTTTCTTAGACACAGGGGGGGGGGGGATGGGCACAGTTTGCCATCTTCGCCCTGGGCACCAAATGGCCTTGTCCCAGCACTGCAGACAAGTACCAGACTGCAATACCCATTCACTGTGTGAACAAACCTCTATGTGCCCTGCACCAAGGAAAAACAAATACAATTTTTTTTTTTTTTTTTTTTAGATAACATGATGAACCCACAGCTAGCTGTTCTACCCAAGTAAATGCTGTGATGCCACCTAGTGTTTAAACTGAAAATGTGTGATAAACAGCGCTTTGGAAAAACGTATGTGCACTGTGAAAGGCTTAAAGTGGATGTAAACCTGATTCTTGAAATTTGAGCTGGGCAGAAATATCTGCAGTGTTTTGTTATCTCTCAAAGCACTATCCCGTTTTTCTGTTATCAGCCTGATAACTCCCGACAAGTTCTCCATCACATATGAATGAAATAAGATGAAAGCAGCCAGAGCTTTGAACGATTCTACAGAGCTGGAAGGCTTCACCTATGAGGAGAGGGGGTGTGTGCGCGCGCGCGCCTTTCCTTGGATCAGCTGTCTTGGCTGTATGCCCAGGCTTCACTGCAGTGTGGAACAGGAAGAGAAAATCTAACAGGTTGTGCACTTTCTAAACAGTATATAAAACTGAAGACAACAGATATACATGTAAAACCTATGTAGGGAGTTTTGATTAATCCCTGTGTATCATTTGAGGCTGTTCACTTCACTGGGTATGTTTGAGGGTTTACATCCACTTTAAAATTGCTTATATAAAATACAACATAAGACAGTTCAAACCAACTCCAAAATTGCCCATGTGACACTTTTAATAAGTACCACGTTATAAGCGAGTCCAAGGATCAAACACAAATATAAAATGCTTAGAAAGTGAAATTAAAAACTTGCTGTAATGACTGGAATCATATCGTCACTGTGCACGTACCTATGAACAAAAACAGAAGAAGTGCTCCAAAACATGCCCATGCCACTTTCACACCATACTCTTACCGGAACTATATGACACTAGGCGTTTGGATCAAAAACGCTTTTATACAGATATTTTGCCTCCATCTTGCTTTAGCAGTACAGGTCCTCTGGCTTCACTTCAAGACTCCAGGTCCAAAAGGTAAGTAAGCTAAGTATATAAGACGACCACAGAAAACACCTCATCACTAGAGATGGTCTCGGGTGTGTTAGAAACCCCACGTCTGATCCCGCCAGGAAGCAGACACTGCACACCGCTAATCACAGGCAGCAAGACATTTCCCGATCTCTACAGCTGCGGATCGGGAAAGGTCTCACTGCCTGTGATTAGCCCTGTGCAGTGTCGGCTTGCTGGCGAAATGGGCAGGTGGGGTTTCGAACATGCACAAGCCAATCTCTATGAGATGGGATTGATTGCCACCTAAGGGCAATGCAATCAAACACCTAAATATGGATGTGCCACATCCTATGTAATCTATAAATGCGAAATAACAGAATGGACTTTGTAGGTACTTATAAAAGAATATACAAATTTTAATAAATTCATATGAAATACATACACATACAAACAGAAATATTTATGTTAAAGCAATATGGGACACAGTGTTTAATCCCGAGGTACCACTACGAAAAAACTTCCTGTGTGGCAATATTGAAAAAATGCCCACACTATGATGTAACGTCCCTCTTGGTAATTCCCACAGTCCTCATAGGTTAAAAAGAATTGCTCGCTCTACAGGTTTTGCGACCCGTTGTCGCTTCTTCAGGACCTTCAGTAATTCTATTTGGAGAAATATACTCAAGTTAAAAATACAGTATAGGGTTAACATGGTCGTACAGTTGTGTGTATGTACATGAACTCACCAAAAGTATGGTGCTTAAAGTCTCGACATTCATCTATACCAGATCAGTGACTGCTGAATAACCCCCTCCGATTGGATATGACTACCAGAGACACCAGAGCCAGGCGGTAGATGCAGCGAAGGCACGGTTAAAGCTGTGTTCCGCAAAAAAATAAATAAAAATAAAAAATAAAGCCAGCAGCTACACATTCTGCAGTCTAGAGGTCGACCGATACGGGTTTTTCTCTGGCCGATGTCGATATTTAGAAGAAGTCGGGCCGGCCGATATATGATGCCGATTTTTGCGGCCGATATTTTAGGCCGATTTTTCCTTTTTTTGGCAGGTGGCACTGGAGATTGGCACTGACAGGTAGCACTGGCTGGTACCGGCAGGTGGCACGCTGAGCAGATTTGTCAGTTTCAGTTACACTATATGTAACTGAATGCAGAGACCAGCTGTCAGAATTCAGCGCGATGTCGTGGGTGGGCGGGACCCTGCAGCTATCAAACACCAGCCAAAGATTGGGCTGCTTAAGAAAGTGAGTGGGGCCACATACATGTAGCGGCCCGTCCAGATCCCATCCTATTGGCTGGTGTTTGACATCTGGGTCCCGCCCACCCCCGACATCACGCTGAATTCTGACAGCTCCTCTCTCTGCATTCAGTTTCAAATCAGTTTCACACACTGAGCACAGAGCCACTTAGTGTGTGAAACTGTCAGTGGAGTGTGGGGAAGGGAGGTAGTCGGCCGATTTTTGCACAAAAATCGGCCGATGCAGATTTCTTAAAGGCCAAATATCAGCCGGCCGATATATCGGTCAACCTCTATGAGTAAAGGTGGAATAACGCGTCCATGTGGCCGCTTTGAAGATTCGCCCTGGCGAAGCCCCAGCTCGTTCTGCCAAGGACGTTGCTACAGCTCGAGTTGAATGGGCCACTACCCCTGCGGGAGGTTCTATTTCCACAGCCCTATAAGCTTCGTCGTCTAGCCATCGGAAGCCACCTACCAGTAATGCTTTTAGAAGCGCCATAACCCCTACAAGACCCAGAATATAAAACAAATAGAGAATTGGACTTTCTGAACTCCTTTGTTACCTTCAGATAGCGTAAAACGCATCTCTTTACGTCCAGACTATGTAAATCTTTTAGGACATGTTGGAACTGGACAGAACATTGGTAGAATTATCTCTGGGGATCTGTGAAAAGCTGAAGCAACCTTCGGCAAAAACCCCAGGTCTGTCCTCAGAACCACCCGATCTGGGAAATCTGTCAAGAAAGGCTCAAGGATGGATAACACCTGAAGTTCACTGACCCTTCTAGCCAAGGTGACTGCTATCAGCAGTGTTAGTTTTAAGGACCAAAATTTAACTGTAGCTTCTTCTGGTGGTTCAAAAGGTCTTCTAGTAAGACCCTGCAAAACAACTGATAAATCCTATTTGGGAAAACACTTAAACGGAACCAGTCTAGCCCTAGCTAGTGCCTTGAAAAACCTGATGATCCAATGGTCTAGGGATAACCTCTCTAGAAAAACATAATGCAGCTACCTGAACTTGCAAGGTGCTTGCTGCCAAATCTCCATTCCGTTACATAGTAGGTGAGGTTGGAGAGAAAAAAAAACAAAAAAAAAAAAAAAAGGGAAAGACACACAAGCCCATCCTATGAAAGAAGAAATCATGGAGAAATTCCAGAACGGAAAGGTTCTCCTGTGGAGAGCAATTTTTTGAAACGCACCAGAAATTGAAGCATTTCCAGGTTTTAAAAGAAATGGCCCTTGTGACCTTATTCCAGCTATTTAGCAGGGTACAAAAAAAAAAAAAAAAATTGGACAAACCCTTATTCCTCAGGATTTGCTCCTCAGTAACCAAGCTGCCAGCTTGAGATGACCTACGTTGGGATGTAGAAGGGGAGCCAGATTCAGCAGGTCCCTTCGGACCGGAAGCAACCAATGGGACTCTACTGCTAACTTTAGTAGGACTGAAAACCAAGGCCTCTTGGGCCAATACGGGCCACTAGAATTAGGGTTGTATTTTCTCCCTGTAGCTTATTGAGCACTAAATGGATCATTTGCACAGGGGGAAAAAGCGTAACAAAAGCGGAAGGTCCAGCGCTGAGCCAGTGCGTCCAGACTAGAGCTGCACGATTCTGGCCAAAATGAGAATCACAATTTTTTAGCTTAGAATAAAAAGATCACGATTCTCGTGACGTAAAATCTTTATTATACAAAAAAAAAAAAAATTAATAATAATAATAATGCTAGTTTTGGATTTTAGGTGTTTACGTGTTTAAAACAGGTTTTTTGCTAGAAAATTACTTAGAACCCCCAAAAATTACCGTATATACTCGAGTATAAGTCGTTCCGAGTATAAGTCGAGGCCCTAATTTACCACAAAAAAAAAAAAGGGAAAAACTTATTGACCAGAGTATAAGATGAGGGTGAGAAATGCACAGCTACTGTAAGTGGAAAAGAGGGTCAACAATGCCCATTTGCAGCCTCACGTCCTGAACTTCAAACTCGGTAGTTAAGGGTTCCTAGATGCCCCCTAGCTGCAGCCAAAATTTGGGGTCTCTGAACCCAAAGGGTCCCAAAATGACATTGCTGCAGATGGACACAGTTGACCGAATTTGGGGCCCCGTATCTTGGGGCCACTTAGTGCCAAGAACCCCAAATTTGGTGTGCAAACCCAGTGGAACTAGCACCATAAACTATCCAAAGCTGGGGTTTCTAGCACCAAGTGGCCCCGAGATACAGGGCCCCAAAAATCGGTTCAGAAAATGTCAAGCACTTTTCTGTAGCAGAGAATGACATTTTCCGAACCGGCTTTGGGGCCCCGTATCTTGGGGCCACTTGGTGCTAGGAACTCCATCTTTGTTGTGGTACCAGTTCCACTGGGTTTGCATACCAAATTTGGGGTTCCTGGCACCAAGTGGCCCTGAGAGACAGGGCCCCAATACGGTTCGGAAAATGACATTTTTTGCTGCAGAAAAGTGCTCGACTCGAATATAAGTCGAAGGGGGCACTTTCAGCACAAAAAAAATGTGCTGAAAAACTCGACTTATACTCGAGTATATACGGTATATATGTTTTTTTTCTAACACCCTAGAGAATAAAATGGCGGTCGTTGAAATACTTTTTTTTGCACTGTATTTGCGCAGCGGTCTTATAAGCGCACTTTTTTTGGAAAAAATAAAAAACAGTAAAGTTAGCCCAATTTTTTTTTATATTGTGAAATATGTTACGCCGAGTAAATTGATACCCAACATGTCACGCTTCACAATTACACCCGCTCGTGGAATGGCGTCAAACTTTTACCCTCAAAAATCTCCATAGGCAACGTTTAAAAAAAAAAATTCTACAGGTTACATGTTTTGCATTACAGAGGAGGTCTAGGACTAGAATTATTGCTCTCGCTCTACCGGTCGCGGCGATACCTCACATGTGTGGTTTGACCACCGTTTTCATATGCGGGCGCTACTCGCATATGCGGGCGCTTCTGCGCGTGAGCTCGTCGGGACGGTGGTGGTGGGGGGGGGGGGGGGGGTTGGGGCGGAGGTTTAAATAAAATAAAAAAAAAAAAAAGTGTATCACTTTTATTCCTATTACAAGGAATGTAAACATCCCTTGTAATAGAAAGAAGCATGACAGAACCTCTTAAATATGAGATCTGGGGTCAAAAAGATCTCAGATCTCATATTTACAGTAAAATACAATTTAAAAAAAAAGTAATTTTAAAAAATGACACTAAAAAAAAAAAAAAAAATATATATGCCTTTAAGAGGCATGGGCGGAAGTGACGTTTTGACGTCGCTTCCGCCCAGCAGTGTCATGGAGACGAGTGGGCGCCATCTTAGCCTCACTCGTCTCCAGGCACAGCATGGAGTAGGACGCGATCGCCTCCGCCGCTACCAACGGCTCCGGTAAGCGGCGGAGGGCACCGGATTGCGGCGGGAGGGGGGCCCCCCTCTCCCACCACTGATAAGAGTGATCTTGTGGCGAATCCGCCGCAGGGACCACTTTTATCAGAAAGAGGACCGCCGCATGAAAAAAAAAACGGGGATACCGGGGTTATGGCAGCTAGCTGCTGCCATAACAACGATATACCCCTTCAAAGTTTGGATGTACATCAGTGTGTTGGAAGTGGTTAAAGTAAATTTTTTTTCAAAAAAATTGCATTTGAAAGACCGCTGCGCAAATACAGTATGACATAAAATATTGCAACAACCACCATTTTATTCTCTAGGGTGTCTACTAAAAAATATAATGTTTGGGGATTCTAAGTAATTTTCTAGCAAAAAAAAAAAAAAAAAAAAAAGAAGATTTTAACTTGAAACCAACAAATGTCAGAAAAAGGTTTAGTCTTTAACCACTTCGCGCCCGGAGGGCATCCTGGGACGTCCTCGACTTTGCGGGGCTATATCTGAATGATACCTGTAGCTACAGACATCATTCAGATATCGGCTTTTTCAGCCGGGTATTCCCTACACCATAAGAACGATCATAGTGGCTGTTCTGCCGTTTGATTGTTCTTACGGGTGGCGGGAGGGGACACCCCCCGCCACCCTCCGGTGCTTGTACCGACTCACCGCTTCCATCGGTGAGTCGGACACAGGATCCGCCAGCCCCGGATGGTGATCATAGAGATTTCCGGCGGACCCGATGGTTGCCGGAGTCTCTGATTGTTCGGAGGCCGGGCGCGATGTTATGACGTCACGCCCGGCCTCTGAATTCAAAAGAACGGCGCCGCTTCGGCTGGGAAGCGGTGATTTTTTTTTTTTTTGTTTTTTTTTAATTTTAGGCTTCCTAGCCTAGAGGTGAGATGTGGGGTTTTATTGACCCCATATCTCACTGTAAAAAAAGGACCGATCGTGCCATATTCCTATTACAAAGGGATGTTTACATTCCTTGTAATAGGAATAAAAGTGATCAAAATGATTTCTTTTTTTTAAATGTCAAACTAAAAAAAATAAGTCAAACAATAATAAAAAAAAAAAAAAAAAAAAAAAAAAAATTAAAGTGTCCCTGTCCCCGTGTGCTCGCACGCAGAAGCGAACGCATACGTAAGCCCTGCCCACATATGAAAACGGTGTTCAAACCACACATGTGAGGTATTGCCGTGAACGTTAGAGCGAGAGAAATAATTCTAGCCCTAGACCTCTTCTGTAACTCGAAACATATAACCAGTAAAAAATTTTTAAAGCGTAACCTATGGGGATTTTTAAGTACCAAAGTTTGGCGCCATTCCACCAGTGTTTGCAATTTTGCAGTGTGACATGTTAGATATCTATTTACTCGGCATAACTTCATCTTTCACAATATGAAAAAAAATTGTGCTAACTTTAATGTTTTGGTTTTTTTTTTCAAGCATGAAACTTTTTTTTCCAAAAAAAAAAACAATGTTTGAAAAATTGCTGCGCAAATACCGCGCGAGATAAAAAGTTGCAATGACCGCCATTGTATTCTCTAGGGTCTTTGCTAAAAAAAAAAAAAAAATCTATATAATGTTTGGGTGTTCTATGTAATTTTCTAGCAAATAAAATTAAAATGTAGGACAGAAATGTCAGAATTGGCCTGGGCACGAAGTGGTTAAGTGGTTAAACTTTTTTCACTTACCCACAGTCTATTCCATTGACAAATTGTTACAATGTTTATACTTGACTTCAACCCATAAAGGATGTCTTGATTCTTGGCAGACTGCCCAGTTTTTCTCTTCCTTTCTTTTGAGGGCTGTGAGCAGAGAGAATTCTTTGCATAGAAAGAATTGTGAAACACTTTAGTCAAGATCACGATAACGATTCTTGACCATTAACTGTGCAGCTCTAGTCCAGACCCCCCGCTTGGTCCTGCCTGTTCAGAGAAGACTAGACCGGAACCTTTGCATTTATTTGTGATGCAAAAAAGGTATACCTGGGGAGCTCCTCATCTGTCTACTATCCTCTGAAAAACCTCCGGACTTAGGCTCCATTCGGACTCTAGCACCCTTCTTCTATTTAAAAAGTTCGCTATCTGGTTTAGGTTGCCCTTCAGATGCACTTCTGTTAAGGATGCCACATTGTCCTTTGCCCAAGTCAGAGTCTTTAGGGCCAAGTCTAGAAGACACCTGCTTCTTGTGCCCCCATCTTGAGATGTAGGCCACTGCCATGGCATTGTCTGACAACACCTGGATGCGTTGGCCCCTGATCAACTGTCTGAAGGCCCACAACCCTAGGAAAATGGCCCTTAGTTCTCTCCAGTTGGAGGATCTCCCAGATTCCTCTACTGACCAGGACCCCTAGGCCATTTGGTTTTCGAGATATGCACCCCACCCCCAGGAGCTCACATCTGTTAAGATTTTTTTTTTTTTTTTTCCTCTCGCATGGAGGCAAGCCCACTGAACAGCTGGGATTGAGGCCGTGAGAAGCCTCAGCATGGACATGGCTGCCCGAACTGTAACAGATTTGTCTGTACTTTCTTTACTGCCACCTGCACCTTGATCATCTTTTCCTCTGGGAAGAAAATCTTTTCCTGTACCAAGTCGATGACATAGCCTAGAAAAATGATCACCTGAGAGGAAATTAGGTTTGATTTTTCTTTGTTCAGAATCCAACCCAAATTTTCTAAATGGCTCTGCGCCCTTTTCAAATCCCTGCATAATAGATCTTTTGAGCTGGCGAACAAAAGGAGGTCCTCCAGATATGGTACTACAGATACACCCTCCAACCTGAGCGGTGCCAATGCTTCGGCCATGATCTTCGTGAAGATCCTTGGGGAAGCGGAGAGACCGAATGGGAGAGCCCTAAACTGAAAGTGCGACACCACTCCCCCTGCTCTGATTGCCAGACGCAGATATCTGTGACAGCGTTATGGGAACATGCAAATATGCGTCCCCGAGATCTATGGAGGCTAGAAAGCACCCCGCAGGAAGAAGCTCTTACTGAATAAATGGTGTCCATACAAAAAAATTTTTTATCGAATGGACCCGTTTAAGATCTTTAAATTCAGTATTAAGCTGAACTTTTCTGACGGCTTTTTCACTAGAAAAACATGTGAACAAACACCCTAGTCCTTCCTCTTCCTGGGGTACTGGGATGATTACCTTCTATTGAAGGAATTCTGGCAAGAGTGATGTCATCACCAAAGACTATTCTTGATCTCTGGGGAGCTGTCACATAAAATCGAGATGGCGGGTTTCCGAGAACTCCAGTGAGTAGCCCTCCAAGATTACTTTGAGAACAAAAAAAAAAACCACTGGACGTCACCCCCTCCCACTGTGGGAAAGGACTGGAGCCTTCCTCCCACAGTCAGGAGACTGTCGCTGGGTCTTTACGGGTTGGCGAAACACCCCAGACTTCCCTCGACCCCTCTGGGACTGCCAAGGTCTCTTTTGTCCTGAGTCCCGGGTCTAGTAAAAAGGACGAAAATTTTTAGGTTGCGGTGCAACTTTTTTTGACCGGAAATGCTTTTTGTCCAGAACAGCGTCAAGATCGGGCCAAATACCAGATCCCCCTCAAAGGGTAGACCACACAGCCTAAATTTTAGAGGCTGAATCACTTGACCAGGTCTTTACCCACAAAGCTCTTCTAGCTGAATTAATGCCGAAGATCTTGGACAGCTTCACAGACTCAGCCGAGGCATCCGCCATGTAACCTACTGCCTTTTGTACGACTGGAAGAGTATCTAGCAAATCATTGCAAGAGGTTCCTGCCTCAATATGGCCCTTTAGTTGTTCCAACCAATATTCTAAATTCCTGGCTACCACAGTAGATGCCATTGCTGGTTTGAGATTAGCCAGTGTAGAATCCCAAGCCTTTTTTAACAAAGAATCAGCTCTCTAGTCCATAGTGTCCTTTAAGACCCCCATGTCCTCAAAAGCCAAGTCGGTGTTTTGCGTTATTTGCGAGAAAGCTGCGTCAAGTTTAGGTCTCTTGTTCCAAACCTAAAAAAGGGAGTCCACCTAGAAAAAAAAATATTAAAAGCCAGCAGCTACACACACTGCTCGGCTCTCAGCTGCTGCTGCCGCCATTCTCTGTGAGGGAATCAGGAAGTTAAGCGTTGCGGCTTCACTTCCCGGTTCCCTACTGTGCATGCGCGAGTCGCACGGCGCGTTCTAAGTGGTCCCCGCTATCTCCTGGGACCTGTGTTTCCCAGGAGACAGCAGGGGGGGTGGTGCGGGAGGGGGCGTGACTCACGCGGGAGTCTATTCCCGGAAGTGGGTGCAGATACCCATCTAATACAGGTATCTGCACCCCCCTCCCCCCTGAAAGGTGCCAATTTTGGCACCGGAGGGGGGGGGGGGGGGGGGAAATCAGATGAGCGGAAGTTCCACCTTTGGGTGGAACGCCGCTTTAAGCGCCATCTTCATCAAAAGGGAATCTCCTTTTAAGAGACCTGGAAAAAAAGGGGGCTCTCTGGGTCCTTCCACTCCTTTTTTATAGATGTGACCGAGAACACCCAATGCTTGACCTCATCCATACCCTGATACATTTTGTCATGTAGGGACAATTGGGTCTTATCCTCAATATTTAGGGTCGTATGTATGGTCTTTAGAAGGTCGTCTACCTCTTCCAAAGACAGCCTATAAAACGAGAGGAAGATACCTTTTCTCTTTGTCCTTCCCCTTCGTCTGACTCTGAAGACATACTTTTCTCCTCATCCTCCAACTCACTAACCACTCTCCTGGCCACAGAGAGAACATGAGTGCCGGGTGGAGAACCATCTGTCGACTGCGCCACCAGACGTTTCTCCAGATTAGAGCGGAAGGACTGAAACTTATCTTACAATTCCTTCCGGAAAGAAGTGAGCATCTCACTAGGTTGGGCAGAGGGAGCTTTAGAGGAAGTCTCCTCTCTTACCAAGTCTGCTACACAAGACCTGCACAAGGTTTGGTCCAAGACTCCCTAAGGGAAACGCTACATGAAGCACACCATTTCTTAGGGGGAGGGGGAAACATGCTTAGTTTTCTCTTTAGATTTAGTCTATACACCAAGCCAACAAACACTTTGGGGATCTGCTGGAAAGGAGATCCAATGTACAGTATATTTACAGTCAGTGGAACAAGCATACCCCCACAAAACCACTGCTGAAAAAAAACAAAACAAAAAAAAAACCACCACACTCCCCAGAGAAGTCACCTGTGTAGTATGAGGCAGGCTCCCTTCCCCACTACAGGGGAGTAAGGGAGGGACAGAAAACATACATAGCCCAGGTAATTTTAACAGAGACCACTGCCTCTCCTACCTGGGCTTGGCTGGTGCTCATGGCTCCTGCTCCCACCACCGCTGCTGGTTCCTCTGGCTCCATTCTCCCAGTGTCCAGCAGCTTTTAATTCAAGCTTTTCCCGGTCCATTTGTTGCTGTGAGGACCGGAAATTGCACCGAGGAAGCCTCCCCTTCTGCTTTCCAGCAGCTGAAACCGGAAGACGCCGCGCTACGCCGGAAGTCCCGTCCTGTCCGGCAGTGATGTCACCCGCCACTCAGACCGGACCAGCGCAGACCCCCATCAGCCTCTGCCCTCGTCGGGCTCGAGAAGTGGTATGACACCGGAATACCCCCCACCCATCAGGGGGGTGTTAGGCTGGCCGTAAGAAAAAACAAAAAACGCAAACCGGTATGGTCCTACCCTACTCCACCTGGAGAGAGCGCAGCACACCCCTGGTCCCCTGCAGCGCTTCCACCATGGCTGGAGGAAACACTACAAAATGAGGCCCTTCTGGAAGTGTCCAGGCTTTAAAGGAATGACTGCAGTGTTTCCTGGGAAGTGGGTGGAGCTGCGCTCTTTCCAGATGCTGTCCTTAAAAGAAGGTGGGAAATCAGGGATTTTTTTTTTTTCCACACACTCCGATTGCTTTTTTTACTAATCACTAAAATAAGCAATCTGTAACAATGTTCAAAGGTTTTGTTTCTTAAAACCTTGTTTACTACTGTAAACAGGGCACAGGGAGCCCTCCCCTACTGGGAGCACAGGGTGCTTATTGCCAGCGTCTATAGCCACTGGCAATAAATCGCATGTAAAAATCTGAAATGCTGGTTGTACCCAAGTGAAATCAATCAGATCGACTTGGGTACAATCAGCCTGCCTATAGATGGTTTAAGTCTTGACCGATCCCTGCTGAACCAGCCAAGATTCAAACCATCTATGGCTGCCTTAATTCTACTCAAAAGGATAATTGTACCTGTGTAACTAAATGGTAAAAATTTTAATTAGTCAAATGTTCAATTGTTTAATGTCCTGGGTTACAAGGGTCGTAAACAGTGTAGCTAGCCTTAATCGTTTTCAGTAAAATGCAAGTAGGGTCTTTTCAGGTTAAGAACAAAAGTGTTTAACCAACCAGATGTCTTTACATGCTAGTAAATGGGGAAACAAAACTATTTCAAGAAAGATTTTGATTGCCGACACAGTAGTATGGAAGCACAGGTCTAGAAGTCAGTATACAGAATAGCATGCATGGAAGTTGTCTAGGTGCATAATATATTGAAGAGTGATGAGCACAACTGTATATCCAGTTTACATACCCTGGCAGAATTTGATTTCTTGGCCATTTTTCAGAAAATATGAATGATACACAAACTTTTTTCACTCGTGGTTAGTGTTTGGCTGAAGCAATTTATTAACAACTGTTTAGTCTTTTTGAATCATAATGGCAACAGAAACTACCCAAATGACCCTGATCAAAAAAAAAAAAAAAAGTTTACATACCCGAGTTCTTAATACCATGTATTGCCCCCTTTAACATCAGTGACAGCTTTAAGTCTTTTGTGGTATTTGTGGTCGAGGCTCTTTATCTTCTCAGATGGTAAAGCTGCCCATTACCCTTGGAAAAAAGCCTCCAGTTCCTGTAAATTCTTGGGCTGTCTTGCATGAACTGCACATTTGAGATCTCCCCAGAGTGGCTCAATGATATTGAGGTCAGGAAATTGAGATGGCCACTCCAGAACCTTCACTTTATTCTGCTGTAGCCAATGACAGGTAGACTTAGTCTTGTGTTTTGGATCATTGCCATGTTGGAATGTCCAAGTACGTCCCATACGCAGCTTCCTGGCTGATGAATGCAAATGTTTCTCCAGTATTTTTTGATAACATACTGCATTCATTGTGCCAACAATTTTGACCAAATTTCTCGTGTCTTTGTAGCTCACACATTCAGAAAACATCAGCAATCCACCTCCGTACCTTTCACCATAGGCCTTGCTGAGGCATCTACAAATGAGTTTAGGGCTGTGGCCAAAAAGCTCAATTTTGGTCTCATCACTCCAAATGATTTTGTGCCAGAAGGTTTGAGGCTTGTCTGTGCCGTTTGGCATATCCTGCTTATAATATTTGGCATTTGCGTAGTAATGGCTTTCTTTTGGCGACTCGACCATGCATTTCTTCAAGTGCCTCCTTATTGTGCATCTTAAAAACGGCCACACCACGTTTTCAGAAAGTCCTGAATTTTACCTAAAGTCATTTGTGGGTTTTTCTTTGCATCCCGAACAATTTTCCTGGCAATTGTGGCTGAACCCTTAGTTGGTCTACCTGCCCGTGGTTTGGTTTCAACAGAACCCCTCATTTTCTACTTCTTGATTAGAGTTTGGCATTCTCAATTCCTTTGCTATCTTTTTATATCCCTTTCCTGTTTTATACAGTTCAACTACCTTTTCCCACAGATCCTTTGACAATTTTTTTGCTTTCCCCATGACTCAGAATCCAAAAACGTCAGTGCAGCCTGCATGAATGATGCAAGGGTCTGTCAGGAGTCTAGAAACTCAGACCTTTTATACACACTAATTACAAGCAAACATCACAGGATAGGATGGTTACCTTCTATAGCCATTCAAACCCCTGTGTGTCAATTTGTGTGCATGTCATCAGGCCAAAATCACCAGGGTATGTAAACTTTTGATCAGGGTCATTTGGGTAGTCTGTTGCCATTATGATTTGAAAAAATTAGTAAAAACAGTTGATTGATAATAAATGGCTTCAGCCAAACACTAACCACGAGTGAAAGAAATGTTTGTGTTATTCTCTGAAAAATGGCCAAGAAATCAAATTCTGCCAGGGTATGTAAACTTATGAGCACAACTGTACATGCTAGATGAGAAGCGCCTCTGTTTGCTATGACAAGGGGATTAGGTACTCTAAAGGCTTCCGATTGTTGTATTATTTGTAAGTACAAAGTGGACTTTTTTCATTGGTTATGGGATCCAGTAAATGCATACCTCTGGATAAGAGTTGTTGGAGGAGAAATAGGTTGGATTGAAGGAGTTTTGCACTAAATTGGTGTACTCCTGTTTCTATGGCAATACTAATTATTAGTCATCACACATAATTTACAACAACGCTGTGATTGATCACTGCCATCACATGGTACAAGGCTGCTGTGACTGGTCCTGGTACCATGTGATTGCTGTGACCAGAGATCACACAGGAGTAAGCAAGGCATCATGAATGACAGCCTTGTTTACTACTGTAACTGATTGCTGTGATTGGTCGTAGAGATCACATGGTACCAGAGCCACTAACAGCCCAATACCATGATTCAAACAAAGGGATAGCAGTGCGGGGTCCTCATTAGGATAATGCAGTCATTCATTTCATAAAATCAAAAAAGTACACTTATATAGCAAATTCTCGGTACTCAGCACAGGTAGAAGATAGGAACACCACAGGGTTGTCAGTAGGATGATGAATGGACTGTAAAGCCGTCAATAGATGTAAACCAGTCCTATATCTCTGGCGAGATCAAATCATGACAGCTGTCAATCAGCGTTCTGCACAGAAACAGTCTGCCTCATTGCAACCCCTATCGTGTCAATGAAAAGTGAAGAATGCTGCTGGGGGGGCTGGATTGGAATTGTCACTGGAGGAGGAAAAACTGACCCGCATTATTCAATCCAGCCCCCAGCAGAACCCTTCACTTCTCATTGACGTAAGAGGGGTCACCACGAGGCGAGCTGTTTCCATGCAGAACGCCGAGATTTTGAGATGCAAGTGTACTATTTGTTTTCATGAAATAAATTACTTCATTATTCTAATGAGGATGCCGCACTGCATCTCTGACGTTTGAGCTCCTCGGATCTCCCTGGATCTTCTCCTGGCAAACTGCAGGACCCTTTAGAATCGAGCATAACATAAAAAAAAAAAAAAAAAATAATAAATCACCTTCAGCTTTTATTTCTGCAGTTTTCATTTTCTGATCCTCAATGACAAGGGTTAGATCTTTATCTCGAGCCTCATTCCACTCTGCTAACTGACACAAGATCTCCACCGTCCGTGTGTTCACCTCGTAGGGTGGCAGTGCTTTGTCACCAAACATTTTCTTCAACCATGTGATAATCTGTAGGAAGGATAAAAAATACTGATAACAAAACTACCCTAACGGCTTATCACATCACCTGCGCTGTACTATGTTGTGAAAAGTAGTCCCAGTACAGTTCAAGGGTGTCAATTTACAATGCAGGGCATTGGTGTGCACCGGGGGAGGGAAAAATAAAATAAATATATATTTATAAATCCCCCATCCCCGTGTGATGCGATCAAAATAAGAGTTGTGCTCTCCAACTGGAACTTTCTCAGGACATGAGGGGGGTGGGGTGGGGGGGAGGCATAGCACCTGGAGAAACGCCAGCTCTAAGCCAGTGCGTCCACTCCGAGTGCCCTGTCCCATCTGTTCAGGGAGAAGGAGACGCGTCTTTCTGTTTTCTCTCGAAGCGAAGAGGTCTACACAGGGCACTCCCACTTCCGAGAGATTGCCTCGAAGACCTCCTGATTCAAAACTCAGTTGCCTTCTCTCAGCATTTTCCTGCTGAGGAAATCTGCCACCTGGTTTTGTTCCCCCTTCAAAATGTACCGCCGAGAGGGACAGAATCTTTGCTTCGGCCCATCTGAGAATGGTTTCTGCCAGGACCCACAGGGATCTGCTTTTGGTACCCCCCTGCCTGTTTATATAGGCTACTGCTGAGGAGTTGTCCGATCAGACTCGCACATGCTGTCCCTGGAGTTCCCTCTGAAAGGCTCTGAGTTCCAAGGCTATAGCTCTCAATTCCCTCCAGTTGGAGGACTTGTGTCCTTTCTCAGCCAGACGCCCTGAACCTGTGCTGCTCACATCGGTCGCGATAGTCCTGGACACTGGTAGGACCCAATCCAGACCTTGTGAAAGATTGGCCCCCTTTCTCCTCCACCAGAGGGATCTCTTGATTTGACTCGGCACCGTTATCAGGGAGTCCAAAGACCCCTGACTGTGGTCCCAAACCCTCAGGATGAACAGTTGTAAAGGGAGAAAATGCAGCCTTGCCCACTGAACTGCTGGGAGCGAGGAGGTCAGTAAGCCCAAAGCTCACATAGCTTTTCTTACAGATATCTGATGGCTGCCCTGGAGTAACAACATTGCCCTGTCCACCTTCTGGATCTTTTCTAAGGGAAGGAAGACTTTCTGCTTTGTTGAATCCAACATGTAGCCCAGGAAAATGACTTTTTGTGACGGAACCAAAATTGGATTTTCCCAGGTTCAAGAGCCACCCTAGATTTTCCAGAATGTCTCTTGTTACCTGTAGATCCCGAGACAACTGATCCGGGGAAGAGGCAAACAGGAGCAGATCGTCTAAATATGCGACTCCTTAGATGCCTCTGAGTCACAGAAAAGCCAGGACCTCCACCATGACCTTGATGAAGATGCGGGGTGGGGGGGTGGAAGAGGATACCCCAAAGGAGAGGGCCCTGAACTGTAAGTGAAATGTCCCTTCTCTGGTATTTAACGCCAACTTGAGAAACTTCTGGTACCCTTCTGCAATGGGAATGTGCAGATAGGCATCTTTCAAATCTATCGATGCCATGAAGCAGTTCAGGGGAAGAAGTGCTTTCACCGAGTAGATCGAGTCCATTCGGAACCTCTTGTAGGCGACAGACATTCAGAGGCTTCAGGTTCAGGATGAGCCTGAACTTTCCCGACGGTTTGCGGACCACAAAGATGTGGGAGTAGAAGCCTCTGCCGGTCTCTCCTGTTGGGACTCGTACTAGCACTTCTTGTTCTTTCCTCCCTTCAGGAGTTGGAGGAAGAGCTGATGACCTTTCTGTGCATTTTGGCAGCTCGGTGACAAGGAGTCTGAGTGGTGGAGATTTTGAAAACTCCAACCGGTATCCTCTTATGATCCCCAATACAAACTGGTTGGAGGTGATCATTTCCCACTGTGGGTGGAAGAACCCCAATCTTCCTCCCACTGTAGATCCGTTATTTGGTCTTTTTGGGCTGTTCAGGAGGGTGAAAATAGCCCCCCCCACGCCCTTTGCCCTTCTGCCCCCAAACTTTCTTCTGTTGTTCAGTTTTTGGGGGGTCAAACTTCCTCCGAGGGCGAGACTCTTTTAGTCTCTGCAAATTTCTTTCTAATCGGAAAGGCCTTTTTCTTGTCGGCCGTTCGATCCAAGACTGCCTCCAAACAAGTCCCCTGTTAGAGGGATTCCGCAGAGTTTGACCTTGGATGGGCTATCTCCCTGCCACGTCTTAAGCCATAAGGCTCCCCTTGCTGAATTGAATAAGGCTGCAGATCTTGCAGACATATGCACTGATTCTGTGGTGGTTAGTTCTTGCGGGCGTGCTCCCGTGATACAGCCGGCAGCTATAGCCACTCACTGTATCACTCGGCCCCGCCCCCCGGCGCGCCGCGTCATTGGATGTGATTGACAGCAGCACGAGCCAATGGCTGCGCTGCTTTCAATCCATCCACTGTAGCCAATCAGCGGCCAGGCTGAGCGGCAGAAAAAAGGAGCCAATTCTGATACTCTTCTTGCAGAGGTTATCGCAACTAGGAATACCAATTTCCCTGTCAAAGGGATCAAAGGAATATTCCATATAGGTTCAAAGGGTTGTCTTTGCAACACAGACAAAACCAGATTAAAATCCCATGGGCACAAAGGTATTCTAACTGGCAGAGTTACCCCTTGTATGAATGCCCGGACTAAAGAATGCGAAGCAAGCGGCCTTTGGAAAAATACTACCAAGGCCAAAATCCGACCCTTGATTGTACTCAAGGCCAGCTTCATTTCTAATTGTAGAAAGGCCAGAATTCTTGCTATGACATACTTACGGGGATGCCAACCCTTGGTTTCACACCAAGTAATATAGGCCTTCCAGACCCTGTAAATCGTTCTGGATGCTGGCTTTCTGACATTAATCAGGGTGGTTACTAACGAACCTGAAAGCCCCCGATTTTTTAGAATGTGGGCTTCAATAGCCACATCGTTAAATTTAGCATTTGAAAGGCAGGATGGAATACCATAGGGGTGTGGAATTAGATTGATGCATCGTGATTCGGGTGAGCCCCGATGCAAAAAAAAAAAAAAAAAATCGATGTTGGGTGACGTCATGTCGACTTGCCCCTCCCGGAAGAGAGCTCTGACCGTTTTGTCAAAATAGCTTTTGTAATTAATGCAGGAGTTATAATCCATGAAGTGGCCACTGCTGTATGTGTTTTTTAAAATACCGCATAACACGCACTTTTTTCCCCTTAAAATGGGGAGGGGGGGAAATCGCGGGTGCGTGTTATACACCGATCCCCTGCGATCCCCAGCTGACTGAGCGATCGCCGATTTGAAAATGGTGCCGCCGGGGCCGAAATACACAGAGCCGGTCCTCGGCTCTTCTCCGCCACTTTCGGCTCCACTCGAGCGCCGCCCATATACAGATAGCCGAGTGTAGTCACGCCCTATGATGGACACAAGGACTGGGCGTGACTGAGCAGGGCTAGCCGAATCTAGCCGAGTACACTCGGCTATCTGTATATGAGCGGCGCTCGGCCCCGCTCACAGTCACACCCATCCCGGGCGGGACTACGAGTGGAGCCGAAAGTGACTGAGCCGTCGAGGACCGGCTCTGTGTATTTCGGCGGCACCATTTTCAAACAGCAGTGACACTGACAAGTCACTGCAGTTTAACTGCAGCCTAGGCAAAGATGCAAATGGACACCGATAAGGCTGCAAATGGACCACCGATAAGGCTGCAAATGGACCACCGATAAGGCTGCAAATGGACCACCGATAAGGCTGCAAATGACACCAAGGCTGCATTGATGGGCATTTGAATGTAAGTTTTTTTCCTTATAATTCCCTCCTAAACTTGGGGTGCGTGTTATACGCCGATAGGCCTAGGCGGCCCAAGCGGAATCGTGATGCATCGCGGAATCGATAATCGTGATGCATTGCGGAATCTAATACCAGATAATCGCAATCGAATCAAAATTGTGAGACCAGTGAAAATGCGCACAACTAGAATACCGGTCCCTGCGACAGCAGGTCCGGACGAGGTGGAAGAGTCAAAGACTCCCCTACTGCCATTCTGGGCCATTAGGATTACCGGCTTCCCTTCTTCCCTGATCTTGTGAAGCAGCCGTGGTAGCAGCTGAACTGGAGGGAATGCTTAAATCAGTGAAAACTGATTCCACGGGGTCACCAACGCATCTACTCCAAGTGCAAGTGGATCCCTTGTTCTCACCACAAAATTGTCCAACTTCTTGTTGAACCTGGATGCCAATAGATCTACGTATGGCATACCCCATCTTTGGCATATGGCCAAAAAAGACATGGAGATGTAGAGACCAATCAACTGTTGATGGCTCAGAAAATCTGCCTGCCAATTTTCCACTCCATTTCCACTCCTGGAATGTAAACTGCAGGTGGGCAGAGAAACAGGTTTCTCTGCCCAAGACAGAATATGGTCCACCTCCCTTTGGGCTGTGTGGCTTCTGGTGCCCCCTTGGTGATTGATATAGGCCACTGCTGTGGCATTGTATCCTGACAGGAGAATTCCGCAACCTGGACGTCCAGGCTATTAGAGTCAGACGTACTGCCCGAATCCCTAGGATATTGATGGGCAAGGTCTTCTCGGACTCTGACCACTTCCCTTGAACAGTGTTCTTTCAGAACTGCTCCCCAGCCCCATAGGAAACTACAATGAAGGATTTCCCCTTCTGTAAATTCCTGGTTATCAACCAGTTGAGACTCTGGCGTACCTTTGGAGCCAGATTCATTGGATAACCCAAGGCTTAGATCAGTTTGTTCCAAGCAGACAGAATACTGTGTTGCAACAGTATTGAATGAAACTGGGCATAGGGAACCGCTTTGAAGGAAGCTACCATCTTCCCTAGTAAGATCATACAAAAGGCGAATGGAAGGACCCTTCTTTGCCTTGACCAGCACTCTGAGCGTTGACCTTTGCCTGAAGCAAGAACGCCCTTTGCTGGGTTGTGTCAATGACCAGGCCCAAATACTGCAGCTTTCTTACTGGCTGTAAGGATGATTTCTCTAGATTGAGAATCCAACCCAGGTGTCTCAGATAACTGACTGTTCTGGACACCGCCTGATTTAACCCTGCTATTGACTGATCTACCTGCAGCAGGTCATCTAGGTATGCTATTATTGCTATAGCCTGGCCCCTTAGTCTTGCTAGTACTGGGGCTAACACTTTTGTAAACAGTCAGGGAGCAGCGGCTAACCCGAACAGCAAGGCCACGAACTGAAAGTGGCGCTGCTCTACTGCAAACCGCAGAAAGTTCTGGTGAGCGGGAAATATTGACACATGTAGATACGCATCCTTGATATTTATGTATGCTAGAACCTCTCCTCCCCTTAGGGTGGAAATAACTGACCGAAACGACTACATTCGAAAGCAGCGAATGTTTAGAAAGTGATTCAGATTCCTGAGATCTAGAATGGGTCTGACATCTCCATTTTGCTTTGGTACCATAAAGAGATTCGAACAAAACCCCATGTCCCTCTCTTCTGAGGGAACCTCTATTATCACTCCCTGATACAGTAATTGGTCCAGTGCCAGAAATAAGGACTTTCTTTACTGGGTCCTTGGGAACGTTTGATCTTAGAAAACGCGATGGTGGAAGCTCTTGGAACTATAGTTTGTAGCTTAGGGCTACTACAGAGAGGACCCACTGGAACCTGGATTTCCTCTTGCCAAGTTTCTGAAAACCACCGCAGTCTTCCCCCCACTCGATCGAGCAGGGGCGCCCCTTCACAAGGAAGCCTTGGGATTCTGTTTTGTGGATCTCTGACTTCAGGGTTTTTTTGTAGTCCTGTGCCTGGTTATGAGGCTTACCCTTTGCCCCCGACGGTGGACGACGTCGAGACTGCCTGGAGGCTGTTGCCCCAGACATCTGAGGAGAAGGTTTGAAAGAAGGCAGTCTATTCTTTTTCTTAACCGGCAGAAGGGTACTTTTACCCCCAGAAATCTTTTGGATATACTTATCCAAATCTTCCCCAAACAACCTTTCTCCATGAAACGGAAACCCTGCCAGAAGCTTCTTGCATGGTAATTCGGCTGACCAGTTCTTTAGCTACAGAATCCTGTGCATCTGTATCAACATGAGCGCAAGGTGAGACACCTGATGGATAGAATCCTTGATAGCGTCCACTGCAAAGTATAGTGCCCTAGGTAGCTCAGCTAAACTTTGGGCCTCTTCAGTTTCAGCAGGAACTTTAATTCATCCTGAAGGGATTGACAGATGCTTATTGCTGCCACTGCAGGTTGTACTACCGCACCAGCTACAGCAAATGAGGCCTTAAGTAGAGATTCCAACTTCTTATCAGCACGATCACCAAGTACTTGTACGTTGTCCACTGGACAAGTTAAACTCCTGTTCAGAGGAGATAGCCGCATCTACCGCTAGCAAAGAAAACATCCTCCACATCTGCAGGAGGCAACTTATATCCAGAACGAACCAAGTCCGTAAGGGACTGGATTAGCAATTTCTGAGATTGCAAATTTGAGAAAGGTTCTTCAGATGCTGAATCCTCAGAAGAGGAGTCACCTGAACCTCCTTCTCGCAAAGATATCCCAATATCATCTGCCCATTGTTGCTCCAATACTGGAAGGTTAAGGGCAGGAGAAGGGGGATCTGCTGCGTTTTCTCACCTCCTGGGAGGAAGACCCTAACATCTCAGCTATTTTCCCTTCCAACCAGAGCCAAAATCGTCCTTAGTGACGTATGCAGAGGCTGGGACGTTGGAGTTAGCCATCATGCCTGCGAGACAAGATGGCTCAGATTCGCCAGACGCTCCAGGTCTTTAAGGGGAGGATGGAACTGCGGGCACGGGACTAGGAGCCTCAGGCTCTGACCATAGCAACTTTGCACTCCCCCCTGACGAATTAAGCACAAAAAAAAAAAAGCAGGAGGTACTAAACAAGTGCATCTACTGCCGAGCTTTAGTCTAGCAATTACATAACATGCTGCTATAAATGCTCAGTCTCAGTGCTGAGTAAAATGTGCCCCTTGAAAATGCCTGTATCCACACACCCATACAGCTAACATGCCACTTGTGTGCTCTGTGTCCCTCTCTCAGCCGGAAACTTAGAGTGCAAACCTTTTAAAGCCAGTGAGCCTTGCGCCTGTGCCGTATCTCATGTGCACTCTGCTCCATGTGCACGCGGGCGGCGTCTAAGCCACGCCCCCACGATCCGGAACTCTGCCCCCTTTTTTCCCCCAGAAAATTCCCTTTAAAGCGCTCTGTGCGGGAGGGTCTCAGCAGGGGGGAATCTGACCTCCTGAAACGATGGATGGTCCCCCCAAACCCCTCTGATGGCTGACAGAGCTGGAGATTGCTCCTACGACAGTACTGCTTACACACATACATATTACACTGCACAATTTATTGTCAAGAATTGTTATTGCGATCTTGACAAAAGTGTTTCCCAATTCTTTCTATGCAAAGAATTCTCTCTGCTCTTCTGAAGCCACAGCCAAAACCGGGCAGTCTGCCAAGAATCAAAACATTCTTTATTAGTTGAACTCAACTATAAACATTGTAACAATTTGTCAATGGAATAGACTGTGTGTAAGTGAAAAAAGTTTAAAAAGGTTTTTTTTTTAAAGTCAGCAGCTACAAACACTTTAGCTGCTGACTTTAAATAAGTACACTTACCTGTCTTTGGTGCCCACGATGTTGGCCGACCCGTCCCTCGGCTCTCAGGTCCCAGCACTGCCATCCTAACTAAGGGAAACAGACAGTGGAGCCTTGCGGCTTCACTGCCAGTTTCCTACTGCACACACGCACGAGCGCTCTGTGAATGGCCCCGTGGTTTTCTCGGAACACACACAGTTCCCAGAAGGCAACGGGGCAGCTCACCGAGGAGCAGGACACGCCGTGGAATAGGAAGAGGCAGATTACGAAGACTGCCTAGCAACAAGGGTTCAGGTAAGTTTAAACTTTTTTTTCTTCAAATGGTTTTTTTTTTTTTAATTTTTAAAGATTTTTGGTGCAATTTTTTTTTTTTTTTTTTTTTTTTTTTTAGGGTGGCCCTCTACTTTAAACACTAAACCTTTTTCTTTTTTTGGCTAGAAAATTACTTAGAACCCCCAAACATATATTATTTTTTTAGTAGACACCCTAGAAAATAAAATGGTGGTTGTTGCAATATTTTATGTCACACTGTATTTGCGCAGCGGTCTTAAATTAGCCCTAAATAGTACAAAAAGAGCAAATCTCTACTGTAAATATTACTTTCACTGTTGCATAGTAAAAAAAACTAAGGGCTATTTTTTTATTTTTTAACTCTTAGGCCTGGTTCCCACCCATGTGATTTTTGGTGCTTTTTACAGAAATGCACTACAGTTTATTTAACGTTCACATCTATGCTTTTTTCAGCTGCTGTGTATTTGGAAAGGGTCAATGACCTTTTTTAATGCAAAACTGTGCTTTTTTGGTTCAATATACTTCAATGGAGAAGCTGCAGAAAAGCATGTAATATTACAGTTCTGTTTGAAAATCTGCAAAACAGGCTAGAATTTTTTTATTTCTCTTTAAATAAAAAAAAAAAATTTGATCTGAGTCTGATGATATTTACCAGATTCAACCTCTAATAATATATAGAGTATATCTCTTCTGTCTGTTATTCTCAGAGAGGATTAAAGATTTTACTCCCTAAACCATATAGTTGGTTATTTATATTTACCCCTGCATATAAAGATATTTAGGAATAAATTGCCTTTTTAAACTTTACATATTAACTAAATTATACACCACACTTTTTTTTAAGGTTATTAACCGATTAATCGAAACAATATTTGGCCAACTAATCGATTATGAAAATAATCGTTAGTTGCAGCCCTAATTTTTACATTCAATTAATCCAAGTTCTGCAAGCCGAGATAACATGCACTGCATTCTTGCATTCTCACAATTTCACAGTAACCATGAGATAAAACAAAGTTCAGGAATATTCCTTGATCCCATTGTTTTGCAAATCTATGTACACTACAAACTGTATGATTGAATCGATTCTGATATTGCTGTTTTACTAACCTGGCAGCTTATTATTCTAAATAGGAATCTTTCATTATGTTTGCAAATATTAAAGATTCTAACTACCGACAAGAAGAAAGGGCCCTTTCACACATGCTTTCCGATCAGGTCCGCCTGTCAGTTTTTGAGGTGGACCTGATCGGGCGCGCCATTCACCCCTATGGGGCAGCGGATGTCAACGGGGACATGTCCGCTGACACCCGGTGCTATCTGATCCTGTCCGCCAAATCCAGACGGACGGAGACCCCATTTCCCATCCGTCTGGTGGATTGGATGAAAAACAGACAGGCAGTCGGTTTTCATCCAATATCCCACTAGCGGAGAGGAGGGCTCCGATAGGTCCTTCTCTGCACAGTGAGCGGAGAGGAACCTGTCATCCACCTGCTCAGTGGGGATCAACAGATTAATCCCCAATGAGCAAGCAGAGTCCGTCAAATGGACAACCCGTGTGAAAGGAGCCCAAGTCCTTACATTTAAACAGCACCTGTCATTTCAGATCCATCATGGCAGCACCTGTTAGCGGGCATCCACTCACCTGCTGCCGCCACATCCCTCATCTCGCTGTGTCACTGCCACATCACCAGACGTCCCAATAAAGTGAATGAAACTGACGGTGAGTCAACAGCGGGTCAGAGGAGGAGCTGCTGCAGAACAGAGATGACAGTTGCCATTTAAAAATTATGATTTAAATCAAGCCTTTTTACTAGTAAATTAAATCGCCTTGTATTTAAATCAAATCCACCATGGCAGAAAAGTAAAAAATGTTTTGATTTTTTTCATATTGTCAGTCTTTTTTGTTTATAGTGCAAAAAAATTAAACCGCAGAGGTGATCAAATACCACCAAAAGAAAGCTCTATTTGTGGGGAAAAAAAAAAAAAAATCATCAATTTTACTTGGATACAGTTTCGCACGACCACGCAATAGTCAGTAAAGTAACACAGTGCCATATGAAGAGGGGATAAATCTTCCAAAGGTCAAGTGGTTAAAGAGTTCAGCTTTACTACTTCATATTGTAATGATGCAGCATTCCCTATAGAAATATTTATGTATGCATATATACACACACACACACACACACACACACACATATATATATATATATATATATATATATATATATATATATATATATATAAGACAGAGGAGGCACCACATACAGGAAAGCACTCTATGAGCAGAATATATATATATATATATATATATATATATATATATATATATATATCGTACTGTACACAATGGCTGTATGTCCTGTCTCATAGGTTCCTCTAAGTTCCCCACCTACCAGGCCGGCCTGCTGTGGCAGTGAGGAATCCCCCCGCACCGACTGCATCTTTCCCGGACACCGCGGAAAAAAAAGTTGACAGTCCCGCTCACAGAAACCCCTCCCACCACACGCTTCTTCACACTCAACTTTATTGACAAGAGCGGAAGAAGAGGCGGGCCGCGACGTCATTTGTTGGCAAGTTTTGCTCAGTGAGTAAAGTTTTTGTGCTGCGAGTCCGCAGCCTCCGCTTTGGTGACAGTGTGAGGAAGTGTCCTTCTTTGCTCCGGTCATATGGCAAGAGCTGAAAGGAATTCTTCTCACTCTTAGCTCCCGCTGGTTGTCGGGTGTGTTTAGGATGGGAGGGGGTCTGCATTTGTTGATAGGGAGTGTATGTACTGGGGGGTCTATGTATGCTGATGGCTTTGTCCTGGGAGGAGGGGGATTATCTGTACTGAAGGGTCTGTTCTGGGGGGGGGGGTCCACGCTTGGGAAGTGGATTTAGGTGGGAGGTCAGTCTGTGCTCGGGGAGTCGGTGTGTACTGAGGAGTCTGAGCTGGGGGGGGGTCACACTGTGCTGGGGAAGATGTATGTATTAGATCCCTTTCACACTGGGGCCGCATTAGCGCAGTTTAAGCAGCGCTAACCAAAGAAAGGGTTAAAAGCGCCCGTGTTGCGCTTTTCGGGCAATTTGAAAGCGCTGCCCATTCATTTCAATGGGCAGGGCGTTTTGGGAGCGCTAAATACTGCGCTCCCAAACCCAAAGATGCTGCTTGCAGGACTTTTTTCAGAACATCCCCCAAGTGCACCACCCCAGGGTGAAAAGTCACACTAGAATAAATGGGGGGCGGTTTTTGGGTGCTTTATAGCCACTATTTCTAGCTCTAAAATATGTCTGAAAATGCCTAAGTGTGAAAGGGCTCAAAGCGGAACATTAGGACACTTTCACACTGAGCCGGGCATTGGCGGTAAGATGCCACTATTTTTAGCGGTAAGGCGCCGCTATTTTTAGTGCCGTTTTTCAGCCGCCAGCGGGGTGCTTTTTACCCCTGCTAGCGGCTGAAAAAGGGTTAAAAGCGCCGATGCAGCGCGCGTTGCCGGCGCTGCCCATTGATTTCAATGTATACACTGCTGCGAAAGTGCCCAAAGAAGCTGCTTGCAAGACTTCTTTGAGCCTCCTGCCAGCGCAGCCCCAGTGTGAAAGCACTCGGGATTTCACACTGGAGTGACAGGAGAGGCAATTTGCAGGCACTATTTTTAGCGCTATAGTGCCTGTAAAGCGCCTCAGTGGCCTACCTCAACTATTAGACCCCTTTCACACTGGGGCGTTTTTTAGGCGCTTTTGGGCTAAAAAAAAGCGCCTGAAAAACACCTCACCTGCAGTCCCAGTGTGAAAGCCCAAGTGCTTTCACTGGGGCACTGCACTGGCAGGATGTTAAAAAAAAGTCCTGCAAGCAGCATCTCGAGTATACACCACTCCTGCCCATTGAAATGAATGGGCACTGCTGCCAAAGCGTGTCAGCAGCAGCGCTACACGGGCGCATTTAACCCTTTAAAAGTTAAAAGTACCCCGCTAGCGGCCCAATAGCACCAATAAAATGACGGTAAAAATAGCGGCGTTTTATTGTCAACGCCCGCTCCAGTGTGAAAGGGGTCTAATTCAGTCAGATTCAGCAGTGCGGAATTCGTACAGTAAGCTGTGCATGCACGGCTCACTGGACAAGGGCGGACAGGTAGGTAAGTAGCTTTGATGCAGAAGACATGACAAAGCATTGTCTCTTCAGCATTAAAAATCCTGCCTATCCACCAATTTTAATTCTATAGCTGAAAGTTCCACTTTAAGGGGGGAGGCATGATTGAGGGTTGTTAGGGGAGATCTGTATGGAGGATGTGGGCTTGGAGGTGTGATTTGTACACTATAGAGGGGGTCATTTTGGTTGTACGCTGTAGAGCGCACTGTGAGTTCCACACACCTCACCCTTGCACTAACGAGCAGGGCCCTCTGATTCCTCCTGTATTGAATTGAATTGTATTGTACTTGTGCTGTCTGCCCTAATGTTGTAAAGCGCTGCGTAAACTGTCGGCGCTATATAAATCCTGTATAATAATAATGTATAATAATATAGACCCTTAGCCCTGGTTCTTATTAAATGCGAGTTTGAAATCGTGCGACTTCACTTGAAATTGCACAATTTCAAAGCCACACGTCAGTGCGACTTGGCTGACATCTGTGCAACTTCATGCAAGTCACACTTAAAATCGCCAAAAGTAGTGCAGGAGCTACTTTTTCAAATCGGTGCAGCGTGGCAATGTCGGTGTAGCACCGATTTGAACAGTTTCATTGCTGACAATAGGGTGCGACTTCTCAAGTTGCTCCAGTGTGAACGTATGCTTTGGTGGACTTTGTCAAAATTGTAGCAGCTGTGCATGGCAACCAATAAACTTTTCGATTTTTTTTTTTTTTTTACTGAACAAGCTGATTGCTTGTCATGCACAGCTGCTCCAGATTCACCCTGTCCAAGTTTTGATGAATTCAGCTCACTGGGATTTACATTTTAGACTCCTGCACTCTATGTAACAAAGGGTACAATCAGCGCAAACACAATACAATGTTACCAATTAATTGCCAGCTGAAGTGATTGTAAAGTCTCTTTTTTTTTTCCAACAAAAATAAAAAACATGTTATACTTACCTGCCCTGAGCAGTTGGTTTTGCACAGAGGAGCCTGGATCCTCCTCTTCTCGGGTCCCTCTTCGGCTCTTCTGCCCCCCCCCCTCCCTTTTGAGTGCCCGAGCCGAGGCACAGCTCCATGTATCCATTCAGACACGGAGCTGCGGTTTGGCCCCGCCCCCTCTGCTCATTACCACACTGACTTTGATTGACAGCAGGCGAGCCAATGGCACTGCTGCTGTGTCTAAGCCAATGAAGAGGAGAGTCCCGGATGACTGAGGCAGTTGTGAACATCGCTGGTTTGAGAGAGGGCTTGGGTAAGTATTAGGGGGGCTGCTGCACACAAGTTTTTTTATCGCAATGAGAATGCATCAACCGCTTGCCGACTGCCGCACGAACATTTACGTCGGCAGAATGGCACGGACAGGTAAATGGGCGTACAGGTACGCCCCTGTAAATTTGCCGCCGTGTGGTCACCTGCTGCGAGCTCTGTAAGTGTGATCGCAGGTCCTGCGAACCTGATGTTCGCTGGGATACCCGCGATAGTCTCACAGAGAGGAAGAACAGGGAAATGCTGATGTAAACAAGCGTTTCACCGTTCTGCCTAATGACACTGATCACAGCTCCCTGCAGTTAGAATAACTCCCTAGGCCACACTTAACCGCTGCAGCGCCCCCTCCTGGTTAACCCTTTCACTGCCAGTCACATTTACACAGTAATCAATGCATTTTTAATCGCACTGATCGCTGTATAAATGTGAATGGTCCCAAAATAGCGCCAAAAGTGTCCGATCTGTCCACCATAATGTCGCAGTCATGATAAAAAATGCTGATCGCCGCCATTATTAGCAAAAAAAAAAAATTATTAATAAAAATGCCCTAAAACTATCCCCTATTTTGTAGACGCTATAACTTTTGCGCAAACCATGTACTACTACACAAATTTTTCCCTGCTACGTCTGACATTTGCTGGCGCTGTGGGGAGGAAAAAGCAACCCTCCTACACATATTCTGGTCATGCCCCAAGATTGTAGATTTTTAGAAAGCAGTCCTTCAGATTACACAAAAGTTCACGGAACATAATGTTCTGGAGAACCCTGCTTTCTTTCTTCTACATGCGTTCGCAACTCCCAAAAGCATCTATAAGAAATCGGTGGTACGCCACCTACTAGACGCAGCGAAGGCATGCGTCCCATTACACTGGAAGTCGACGCAACCACCTACTGTTGACATGTGGCTAAGGAAGGTGGAAGACATAAAACAGATGGAAAATCTCATACTATCAGACCAACACAGACAGGAAAGGTACTCCAAAACATGGACATTGTGGAATGTCTTCATATATTCAGATGAAGGCCAGGCCCTTCGAGGGAATAATCCCAACCCCTAAATTGTATTTCAATATCTCAATTCCACTATCTGACGTGATGGATTGGGAATCTTGACCCCAGGAATTTAGTTAAATGGATTGCCCCCTAGACCCATGTTCGTGGACTTCCTCTTCCAACCCCCCCCCATCCTGGATCCCCCCCCCCAGTCTCCTCCCCTCTATTCTGTACATTCTTCATTCTTTGCCCTCTAGGTTACTTACTCTCTCTATACCTCTGCTACCTTAGAACAGCTGGAAAATGGAAAGGGACTGGGTTCCGGGAGCAACAGAGTACACATACTTTGCACTATGGAACACAGAATCACATTACAGACCGGTCTCATAAGGGGACAGCTGAACATGGGTGACACCCAGAACAGTCATAAGAGATGATCCAGACCATCACTACTAACTACACACCTGATGGGGTATCAATCCCTGTAACATTAAGGGAAGTAACAAGATGGATAATCTGTATGATATTGTAATGTAACTCATTTCTTGTGATTTGATGCTTCTTGTATCGGATATATTATTGAAATGTTGTCCCTATGGGACCCCTTCTTTCAGAATAAATGAAAAATTAAAAAAAAAACAAAAACACTTTTGCGCAAACCAATCAATAAACGCTTATTACGATTTTTTTACCAAAAATATGTAGAAGTATACATATCGGCCTAAACTTAGGAAAAAAAATATTTTTATATATTTTTGGGGTTTATTTATTATACTGAAAAGAAAAAAAATAATGCGTTTATTTCAAAATTGTTGCTCTTTTTTTGTTTATAGCGCAAAAAATAAAAACCGCAGAGGTGATCATATACCACCAAAAGAAAGCTCTATTTGTGGGAAAAAAGGATCTCAGTTTTGTTTGGGAGCCACGTCGCACGACCGCGCAATTGTCAGTTAAAGCGTCACAGTGCCGAATCGCAAAAAGTGCTCTGGTCTTTGGCCAGCCAAATGGTCCGGGGCTTAAGTGGTTAAGATAAAAAATCTTCTGACTTTACAACCCCTTTAAAGGATAATCACAACCCCTCAAAAGGAACAATATAGAGAAGAAGTGCAGCGCAAACAAACCAATCAGGAATGAAATATAAAACTGTATAAAATTCCAAATGCTTGGTAAGAAGAACCACAAAGCCTAGACACCAGTAAAACATCCACGTATGGAAACAGAGATCCAGAAGAGCCCGTACGCGTTACACTCCCCTGACATCTCATTGGACGTAACACATACTGTAGGGAGCAGCTACGCTCGTATGACAACACCCGCTACAATCCTGTTAGACAGAGATTACATGGAGCTTTGTCCTGTGTCTTATGAGCGTTTATTGAGCGTTCTTTATGTGAGTAGGAATTTTTTACCTTATCTCCTCCGACCGTATGCAAATTTGCCACCGGGTTACCCGATCCACGATCCGGCACGTCTGCTGGCTAGGCTGAGACAGGAACGAAGCCGGAAACGGCTTCGTTCCAGTCTCCCATGTAAAAACATCGAAGTGACGTCACTTCCGGTTTACTCAGCTGCCAATGGCGCAGATTTAAAAAAAATGACATTATTCAGAATTGCCAATTTTGGCGATCTGAATACTTTTAAGTGCAAAGGAAGGATTTGAGGTCTTTTAGACCCCCCGAGGGATGTTTACATCCCTTGTGACAGCAATAAAAATAAGAATTTTTTTTTTAACCGCTTCAGCCCTGGAAGATTTGGCTGCTGAATGACCAGGCCATTTTTTGCGATTCGGCACTGCGTCACTTTAATTGACAATTGCGTTGTTGTACGACCTTGTACCCAACAAAATTGACGTACTTTTTTCCCCAAAAATAGAGCTTTCTTTTGGTGGTATTTGATCATCTCTGCGATTTTTTTTTTTTTTTTTGCGCTATAAAAAAAGAGCAACAATTTTGAAAAAAAAACACAATATTTTGTACTTTTTGCTGTAATAAATGTCCCCATTTTTTTTTTTTAAAAGCTAATTTTTTTCTCAGTTTAGGCCGATATGTATTCTTCTACACATTTTTGGTAATAAAAATTGCAATAAGCGTATATTGATTGGTTTGCGCAAAAGTTATAGCGTCTACAAAATAGGAGATAGATTTATAGCATTTTTTTATTTATTTATTTTTTTACTAGTAATGGCGGCGATCTGCAATTTTTATCGTGACTGCGACATTATGGTGGACACATCAGACAATTTTGACAAATTTTTGGGACTATTGGCATTTATACAGTGATCAGTGCTATAAAAATGCATTGATTACTGTAAAAATGTCACTGGCAGTGCAGGGGTTAACACTAGGGGGCGATCAAGGGGTTAACTGTGTTCCCTGCTACGTGTTCTAACTGAAGGGGGGATGGGACTTGCTAGGGGAAAAAATAGATCGGTGTTCATACTTAGTATGAACACACAAACTGTCTCTTCTCCCCTCAGGGAACCAGGATCTCTGTGTTTACGCACAGAGATCCCGGTTCTCACCTTCTCACGAGCGACCGCGGGAGCCCGGCGGTCATCGCGACCGCCGGGCTCCCGCATCGGCTCCAGAGGGCGAGCAGTGGGCACGCGTGCCCCTAGCGACCACTAAAAGGAGCAACATAACATGACAGCGATTTGCGCAGCTGAGCCATGTTGCCGCAGTACAACTGTGGCAGCTGGTCGGCAAGTTGTTAAAGTGTCAATTTAAAAAAAAAGAAAAACATTTTTATTTTTAAAGTGTCCCCGTCCCCATGTGCTTGCGCAGCAAAGAAAACACATGCGTAAGCTGTGCCCGCATATGTAAACATAGTTACATAGTAGGTGAGATTGAAAAAAGACACAAGTCCATCCAACCTATGTGTGTGATTATATGTCAGTATTACATTGTATATCCCTGTATGTTGCGGTCATTCAGGTGCTTATCTAATAGTTTCTTGAAACTATTGATGCTCCCCGCTGTTGTGGAAAATGTTATATTAATGTATTGTCATAAGTCTCCCAGTGTGTGTTCAATCACAGCCCGCTCTAATAGCTGACTGGGGCAGACCAACTCTGCTTGAGATCTGTTTGGTAGTGAAAAGCTCTTTGGGGATGTAGAGAAATGTTTGTGGAGTGGGGATGTGTCCGCCAGCTAAGGGCCCCTGTGCGATGCACAGAATGATCATCTGGTGGGGATGTGTTCGCTCTGCAAAGACATTATCGGTTTAACGAGTGTGCTCTCGTGTTGCCCCTGTGTGCCTGATCAACACATTTGTGGCCCAATGAGTGTACGCCTGCTGATAATCTCTCATCCACAAAGACAGTAGAATAATCCAGGTATACATTGTTCTCTGGAACAATGTATAATAGGGATTTCTATCAACGGAAATACGGGAGTCTTTTGGGTTCTGGTTGGAGACAGGGTTAATGTTTGAAAGCCATGTGGCTTCTAAAAACATACATGCACCCTGTCTCTGCTCAGACACACCCATAAGGCTCCTGTAGTCATTGTTCATTGGTTGTTGCATTTTCCTGTGTTGTTAAATCCTTATATGGTCATTCACATCCTGTGAGGTCATATCCTGTGTCCATTTCTTGTGAGGTCACAAGCTTTGTAAGAGGTGTTTGGCTGTTGGAGGCGGAACCCTCAAGCTTTGGGACTTGCTATTGATATGCTAATAAAGTGGCTCACTCAGACAGCTGAGGAAGGCTGGCTGGGAGTGTGTTTTTGGAACTGGAACGATGAGGATGTGATTATTTGTCTAGTTGGATGGCTGGGGCACACACCAGAGGATGGATACGATCAAAAGGTGAGATGAGCAATGTGGGGTTGAAAGAGAAAACAAAAGAGGGCCTCTCCAATTAGGTCCTACCTCTTTCCAAAATTATTTAGGACTATTGCGGTACCAAGGGGACATACACAAGGGTATAATAAACATTCATAAATTTATTCAAAAATAGGATATTAAAAAGTCCAGCAAAGGACAACATATGAACCGTGACATAATAACACAATCACAAAAAATTGTTTACAGCAATGTTAACAGACAAGTTATATTGGTAGTTCCCACACAAGAAAAAATGAAGGCACTCATTCATTTCATTTTCATCTCATTTCAATTTCATTAATTCATTCATTTTTTCTTGTGTGGGCACTACCAATATAACTTGTCTGTTAACATTGCTGTAAACTATTTTTTGTGATGTGTTATTATGTCACGGTTCATATGTTGTCCTTTGCTGGACTTTTTAATATCCTATTTTTGAATAAATTTATGAATTTTTATTATACCCTTGTGTATGTCCCCTTGGTACCGCAATAGTCCTAAATAATTTTGGAAAGAGGTAGGACCTAATTGGAGAGGCCCTCTTTTGTTATCTCTTTCAACCCCACATTGCTCTATACATTTAAAGGATGATGGTACCTATACCTGTTACAACACCCCCTTTTTACTGAATTGGTGGCACACTTTTGAATACAAAAGGTGAGATGCATTTATATCATTTGACAAAATTGTTATTATGATTAGAAACAGGAGATTTGGCTGTGTGCTTTGCGTACAACCAAATTTCGCTAACACCGCTGAGACCTCCGCCTGTGGAAGAGAATTCCACATCTTTTCCGCTCTTACAGTAAAGAACCCTCTACGCAGTTTAAGGTTAAACCTCTTTTCCTCTAATTTTAATGAGTGGCCACATGTCTTGTTAAACTCCCTTCTGCGAAAAAGTTTTATCCCTATTGTGGGGTCACCAGTATGGTATTTGTATATTGAAATCATATCCCCTCTCAAGCGTCTCTTCTCCAGAGAGAATAAGTTCAGTGCTCGCAACCTTTCTTCATAACTAATATCCTCCAGACCCTTTATTAGCTTTGTTGCCCTAATTTGTACTCGCTCCATTTCCAGTACATCCTTCCTGAGGGCTGGTGTCCAAAACTGGACAGCATACTCCAGTTTTGGCCGGACCAGAGTCTTGTACAGTGGGAGAATTAATGTCTCTGGAGTTGATCCCCTTTTTAATGTATGCCAATATTCTGTTTGCTTTGTTAGCAGCAGCTTAGCATTGCATGCCATTGCTGAGCCTATCATCTACTAGGACCCCAGGTCCTTTTCCATCCTAGATTCCCCAGTGTATAGATTGCATTCATATTTTTGCCGCCCAAATGTTATTTTACATTTTTCTACATTGAAGCTCATTTGCCATGTAGTTGACCACCCCAATTTGTTCAGATCTTTTTGCAAGGTTTCCACATCCTGCGGAGAAGTTATTGCCCTGCTTAGCTTAGTATCATCCACAAATACAGAGATTGAACTGTTTACACCATCCTCCAGGTCGCTTATGAACAAATTAAATAGTATTGGTCCCAGCACAGAACCTTGGGGGACCCCACTACCCACCCCTGACCATTCCAAATACTCCCCATTTATCACCACCCTCTGAACTCGCCCTTGTAGCCAGTTTTCAATCTATGTACTCACCTTATGGTCCATGCCAACGGAACAGTGTTCAAATCACATATGTGGGGTATCGCTGCGATCGTCTGGGTTAGAGAAAGAATTCTAGAAAAAGACCTCCTCTGTAACTCTAACCTGGTAACCGTTAAATTTTTTTAAAGCATCGCCTATGGAGATTTTTAGGTACTATAGTTTGTCGCCATTCCACGAGTGTGCTCATTTACTCAGCATAACATCATCTTTCACATTATACAAAAAAATTGGGCTAACTTTACTGTTTAGTTTTTCTTTTAATTAATGAAAGTGCCTTTTTTCCCCAAAAATTGCGTTTGAAAGAACGCTGCGCAAATACCGTGCAACCAAAAAATTGCAACAATCGCCATTTTATTCTCTAGGGTCTCTGCTAATGATATAATAATAATAATGTTTGGGGGTTCTAAGTAATTTTCTAGCAAAAAATACTGATTTTAACTTCTCAAAAAATGTCAGAAATAGGCTTAGGCATTAACCACTTGCCTACCGGGCACTTACACCCTGGACACTTTCTGCCCAGGGCATTTTTCAGCTTTCAGCACTGTCGCATTTTGAGTGACAATTGCATGGTCATGCTACATTGTACCAAAACAAATTTTTTAGCATTTTATTCACACAAATAGAGCTTTCTTTTGGTGGTATTTATTCACTGCTGGGTTTTTTATTTTTTACAAAAAAGACCAAAAATTTTGAAAAAAAATAGGTTTTTACTTTATTTCTGTCAGTAAATTTTGTAACTAAGTTATTTTTTGCCTTCACTGATGTGTGTGATGAGGCGGCACTGATGGGCATTGATGGGCACTGATAGGCTGAACTGGTGGGCATTGATATGGCCACTGATTATGTGGCACTGTTTATGTGGCACTGATGAGGAGGCACTAATATGCCCCACTTATGGACATTGATAGTTGGCACTGATATGTGGCACTGATGAGCACTATTAGGTGGCACGGATAGGCGGTACTGATGGGCATTGATGGGTGGCACTGTTGCGCGACACTGATGGGCATTACTGATGGGCATTGATTGCCAGCACTAACTGGCATCGCTAATGGGCACTGATTGGTGGCAGTGGTGGGCACTGATTGCTGCCAGTGGTGGGCACTGATAGCTGGCATTGGTGGGCACTGATTTGTGACACTATATTGCACTATTGTAATCAGGGCCCTGATTACATTCCTAGCTGTCACCTGTGAGGAGATGCCACTGATCGGCCCTCCTCACCTCACACTCTGTCAGTGTGAGGCGAGGAGCGCCGATTACCGGCACTTCCTTGTTTACATGTGACCGGCTGTGATTGGACACAGCCGATCACAGGGTTAAAGAGCCGCGGACGCGGTTCTTTACAGAGATCGGGGTCGCACCATGTCCGAGCAACATGGCACTTTGTGGCTCTTTTTACCAAGCATTTGGACTTTTATACAATTTTATATTTTACTTTTGATATTACTCGTAATGTTCTTCTGTAAGGTAGGCTGTATGTATAAATGCATATGTGATGGAACAGTTTTATCTTCTTAAAATTAGTGTGTTGAGGTTTGTACATGTCTGTTACACTGTTGGTTGTTGTGTAGTCATTAAAGCATATTTTGTGGGTAAAAGTACCGTGGCATATGAATGTGGCTGAATATAGTTATTTTTTTCTTAAATTTAATTACGGTATGTCTTTTCTGCCCCTCCCACTGACCACACCTGCAATTTGGTGATGCACTCACTACTTTATTCAGGTCAATTTTTAAGGGGGGGGGTATGTAAAAAATATATATATATATCGGGCCCTGGGTGCTAGGTATGCCACTGGAGAGGAACATTCAATATCTGCTTAGTGGGGTATCCTCCACGGCTGCAGTGCACATGGGCCTTAAGGGTAGGGGGGCCTGCTGTGCCCTCATACATTGGAGTGGTGTTTCTCCATGTTGTGCATTCTGTGTCTTGGCATCAGCTGCATCCAACGCTTGTTAGGGAGGAGATCAGATGCCCTGTGCTTCCAGCGCGAGAGCAATCAATTCAGCAAGTTACAAGCAACTGATCATGACATGACCAGAAGGGGATGGAGCCAAGTGAGCAGCACTAAGCAATGAGCCCCACAACTTCCAGTCATCTTTACTTTGTAACCAACAGATACTACATAAAGCTCCCACTGGTCATTTGACAGCTGTCATCTAATGGGAGAGAAAGGGACGTTTCAAACGATCCATTCCCTCTACTGTATGATCATATCTTTAAACATTTCAGCTTGTAGTTGCAGGGAAAAGGAGGGATGGATTGGGGTTACAATTGATTGACTAGCCTTTCTGAGCTTTAGGTGTGTGAGTGGTAGGATGTCAGGAGTTGGGGGTGAACTCTGCACCACTTACCAATGACCTCTGCTTCACTTGCTACTAACCTCTGAATTCTTCCACACTTACTACTGCCCCCTTAACTCTGCATCGCTACTGACTCCTACTGAACTCTGCATCACTTACTACTGACTCCTGAACTCTGTATGGTTGTTTACTAAAACTGGAGAGTGCAGAATCTGGTGCAGCTGTGCATGGTAGCCAATCAGCTTCTAACTTCAGCTTTTTCAATTGAGCTTTGGCAAAAGAAAAAAAATGGAAGCTGATTGGTTTCTATGCAGAGCTGCACCAGATGTTGCACTCTCCAGTTTTAGTAAATCAACCCCAGAGTCACTTACCACTGACCTCTGAACTGTGTGTCACTACTGACTCCTGAACTGTACATCAGTTACTACTGACCCCAGAACTCTCTCACTACAAACCCCTAAACACTGTGTTACTTACTACCAACCTTAGTCGCTACTGACTCCTGAATTGTACATCAATTACTACTGACTCCTGAACTCTGCATTACTTGCTACTGTGCCCTGAATTTTGCCTCACTACTGACCTATAAACTCTGCATCACTTACTAGTGACCCCTGAACCCTACCTCTCTACTAACTCCTGACCTCTGCCTCACTACTGAACCTTTGCGTCACCACTGACCCCTGCACTCTGTGTCCCTCTGCTCTTCTCCCCACATCTGATAACCCCCTCGGAGAAGTGCTTCCCAGAGGGGGTTACCTTGCGGGCGTGCTCCCGAGTCCAGCATTCGGCGTCCATAGAGGCCGAATGCAGGACTTGGCCCCGCCCCCGGTGCTCATGTCATTGGATTTGAGCCAGTGGCTGCGCTTCTATCAATCTATCCAATCAAGAGCCGTCCCCTTGGGTCAAGTTCAAGGGTTCAGGTAAGTAAAACAGGGGGGCTGGGGGGCCGGTCACTGACAGGTGTTTTTCACCTTAATGCATTAAGGTGAAAAAACACAAAGGTTTACAACCCGTTTAAGCTTTATCCACTATTCAGTGCAATGAAAACCACACCCAATTTTTGCCCCATTCATTTTTCTGGCAGGAGGCCCACCTTATGATCTTGCACCCAGGCCCATTGCTTTGAGAAAAAAATGCTGCTGGTCGGGGGTTTACTTTACACAGACAGTGTCACTTTGTTCCGATTTGACCAAAAAGTAAATAACTTTGTTCAGAGTGTAGCCAAACACGAATGTGAAGATCTGGTTGTCTCACTGGCACTGGAGCTCCTTTTGGAAGTAATCGGCTTGTCCCCGGCACTCATCTGCAGAGAAGACTGCTGCTGTGTGTGTAAGCAGCAATATCTCTGCAGCAGTCCAACACAGCCCTTGCACAGCTAGAAATCTCCAGTCTGCAGGGAGAGTGAGATTTGCTAATTACAGAGCTACTGATCTGGTTCAAAATGTACATACTAAAACAACTGTGTTGACAAATCTAAATGAAAGGGCTTGCTGCCACATTACATGGCCCCCAGAGCAATACCCATCAACCACAGCAGCCAATTTATAGATTATAGAGGAATGATTTGCATGAGTCAGAACTTACACCCGATCTTAACCTCTTCCCATAAATCTTCCAATGTGTTAGCTGAAATGTGTGTCAATGACAATAGATAAAATGTATGTAACCGAAACAATAAACTTCTGTTACTTGCTTCCTTTTGATCTAGTAAATAAACTGTTGAAATTAGACGCACAAATATCTGTTTATTCTGGCAGAAATTTTGTTATCATCAAAATAGAAAAAAAAATTATACTCACCTAGGTAGATGCTGTTTTTTTCCCCCTGCTGCTTCTAATAATGAGAACTTAGAGATCAAAAACCGCTGATTGCTCAGTTCTCAGTCTTCACTGATCAGAGAGCCAGTGAATGTCAGTCAGCGGCTCTCTGCTCTGCCCTCCCAGCACTCATTGGAATGCCACACTGTGAAGGGGGCAGAAGCTGCTGGCTTGACTCTCAGCAGCTGGCTGGGAGGCTGAGCCAGCTGCTGGTCCAGCCATCTAGGTGGATCCTGACTGTAAAGTCAGGATTGATTCATAACTTGGACCGGCTGAGTGATGTCAGCTGACAGCAGGCTTTAGGATGATGTCAGCTGAAAACAGGCCACAGGAGTGGAGAACTAAGTGCACTCCGTGATCCTCAGGAGAAGTAGGGCAAAAAAAGTTTTGCCCGTACTTCTCCTTTAACTATTTTATAGAATCGCACTGTATTATGCCTAACGAGCATGGGCATTAAAATAAGGGTTGAAAGGTCTTCTACTCTCTTTACGAAAAGATGCAAGGCTTTGCCCAACCTGCCTATATGCTATTATTGGAGCAAACAGAAAGAAATCCAATATATCCTCTCCCTGCTGCAGTCTGTTAGTTTTCTCCTTTACAGTTGTGTCAAGTGCTTGCATATTACCAAATAATGATTTTTCTCCGGTTGATTGGATCGTCTGCTGACCTTGTGCTCTTCAGGGGACAAAAAAGGACATTTGCGGAGTTCTGCAGGGAGAAGAAATATTGATTGAGTCTCGGTTTCAAGAATTCACCTGTTTAGTGAAACTGCAGCACTCAGTGGTGCAATTGTAAAATCAATGATAATACGAACATAAATGTATTTTTCTCTGTTGGATCCCTATATTGTTCCCTGTAAATTACGTTGTACAAGATAAAGGATAAATGACTGAGGAAAACATATGAAGGTTTTGTGGACTGACTGCATACTCTTTCTTGGTTGTAAGCTACCTAAAATTATATGCTACAGTTCACATATATGAAATTACTAACATTCTTTATACCTCTTATAAAAGCAATTTCATACCATATGTATACAGAAAAAAAGCAGCGTGCATTTGTATTTTTTTTCTAGCTCTTAAAATAGAAATAAAATATAAATCTAGCTTTTCTAGTAGATTGTCGCAAACATATTGAAAAAAAAAAAACCCACTCATACAGAAAAAAAATTATTATTTAGTTTCAGTTTTTTGAAACTTCACTCCTTGCTTGCATAGTCTCTTGACTTGTATTTCCACAGCAGCAAGATGCCACATATCCTTACCCTGGAAGCGATCCTAAAATAATATATATGTTTAGTCCCCTGCGCTATGAGTGAAAATGTGCTGTAAAGACAGTTATTGAGGGTTTACTTGTCACGACTAGTACTTACCGAGGCCAAAATGCCGAGAGCGGCTCGCCCTTACGACCACGCGCACCCAGGCATGTACTGGCCATCGGGACTACAGGGAGTTTCCCGGTGGACCGATGGCTCAGTGGGCTGGTTTCAGTGACAGCCTGTCAAAGTAATGGCTTTCTTGGTTCACCCTCAACTTCACGCAGTGATGTGAGAAAGATGAGAAAAATACAGAGGAGAGTAAGTGAAATAATAAAAGAGGTTAGTGAGGACTCCTTATGTTATGCTACTTATGTTTTTTTGCACAATTGCGTATAGTTTATATACTGTTTTTGTGCTTGTTTGCACAATTAAAGTGGGCCGCTCTGGATGAAGTCCAGGGCCAAATTTTTATCCCAGTCCAGCCCTGCGCGCACCCTGTTCCCCGGAAATGATACAAGGAGCAGAGGGCACGCACAGGCATGGGCTACCAGCAGGTGAGTACTCCGATGGTAGAAGGACTGAGCACAGGGTGGAGGTAACCAGGAGCTGACTTGAGGTGCAAATGCAAAGTCAGAGGATCAGGCCCGGAGTACACAGGAAGTCCGTAAAACTAGCCAGGGGTCTCAACCAGGTAATCAGAGTTAGTAGCGAAGTCCGTTTGGGTCAAGCACATATGATCAGATAGTTTAGCAGAGTCCGTTTTGGGAAGCCAGGGGTCAAGCACAGGTTATCAAGTAGTAATAGCAGAGTACACAGCGAACGGAGAAACAGGAACAGCTGATTGGGTGCTGGAGCCGTCTGAAATAGCCACACAGTGCGCGCGTCAGCGCGACATGCTACCGTGCACGGGCGACGGCGCGCACTCGGGGACCGTTGTGCACCCGCACGCTCTGCACCATTGGGCCGCGAACGGGTGTGCGCCGATGCGCCAGTCCACCGCGCATGCGCCCCGGAGCCCGGCGAGCAGAGGCAGAAGCCATCCTCTGACAGTGCCCCCCTGGGGGCGGACACTGGATGCCCAAGCTGGACATCAACTCTGGGTACTCACGATGAAAGGCTTGAATTAAGCGTGGTGCACGCAGATTCCTAGCGGGCTCCCAAGAATTGTCCTCGGGAGGATATCCCTTCTAGTGGATCAGGTACTGGAGATGCCTGCCTCTCCTTCTGCAGTTCAAAATGGACTCCACTTCAAACTCATTTTCTCCGTCCACGATAATTGGTGGAGGAGGAAGTTCCCCTCTTCCGGGAAAAGAACTGGGTACCACAGGTTTCAATAAGGATACATGAAAGACAGGATGGATTCTGTAGGAGTTCGGTAATGCCAGTTCAAACGCCACGGGGTTAATCATCCTCTTGATCTGAAAAGGCCCGATGAACCTAGGTCCAAGTTTTCGTAACGGCAGAGATAGTTTAAGGTTTGTAGTTGACAACCAGACCTCCTCACCCACATTAAAGATTGGATTCTCCCTTGATCATAGTGTTTTTTATAATCATCTTGAGCCTTTTGTAACATATACTGGATATTTTGGAAGTTAGACTGTAGGGAAGTTATCCGATCTTGAACAGCAGGAACGGTCATCTCAGGAATGTTATTAGAGAGAAAGGTAGGGTGAAACCCAAAGTTTGCCCAAAAGGGTGTTTGATTGGTAGCCGAATGAATAGAGTTATTATAGGCGAATTCGGCGTACGGGAGGAGACTTGCCCAATCGTCCTGAGAGCCGGAACAGAAACTACGGAGGTATTGCTCCAGGGTCTGATTTGTCCTCTCCGTCTGGCCATTGCTCTGAGGATGGTATGCTGAAGAGAGGCAAACTTTGATGTCCAGGGTCTTGCAGAGTTCTCTCCAAAATTTAGAAGTAAATTGCACGCCCCTATCTGACACAATACTCTTGGGCACACCATGGAGTCTAATTATCTCTTTAAAAAAAATATTGGCTGTGTCCACAGCAGAAGGGGTACCCACCATGGGTAAAAAATGAGCCATCTTAGAGAGACGGTCGACGACAACAAAAATAGTAGTAAATCCTTCTGAGGCAGGTAAATCCACAATAAAATCCATGGACACATCAGCCCATGGTCGTTCTGGGATGGGCAAGGGCTTGAGCAATCCCCAAGACTTGGTGTTTTGTCCATTGTTACGTTGGCACGGAGGACAGGAGGAAACATACTTCTTGCAATCTCGTCTCGTCAGCCCATGGTCGTTCTGGGATGGGCAAGGGCTTGAGCAATCCCCAAGACTTGGTGTTTTGTCCATTGTTACGTTGGCACGGAGGACAGGAGGAAACATACTTCTTGCAATCTCGTCTCCACCCAGGCCACCAGAAGGAAGGAGAGATCAGTTCAGCTGTCTTCTTCGTCCCAAAGTGACCTGCCAATTTATGGTCATGACACTTTTTGAGGGCCAGAGGCCTTGTTTACTGAGGTACAAAATTTTCCCCCGAACCCAGAAAAGATCATCAAATTTCTCCAAAGAATGTACCTCCGATTCGGAACAATGGCTAGTTGAGGACTTGATGGAAGTTACTAGGTCTGTTTGGGTAAGACCGAGGAAATTTTGTGAGGAGAGGATGGTGCTGGGTTCAGTCGTTTGGGGGTCTGCAGAGAACATCCGGGACAGGGTATCTGCCTTCCCATTCTTTGAACCGGGTCAATAGGATATGTGGAAGTTGAAACCGGAGAAGAAGAGGGCCAAACGTGCTTGTCTGGGTTTCAGGCATTTCGCTGTCTGGAGGTATTCCAAATTTTTGTGATCCGTGAAGATCATATATGGATGAAGTGCACCTTCCAGTAAGTACCTCCATTCCTCAAGAGCGAATTTAATGGCCAGCAGCTCCCTGTCACCCACGTCGTTGTTGAGTTCTGGCGGGCTGAGTTTTTGAGATGCGAAGGCTACAGGATGTAAAATGGCTTTAGGCCCATGCCTTTGAGAAAGGATGGCCCCTTTTGCCACTTTTGATGCGTCCACCTCTAGTACAAATGGTCGAGTTGGGTCTGGATGGCGAAGAATCGGAGCCGAGCTGAATAAGGTCTTCAATTTCCTAAAGGCTTCTTGTGCTGCCTGAGACCACTGGAAGGAACTGTGGTGACGTGTTAATTGGGTAATAGGTGCCACCATAGAAGAGAATCCGACAATAAATTTCCTGTAGAAGTTAGCGAACCCTATAAAACGTTGCACCCCTTTTTTATCAGATGGATAAAAAGGATCAGGATCTCCAGAGGGGAGCGCGCTCTGTCGGCCTCGGACATCTGGCTGGTTTGTACTGTCACGACTAGTACTTACCGAGGCCAAGATGCCGAGAGCGGCTCGCCCTTACAACCACGCGCACCCTGTTCCCCGGAAATGATACAAGGAGCAGAGGGCACGTAGAGGCACGGGCTACCAGCAGGTGAGTACTCCGATGGAAGAAGGACTGAGCACAGGGTGGAGGTAACCAGGAGCTGACTGGAGGTGCAAATGCGGAGTCAGAGGATCAGGCCCGGAGTACACAGGAAGTCCGTAAAACTAGCCAGGGGTCTCAACCAGGTAATCAGAGTTAGTAGCGAAGTCCGTTGGGGTAGCCAGAGGTCAAGCACAGGTAATCAAGTTGTTAAAGCAGAGTCCATTGTGGGAAAACCAGGGGTCAAGCACAGGTAATCAAGTAGTTAAAGCAGAGTCCGTATTGGGAAGCCAGGGGTCAAGCACAGGTAATCGGGTAGTTAAAGCAGAGTCCGTTTTGGGAAGCCAAGGGTCAAGCACATATGATCAGATAGTTTAGCAGAGTCTGCTTTGGGAAGCCAGGGGTCAAGCACAGGTTATCAAGTAGTAATAGCAGAGTACACAGCAAACGGAGAAACAGGAACAGCTGACGACAAACCAGCAACCCGACTGGGTGCTGGAGCCATCTGAAATAGCCACACAGTGCGCGCGTTGGCGTGACACGCTACCGTGCATCTGCACGGGTGACGGCGCGCACTCGGGGACCGTTGTGCACCCGCACATGCCGCACCATTGGGCCGCGAACGGGTGTGCGCCGAAGCGCCAGTCCACCTCGCATGCGCCCCGGAGCCCGGCGAGCAGAGGCAGAAGCCGTCCTCTGACATTACTGCTATATACCCAATAAATGTTTCAAGATAGTACAAATAGCTCAAAGTGGTATAGCGCTCCCCTCTACCTAACTTATACAATACTATATGAATAAACAGCCCAAATCATAAACAGTGACACAATATGCAGTAAAATACAGCAAGACGACAGCAAAAAAACCTTAAATATGTGCATAAACATATAAAAATATATATCACTTTAAATCAAATTTGTGGTTATGCATTACAGTGTACCACCACTAAAACACAAATGTCCAGAGATATAAAGTGCTTGTGCATATTAAATACACTGGTATAGCGTAAAAAACATTGAAACAATAAAATCCAAATAATGAATTTGTGGGTATTGTGCAAACACATAAAACACCTTCAGTGTCTCTCCACCTTCACATCTATGCGCTCACCTCCATATAAGACCAACAAATGGTCACTATGCGCTTTCTCCTGTTAAGGGGTATATCGATCCTTTGGTGGATAAAATGTGTATCTCAGGTTATTGAGATCAATCACGTTATGATAAACATTCAACCGATGGAACCAGATCAGCCCAAAGCGAATCTCCACAGTCATATTATCCAAAGAAAAGGGTATAGATACACTAACTTGCTGTAGTTCTCGAGCAGATATGGAAAGAGGAGGACACTTCATAGTGCAGTATGTTTAAAACCGTGTGTTTAATACGGTAAAAAATGCATCTTACTTAAGATAAAGAAGAGTGGTTTCAATGCAAACACAACGGTGGTCTTCACTCGCCATCTCGTGCGTGATGATGTCATAGATGGGGCCCCACTGATGCGTTTCTCCATAACAGGCGTCAACTGGGAAAGGAGGCTGTGTTTGTATTCAAACCTCTCTTGTTTATCTTCTGTGTAAGTGCATTTTTACAGTATTAAACACATGGTTTTATTTCTAATTTTGTTGAAGTTTTCAAACAAATTTATACGACAAGAGATTTTGTCCACAAACTACAAACAATCAGAAAAAAAATATTATACAAATGTACATAACATAAAACATGCTACTCCTAGACATATATAGACACCCTACAAAAACCCTTACCCGATAAATGGAATAAACTAATTAAAATATTATTGGGGAATGTCTACCAATATTAATGTTTATATATTATAAGAAAAAATTAAAATAGTACACTGGGTTACGTAGATTGTTGGACCCCTCACAAGAAAAACCCTATCATATCCTCTTCAATTCAACAAGGTTGTAGTCTACAATTTACTACTCTCATCTTCAACTCCTACAAGGGTGTAGGACACACATCACACATAACAAAACCCGACAAAAACTGAGGAAGGGAAAAAAAAAAGAAAGGGAAATAATGCAGCCAGGAATCACGCATCCCATCCCCAGGTTTAGGTTCAAATCTTACGGCCAACCCGTATATATATTTCGCATTTCAGAGGATTGCCTGAGAAACTTCCAGGGGCTCCAGATTTGGCAACATTGTTCATATTCATATATATATAGCCTCCTCAGATTTCTTATTGAGAGGAAACTGGTGAAACTTTCCCGTCTAGATGAAGAAATTAAAATTATTAAAGAAAAACTAACCCCACTCCAGGATACTGCTGAGTATAAGCCCTCATGCACACAGGCTGTTAAAAAAACGTTATGAAAACGCCAGTATTTTTGCAGTGACTTTTTTTAACTTTTTTCAGCTTTTTTCAGCGTTTTTGCAATAGCGTTTTTTAGCGTTTTTGAGCGCTTTTGAGCGTTTTTCCGCGTTATCGTTTTTGAGCGTTTTTTTTTTTCAAATTTTTTTTTTTCAATGGATCAAAAACGCTAAAAAATGTTGGTGAATGACGTTTTTGAGCGTTTTTCAGCGTTTTTCAGCGTTAGAGCGTTTTTACAGCTGAAAAACGTCTTTCAGAACCCACTGGTCCTGGGTTTTTTTTACAGCTTAAAAACGCCTATGCCACTTGCAGCTCAAAAACGCCTAGGTGGGCATGAAGCCATAGACTAACATAGACAGGCCTTTTTAAGCTGCAAAAAAAGCTCAAAAAAGCAGCTGTAAAAACGTCCGTGTGCATGAGGACTTAAGATAAGTCACAAGGTTTGTTAAATATTTTAGAAAAAGAAGACAGAGAGCAGAAATTAAAAAAAAAGAAAAAATACAACAGGGATTTAGCTGATTATCATGGGGGAGTCGAATAATGTTAATCCTGCTAAAGGACCTATCCCTAACAATGTGTAAAGGAACAATGAGAGAGTGAGAAGGGGTTCTTTCCAGTCTCCACATAGAACTTACAATCAAGGTAGAGGAGGACCACTACAAAACCACTACTCTGGACCCCCCCAGCGGTCGTTTAAATCTAACCAGGGGAATAGGGGTGGACAGAATTTAAACAACCCATATTATGGTCCCAATCAGAATCAGGGACGTTTTCCTTACCCTCAGGATACCCCCCCATTATGGATCAGGGCACAATCAAGGAGGTGGCCCCCCGCCCGGGGACAAAATTACCCCAAAGTTGTGGGACCTAGGGGTCCACCCCCTGTACGAGACAGTTCATCATATTCTGAACAATATTATCCCCATTTTCCTGTTGATGAATATCAAAATTCATCTGGCTTAATTAGTGACCAAAACCGTTTTGGTTATGGGGGCACTACACAAAATAGGTTCTTCCCCCTACGCGACCTTGATGGCCCAACATCGGACTACCCTGATGGAAACGGTATTCCATACCCCTTGACGAACAGGGATTTTTCTGGTCCGCCTCAGCAATGTGGTAATGACAGGGGGATGAGTTATGTTAACCCTGGGCCTTTGGGCCAAGATTCCCAACAATGGGGTTTTCACAGGCCCAACCAGGGTACCAAGAGAGCTGGGAGAGGAGAGGAACCAGGGGGGGGGGGGGGACGAATACGAACTAAAAAGAATAAAACTATAGCTGGAGCAGGGATTTTTAATTTAAGTTCAATTACCCTTAATGACAAAGAAAAACAAGTATTGGATAAGGGCCTGAAGTTTGCACCTCCCTGTAAACTTAACAAATTTGAAACCTATATGGATGTTCATAAATTCATTAGAAAGGTTAATATCAAAAGATACATGCTTTCCAACCCTATTGTGGATCATAGACAGATGTTTAATGACTATCAACACACTGGACTTCCTAACGCCTCCCTGTTCAATCCTCCGGGGGCGATGGCTCCGTCCATAAAAGTTTTTCGAGATGTCTTACTGAGAGACCTTGAGAAAATGCCCATTCAGAGGGCAAGGCAGGGTCAGGAACTCCAGACAGGACTTGACTCATTATGTAATAACAAGGAAATAGTTATCAGACCCGCTGATAAGGGAGGGGGGATCGTTATTTTGAATCAAGGTGATTATTTAGCAGAGATGTACAGAATTTTGGGGGATAGGGTCACCTATACCCCCTTGAAACGAGATCCTAAAATTCCCTACCTTGGTGAATTAACTAAAATAGTTGATAGTGGCTTCTCACAAGGTATTATCAACAAAAAGGAGAAGCTGTACCTCATCCCCAAAGCACCTCATACGCATATACTATTTGCCAAAAGTTCATAAGCATCCTACTTGTCCCCCAGGACGTCCTATTGTGAGTGGGATTGATTCCTTCACGTCCCGGGTGGGCAAGTATATTGATTTCTTCTTGCAACCCTTGGTGGCTAAAATGCCCTCTCTTATCAAGGACTCCAGACATGTAATAAATATACTGTCTAATCATACTCCCACTCCGTCCATGTGGATGGTTACCACAGACGTAACATCTTTGTATACAATAATTCCTCATGATTTAGGCCTTTTTGCGGTTGAATACTACTTAAGAACAGATTCTGAGTTATTTGACGAACAAATTAATTTTATTATGTACCTTTTGAGGTACGCTGCATCACACAACTATTTCTGGTTCGACAAGCAGTTCTATCGCCAAGATCGGGGAGTGGCTATGGGGGCTAAGTATGCCCCCAGCCTTGCGAACCTTTTTATGGCTCTGTGGGAGGAGGATGTCATCAATGTTTGCCGAAGGCCCCAGCTCAAGCTGTGGGCTAGGTACATTGATGACGTCCTCCTCCTTTGGGATGGTACCCGGAGTGATTTAGATCTTTTCATGGAAGACCTGAATAAAAACAATAGAGGTATTGTTTTGAACTTTGAGGCTAGTCAGTTTGTCATTAGCTTTTTAGATCTCAATATAGCTATTCGTCAGAATCAGTTTAGTACCTCTACGTTCTTCAAAAGTACGGACCGTAACTCCTATTTTTCCACGGATAGCTGCCATCACCAATCATGGCTTCGGTCTGTTCCCAAGAGCCAGTATATACGTCTGAGGCGCAATTGCTCTGATGTTGCTGAGTTTTTGAAACAGGCCGATGTTCTTACCAAAAGATTTTTGGAGAAAGGCTATTCGCGAGATATTCTTAACTCTACTCTTCATACAGTGGTAAATCTAGATAGGAGTGATTTGCTAAGGGACAGACCGCCCTGTGAGCGAAATTCCGCTTTGGTCCCATTTATTACCACCTCAGTACAACATAACAACATTAGGAATTTGGTGCAGAAACATTGGCATATTTTGAACAATGATCCTATCCTCAAATCTATTTTACCTGCCAGACCACGTTGACCAAGACCAAGTTGTTTTTAGAGGAGCATCGTGTCTTAAAGACCGATTGGCTCCTAATGTCATAGATCCCCCCACCACAAAATTGAGTTATTTTGGTAACCTCACTGGATACTATAAATGTGGGAGGTGTAGAGTGTGCTCCATTAATAGAGGCGCACAAAGACGTACCCATAGGTTCACATCCCATACTACACATAGGGAACATGTGATTGAGCCATTCATTACATGTTCGACGGAGGGGGTCGTCTACCTTCTCCAGTGCCCTTGTGGGTTACAGTATGTGGGCAGGACTAGGCGACCCCTCTCCGTCAGACTGAATGAGCATATTTCTAACATTTAAAATGGATTCCCAAAACACTCGGTCTCCAAACATTATCTTACCACTCATAATAAAGATCCCTCCAATACGATTTTTCTAGGGATTGATAAATATCGTCCCCATTGGAGAGGTAGCTCTCTGGTCAGGAGCATCTCCAGACTTGAGATGCTATGGATCCATAAAATTAAATGTTATACTCCATATGGGCTCAATGTGGATATAGATGCAAATGCCTTTATAGATAATTCTTGAGAATGTGTTTACCTTAAGTTATGTGAGGAAATACTACTTGTATTTGCTGTTTGTTTGTTCTTTTTGAGTAATTTTTTCAATATCATGTTGTCTAAGTTTTCCTGATTAAGAATCCGACTCTTTGTGAGCCAGAGGAAATCATCCCTGACCTCATCCGTAGTTCGATGATGTGACATCTCTTGTCAGGAAGAATTATGTGTAGGAATAGTTGGGGATGATGGCACCTTATTTAAAGTTGGGTTGGTTCACATGGGCCTATAATTAATTAAACCTCTAAGATGACTTTTATCTTCTAAAAGGCCCCTTTTGTGGCCTTTAATGGCTGCATACTGAATCAGCAGGTCTATTTGTCTCTCTAGTCCTCCAATTTGTCCTTAATTTTAACTGATGGTTTTTATTATATATATTTTTTACATAAATATATTTATTTTTATTTTTATTTATTTTTTATTTCATATTTATTAATTTGCATGTCCTATTTTTAGGATATTGTTTTTGACTAATCATAACCAAAGTTCTGTCTTTAGGCTATAGTATTACCATCTTTAGTTGCCACTCCCTGGTATAGAAGGTACATATGACTGATACTTGTAGGTTGTGGGCTTGGTGCTAATTTAAAATTCAAATTTTTTCTTTGGTTTTATTCATTTTGTCCGGTCTGCTGTATGGGATTACCTTTCCAGCAGTCAAAATGGCCGACAAGGACTTCCGCCAGATCTTGAGGTGGAACGCGGATGATTTCCGGATCTGGTCTCACATCGAGGCTTGGTTCTTCTTGTTTATCTATATATATGCGACACGTCAGTGCGTCGCCCGTGCCCCAGACGACGTCAATATATGACAAAACGCGCGTCGGGAGGAGCTGACGTGCTGACGTCTCGCGTGTGCCGTTCGAGGGACGGGTGTTTGTACGAGCCGACCGGCTAATCTTCTTTTAAATACTACAATCTTGTAAGTGGCTTTCTCATTTTCTAATAAATATGTTTGTCAGTATTACGCTATGGTACCCTTCTTTCATTTTGGGATACATCTGAACGTTATCCACTTCTACCCACACTTGGTACCTGTGAACCATGAGTTTGGCGATCCCTGCCTGGTATATAGATCAGCCTGAGGGTTCTTCCTGGTATCTGTTTGGCTCCTGACCAGATAAAGGCAAGTCAAGGTCGCAAGCTTCTATTGCTTGCCTGTCTGGTAAGCGAGCATTTTGGGTGTTTAGCACTAGTGGTGCGGTGGAGGATAATATTGAATTTTCGATTACATCACAAGTTTGGTTCTACTACTAGCACTGTGGAATTAAGAAGATGGACTTTTTAGTTTTAATTTAATTTATATTCAAAATATAGATCACTTTTTACAATATTTTTTTCATATTGATCTTTACTGTACAATTTCAATCCTGGTGGGTTTAGCGCTGCTTCTTTCTGGTTTACATTTTTTTCACTGCCTCAATATTGTCCATCTCTGTAACCCAATCAATCAGAGGTGGAGCCTGTGCCAAACGCCAATGGTGTGGTATAACTGCTCTTGCTGCCAACAGCCAATGCCTAAGAAGGCCTTTTTTAATGTTTTTATAAGGACCTGGTAAGATGGCTAACAGAGTAATTTATGGTGTATTGGGAACCGTCACCCCAGTTACATGGGTATGGAGCTGGAGAATCGCACCCCAGAAATCACAAACAGATGGACATTCCCACCAGATATGCAACAGCAAACCCTTGGTGGAACACGCCAACACAAAACTGAAACATTTGGATATACAGTGGAGCAAAAAAGTATTTAGTCAGCCACCAATTGTGCAAGTTCTCCCACTTAAAAAGATGAGAGAGGCCTGTAATTGTCCTCATAGGTATGCCTCAACTATGAGAGACAAAATGTGGAAACAAATCCAGACAATCACATTGTCTGATTTTTGAAAGAATTTATTTGCAAATTATGGTGGAAAATACGTATTTGGTCAATATCAAAAGTTCATCTCAATACTTTGTTATATATCCTTTGTTGGCAATGACAGAGGTCAAACATTTTCTATAAGTCTTTACAAGGTTGTCACACACTGTTGCTGGTATGTTGGCCCATTCTTCCATGCAGATCTCCTCTTGTCATGGTTATGCAATAGAGTTTGTCGATCAGCATACCTGTCTCCATGTGTTCATCTCTGCACACATCTCTGCACACTCTGCTGCTGCACCTATCGCACCAGTCGCAGCTACACATTCATTACATCTGCCAGCTCCGGCCCATTCTTCTGGGGACTCCAAGGCCTGCAGGGGGTTCCTTAGCCAGTGCACAATTCATTTTGAGCTTCAGCCCCAAAACTTCCTGTCCGATCGGGCAAAGGTAGCCTATATTATATCCCTCCTGTCCGGCAAGGCGTTAGCCTGGGCTGCGCCCCTGTGGGATCTAAATGATCCAGTGGTTTCTAGCCTATCTGATTTCTTGAAACTTTTTCGGAATATCTTCGAGGAACTGGGTCGTGTCTCCTCAGCGGCCAGCGCCGTTTTACGTCTCCGTCAAGAGTCCGCTTCTGTGGGACAGTATGCTCTTCATTTTCGTACTTTGACTGCTAAGCTGAGTTGGAATAATGAGGCCCTAGTTGCAACCTTTTTACATGGTCTCTCTGATAGAGTGAAGGATGAATTGGCAGGAAGATCTCTCCTTGCTGATCTGGATGGTGTCATCACCTTGTGTAACCAGATCGATATTCGCTTTCAGGAGAGGGCCCTGGAAAAAAGACGCCAACACTCCCCGTTTTTTAGGCAGCCTGAGCTCTATGTCCCTTCTCTTCATTCCGAGGAGCACCTCCTGCCTGCTGAGGAACCTATGCAGCTGGGCCTGACCAAGTTATCTCCAGAAGAATGCACTAGGCGCAGAACTCTGGGCCTGTGCCTCTACTGTGGCGTCAAAGGTCATTTTCGTGATACTTGTTCTCTTCGTTCAGAAAAACGATTGGGGCTAATACATCTGGAAGGTGGAGTATTAGACCCTGAAGTATCATCTTCACCTTCTTGTCTTCTTCTTTCTGTGTTCCTTCATGTCGGCGCTTCCTCTCATTCGGCACATCTGGATTCTGGAGCCGCTGGCAATTTCATGGACTGGGAAACTGCGTCTTCCATGAGACTTACCCTTTTGCCCCTTACAACGCCATTGGTGGTCTTGGCGATTGATGGCACTGTTCTCCCAGGGGGCCCTATCCGCTTCCAGACCCTCCCTGTTAGGATGTAGGTAGGGACATTCCACCAGGAGTGGATATCCTTCCTTGTCTTACCTAAGGCTTCGTCTCCTATCATATTAGGTCTTCCTTGGTTACGGCTCCATTCTCCACATGTTGACTGGACTGCTGGACAGATCTTGACTTGGGGTTCCTCCTGTTCCTCTTCCTGCCCACTCAAGGTTACCCCAAAAGAGAATCCTCCTGTTGCCACCATACCAGTATCTTCTGCTCTTCCCACTGCGTATAGCGATTTCTGGAATGTCTCCTGCAATAGTCGGCCTGAGGAACTCTCTGGGTCGTGTGGCACTCTGGATGAGGAGCCTACCTGTGAACCTGAGCCGATCAGTCACTCCAGTTTACATGGCCATTTCCCTTTGCCTGTCCCTGGACCCCCTTGGACACACACCCAGGCTGACTCGTCCACCAGTTCCACAGTCGCTACGCCCTGCGATGCAATTCTGGTGGTCGCTGCACCTGGCAATTCTGTTCAGTCGGCCTCTGCACCAGTCCAGCCTATGCCCAGTGAGCTTCCTGCTTCTTGTTCTGGACCTTCTGTAACCTGGCCTCACCCTACTGCTACTACGTCCGTTCAAACCTGTTTAAGAGGCTCAATCCATCCTTTGGATAGACTGCCTCATTCGGCCAGGTGGGGTTTTCAATCTTTTCTTCAGGGCTCTCTGCATTCTGTTTGTGTTCCAGCTATCCAGCTTAACTCTTGTGACACGTCACCTTTTAACCAACCTGACCTCAGGGATCCACTGACCTCTGCCCAGTCTGATGGTCCTGTGTTGGATGTCCAGCACATCTTTAAGGGTCTGGGGGACCCTGCTCAGACTTCTGATGGTCTTCTCGTGCCCTTACCCATTTCTAAAAAGCCTTTAGTCCTCAATGAGTCCTTTCGTCCTCTCCTTACCTCAGTTCCGGCCTCTGAGGATAATCTAAAGTACGAGGTTAGTCAAGTTTTGGATTCCCGGCTCCGTAAAGGCATTCTTCAGTACCTCGTACATTGGAAAGGGTTTGGTCCTGAGGAGAGGTCTTGGATCACTGCATCTGAGGTCTTTGCTCCTCGTCTATTGAGGAGGTTCCATCTGGAGTTTCCCTTTAAGCCTGGGCACAGGCGGGGGAGGGGGAGGTCTTAAGAGGGGGGTACTGTCATGGTTATGCAATAGAGTTTGTCGATCAGCATACCTGTCTCCATGTGTTCATCTCTAGAGACCAGCTGACCCTCACCTGACTGCTTTTGTAACCTCTCCTCTAAGCATGGCCCCACCCCAGGCCCTATCAGGGAACCCTATATTAACCTGTGCACTGCAAGCCAGCAGTGCTGATCAACCATTGTGTGTTAGCCTCTGTGTCAACTTGCTGTGTTTCCAATATCTGATTCCTGTTACCGACTTTGGCCTGTTCTTAACTATTCCTGTCTGCTCGTGACCCTGACCTTTGGCGTGTTCCCGACCATCCCTGTTTGCCTGTGACCCTGAACCTTGGCGTGTACTCTGTTGTCCTTGTCTGCTAGTCGCCCCAACATTTGGCTACCTCTTTACTATTCCTTGCTGTCCTGGGCTGCTGTTTCCTCCCCATCCTCCTGTAGCCTACCGTGAGCGTGAGCCGGGAGACCCTGGGGGCCGCGACCTGGAGCCAGTTGCAGCCCAGTCCATCCTCACCACTAGAGGCTCTGGTGAACACCAACTGGCTCTTAGACTCCGCGCCCTGGGGAATCTATGCTCTAACTAACTGTGGGATCCGTGTTGGTGCTCCAGGGGACCTGCCTTCCTGAACCACCCCGAGTTCCGAGTGCACTCCTAACCCCAACAGGGTGCATCTGTCACCTGGATACAGGTGACCTGACACCTCTAGAGCAGTGATGTTTTGGGGCTGTCGCTGGGCAACATGGACTTTCAACTCCCTCCAAAGGTTTTCTATGGGGTTGAGATCTGGAGACTGGCTAGGCCACTCCAGGACCTTGAAATGCTTCTTACGAAGCCACTCCTTCGTTGCCCGGGCGGTGTGTTTGGGATCATTGTCATGCTGAAAGACCCAGCCACGTTTCATCTTCAATGCCCTTGCTGATGGGAGGAGGTTTGCACTCAAACTCTCACGATACATGGCCCCATTCATCCTTTCATGTACACAGATAAGTCATCGTGTTCCCTTTGCAGAGAAACAGCCCCAAAGCATGATGTTGCCACCCCCACGCTTCACAGTAGGTATGGTGTTCTTTGGTTGCAACTCAGCATTCTCTCTCCACCAAACACGACGAGTTGTGTTTCTATGAAACAGTTCTACTTTGGTTTCATCTGACCATATGACATTCTCCCAATCCTCTTCTTGATCATCCAAATGCTCTCTAGCAAACCTCAGACGGGCCCGGACATGTACTGGCTTAAGCAGGGGGACACATCTGGCACTGTAGGATCTGAGTCCCTGGCGGCGTAGTGTGTTACTGATGGTAGCCTTTGTTACGTTGCTCCCAGCTCTCTACAGGTCATTCACTAGGTCCCCCCATGGGGTTCTGGGATTTTTGCTCACCGTTCTTGTGACCATTTTGACCCCACGGGGTGAGATCTTACGTGGAGCCCCAGATCGAAGGAGATTATCAGTGGTCTTGTATGTCTTCCATTTTCTAATTATTGCTCCCACAGTTGATTTCTTTACACCAAGCTGCTTGCCCTATTGCAGATTCAGTCTTCCTAGCCTGGTGCAGGTCTACAATTTTGTTTCTGGTGTCCTTCTACAGCTCTTTGGTCTTCACCAAATCACAATTTTTGCCTAAAATCACCCAAAACTGCTAAAAATTGCACTTTTTGCCCAAAATCACCTAAAATCACACTTTTTGCCTAAAATCGCCCAAAATTGCCTAAAATCACACTTTTTGCCCAAAATCACATTTTTTGCCCAAAATCGTCCAAACCTGCATTTTTTGACCAAAATCATGCTTTTTGCTGGAAATTGCACTTTATAATCAAAATTGCCCATAATTGCTCAAAATCACACTTTTCGCCCAAAATCGCCCAAAACTGCTAAAAATCACACTTTTTGCAGAAAAACGTCCAAAATTGGGCAAAAAGCGATTTTGACCGAAATTGTCAAATTGCACTTTTTGCCTTAAATCGCCCAAAATAGCCTAAAATCGCACTTTTTGTCCAAATTCGCCTAAAGTCACACTTTTTGCCCAAAATCTCACAAAATCAAACTTTTTGCCCAAAATCATCCAAACTTGCTCTTTTTGACTAAAATCACACCTTTTGCCCAAAATTGCACTTTATGACCAAAATTGCTCAAAACCACACTTTTCGCCTAAAATCGCCCAAAATCGATTTTGGGTTAAATTGGCCAAAATCTCACTTCTTGCCTAAAATCACCCAAAATTGGCCAAAACTGCATTTTGCCCAAAATCGCACTTTTTGCCCAATAGTTGGAAAAAATGATGACAATTCAAAAAATTGACAAAATTTGACAGTTGGAAAAAATGATAAAATATGACAGTTGTAAAAAAATGTTAAAATTTGACCAATCGTCTACAAACTTGTGCTTTTTGACCAAAATCACGCTTTTTGCTCAAAATTGCACTTTATGATCAAAATTGCCCATAATTGCTCAAAATCCCAATTTTTGCCTAAAATCGCCCAAAACTGCTATAAATTGCATTTTCTGCCCAAAATGACCTAAAAGCACACCTTTTGCCTAAAATCGCCCAAAATTGCAATTTTTGCCCAAAATCGCTTAAAATCAGACTTTTTGCCCAAAATTGCACTTTTTGCCCAAAATCGTCCAAACTTGTGCTTTTTGAACAAAATCACGCTTTTTGCTGGAAATTGCACTTTGTAATAAAAATTCCCCATAATTGCTCAAAATCACACTTTTTTCCAAAAATTGTCCAAAAAACGATTTTGTGTGAAATTGTCCAAAATTGCACTTTTTTGCCTAAAATAGCCCAAAATTGCCCAAAATCTCACTTTTTGCCCAAATTTGCCTAAAATCACACTTTTTGCCCAAAATCACACAAAATCACAATTTTTGCCCAAAATCCTCCAAACCTGCGCTTTTTGACCAAAATCACACTTTTTGCCCAAAATTGCACTTTATGACCAAAATTGCTCAAAATCACACTTTTCACCTAAAATCGCCCAAAATCACTAAAAATCATTTTTTTGCCCAAAATCATCCAAAATTTGGGCAAAAAGCAATTTTGGGCAAAATTGGCCAAAATCTCACTTCTTCCCTAAAATTGCCCAAAATTGCCCTAAACCGCATTTTGCCCAAAAATCACACTTTTTGCCCAATGACAGTTGGAAAAATTGACAAAATTCGACAGTAGAAAAAATTGACAAAATTGAACAGTTGGAAAAAAATGATATGACAGTTGGAAAAAATTATACATGACAGTTGGAAAAAATCAAAATATGACAGTTGGAAGAAATGACAAAATATGACAGTTGGAAGAAATGAAAAAATATGACAGTTGGAAAAAATGATAAAATATGACAGTTAGAAAAAAATACAAAATATGTCAGTTGGAAAAAATAACAGTTGGAAATGACAAAATATGACAGTTGGAAAAAATGATAAAATATGATAGTTGTAAAAAATGTTAAAATTTGACCAATCGTCCACAAACTTGCGCTTTTTGACCAAAATCACGCTTTTTACCCAAAATTGCACTTTATGATCAAAATTGCCCATAATTGCTCAAAATCACAATTTTCGCCTAAAATCACCCAAAACTGCTAAAAATTGCACTTTTTGCCCAAAATCACCTAAAATCACACTTTTTGCCTAAAATCGCTCAAAATTGCCTAAAATCACACTTTTTGCCCAAAATCGCATTTTTTGCCCAAAATCGTCCAAACCTGCATTTTTTGACCAAAATCATGCTTTTTTCTGGAAATTGCACTTTATAATCAAAATTGCCCATAATTGCTCAAAATCACACTTTTCGCCCAAAATCGCCCAAAACTGCTAAAAATCTCACTTTTTGCAGAAAAACGTCCAAAATTGGGCAAAAAGCGATTTTGGCCGAAATTGTCAAATTGCACTTTTTGCCTTAAATCGCCCAAAATTGCCCAAAATCGCACTTTTTGCCCAAAATCAAACTTTTTGCCCAAAATCGTCCAAACTTGCTCTTTTTGACTAAAATCACACCTTTTGCCCAAAATTGCACTTTATGACCAAAATTGCTCAAAACCACACTTTTCGCCTAAAATCGCCCAAAATCGATTTTGGGCTAAATTGGCCAAAATCTCACTTCTTGCCTAAAATCACCCAAAATTGGCCAAAACCGCATTTTGCCCAAAATTGCACTTTTTGCCCAATGACAGTTGGATAAAAATGATAAAATATGACAGTTGGGATAAAATTGATAAAATATGACAGTTGGAAAAAAGATAAATGATGACAGTTGGAAAATATGAAAATATGACAGTTGGAAGAAATGATAAAATATGACAGTTGGAATTTTGGGCAAAAGGTGTGATTTTAGTCAAAAAGAGCAAGTTTGGACGATTTTGGGCAAAAAGTTTGATTTTGTGAGATTTTGGGCAAAAAGTGTGACTGTAGGCGAATTTGGACAAAAAGTGCGATTTGGGGCAATTTTGGGCGATTTTAGGCAAAAAGTGCAATTTGACAATTTCGGCCAAAATCGCTTTTTGCCCAATTTTGGACATTTTTCTGCAAAAAGTGCGATTTTTAGCAGTTTTGGGCGAAAAGTGTGATTTTGAGCAATTATGGGCAATTTTGATCATAAAGTGCAATTTTGGGCAAAAAGCATGATTATGGTCAAAAAGCGCAAGTTTGTGGACGATTGGTCAAATTTTAACATTTTTTACAACTATCATATTATAAAGTGCAATTTCCAACAAAAAGCATGATTTTGGTCAAAAAATGCAGGTTTGGACGATTTTGGGCAAAAAATGCGATTTTGGGCAAAAAGTGCGATTTTGGGCAAAAAGTGTGATTTTAGGTAATTTTGGGCAAAAAATGCAATTTTGGGCGATTTTAGGCAAAAAGTGTGATTTTAGGTGATTTTGGGCAAAAAGTACAATTTTTAGCAGTTTTGGGTGATTTTAGGCCAAAATTGTGATTTTGAGTAATTATGGGCAATTTTGATCATAAAGTGCAATTTTGGGCAAAAAGCATGATTATGGTCAAAAAGCGCAAGTTTGTGGACGATTGGTCAAATTTTAACATTTTTTACAACTATCATATTTTATCATTTTTTCCAAATGTCATATTTTGTCATTATTTCCAACTGTCATTTTTTCCAACTGACATATTTTGTATTTTTTTCCAACTGTCATATTTTATCATTTTTTCCAACTGTCATATTTTTTCATTTCTTCCAACTCTCATATTTTGTCATTTCTTCCAACTGTCATATTTTCATTTTTTCCAACTGTCATAATTTATCATTTTTTCCAACTGTCATATTTTATCATTTTTTCCAACTGTCATATTTTTTCATTTCTTCCAACTGTCATATTTTGTCATTTTTTTCAAACTGTCATATTTTGATTTTTTCCAACTGTCATCATGTATCATTTTTTCCAACTGTCATATCATTATTTCCCAACTGTCAAATTTTATCATTTTTTTCCAACTGTCGAATTTTGTCAATTTTTTCTACTGTCATCATTTGTCATTTTTTCCAACTGTCCTTGGGCAAAAAGTGTGATTTTGGGCAAAATGCGGTTTAGGGCAATTTTGGGCAATTTTAGGCAAGAAGTGAGATTTTGGCCAATTTAGCCCAAAATTGCATTTTGCCCAATTTTGGATGATTTTGGGCAAAAAAAAAAAAATGATTTTTAGCGATTTTGGGCGATTTTAGGTGAAAAGTGTGATTTTGAGCAATTTTGGTCATAAAGTGCAATTTTGGGCAAAAAGTGTGGTTTTGGTCAAAAAGCGCAAGTTTGGACGATTTTGGGTAAAAAGTGTGATTTTGTGCGATTTTGGGCAAAAGTGTGATTTTAGGCAAATTTGGGAAAAAAGTGCGATTTTGGGCAATTTTGGGCGATTTTAGGCAAAAAAGTGCAATTTTGGACAATTTCACACAAAATCGATTTTTGCTCAATTTTGGACGATTTTTGGGAAAAAGTGTGATTTTGAGCAATTATGGGCAATTTTGATTACAAAGTGCAATTTCCAGCAAAAAGCGCGATTTTGTTCAAAAAGCGCAAGTTTGGACGATTTTGGGCAAAAAGTGCGATTTTGGGCAAAAAGTCTGATTTTAGGCAATTTTGGTCAAAAATTGCCATTTTGGGCGATTTTAGGCAAAAGGTGTGCTTTTAGGTGATTTTGGGCAGAAAATGCAATTTATAGCAGTTTTGGGCGATTTTAGGCGAAAATTGTGATTTTGAGCAATTATGAGCAATTTTGATCATAAAGTGCAATTTTGAGCAAAACAATTTTCACCTAAAATCGCCCAAAATTGCACTTTTTGCCCAAAATTGCCTAAAATCACACTTTTTGCCCAAAATCGCACTTTTTGCCCAAAATCTTCCAAACTTGCGCTTTTTGACCAAAATCACGCTTTTTGCTGGAAATTGCAACTTTATAATCAAAATTGCCCATAATTGCTTAAAATCACACTTTTCACCTAAAATTGCCCAAAACTGCTAAAAATCGCACTTTTTTGCCCAAAATCGTCCAGAATTGGGCAAAAAGCGATTTTGGGCGAAATTGTCCAAAATTGCACTTTTTGCCTAATATCACCCAAAATTGCACTTTTTGCCGAAATTCGCCTAAAATCACATTCTTTGCCCAAAATCGTACAAAATCACACTTTTTGCCCAAAAATCGTCCAAACTTGCGCTTTTTTTACCAAAATCACACTTCATGACCAAAATTGGTCAAAATCACACTTTTCGCCTAAAATCACCCAAAATCGCTAAAAATCAATTTTTTTTGCCCAAAATCATCCCAAATTGGGCAAAAAGCGATTTTGGGTTAAATTGGCCAAAATCTCACTTCTTGCCTAAAATCACCCAAAATTGGACAAAACCGCATTTTGCCCAAAATCGCACTTTTTGCCCAATGACAGTAACAGATGTTTTGTTTGTGTTCCCTGAAGGTCCTAAAAGAGGACAAGTAGCATCGAAATCTACTATTTCTAAATGGATTTGACAAGTGATTGTTCAAGCTTATGGTTTGAAGAGGAAAGTTCCACCTTTTCATATTAAAACGCACTCCACCAGGGCTGTTAGTACTTCCTGGGCAGCCTCCATGGCTCAAATCTGCAAGGCCGCAACTTGGTCTTCAGTCCATACATTTACCAGATTCTATCAAGTAGATGAAAAAGGTCATAAGGATATCGCCTTTGGGCGCAGTGTGCTGCAGGCAGCAGTATAAGTCCTCTGATCTCATGGTGCCCTAAGTTTTTTGTGTCTCCCTCCCTTCAGTTGGCATTGCTATGGGACATCCCACATAGTAACTACTATGGCTCTGTGTGCCATGATGTACGATAAGAAAATAGGATTTTTATAAGAGCTTACCTGTAACATCCTTTTCTTTGAAGTACATCACGGGACACAGAGGTCCCTCCCTTCTTTCTGGTATACACTTGTATTGCTTTGCTACAAAAACTGAGGTACTCCCTGTAGTGGGAGGGGATATATAGGGAGTGGACTTCCTGTCTTAGTGTGTGCCAGTGTTCATTACCTGAAGGTGGCCTATAACCCACATAGTAACTACTATGGCTCTGTGTCTCGTGATATACTTCAAAGAAAAGGATTTTAGAGGTAAGCTGTTATAAAAATCCTATTTTTCCCAGCTAGAACATTCCACCATCTCTGGCTCTCACCCTCCACTCCCAGCTCATCACTGTCACTTGTAAACGCAGAAGCTTTCTGTGTTTAGAAGGACAGCTTTCCTCTCGGCGGCTCTCACAATTGCCTGCCTGCCCTGCACTCACGGACTCGCCTACACTTCAGGGAGGTACTAGAACTGGGCCCGGTATTTTTTGATGAGGTGAAATGCAAGAAAGTTTTGGGTGTTGGGGGGAGCATGGTGCAGAGGTCAGAGCTGAGGTGGGGTGAAAGTGAGATGTGGACAGCCTGTGAAAGAGAGCTGAACCCTGTACACTGTGCATGGCACAGCCCTAATCCCTGCACTCTGTATGTAGCGCACCCCTGAACTCTGCACTGAAATTCCCTGTTTACTAAAGAATCTAAAAGTTTGAGGTCCTTTTTGCAGTTCAGCATCCAACTATCACAATAAAATAATATTCCTAGGTCTTGCGTAAAATCTGAGAGGGAAAGTGGTCGGGTAGGGCCCCATTCCCTAACCTGGCAGTCAATAAGCTTATGTTCCCATTTAGAACTCCATTGAAGGGATCTCACTGCTTCAGAACCTGTCAAGTCCTTGGAGTATGAGATCATCAGGTACTATTCAACTGTCTCTAGAATGTATGTCATTATTTACACGGGCCCAAAACACAAAAGGTTCTAGGACAAGACCACAAGAGATTAAGTAAAGAAGGTTTGTGAATGAAAGTAAAGAGGACCGGGCCAAGATGGTGCTAATTATTAATCCTGTCCAGCTGTTATCAAATTGAGGGACCTCAATCAAAGATAAAAAAGTAAAAAACTACAGCGATGTGTTCAGGTTTATGTAAAATGTCAATAAATAAGTCAATCTCAAATATATAGCAAACAAGTGATAATTACTCTAAATATTAGTTTGGGAGCTAGAATAATAGGTGGAGCAGGGTCATCTAGGAGTAAAGCGGGGTGGGAGAGAGATGTGGGGCAATGACTACGGAACAATGGCATAGGATCTTAGAACGTGGAGACTTGGTCTTGATTTCTCCCTCGCAGAAGGTATCCCATTTGTTCCTAATTCATTGAGTTTATTATACCCCCCAAAAAATGTTTAAATTTGGAAGGAGACAGAATGATGAGTGCCCCAGATGTAAGGCGTCAGGAGATTTGATCCATATGGTATGGAAGTGTCCTAAGCTATTTAGATACTGGGCGGAGATAGTAGCTAGGACAAATAAAATTTTTGGAACCACACTAAAACCAGAGGTCAAGACTTGCATATTAGGAAGCTTGGAAGAAAGTAGAATTCCGACTGGTGCCATAGAAGTAGTGCTGAGATGCCTGTTTCAGGCGAGGAAATTAATAGCACAGAAATGGCAGGCTCAGACCCCCCCCGACAGTGGAGAGTTGGGTTGAGACCATTAATTCAATGGTTTGGAGTGAGAGAACGAGATGTATTAGGCAGGGTAATTATAAGTTTGAAAAATTGTTGAGGCCTTGGCTGGACGAGATGGGGTACCCCCTATAAGGGGATGGTGGGGACTCTCTCTTGCTCCTTGCCACTCCTTGCTCTTGCTTCCCGCCCCTATGTGGGCTTAGGTGTTCTTCTCTTTCATATTTCTCCATCCCAGGGAGATGGTTTCCCCCTTAGTTTTTTGGCCTGGTGAGTAATAGAAATATATGCATAATTAATAATTGTGTGGTGTGTGGGAGGGTGGGGGGAATAGGTTGGGAGGGATAGCGTAGATAAAATAATAACAGTTTTGTCTTTCGTACTTTGAAATGTTATACGTTATTTTATACCGAAAAAAATAATAATATTAGTACCCAGTGATCCTGCAGTGATAATAACGTGATTTTTTTAAAACTTAATATAATACAACATATAATCCAAAAAGACTAAACAAAAAAAAACATGTGTATATTTGTAGAAAAACTCCCAAAAACAAAAAGCACAAAAATCAATAAAGTGTTCTAATAGCAAAAAATTTATAAATATGTAATCATATGTCCAAAAAACGTGTATTTAGCTAGAGGTCCACAATATGGTTCTCCAAATCATATATATCCAAGTGTAGCAAATAACAGTGTAATCCTTCTTCCTATTAATAACACTGAATCTAGTGACTAATCCTTCACCACTTATGATCGAGATCACTCACCGATGTTTAGTGGCTGGTTTTTTATAGACCAGCAAATGGGCATTTCCCTCTGCAGGGTGCAATGATCTGTAGCTCCATAATGGCAGGTTTCCACACTCCTCCACTCTCAGTACTCAGTATCGTTATAGTGATCAGCAGACAGGCAGGCTTTGCAGGGCGCAATACTCTGTGGATCTGTAATGGATGATTCCAGCGATCTTCTGCTATTCCCGATCAGTGTCCCCAAGAGTGTGCAATAGGTTAAATGAATATCTCCTAAACATGCACCATTTAGGAGATATTCAAGTAAGCAGCAGTGATGTCACTGACGCATATGCTCAGAAGGAACAACATGCCCATGCCATTCCTTCAGCACTCTGTGCTGCGGCCATGGCACATGCATAGGAATGGCCGCAGCCCTCGAATCCGGAATGAAGACCGGGTGAAGATGGAAGCCTCTTCAGTGGTGACAGTGTGCCGCTGGAGGGCTTTGTTTCTATGTAAGTCTTTCATAATGTGCAAGTATGTAATGCATACTTGCACATTATGTCTTTGCCCTGCAGGCAGAACGTTTTTTTTTTTTTTTTGTGGGAGCAGATTGTGAAGGCTCATCTGGTCCCATGTCTTTTTTGACTGTTTTGAGGCAACATAAGGTTATATAATACAGGGGTACAACATCAGAAAAAAGGGATAGAGCTGCTTTTTTCTGTTCCTACCTCCAAACCACCACTGTATGTGTGAAAATGATATTATTGTGATATTAGGCAGTAGGGATGAGCCGAACACCCCCCGGTTCGGTTCGCACCAGAACCTGCGAACGGACCGAAATTTCGCACGAACGTTAGAACCCCATTGATGTCTATGGGACTCGATCGTTCGAAATCAAAAGTGCTCATTTTAAAGGCTAATTTGCATGGTATTGTCCTAAAAAGGGTTTGGGGACCCGGGTCCTGCCCCAGGGGACATGTATCAATGCAAAAAAACCTTTTAAAAATGGCCGTTTTTTCGGGAGCAGTGATTTTAATGATCCTTAAAGTAAAAAAAAAAAAAAAGTGAAATATTCCTTTAAATATCGTACCTGGGGTGTGTCTATAGTATGCCTGTAAAGTGGCGCGTGTTTCCCGTGTTTAGAACAGTCCCTGCACAAAATGTAATTTTTAAAGGAAAAAATCTCATTTAAAACTGCTTGCGGGTTTAATGTAATGTCGGGTCCTGGCAATATGGATGAAAATCAGTGAGACAAACGGCATGGGTACCCCCCAGTCCATTACCAGGCCCTTTGGGTCTTGTATGGATATTAAGGGGAACCCCGCACCCAAATTAAAATAAGGAAAGGTGTGGGGCCACTAGGCCCTATATACTCTGAACAGCAGTATACAGGCGGTGCAAACAAGACAGGGACTGTAGGTTTGTTGTTAAGTAGAATCTGTTTGTAATTTTGAACGGGTACATTTTTAACATGTTTAGCTCCAGCCAAAAAATCTTTTTTAAGCTTTTTGGAAAACATAGGGAAGGGTTATCACCCCTGTGACATTTGTTTTGCTGTCTGTCCTCCTCTTCAGAAGATTTCACCTCACTTTTTGTCCCAATGACAAATGTTTTTTGAAAATTTGGGGTTTTTTTTTGGAACAAGGATTGGAAAGCATCGGTGGAAAGGAGAAATGTTTTTCCCATATTAACTCTTACAGGAGAGAATTTCCCTTCCTAGGGGTAGATTTCATCTCACTTCCTGTTGTCTCCTTCCGTTTGCAAGTAGGAGTCGTTTTTAAGTTAGATGTTTGAAAGTAGGGGCCTGCCCTATATACTCAGCAGAAATTTGGGCCTTAGGTGTTGTTGTGGCCACAACACTGTAAGCCCTCACAGGGCCCTGCTGTGAAATATTAGATCAAGAATTGTAATTACATGCCCCTGTTGAACAGGGGCAGAAAAATTGGGCCTTTGTTGGTGGTGGTGGTGCTGGTGCCACAACACTGTAAGTCCTCACTCGCTCTTGGTGGGCGCAGAAATGGGCCCTGCTGTGAAATATTAGATCAAGAATTGTAATTACATGCCCCTGTTGAACAAGGGCAGAAAAATTGGGCCTTTAGTGGTGGTGGTGCTGGTGCCACAACACTGCAAGTCCTCGCTCGCTCTTGGTGGGTGCAGAAATGGGCCCTGCTGTGAAATATTAGATCAAGAATTGTAATTACATGCCCCTGTTGAACAAGGGCAGAAAAATTGGGCCTTTGGTGGTGGTGCTGGTGCCACAACACTGTAAGTCCTCACTCGCTCTTGGTGTGTGCAGAAATGGGCCCTGCTGTGAAATATTAGATCAAGAATTGTAATTACATGCCCCTGTTGAACAGGGGCTGAAAAATTAGGCCTTAGGCACTGGTGCTGGTGCCACAACACTGCAACCCCTCACAGACACTCTAGTTGGAACGCAGGAACGAGCCCTGCTGCAAAGTATTGCATCAAAAATTGTAATTACACGTCCCTGTTGAACAGGGGCTGAAAAATTGGGCCTTAGGCACTGGTGCTGGTGCCACAACACTGCAACCCCTCACAGATACTCTAGTTGGAACGCAGAAATGAGCCCTGCTGCAAAGTATTGCATCAAAAATTGTAATTACACGCCCCTGTTAAACAAGGGCTGAAAAATTGGGCCTTAGGCACTGGTGCTGGTGCCACAACACTGCAACCCCTCACAGATAATCTAGTTGGAACGCAGAAATGAGCCCTGCTGCAAAGTATTGCATCAAAAATTGTAATTGCACACCCCTGTTAAACAGGGGCTGAAAAATTGGGCCTTAGGCACTGGTGCTGGTGCCACAACACTGCAACCCCTCACAGATTCTCTAGTTGGAACACAGAAACGAGCCCTGCTGCAAAGTATTGCATCAAAAATTGTAATTACACGCCCCTGTTAAACAGGGGCTGAAAAATTGGGCCTTAGGCACTGGTGGTGGCGCCCAGAACCAAAAATGTTCTTACAAGCTATCAGCATGATAATAGAGGAGGAAGGGGATAATTACTCAGGGATAGTCACTCAGCATCAGCATAGGCAGTCTTTAAAGGGATCTGAAAAAAATTATTCGGTTACATCAGCATCAGGTGCTTGGTAGCTGGTGGTGATCCAAGACTGATTCATTTTTATGAAGGTCAGTCGATCGACCGAGTCGGTGGACAGACGCACCCTGTGATCGGTTACAAAGTCTCCAGCAGCACTGAATGTGCGTTCCGAAAGAACGCTGGATGCAGGACGGGCCAGTAGCTCAATTGCATACTGTGCAAGCTCTGGCCAGTGATCCATCCTCAAGACCCAGTAACCCAGAGGATTTTCGGTGGGAAAGGTGTTCAAGTCAGATCTTGCCCCTAGGTATTCCTGCACCATGTAAAACAGACGCTGGCGATGGTTGCTGGAACCGATCATACCTTGGGGCTGCGGACCAAAAAATTGTCTGAACGCATCGGTCAGACGGCCACCTTCTCCACCGCTCCTTCTTTGACTGACCGAAGCCTCAGCAACACGTTGTCCAGAAACAGGAGTTTGTAACCTCCCAGTCTCTGGGAACGCGTTGCACAGACCTTTCTGCAAGGCCTCCCGAAGATGTTTCATCCTCTGCTCCCTCTGCGGTGGCAAGATAAGGTCCGTAACCTTACCCTTGTAACGTGGATCAAGGAGGGTTGCCAGCCAGTATTGGTCCTTCTCCTTGATACCACGAATACGAGGATCCTTACGCAGGCTTTGCAGGATCAGGGAGGCCATGCAGCGTAGGTTTGCTGAGGCATTCGGTCCGGACTCCTCTGGGTCACTAAGGACGACATGGTCCGCAGCCACCTCCTCGCAGCCACGTACAAGTCCATGTGTTTCTTGGGACTGATCCCTTAAAGACTGCTGCTGATGCTGAGTGCCAGGATCCACCTCCATACTGACACAATCTTCCTCCTCCTCCTCCTCGTCCTCTTCCTGTGTGATCGGCGGGCACGCAGGAACACTGTCTGGATAAAGGGGGCCTTGAGAGCTAAGGAAGTCCTCCTCTTCTTGCCTCTGTTCTGCCTCAAGTGCCCTGTCCATTATTCCACGCAGCGTGTGCTCCAACAGGTGGACAAGGGGGATAGTGTCACTGATGCATGCACTGTCACTGCTCACCATCCTCGTGGCCTCCTCAAATGGTGACAGGACAGTGCATGCATCCCTGATCATGGCCCACTGGCATGGGGAAAAAAAACAAGCTCCCCTGACCCTGTCCTGGTGCCATAGTCGCACAGGTACTCATTGATGGCCCTCTGCTGCGTGTGCAGCCGCTGCAGCATGGCCAACGTTGAGTTCCACCTGGTGGGCATGTCACAGATTAGGCGGTTCTTGGGCAGGTTAAACTCCTTTTGGAGGTTCCCCAGCCGAGCACTGGCATTATATGACCAGCGGAAATGCACACAGACTTTCCTGGCCTGCCTCAGGACATCCTGTAAGCCTGGGTACCTGCCCAAGAACCGCTGCACCACCAAGTTAAGGACGTGAGCCAAACAGGGCACATGGGTCATTTGTCCCTGTCGGAGGGCAGAGAGGAGGTTGGTGCCATTGTCGCAAACCACTATTCCTGCCTTAAGTTGGTGTGGCGTCAACCACCTCTGAACCTGCCCCTGCAGAGCTGACAGAACCTCTGCCCCAGTGTGGCTCCTGTCCCCCAAGCACACCAGCTCAAGCACCGCATGGCATCTTTTGGCCTGCGTACTTGCGTAGCCCCTTGAACGGCTACGGAGCACCACTGGTTCTGAGGACAAAGCACAGGAAGAAGCCATGGAGGAAGAAGAAGAGGAGGGGGTGGAGGAGAGAGGTGTGTCACAATCATTAGTAGTGGCATTTTGGAGGCGTGGTGGCGGAACAACCTCCAACACTACTGCACCTTGTCATGCATCCTTCCCAGCTGCCAGCAGAGTCACTCAATGCGTCGTGAAACTTAGGTAACGTCCCTGTCCATGCCTGCTGGACCATGAGTCAGCGGTAATATGCACCTTACCGCTGACCGCCCTGTCCAGTGAGGCATGGACATTGCCTTCCACATGCCGGTAGAGAGCCGGAATCGCCTTCCGTGAGAAAAAGTGGCGTTTGGGTACCTGCCACTGAGGAACCGCACATTCCACAAACTCACGGAAGGGGGCAGAGTCTACCAACTGAAAAGGCAGCAGTTGAAGTGCTAGCAATTTTGCCAAGCTAGCATTCAACCGCTGGGCATGTGGATGGCTGGGAGCAAACTTCTTTCGGCGGTGCAGCAGCTGGGGCAGGGAAAGTTGCCTGGTACAATCTGACGTTGGTGTACCGAAAGCAGATTGCCCACAAGTACTTGGCTGTTACACACCTAATTCTACACCTTCATTCCTCTCAGTGCAGGTCTCAGAGAGGACTGAAGGTATAGTGGGGTTGGAGATCTCAGCTGATGAGGAGCAAGGAGAGGTCCTCTTTGTTCTTTGGTGTGGGTCTTTTAGATACGCATGCCAACGAACTGCATGGCAGGTCAACCTATGTCTGGTCAAGCATGTGGTACCCAAGCGGGAGATGTTTTGGCCACGCGAGATACGATTGAGACATATGTTGCAAATAGCAGTGGTGCGATCTGATGCACTCGTCTCAAAAAACACACCAAAGAACTTTTTGAATAACGCGCAGAGACTGCAGCGCCCTGCACATGTGGAGCTTTGGGGTGTGATGCAGTCAATGTGCTGCCCTTAGGCTGGCCCCTGGAGGGCATCCTGCCTCGGTGATGTGCCACCTCCTCCTCCTCCTTTCTCCTATCAGGCACCCACGTTGAGTCAGTGACCTCATCATCCCCTCCCTCCTCATCACTGGAGCAAACCTGGCAGTATGCTGCAGCAGGGGGAGCATGACTTCCAGATTGCTGTCCTTCTTGGGCACCCCCTCTGTCCGTGCTCATGTTACTGCCTTCATCGAGCTTAGTATCATCATCAGAGCTTTCCAAACGCTGGGCATCCTCCTGGAGCATCTACCCAACACTGTGGTCAAACAGTTCGAGGGACTCCTCAGGAGGACATGGTGGGGCTAGGGAAGGAGTCACTGATGACATTGAGCCGAGGGAAGAGGCCGCTGCTTTGCCAGACAAAGTACCCTGAGCATGGGTGAGAGAGGATGAGGAGGATGAGGACGGCTTGGTCATCCACTCGACCAAGTCTTCCGCATGTTGCGGCTCAACACGGCCAGCTGCCGAAAAAATGCCAAGCGTGTACCACGGCCATGTGCTGATGAGGATGCACCGTCTCCACGACCAGCACTAGACACAGAGCCTGCTTGCCCTCTCTTATTGGCTTGTGACTGTCTGCCTCTCCTTCTAGGCCTTCCAGACATACTAATGGCCTATAGCTGCACTAAGCTGGGATATATATATATATATATATATATATATGTACTGATACTGCAGCTAGCAAAATCAACTGCCTGCCTGTAGTATGAGAACACCACCAACCTTCTACAGGTAGCTTTAGCTGAACACTGTGCAGAGCTCCCAAAAAAATAACTTGTAGCTTTTTTAGCTGCCTGCGGTAGTGATAGGATCAGGAAAACACCACCAACCTTCTACAGGTAGCTTTAGCTGAACACTGTGCAGAGCTCGCAAAAAAATAACTTGTAGGTTTATCTGAACACTGTGAGGAGGACGCACTGCACTAACTTGTAGCTTTAGATGAACACTGTGCAGAGCTCTCAAAAAAATAACTTGTATGTTTAGCTGAACACTGTGAGGAGGACGCACCACACTAACTTGTAGTTTTAGCTGAACACTGTGAGCAGGACGCACTGCACTAACTTGTAGCTTTAGATGAACACTGTGCAGAGGTTTCACTACACTAACTTGTAGTTTTAGCTGAACACTGTTAGCAGGACACACTGCACTAACTTGTAGCTTTAGATGAACACTGTGCAGAGGTCTCACTACACTAACTTGTAGTTTTAGCTGAACGCTGTGAGCAGGACGCACTGCACTAACTTGTAGCTTTAGATGAACACTGTGCAGAGGTCTCACTACACTAACTTGTAGTTTTAGCTAAACACTGTGAGCAGGACGCACTGCACTAACTTGTAGCTTTAGATGAACACTGTGCAGAGGTCTCACCACACTAACTTGTAGTTTTTAAATAAACGGTCCTATTATGTGTAACGTCCCACATACACACAATTAACCACCACTGCGCCTTGGAGCAAATTAGTTGAATGATGATGACCATCAATATATGAAGCCTATCTAAAGCTGCCACTTTGTGTGTAAAAATGTGAAAAAATATTTTTATATCTTATGCCGTGATAATGGTGTATTATAACCCACGTGAAGACTAAAAATGTGGCGCTATTATGATCACTCTTTCAGTAGTAATACCTCAATAAGTAAATAACCTAATCTAATAACCCCTTTGTTAAAGGTGTGTGAACCAACTATACATTGGTATAAAACAATATTAGTAAAATAGCAAAAAAACCAAAAAAACATCAAAAAGCAGTACAATGACTTCAGTGACTCAGTGATATAGTTGAAAATCGCAAATGTGTCAATCCTATAATAAAGTGTGTAAACGATCCGTATGCACACTAAACATAAACTAAGTGACTATATAACATAAAAGTCCAATAATAGGTGCACATATGTGAAATACAAGTCCGTGGTAAAGTTGCACAATAGATGGTGTCACAGCAAATATTGGAAATTCCTGAAGAAAACTTGAGCTTTCCACCACACCTCTGTGTTCAGTGTTCCCTCTCCCAATAGACAGACTCTTACCAACTCTGTATGCCTCCACTTTCGTATGAGGCTAGCAAGCATGAGAATATCCAGGCAATCAGAAAGGGTTAAAAGTATTCCATTCAGGGGCTCGTTCCATATGCAAATGAGAAAGAACTCCCAATAGTGTGATAACGTAAAAACTTTTAATATCCACACATAATACACTTCAAAATATGCACTCACAATGTGTCAACTTTAAAACAGCACATCAAAAAACTCCACGGCACTCTGTGCACAGCAATCTCAACAGGGCAGCCTGGGTGGTCTATCCTGCGGTGTTCATATGAGGAGTGAGGTCACGGAGGACCTGAGTGTAACCAGCGTGTATAGGGATCTATCTCACCCACTCCTCGCTCGCTCTTCCAATGAATCCTCCGTCTCCCTGACACACGAACCGCAGCACCCTGCTCTCTTAAGCCACACAGCCTCAGATGTTTTAATCTTCTCTCAGCCTTGCCCCCGACATGTTTCGCTACAACTGTAGCTTAATCATGGGATAGGCCGCTCAGAATGTCACTCTACTTAAATACACTCCCTCCCCTCTGTCTAACTATGGGGATCCCAGTGCGCATGCGCGTCCAGCGTATCCCGCGCATGCGCAGTTGAAGTGTCCCCATACGCGCAAACTGCTGCTCCATGCAGCTGTCTGTATATGCTAACATGTTATTCTCAACAGCGGTTTTGAGATGCTGACATCCCACTGTTTAATTCCCATGAATCTGGGTATCTTACAGCCTGATGTCGGTATTTAGGTTATAATGAGTGTCCTGGAATACATTTCAAAGCACTTTATGCGCTGAAAGCTAGCACAAACCATATAATATGGGAGTGCTCTAGTTCCCTCTCTCACTTTATGCGCTAAATACTATCACAAACCATATAATGTAGGAGTGCTCTAGCTCCCTCTAAATTCATCAGAGGGATCAGAGCTTCTCAAATTATTTGCCAACACTCTCATTGGTCTGCGATACTAAGCGTCCTCACCATCACATATCAAAGGGAGGTGTATAACTATAGATAAAAATCTATAGCTCTAAAAATTAAAGCAAAATATCAACTTATAATGCATAAAATTATATAAATTTATAAAAAAATATAAAATGGAAGAATAAGCATGGCTCAACTAAAAATTCAAATTGGCTGAATGTACCTGGTGTTACTATAGCTGTCTCTATTAGTATTAGAGATATATAACTCACTTTCGGAATATTATTACAGTATTCCAAAAAAATAGTACCATGTTTGAAAGCATTAAAGATTGGCTATCTCTACCCATATTACATATCATTATGTTAGGATATCTGTATCCCATAATCTAACATAGGAAGTATCCCCACTGCCAGTACATCAACTACTTCTAATTGGCGTGGTCGTACCCTAAAATTATTATTTGATTACAGAGGATATTGAAATACAGACTGGGATATGTGTACAATCCAAAAAACACTATAAAAAAAATACTATAAAAAAAAATATATATATGTGTGAAACTAAATAGTCTACTAACAGGTAACGTGTTACCATACTGTTAGGGAAGTCCTGTATTTATCCTAATACACAATCATCATATAATCCAAAGATAGTATAAATATAATCCCAGGATGTGTGGAAAAACTATGCCACTTTACATGGGGGCAGGGGTTAGTGTACTACTCTTATACCAGAGGGGGTTTGTCTACTCAGCTAAAAATCGTTAATGAAGCAATTGAGGTCTAGCTCAATGTTGAGCCCCCTCGGAGTGAGGCTTTTAAACAGAAATATCCATTCCGTTTCACGGCGTGACAAATCTCTTACTCTGTTCGAGCCTCTCCAGGAAGAGTGCACCACCTCCAAGCCACAAAATTGTAGCAAGGTTGGGTCCCGTTGATGTTTCTCCCTAAAATGCATAGACACGCTATGATACTTGTACCCATTTCTGATGTTGGTCAGATGTTCACTGATCCGAGTCTTTAATTGTCTTTTTGTTCTACCAACATAGTACAAGCCACAAGGGCACCACATGAGATATACAACGTGCGTGGTGGTACACGTGCTAAATTCCTTGATCTCAAATCTGTCCCCCTCTCTGTTGGTGACAGTGGTGACACCTCTATTCCTAACCTTTACTGTCTTGCAACAGACACACTTCCCACAGCAGTAAAAACCTTTAAAATTAAAGGACAAAGATCTTGGATTCGGTGGGTCAAGGATCTTTTTCACTACTTGATCTCCTATACTCGGGGCTCTTCTATATATAAACCTCGGTTGAGTTGACAAGATGTCCCCCAGATATTTATCTCTGCATAATATATGCCAGTATTTCCTGAAGATATGTTCAATGTCCCTATACTGGCAGTGAAACCCGGATATAAAGCTCAATTGGTGTCTGGTATCCTCATTTTGTACTTCTTTTTCTTTTAGGCATTCCTCTCTAGGGATTTCAGCAACTTCCTGTATTATTTCGACCAGTGTGCTTTCCTTATAGCCCTTCTGCATGAATTTTTTCTTCAGAATGTCTGATTGAGTTAGAAAATCCTCCTTCAATGTGCAGTTCCGACGGATCCGCAACAGTTGGCCCTTCGGTATATTTTTTATCCATGATGGATGATGTCCACTGGCCACGGATAAATAACTGTTGCGGTCCGTCGGTTTGAAGTACACCTTGGTTTTCAGCGATCCATTTATTTTTTCTATAGTGACATCAAGAAAATTGATTGACTCCTCACTGACTTGATATTCCAATTTAATGTTATTTGCATTGCTGTTGAGATACTTCAAGAATATCTCCAACGATTCTTTCGACCCCTGCCATATTAGTAGAATATCATCAATGAACCTTCTGTAGAAGACCATTTCAGGTCTATTGATGTTGAAAATACGTCTGTCCTCCCATTCAGACATGAACAGGTTGGCGAGGCTGGGGGCATATTTCGCCCCCATTGCCACGCCAACCTGCTGGGAATAGAAGTGTCCATCGAACCAGAAGTAATTGTGGGACATGCAGAAATCTAGTGCATGTCCCACAAATTTCTTCTGTGCAAACGGGATGTCGTCACGTTTGCTGAGTGCCCAATTCAGGGCCAACGCTGCATCCTCATGCTGTATGTTAGTGTACAGTGACGCTACGTCAGCTGTCACCAAATAAGACGTCACAGTGGTGCCCTTGTGGCTTGTACTATGTTGGTAGAACAAAAAGACAATTAAAGACTCGGATCAGTGAACATCTGACCAACATCAGAAATGGGTACAAGTATCATAGCGTGTCTATGCATTTTAGGGAGAAACATCAACGGGACCCAACCTTGCTACAATTTTGTGGCTTGGAGGTGGTGCACTCTTCCTGGAGAGGCTCGAACAGAGTAAGAGATTTGTCACGCCGTGAAACGGAATGGATATTTCTGTTTAAAAGCCTCACTCCGAGGGGGCTCAACATTGAGCTAGACCTCAATTGCTTCATTAACGATTTTTAGCTGAGTAGACAAACCCCCTCTGGTATAAGAGTAGTACACTAACCCCTGCCCCCATGTAAAGTGGCATAGTTTTTCCACACATCCTGGGATTATATTTATACTATCTTTGGATTATATGATGATTGTGTATTAGGATAAATACAGGACTTCCCTAACAGTATGGTAACACGTTACCTGTTAGTAGACTATTTAGTTTCACACATATATATATTTTTTTTTATAGTATTTTTTTTATAGTGTTTTTTGGATTGTACACATATCCCAGTCTGTATTTCAATATCCTCTGTAATCAAATAATAATTTTAGGGTACGACCACGCCAATTAGAAGTAGTTGATGTACTGGCAGTGGGGATACTTCCTATGTTAGATTATGGGATACAGATATCCTAACATAATGATATGTAATATGGGTAGAGATAGCCAATCTTTAATGCTTTCAAACATGGTACTATTTTTTTGGAATACTGTAATAATATTCCGAAAGTGAGTTATATATCTCTAATACTAATAGAGACAGCTATAGTAACACCAGGTACATTCAGCCAATTTGAATTTTTAGTTGAGCCATGCTTATTCTTCCATTTTATATTTTTTTATAAATTTATATAATTTTATGCATTATAAGTTGATATTTTGCTTTAATTTTTAGAGCTATAGATTTTTATCTATAGTTATACACCTCCCTTTGATATGTGATGGTGAGGACGCTTAGTATCGCAGACCAATGAGAGTGTTGGCAAATAATTTGAGAAGCTCTGATCCCTCTGATGAATTTAGAGGGAGCTAGAGCACTCCTACATTATATGGTTTGTGATAGTATTTAGCGCATAAAGTGAGAGAGGGAACTAGAGCACTCCCATATTATATGGTTTGTGCTAGCTTTCAGCGCATAAAGTGCTTTGAAATGTATTCCAGGACACTCATTATAACCTAAATACCGACATCAGGCTGTAAGATACCCAGATTCATGGGAATTAAACAGTGGGATGTCAGCATCTCAAAACCGCTGTTGAGAATAACATGTTAGCATATACAGACAGCTGCATGGAGCAGTAGTTTGCGCGTATGGGGACACTTCAACTGCGCATGCGCGGGATACGCTGGACGCGCATGCGCACTGGGATCCCCATAGTTAGACAGAGGGGAGGGAGTGTATTTAAGTAGAGTGACATTCTGAGCGGCCTATCCCATGATTAAGCTACAGTTGTAGCGAAACATGTCGGGGGCAAGGCTGAGAGAAGATTAAAACATCTGAGGCTGTGTGGCTTAAGAGAGCAGGGTGCTGCGGTTCGTGTGTCAGGGAGACGGAGGATTCATTGGAAGAGCGAGCGAGGAGTGGGTGAGATAGATCCCTATACACGCTGGTTACACTCAGGTCCTCCGTGACCTCACTCCTCATATGAACACCGCAGGATAGACCACCCAGGCTGCCCTGTTGAGATTGCTGTGCACAGAGTGCCGTGGAGTTTTTTGATGTGCTGTTTTAAAGTTGACACATTATGAGTGCATATTTTGAAGTGTATTATGTGTGGATATTAAAAGTTTTTACGTTATCACACTATTGGGAGTTCTTTCTCATTTGCATATGGAACGAGCCCCTGAATGGAATACTTTTAACCCTTTCTGATTGCCTGGATATTCTCATGCTTGCTAGCCTCATACGAAAGTGGAGGCATACAGAGTTGGTAAGAGTCTGTCTATTGGGAGAGGGAACACTGAACACAGAGGTGTGGTGGAAAGCTCAAGTTTTCTTCAGGAATTTCCAATATTTGCTGTGACACCATCTATTGTGCAACTTTACCACGGACTTGTATTTCACATATGTGCACCTATTATTGGACTTTTATGTTATATAGTCACTTAGTTTATGTTTAGTGTGCATACGGATCGTTTACACACTTTATTATAGGATTGACACATTTGCGATTTTCAACTATATCACTGAGTCACTGAAGTCATTGTACTGCTTTTTGATGTTTTTTTGGTTTTTTTGCTATTTTACTAATATTGTTTTATACCAATGTATAGTTGGTTCACACACCTTTAACAAAGGGGTTATTAGATTAGGTTATTTACTTATTGAGGTATTACTACTGAAAGAGTGATCATAATAGCGCCACATTTTTAGTCTTCACGTGGGTTAACTTGTAGTTTTAGCTGAACACTGTGAGCAGGACGCACTGCACTAACTTGTAGCTTTAGATGAACACTGTGCAGAGGTCTCACTACACTAACTTGTAGTTTTAGCTGAACACTGTGAGCAGGACGCACTGCACTAACTTGTAGCTTTAGATGAACACTGTGAGGAGGACGCACCACACTAACTTGTAGTTTTAGCTGAACACTGTGAGCAGGACGCACTGCACTAACTTGTAGCTTTAGATGAACACTGTGCAGAGCTCGCAAAAAAATAACTTGTAGGTTTAGCTGAACACTGTGAGCAGGACGCACCACACTAACTGGTAGTTTTAGCTGAACACTGTGAGCAGGACGCACTGCACTAACTGTAAATAGTCTAGCTGCCTGACTGTGGTACTAATAGGATCAAAAGAACACCAGCAATTTTCTTCAGGTAGCTTTAGGTGCACACTGTGCAGAGGACACAGTGCACTAACTGTAAATACTGCAGCTACCTTTCTGTAGTAAGACAAGCCTGCCTGTCAGTAAGAAGATAACAGGAACGGATCTAGCTAAACTGAATACAGTGTATATATATATATATATATATATATATATATATATATATGCAACACCTGGGATGCATATATATACACAATACACTGTAAGTGCAGCTAACTCACTGATTGTCCTGCCTAATCTATCTAACTCAAATGAAATGACACTGTCTCTCTGTCTATCTATCTCTCTTTCAACGCCGGAACACACACTACACAGGGCTGCCGTGCAGGCGGCCTTATATAGTGTGGGGCGTGTTCTAAACCACCTGAGCCATAATTGGCCAAAGCCACCGTGGCTTTGGCCAATTACAGCTCTCTCTACCGACGGCGCTGTGATTGGCCAAGCATGCGGGTCATAGTGCATGCTTGGCCAATCATCAGCCAGCAATGCACTGCGATGCCGCAGTGAATTATGGGCCGTGACGCGCCACACGAATTTGGCGCAAACGGCCCATAACGTTCGGAATTCGTCGAACGACCGAACAGCCAATGTTCGAGTCGAACATGGGTTCGACTCGAACGCGAAGCTCATCCCTATTAGGCAGCTAAAAAGATGTTCTAGAATTCCAGAGAAAGTTCAGGTTTCAGCTAATGTTGATTTTACTTCAAAACTAGTATTTCTAGATGGTAGAATGCATGTCAATTGTACACCCTTACATTTGGGAGAGCTAAGCCTCCCTTTCTATTAAGTTGATTGTTTCATTAAGGGTCTATTTAGGCTGGGTTGACACTGCAGCACGCTCTGGCTCACAGCAGGAGTCCCGTGCAACCCCATTCACCATTTCAGGTCCTATTTGAGCCTGAATTTTTGGCTGAATTTAGGCTGAAACAGACCAAAAGACACACAGGACTCCTGTGCAATTCGCATCGGAGCCGCTGTGGAGATGTGAGAACTGTGTGTGTGAACCGCTCCATAGAGAGCCGGTCACAATCTCCTGCTACTATGCGAATTGGATGCATGGAAATCTGCATCCAATTCGCAGTAGTATGAACCAAGCCTAAAAGAGTTTAGAACAATAAACTGGTCTGCAGTGTCAGTTTTCCAAGTTTGTTTTAAATAAAAAGTTTCTTCACAGCAAAAATCTTCCTCACTCGGCCTTAATCATACCCCCCTTCTCAAGCAAGCAGCACCCCAGCACAAAAATGTTCCCATACTCCAAGCAAACCCCTAAAATAATAAAGATCCCTTCCATCAGTCCTACAAAAATTCCACCCTAAAGCTACCCTCCCTGCACCAGCAAAAATCCCTCCTATAGCACTCCCCCAGCAAAGATCCCCTGCAGCAAAACACCTCCTTCCTCAAACAAAAATCACCCCCAAAAGCTAGCAACCCCCCACAGCAAACAAACCCTCAAAAGCAAAGCCTTTCAGCTACAATTCCTGCTCTGAAGAAAACCACCTTTCGCTCAAGCAAACCCCTCTTCCTCGCAAAGAGGAATCTTCATCCACCCCAAACAATTTTTTCAACCCTGTCAAATTCAGATACAGCAGAAAGCAGGGGGATATACTCCCTCATAGCTTCCCCTCAGCTATGTCATATGACACATCACAGCCGAGGAGGGGCCTAGGAGTTCCCTTGGCTCTGCACTGCCAGTTGCAGTGGTATGTAGTATCTGAGTTCTGTTTGCAGTGTCAAAAAAAATTGCAGCAACAGCCTTGGAGCTTGGGGCACCCAGCAGGAGTTGCGGGACTCTTGCCCTGGGTGTCTGGCACCAGATATGCCCATGGGTCATGATGTTTCCACAACTCTCCCTAAATATGTCATTATGCTCCTACATTTACATAAGGGGCAGAGCACCTTACCACACAAACCAATGTGGCTCCTTCCAGTTCTGCTCTGTGCTCTCTCTTTTTATTTGATAGACAGCTGCATTTAAAGTAAAACAAGTAACTAGTAGGAAAGTAGGTAGTATAAGTGATAAAATCAACCTCAGGTGACGGGGTCACATTCATTACCTCTAAACTAATACAGTACTGAGGAAGTAAATGAAATAGACTCTGCAAGATAACATTTCAATAATATAAAATATTGAAAGATTTTCAAGCGTGGGTGCATGCAATAGTTTTACTTTCAATCATTTTTGTGAAATTTTAATCAACAGTAGAGGAAAAATAGACTTTTGCATTGAAAAAAGTGTACATATAAAGTCATAGAAGGATACATATCCCAGTCTGCAAAGTTCAGGTGAAAAAACAGAATCAGGTAACAGGTGAAATCAAAATGCCCCTTAAGACGTAGCATAGAAAGAACAAGATAGAAAATTAACAGTCATTGAAAAACTCAGTCACTACCATACGCTTTCCAGTGTATCCTGAATGGTCCTAAAAAACAGCCTCAGCAGAATAGAAAAGCAGAAGAAAAGATAGAAAAAGAAAGAAATAGAAAAAAGATAGAGCTACAGGGCGGGACAAGAACAGGGGAGTCACTTGTCCCACCTTGGATAAAGAACCATCATAGTTTCAAAGGAGAGATGCATATATTTAGCCCACATGCAATCGTTTTAACTTGAATGTTTGCATAGTTCACCTTTACAAGAAAACTACCTATGCAGATAAGGGATGTCTGTAGATAAAAAAAAGGTGTGCAGCTTTGCCGAATTTGAATAAAGCCCTTGCTATAGTTGTAGCTATTTACATACCTCATGAAGCCTTACTGGAAAACTTCTAGGATGTTTCTAAGGATGTTGCTAAGAGAAGCCTAGCTGTTACTATGCACCTTGACCATAGCAGGAGAGAGCTCTTTCTCTGATTCAAAACCTCTCACATAAATTTCTCTCCCCTGATGCAATAACTCTGAGCTCAGTGTTTGAGAATTCACATCTGTGACGCTGTCCTTGTGTTGACAGCCTTTTGCAATGCAGTAAAATGTCTGTCACAGCACATGGTGTGAATTAGCCCTATATTAGATCATTCTGACCAGCATTTGATTTGCCTAAAGTGGGTCCTGCATTCCCATAGATCTGTATAGGAATGAAAACTCATTTAAGGCTCACACTATTGCGAATTGGATGCGGGAGCCTAAATCAAGCAAAAGTCAGTTGACACAGACCCTTAGAAATTACAGATGCTGCTTTAACCACTAGCCGACCAGCTGATGCAGATATACTGCAGCAGGATGGCTCTCCTGTGCGAATCTACGTACCCGTACGTCAGTCCGTGCAAGAAGGATAGCGGGCGTGCTCACGCCTGTTGGTCCCGCGAACTCTATGTCCACCGGCAACCCATGATCACGGTGAGGAGAGGCAGAACGGGGAACTGCCTATGTAAATAAGACGATTTCTCATTCTGCCTAGTGACATGACAGAGATCTACTGTTCCCAGTGATCGGGAACAGTGAGCTCTGTCATGTTCCTGGCAGCCCACCCCCCTACAGTTAGAACACACCCAGGGAACACACTTAACCCCTTGATCGCCCCCTAGTGTTAACCTCTTCCCTGTCAGTGTCATTTTAACATTGATCAGTGCATTTTTATAGCACTGATCAATGTAATAATGTCACCGGTCCCCAAAAAGTGTCATTTGGGGTCAGATTTGTCCGCCCCAATGTCGCAGTCCCGCTAAAATTTACAGATCGCCATTAATAGTGAAAACAATTTAAAAAAAAGTCCCTAAATCTATCTCATAGCTTGTAGACGCGATAACTTTTGCACAAACCAATCAATATACGCCTATTGCGATTTTTTTTAACCAAAAATACGTAGAAGAATACCGTATTTTTCGCTCCATAAGACGCACCTGACTATAAGACGCACCTAGGTTTTAGAGGGGGAAAACAAGAAAAAAAATATTCTGAACCAAATGGTCTCAATGTAGATATGGGAAAAAAATGAGTCTTGCAGATTGCGTAATGGATAACAGCCTCTAAAAGTTGGGTTTGAAACAGGAAAATCTGGATGCTGCACACCGGATAAAGTTGAAAACATCTTCTTTATTGTAAAACTTGGATCATAAAAAACAGGACAATCAGGCGGGTGGTACAGACACATCTGACGCGTTTCGCGCTCTAGTTCGAGCGCTTACTCATAGCTATGAGTAAGCGCTCGAACTAGAGCGCGAAACGCGTCAGCTGTGTCTGTACCACCCGCCTGATTGTCCTGTTTTTTATGATCCAAGTTTTACAATAAAGAAGATGTTTTCAACTTTTTTCGGTGTGCGGCATCCAGATTTTCCTGTTTCAAACCCTGCTTCAATTTGCATTTAGCCAGCACCTGGGACTCCTCTCCTCTGAAGGATTCACTAATACACACCTGAAAGCAAGTTCTCCTGAGCGGTGATTTATTTTCTCAGCCTCTAAAAGTTCCATGTAAAAAAGGTTGTTTATTAAATAATTAATGTGGTGAACTTACATAGGATCTGTCAACCCAGTGAAAAAACCAACACAAGGAGCGCTGATCCAGTATTTTGTTAATAAACCGGAAAATTCAAGTAAAAAGTAACAAGCTTTAATGACAAATGTACAGTATCCTTTCCTAAACATTATCCAGAAGATCAAATGGAGACAAGCCTGGGAATCCCAGTAACTCACGACTACCATATCAGCCTCTGCAGTTGAGGGGGGGGGGGGGGGGAGATGGATGGCTGGCTGTCACCGACCCTGATCCTGTGTAGAGACAGTGAGATGTTCACGGAGGGTGTGGAGGAGGTTCCTACTCTCAAACTGTCAGATGTCGAATAAGGGGGGAGTTTTTAGAGGAAACAAATACTCCAGGGTCAGCCCAGGAAAGGCACACTCCTTTCCCGATGGTCAGGGAGGAGAGGGGGGGAGGGACAGTGTTATGCAGTCCGGAGTGGAGGAACAGAGCCACACAGGTGGCTGGTGTCTGGGTCTATACAAGCAGCTGTGCAGCGGCAACCACAGGCGGGCTTAAAACACTCCGTTCCCGGTGGTCAGAGAGGAGAGGAAAGACAGAGCCACACAGTCATAGATGGAGGGACAGAGCCAGGAAGATAGCTTGTATCTGGGTCGGGGGGGGGGGGTCAATATTCATTCCATAAGACGCACAGACATTTCCCCCCATTTTTTTTGGGGGGGGTGTGTCTTATGGAGCGAAAAATATGGTATATATCGGCCTAAACTGATGAATACATTTTTTTAATATATTTTTTTGGATATGTATTATAGCAGAAAGTAAAAAAAAGTGGTTTTCTTTTTGTTTAAAGCCCAAAAAAATAAAAACCGCAGAGGTGATCAAATACTATAAAAAGAAAGCTCCATTTGTGGGTAAAAAAGGACGTCAATTTTGCTTGGGTACAGCGTCGCAGTTAAAGTGACTCAGTGCCATTTTAACAAAAAATGGCCTGGTCATTAAGGGGGCAAATCTCTCTAGGGCTGACGTGGTTAAAGAGTAACCACAGAGAGTAGTTTGAACCGTGGGCCTCACTCTCGCAGGCTCTAGCCCACCACCAGGCTCTGCCCATAATACCATCCATTCTTACAGCTGATGAACTGGTCTCCTGGCGGGAATAACTACACTCACTACAAACCAAGGATGACTTTAAGCTGCTGATCTCTGAGGTCAAAGAAGCCTGTCGTAGTGAGATTAAAACTCTGCAAGCAGACTTCCATTAGCTGGCCACTCAGGTGGAGGACCTAGATGAGGATTTGCAAGCCACTAAGCTCACTGTCTATCGAGTCCAATCCCAACAAACGGATGACCGCTTTATGCTCCGTGACATGCAGTGCAACTTGGAAGATCCGGACAATCACAATCGCCGCAACAACATCAGGATCCGGGGGCTCCCAGAGTCTACTGGCCCGGAGGATCTGCATTCGTCCTCCAAACAACCTAACAACCTTCAACAAATTGCCTGGTGTCCCAGCTTCCACACACTTCGAAATGGACAGGGCTCACAGAACTTTGAAGCCTAAAGACCAAGCGTCCAAACCTAGAGATGTCATCTGCAGAGTGCACTCATTTACTTTAAAGGGGGACATCATGCGCAAAGCCCGGGTGAATCAACCTATCCTTGTGGATGGCGCTCCACTCCAACTCTTTCCTGATCTATCTTGGATCAATCTACAGAAGCGTAGGCTACTTCAACTGTTCCTTCACTCCATCACCTACCGTTGGGAAATCCCCTTTAGCCTGATGGCTACGCATGCCGGGAAGACGGCAACGCTTCAAGTATTTGAGGACATTAGTTTCTTTTGTGAGACTCTCAACATCCCCATTCCAGACCTCCCGGGTTGGGATATCATCCCCCCTCCCCCTCCTCCCCCATCGAGCGGCTGGCAAAGGGTTCCTGTGAAGAGGAGGGGACGACCCCCTGACTCCCCCCATAAGAATCCCATAAGAATCCCAAGCAACGGCCAGCCTGAAGTATTGCCATGGCTAATAATCCCCTCTTTGATCTACTTTTTCAGATGAAAGGCTCAACCCCAGAGGAACGCTTTGTCTTTGCACGGTTAACCAAAGTTGAAGTTTATATTTGCAATGTGTCAGAGAACTCACAGTGCTAATGCCCGTCTCCGTGCAGCAGTGGCTAATTCCCATTCCGCTAATGCCAACGGGCATTGTCAGAGAACTCACAGTGCTAATGCCTGTCTCCATGCAGCAGTGGCTAATTCCCATTCCGCTAATGCCAATAGGCATGCGCGGTGTCTCCGACAGAGGCGAACGAGTTCTGGAACGAACGTGCGCACTCGTACACCCATATGAACATGTGTGCGCACTTGCGCACGCACATTTGCATCCACCAATCCTGGAGCATGGCGCCCTATATAAACAGAGTCTCTGCCTAATACCAGTGCTGGATCGTCTTCAACTTGTTCCTGAGTTCCTGATTGCTGTTTGACCTGTTACCTTGCTCCTGACAAACCCGGCTTCCTTGACCATTCTCCTGGATCACCCCTGCCTGTTATCTACCTCTACAGATTACACAGACCTCGGCTTGGATTCTCTACTATAGCTCTGCTTCCTGATTCTGTACCTCGCTGCCAGCCCATTGCCAACCTCTGCCTGTCCTTGACTACGAACTTGCCTTCCGTTTATGTACCTTGTTGCCAGCCAGTTGCCAACCTTTGCCTGTTCCTGACGTTGCAGTTGTTCCTGAATCAATACTTACTTGCCTGGCTCCCGCTGAACAGTTCTGGTGGTCAGTCTTCATGCCTATCCCTTAGAGGATCTTGTATCTCCAAGCTCCAGCCTTCAGCCTGCAGGCACCTGCACCCTTTAGTTGCCCCAGCACTCCCTGTCCCCACTACCAGGGGTATTGGGACTAGAACCGTGCAAGAGGCCACCCTCAGCATTTTGGACTCCGTTGTAAGGTACGTGACAGTACGATCCAGCCAAAATGGAATCTGAAAGGGGGGCCTCACCTTTGGAAGCTCTGTGCCAGCAGATTGCGGCCCTTAGTCCAGGGCCTGCAAGATGGCTATTGTCAACTTGAGTGGAGTCATAGTCTCCAAGCACCTCAACTCAATAGGTGGCCACAGCATCTCGGCCCTCCGGCCCAGCAGCCTCAGCATCAGCACCCGCAGTAGTGGTGCCACCCCCAGAGCCTCGAGTTCCCACTCCAGAGAGGTTTTCAGGGGATCGTAGCAAGTTCCGTGCCTTCAGGAATGCCTGCCAGCTGTACTGCCTGCTACAACCCTGTACCTTCTCTTTGGAGAGCACTAAGGTGGGGTTCATTGTCTCACTACTCCAGGGGGGACCCCAAACTTTGGCTAACCGCTTATTGGAACAGGCCAGCCCTCTGTTGGACACTATGGACTCTTTCCTGAATAAAATGGCCAAATTGTATGATGACCTTCAGCATGCCACAACCGCGGAGGCCAGTCTCCATGCCCTCCAGCAGGGTTGTAGGCCAGTGGAGAGAAAAGGGAGGGGTGTGGAGGCGCCAACTGTGGTAGCGCCTCCACACCCCCTCCCTTTTTTCAACATTGATTATCAACAGAGGTAATGGACACCCTCTGAGGATGGCTGCCTCCTCATTCTAGAATTTACCTGCCTTATTTTAATGTGCTATTATAGCTACCATTGTACTATTTACCTTAGACATCACATATTGCGGAGCGCCGGAAAACCCCTCCTTTTGTAGGCCAGTGGAGGACTACGTAACAGACTTTAGGCGGTGGAGTTCCGATACACTATGGAACAATGCCGCCCTCCGTTATCAGTTCCGCATTGGACTCTCTGAGGCACTGAAAGATGAGTTGGCTCGTGTTGGAATTCCCATTTCTTTGGAGGACCTGATCCAATTGTTCATCCAGATAGATCATCGTCTAAGAGAGCGGAGATCTGAGAGAACCAGCCAAATTCGTCCCATATGGATGTTGCCTAAAATCCCTAGCAATCCTCCTATTCCTGCCTCCCATGTACCTGCTGCCACCTCTGAGGCTCCGGAGCCAATGCAGACAGGCCTGCTCCGTTCACCACTGTCACCAGAAGAAAAGCAGTGTTGGCGCCAGAACAACCTCTGCCTCTATTGTGGGGAAGCCAGCCGCTATTCAAATATGTGCCCAAATAAGACCCGTAAGTTTAACTCTTTGCCCCATGAACCTTGTGCATTGACTTTAACGAAATCCACTCACATTGCTGTCCCTGTCTCACTACAGCTTCCAGAAGGAACACTCCGGGTCCAGGCTATAATTGATTCTGGTGCCTGCAGCTGTTTCGTTGACCATGCCTTCGTCCTGCAACACAACATTCCATTAACACCCAAGCAACAACAACTCTCCATTCGGCTAACAGATGGGTCAAACATCAAATCCGGGCCTAGTACTCATGAAACCCAATCACTATCTGCCAACATACTACCCTACCATCAGGAACTACTATGCCTGGACGTCATCTCCTCACCACTATTTCCAATCACTCTGGGGATGCCATGGCTGCAAGCCCATAACCCTCAAATTAATTGGGTTACCGGTGAGGTGGTCTTCCAGTCTACCTACTGTCTCTAGAACTGCCTCAAGGTCTTCCACCATATGGTCCCAGTTGTTGGCTGCTTAAAATCTGTATCTGAATCCCAAAAACTGGTCCCATCTGTATACCATAGCTTCCTGGATGTATTTGATAAACAGAAAGCGGACACTCCCCCCCCCCACTGGGTTTATGAGTGCCAATCGATCTATTACTGGGGCAGAAATTCCTTTTGGAAGGATCTTTTCTCTGTCAGAACCCGAACTCTTGGTCCTTAAGGAGTACATTGACGAGAACCTCAGAAAGGGGTTCATCCGACACTCCTTTTCTCCAGCTGGTGCCGGAATATTCTTCGCCGAGAAGGATCATTCCCTCCGCCCATGTGTGGACTACAGGGACTTGAATAAAATAACAGTTAAAAAACGCTATCCTCTCCCACTGATCCCAGAACTGTTCCAGAGACTTCATTCGGCGAAGATATTCACAAAGCTGGATTTACGAGGTGCCTACAATTTTAATCAGAATCCGTGAGGGGGATGAGTGGAAGATGGCTTTCCGGACACGCTTTGGCCACTTCGAGTACCTGGTTATGCCATTCGGACTCTGTAACGCAAAGGCTACTTTCTAACATTTTGTAAACAATGTTTTCAGAGACTTTTTGGACTTATTCGTGATTGTCTACATGGATGACATTTTGATATTCTCAACCTCCCTAGAAGCACATCGTGACCATGTGAAACAAGTTCTTCACAGATTGAGACAAAACGGACTTTACGCTAAAGCCGAGAAATGTGAGTTTGAGCGCCAGACCATTCACTTTCTCGGCCTGGTAATATCAACTGGGGGTGTGGCAATGGATCCTCAGAAGGTCTCAGCCATTATGTCCTGGTCACCCTCAACTGATAAAAAATGAGTACAACGTTTTATTGGGTTCTCCAATTTCTACAAAAAATTTATCAAAAATGTCTCCAGTATCATAGCACCTATCACGCAACACACGAGGAAGCAAAGCCGTTTTCAATGGACTGCAGCAGCTCAAGCTGCATTTGACAAATTAAAAGGGTTATTTACCTCCGCCCCAGTGCTAAAACATCCTGATCCTGCCTTGCCTTATACCCTTAACGTGGATGCATCGGAAAGTGCTGTGGGGGCCATCCTGTCCCAACGCCAAGGACCTAAGTCCTTAATGCACCCTGTGGCTTTCTTCTCCAAAAAATTAGGTTTATCGAAAAGCAATTATGACGTAGGGGACCGAGAACTCTTGGCGATAAAATCAGCCTTGGAAGAATGGTGGTACCTCTTGGAGGGAGCAGCACACCCAATATTGATCTTCACAGATCATAAAAATTTAGAATATCTCAGGACTGCCAAGCACCTCAGACCCAGACAGGCAAGATGGGCTCTTTTCTTTTCTCATTTTAATTTCCATATTACCTACCAGCCAGGGTCTAAGAACATCAAACCCGATGCGTTATCCCGCATGTTCACGGAGGCTGAGGTTTCATCCCCACCAGATACTTTCCTGCAAGCTGGGAATTTCTTACTAACTCAATCTAGTTTTGGGTCACAAATTCATCAGGCATCCCTAAGAACATCGCTACCCCCAGGTACAAACCTCCAAGAAAAAGATGGGCTCTTCTGGCGAGGAAATAAAATTTTTGTCCCTCAAAATCTGCGCACCACCACCCTACAGGTCTGCCATGATCTGCCATGACTATCCCTTGGCAGGTCACTTTGGGGGAACCAAGACTATGGACCTAGTTCAAAGGCACTTCTGGTGGCCCAATCTTGCAAAGGACTGCAGGAACTACGTTAATTCTTGCCTGACCTGCCTCAGGAATAAGAACAGTAAAAATAAAGCATGGGGACTATTGAGACCACTGCCCATCCCTGAAAGGCCATGGGATAAGATCGCAATGGACTTCATTGTCGAGCTCCCTCCCTCTGAGGGGTTTTCATCCATCTTCGTGGTAGTTGATCGCTTTTCTAAAATGGCACATTTTATCCCCATGAAAGGGACCCCGTCAGCAACCGAGACTGCCAGAATGTTTATTAAAGATACTGTGAGGCTCCACGGAATCCCCAGTAACATTGTTTTTGATCGTGGAGTACAGTTCACAACAAAATTTTGGAAATCATTATGTGAAGCACTAGGCATCAAACTCAGTTCTTACTCAACCTATCACCCCCAGAACAACGGGCAGACTGAACGTACTAATCAAACGTTGGAGCAGTACCTACGTTGCTTCTTCTCTTTTTCTCAGGAAGATTGGGCCTCATTACTGTCTTTGGCAGAATTCACATTCAACAACTCTACTGACTCTGCCACAAATCAGTCACCATTTTTCTCCAATTACGGATTTCATCCCTCCTTACAATTCTAGTACCAGACTCTCCTGTACCAGCTGTCCAGGATAGATGGAATTTATTTGTCACTAACAATCGGGTGATTAGAGAAACTATCTCTAAGGCACAGGAAGATAATAAAAGATTCTTCGACAAGAGAAGAAGGGGGGAATTGGACTTAAAAGTTGGTGACCGTGTATGGCTTTCAACTACAAACCTGAAACTGGCATGCCCTTCCAAGAAACTGGGACCCAGATACTTGGTGCCCTTCCCAGTTAAGAAGAAGATCAATTCGGTAGCCTATAAACTTGAACTCCCTGACTCATTTAGGATCCACCCTGTATTTCATGCTTCACTACTGAAGCTCGATGTACCAAATTCCTTTCCGGATCGTGAGGTAGGACCTCCAGAAGCTATAATGGTGGATGGGGAGGAGGAATTTGAGATTGAAGCCATTTTGGATTATAGGAAACGACAAGGGCAGGACCAGTATTTAATCAAATGGAGAGGCTTTGGTCCAGAAGAAAATTACTGGGAGCCCGAAACAAATCTCCATGCCCAGAGACTCATACGGGCCTTTCATCGCTCCCGCCCAGAGGGTTCGATTCGAAGAGGCATCCGGAGGCTGCCCTTAAGGAGGGGGCAGTGTCAGAGAACTCACAGTGCTAATGCCCGTCTCCGTGCAGCAGTGGCTAATTCCCATTCCGCTAATGCCAACGGGCATTGTCAGAGAACTGACAGTGCTAATGCCCATCTCCATGCAGCAGTGGCTAATTCCCATTCCGCTAATACCAATAGGCATGCGTGGTGTCTCCGACAGAGGCGAATGAGTTCCAGAATGAACGCGTGCACTCGTGCACCTATACGAACGTGTGTGCACACTCACGCACGCACATTCGCATCCACCAATCCTGGCGCATGGCGCCCTATATAAACAGAGTCTCTGCCTGATACCAGTTCTGGATCGTCTTCAGCTTGTTCCTGAGTTGCTGACTGCTGTTTGACCTGTTATCTTGCTCCTGACAAACCCGGCTTCCTTGACCATTCTCCTGGATCACCCCTGCCTGTTATCTACCTCTATGGATTACACAGACTTTGGCTTGGATTCTCTACTACGGCTCCGCTTCCTGATTCTGTACCTCGCTGCCAACCCGTTGCCAACCTCTGCCTGTCCTTGACTACGAACTTGCCTTCTGTTTATGTACCTTGTTGCCAGCCAGTTGCCAACCTTTGCCTGCTCCTGACGTTACAGTTGTTCCTGAATCCATACTTACCTGCCTGGCTCCCGCTGTACAGTTCTGGTGATCAGTCTTCAAGCCTTCCTCCGAGAGGACCCTGTATCTCCAAGCTCCAGCCTTCAGCCTGCAGGCACCTGCACCCTTTCATTGCCCCAGCACTCCCTGCCCCACTACCAGGGGTGTTGGGACTGGAACCGTGCAAGAGGCCACCCTCAACATTTCGGACTCCGCTGTAAGGTACACACAATGACTGATTTACTTTTTCCTCCCCAGGTTGTTGCCCCCTCCCTGCAAGGGACGGCCTTCGTCCCTCCTGGATGGCCTGTCTTCTGGTTAGCTCGCCGGCCCCTGGGCTGTATCGTGAGGGAGGTTGCTCCCCTGGCGCTCGGCCCAGGCGAGGATGACCCCGCGACTGTATCTCACATCATACATGTCTCTGACTACATGTGCAAGTTGTTCTTTAAGTGACTAGTATTGTCCCCTATGTTTTTTATAGCCTTCAACTGCTTTGTTCTTTAGCAGGTCCCAGATCATAGGTACCAGTCGAAGTTCGGTATCTGACACTGCCCCCCTAACTTGTTTAGTGATTTAAAGTTCCTTCCTAGTTATCACTTACTCCCCTCACCCCCGTTGGACGATGGGGGTAACATGGAAGTATTGGTCTATTGATGAACCTTCATTATCTGTTTTGTGAATTATCTTTACATGTTTTTGTTTTTTCTCCTTTTTTCTCTCTTACGGCTCTTCCCCCCAGGGCTTCTGTCTCTCTCCATGTGCGATGGCTACTAGGGATGGACTTTATGTTCGGGTCGAACATGAGTTCGACTCTAACATTGGCTGTTTGCCCGTTCGCCAATTAGCGAACTGCTTGGGGTGTTCGTGGCAAATTCGACTGCCACGGAACACCCTTTAAAAGTCTATGGGAGAAATCAAAAGTGCTCATTTTAAAGGTTAATATGCAAGTTATTGTCATAAAAAGTGTTTGGGGACCTGGGTCCTGCCCCAGGGGACATGTATCAATGCCAAAAAAAGTTTTAAAAACAGCCGTTTTCTCAGGAGCAGTGATTTTAATAATGCTTTTATTGTTTCACTTTAAGCATTATTAAAATCACTGCTCCCAAAAAACAGCCTTTTTTAAAACTTTTTTTTGCATTGATACTTGTCCCCTGGGATAATAAGTAACACAGTATAGTGTAACAATCGATCTTGTGTGATGCAGAAAAGGGCACGGGAATGCATGCATTCCTGCATTGCAGTGATCTGAATAAAGCCTCACTAATGGTTTATTTGCAAATACAAACTTCATACCAATATTTGCAAATAAATATAAAACATAAGTTACATTTGTAAAGTAAAAACACAAATTAAAGCTGACAAAAGAAACAATCTGGTTTCCCTTTAAAAGAACGAGGCCCCTTACAACACTGAAGGTCACAGTTTTCTTGCCTTGGTTGTGTTCATACATTCATTTTTAGCGATGCTCTATCAAACGGTGACATATCTGGCTGGTCTCTTAACTGCTCTTGTTGCTTCCCCTTTGATCATACAGTCAATGGTTATGTTTGTCCATGTCCAGTCAATTACATAGAAAAAATGTCAGCAAGCAGGTTGTGAGGGAAACGTCTGCAGCAAAATCTTTTCTGTCTTCTTTATTTCACTCTCTTACCCATGGGTCTTGCGGTTTTGATCAGCAGTTTCACACTCAGCTGTAACCATGGTGATTCCTGCTTTCCCTGCATCTGGAACACTATAAAAAAAAAGACAAAACCGTCTACTGCTGTATTCAATGCGGTCTGATACTGTTCAGTTATGCAGTAAGATCATTTCAATTGAACAGATCTTCTGAACAGGTTAAACCAATCTATAAATCTTTCTTTTTATATAGGTGTAGATGATACAGTATAAGAAATTACTGTACACATGATATAACAACGACATCTACCCTGCCCCTAGGAATTATTTCTGTAAACCCGTGTACATGGGACCTGCACTTTCCATCCCAAAATGATAATCTTGCCTTGCCTCATCACGTTTTGTGTCATGTTTTAGAATACAGAGAGCTGCACAGACACACAGAGATATATTTAAAAGCAGTGGCGACTGGTGCTCAATTTTCTTGGGGTGGGGTGGCCCATGGCCCCCCCAGCCAGCCAACCACACCCCACCTGTGGCGCTCAATCACTGCTTCCCCCCACCCCTTCCCGTCGCTGGATCGATCGACGCTTCGCTCGCCCGTCGCCTGTCAGCCCCCCCACCAACCCCGCACTTACCCCATCCAGGTTGCAATTTTGGCGGCTTCTCCCTCTGCATCTCCTCCCGAATCCCGGCGGTCGTTTCTCCTTCTTGCCAATCCGGACTTAGAACTCATGGCCAAATGGGTCTTAGGACTTCCGGCCAATTGGGTCTCAGGACTCACTTCCTGATTGTCCAGGAGGAGAAACAGAAAGACATTAGTGAATTTTAATTCACTAATGTCACACAACTGGGTGGGCTCTGCACCCCGAGCCCACCCTTTTTGATGCCAATTAGAGCCTCAGGCTCTAATAATGTTCTTAAAAACAAAAAACATTGAAATCTATGCATCCTGTGCCCTGCATGTAGATTAGGGGCCAGGCGCATGGATTAGTGGGACGGCGGGCATGGGTAGGGGTCCTCCCAGTGCAAATCCCTCCCCCCAAATTCTCCCTCCAAGCACAAATCATCTCCCCCTTTGTAGCACAATTCCTTCCTCTCTAAATTCCTTTTCTAGCACGTTGTTTTTCTCCTTCCCCAGATTCCCTCTCTCAGGACAAATCCTCTTTCCCCCAATCCCCTTCCCAGTATGAATAGTCCTCCCCACTAGCACAAATCCCCCTTACCTCCCCTTTCTAGTATTAATCCTCTTCTTCCCCCAATTCCCTCCTCCCAGCACAAATCTCATCAAAAATCCTCCCTCCCCAAATCCCTCCTCTGGGTACAAATCCATTCCCCCCGCTAGCACCCACTGAAATCCATTTTCTAACACAAATCATTTTAAGCCCTTCCAAATCCCTCTGCTCAATACAACTCCACATCCCACCACATACCCCCCTGCCAGCAGAAATCCTCTTCTCCCCAGAACAAATCATCTTCCCTCCAAATCCCCTTTCTAATACAAATCCCTCTCCCAGCAAAAATCCTCTCCCTCTTCTAGCACAAACCCCTGCTCCCAGCACCAATCCCCCCCAGCATAAATCCCCTACCCCAAATCCTCCCTCCCAACGAAAAACTTCCTAAATTCTTCTTTTAGCACAAATCCTTTTTTTCCTTCCTCAGATTCTCACCCTTAACACAAATCCTCCTCTCCCCTGAACCCCCCTACCAGAATAAACAGTCCCCCCCTGCTAGCACAAACCCCCTTACGTCCCTTCTAGCACATATCCACTTTCTAGTAAAAATCCTCCTATTTCCCCAAATCCCCCTCCCAGAAAAAATCTTCTGGAATTCCAAATTCATCCAGCAAAATCCTCCCTCCCCAAATCCCTCTTCTAGGCACAAATCCTCTCCCCCGGCCAGCACCCACCAAAATCCACTTTCTAGCACAAATCTTTTTATTCTCTCCCAAATCCCATTGCCCAATACAAATCTACTTCCCACCACACCCGCCAACCCCCCTCTCAACACAAATCCTCTTCCCCCCATAACAAATCCCCCCTCTCAGCACAAATCCCCTGCTCCCAGCACAAATCCCCTAACCAAAATCCTCCCTCCCTGCTCAAAACCTCCTAAATTCCTCTTCTAGCACAAATCCTTTATCTCCTTCCTCAGATTTCCTCCCTCAATACAAATCCTCTTCTCTACTGAGCCCTCCCTCCCAGAGAGAATAGTCCCCCCCCCGCTAGCACAAATCCCATCTTACCTTCCTTATACTACAAATCCCCTTTTTAGTACAAATCCTCTTCTTCCCCCAAATCCACTCTCCCAGCACAAATCCTCAGCGATTCCAAATCCCTCCAGCAAAAATCTTCCCTCCCCAAACCCTTCTTCTAGGCACAAATTCTGCCTCCCGGCCAGCACCCACAAAATCAGCCTTCTAGCACAAATCATTTTATTCCACCCCCCCCAAATCCCTCTGCCCAATACAAATTTACTTCCCACCAATTTCCCCCCAATCCACCCTCCGCGCATAAATCCTCTACCGTTAGAACAAATCCCTTCTCCCAGCACAAATCCGCTTCTCCCCAATTCCCCTTTCTAGTACAAATCCCCCCTCCCAGCAAAACTCCTCTCCCCCTTCTAGGACAAACCCCTGCTCCTAGCACCAACCTCCCCTCCCACCTTCTAGCACAAGTCCCCTTTTCTAAATCCTCCCTCCCTGCACAAAACCTCTTCCCCAATCCCTTCTCCAAGCTTAAATTCTCAACCCTCTTCTAGAACAAATCCCAGCACAGATCCTTCCTTCCCCTAAATAGTACAAATCTGCCCCCCATCCAGCAAAATCATCTCCCCTTCTAGAACAAATTCCCCTCCCAGCACAAATCCTCTCACCTTTGTAACACAGACACCTGCTCCCAGCACAATACCTTTCCCTTTAATCCTCTTTTCCAGAATAAATCCCCTCCACCACTAGCACAACTCTCCCTATACCCCTCATCAAAGGTCTTTTTATTCACCCCCAAATCCCCCCTCCCAGCATAAATCATCTCAACCCAACACATATATTTTTACACCCCCCTTCCCCCAGGTCATTGTATCTCCCCAGCACAAATTGGCCCAAGTCTCTAAAACCCTCGGATGTCGTGACATGTTTTTCTTCCCAGACTCCTCCTTCTGCTCCATCATAAGACAAGTTATAGCCGAGGCAGAGCCTAGGGGAAGCTTCCCTCGGCTCTGATGTTTTGGTTGTGAAAGACAGCTGGTGGGCAGAGATGCTGGCTGCTGCAATAGCAGGGGATTGCCGTGTAAGGAACCCAGGGGACCCCACAGGAGATTTGGGGCATGTGCCCTGGGTGCCTGACACTAATGCAACCCTGCTAGTGGTTTATAGTAAGTGAGCCAAGTCCGAAAGTTTGTTCTGGCACTAGGCTCTGGGAAACAGCCCAGATCCACTGGACACTGGGATTTTTAAAAATCTTCGGCCTGTCCCACAGGAACAGGGGCAGTTGGGAGGTATATGGTTGGGGCATGAGCAGTTGGGGGTGGGGCACAGTTTGGCATCTGTGCCCTGGGCACTAGATGACCTTGTCTTGTTACTGCTTATTTGTGTATGCATATGAAATAGGGACCTTAACCACTTAAGCCCCAGACCATTTGGCTGGCCAAAGACCAGAGCACTTTTTGCGATTCGGCACTGCATCTCTTTAACTGACAATTGCGTGGTCTTCAAACAAAATTGACGTCCTTTTTTTCCCCACAAATAGAGCTTTCTTTTGGTGGTATTTGATCACCTCTGCGGTTTTTTATTTTTTGCGCTATAAACAAAAAAATAGCGACAATTTTGAAAGAAAGCATTATTTTTTACTTTTTGCTATAATAAATATCCCTAAAAAATATATTAAAAAAAACATTTTTTTCCTCAGTTTAGGCTGATATGTATTCTACTACATATTTTTGGAAAAAAAAAAATCACAATAAGGATTTATTGATTGGTTTGCACAAAAGTTATAGCGTCTACAAAATAGGGAATAGTTTTATGGCATTTTTTTTTGATAATTTTTTTTTTACAAGTAATGGCGGCGATCAGTGATTTTTATCGTGACTGCGACATTATGATGGACACATCGGACACTTTTGCCGGGATTTTAGGACTATTCACATTTATACAGCGATCAGTGCGATTAAAAATGTAGTGATTACTGTGTAGATGTGACTGGCAGTGAAGGGGTTAACCACTCGGTGGCGCTGTAGGGGTTAAGTGTGTCCTAGGGAGTGATTCTAATTGTGGGGGGGAGGGGCTGTGTGTAACACGTCACTGATCACCGCTTCCGATCACAGGGAGCTGTGATCAGTGACAGTGTCATTAGGCAGAACGGGGAGATGCTTGTTTACATTAGCATCCCCCCGTTCTTCCTCACCGTGAGACAATCGCAGGTATCTCCGCAGACATCGAGTCCGCAGGACCCGCGATCACGGTCACAGAGCTCCCGGCGGGCACGAGACCCTGCAAGCCGCCTCTTAAAGGGCCACGTACAGGTACGTTAATCTGCCTGTGCGTGCCCTTCTGCCGCAGTATATCTATCTGCGTGAGGCGGTTGGGAAGCCGTTAAATTTTAAGCTCTTTGAGTAAAGTATATAAAGGTCTGTGTAAATTTGTTGTCAACAAAGGTGTGTAAGTAGATTGTGAAATCTAGATTCAATGAAATTAAACTCAAAACTTAAAGTAAATCTAAGTAATAAGTGAACCTTGACTCTAATTGCAAGGTCCAATTTAACGTCTCTTTCTGAAAATTCAAATTGCCTGGTTGTAAAGCTGGCCTTTTTGCTTCAATACTTTTTATTCCAATCAGAACGTTAAACTTTCCCGATCTGTGTACTTATTCAGGTTCAGTAACTTATAACAGCCATTTTCAGGAGTAGGTCAGTCATGGTGGCTCCTATATTGCTCTCAAAGCATGCGTACTTAGGCAGGCAAATAGAATGCTTTTTCCTCTACGCCACCTTTCTTGCTTAAATGGTAGACAGACCTTGGCACTTTGTTCTCACCTGAACAGGAAAGCTATTGTATATATTTCTCATTAATCTTTAATAGCTAGCAAGAATCAGGCTATAACATCCTGACCAGGTAGTACAAGGTACTGATAGTCCTACAAAAAATATACTCCCAGACTTTTCGCGTCTGCTAGTGGTTGTGTATAAAAATAAGAGGACTTTGGACATGAGTGAGGTATGTAATCAAACACGTTAACTTGGGTAACAACCCGGAAGCCTATTTACTTCACCATTTTTTTTCTCCCCAGGAGTAAATGTAAGAGATCTGTTCTTATCCATTTTATAAATACGGCAGGACCTGTATCCCTCTGGAATCAAAGACTCCCCTTGTCTCCTAAAATCCCAAATTCTCCAAAATAAACAATATCAAACACAAGGTACTGATAGTCCTACAAAAAAATATACTCCCAGACTTCTCACTTGTGTATAAAAATAAGAGGCCTTTGGACATGAGTGAGGTATGTAATCAAACGCGTTAACTTGGGTAACAACCCTATTTACTTCACCATTTTTTTCTCCCCAGGAGTAAATGTAACAGATCTCTTGTGATCCATTTTCTAAACATGGCAGGACCTGTATCCCTCTGGAAGCAAAGACTCCTCTTGTCCCTTAATATCCAAAATTCTCCAAAATCTCAAACACATGGAGGATCTTGCAGCCTCGTTATGAAATAACAAGAACAAATTCCAAAGTACTTGGTTTTATTGGTTGGAAGACACCTTTTCCTCGAAATACAAATCTGCCCTTGATCCTTTAGATTAGATAACATACCTTTCCTTTCTGCCCCTCATTCTTCTTTTGACTGTATGAAATCACAATCCTGCATCTTCCCTTATCATACTTCTCAGTCCTTTCCCCAATACTTCTAATTTTCTTTTAAATATTCAAGGGAAGTCAAGGGAGGCTATTTTAACCTCCCTTGACTTCTCCTATGCCTTTTTTTTTCTTTTTACCTTGTTTTTTTATTCACGTCTCTCCGGTGTTACTGCATTTTAGTTACTTTGTTGGAAAAATTAAAAGGGTTGGGATGGTGACTTGCTTTCTACTCACTTCAATGCCCCAAATGGTGTGCATTTTGAATATAAAGTCAACATTTATCTTTACCTGTGTACTTTTCCCTTTTGACAACTTGTATAGCTGTTTTAATAATTCTGGAAGCCCAATATTCTGTACGGCATACTATGTATGTGTAATGTTTATTTGCACATTGAAATCACATATATCCTTGATAAAACATTAAAAAAAATAACGTGCCTTTCTTTGGCATAGTTGCAATATCTTGCTGACTAGCATTAGCAGCACATCTGATTTTGTTGCTGCTCTTTCATTATAAGGAATCCTTTTTGTACACGATCTGCATTGTTATCTGATTTCTGAAATCACACCGTGACCTTGAATGTTTGAACCGATTTGTTAATTGTATTTTACAACTCAAATTTATGAGTCTTTAATACATAATACATAATAATCATGTGTGCTGCACAGAATAAACCGCGTTAATACAGTACTCTGTTATTTCATAGCTCATTTTTATGCTTCTGCTGTATAACCCAACCACAATGACTGACATTGTCAGGCATTTGAAATAATTAGCAGTTTAACACTGGGAAAACTTTACTCCAGAAAAATCCTGCCTTTCTTATTCCTAGCTTAAGAGAGGCAGGTAAAGCCTGACAGCATCTGTCGTGTTGTCTACATCTGTCACATCCTGGACGTTTCCTACTTTCTAATGCTGAGAAAACCTTCAGATTTAATTTTTCACTAAAGTGGAAAGGTAAACTTTTTAATCTATGAAAACTCTGCAGTGATGTGTTATAATAAGTATGTCCACTGGAGGGCAATAGCGTTCCAGGATAGTCAAGATGAGTTCACATATGACATTGCAGTCTAAAAAGCAGGAGTGACTGTACAGATAAGCAATTGCTGTAGAATTGTACAGATTGCCAAAGATACAGAATGGGTTTCCAGTGATGTTCAAAATCTGGTCATTTTTTTCTTAGGACATTTCTTTCACCGTATGATTTTTAGGCAATCAAAAATAAGAATTTAGGAATGTAAAGGGCAACTGAATCAGTTGAGGATTACAGAGGGGTATGGTGTCTGTGAAATGAGCTAATGTCACTCAAATACCTCTGCAGGTTAGTTGAGAAAGACTGTTATTGTCTCTGATGGTTGACAGGTTACCATGCTGACCCAATAACTTAAAGGCTAACTAAACCCAAGAGCAAAGATGTAACACAGTATATTGAACCTTACAGTCCTTAGATGTGGTGGCTGCATTCGTTTTCTTTTTTGGCAAATACAGAAAATACCTGCTGATATTAGAGAGAGAGAGAGAGAGAGAGAGAGAGAGAGAGAGAGAGACACGTAAAGCATCTTGATAGAAATTGAGTGTCCTTGTGAGCTGCACTGAAGAATATTTTCCTTCCTAGCAATTTTTTGTAAACTACCAATTGCCTGCCCCTCTCCTATGTAAATGGACATGAAAAGATATGGACATGCATGTAGTACAGATCAGCAAAGCAGCTTAGGTTGACAACCATTACTCCCATTAAACAGTGAACCTGGGTTCACACATATACAATGCGGGAACCAGCGCGATTCCTGTGCGGGTTCCTGCATCGCATGTCCCTCGCAGGCAGTTCACACTGCCCTCTGCAATCCGCTGCAGGTGTCAGTACAAAGTTAGTGACACCCCCAGATCACCATTACAAACTGTCAAATGGTACAGGAATCAGATCGCATGGGTGTTCCGATTCCAGTGCGGGACAAAAAAAGAGTCCTGCAGCATTTTCGTGCGAATGCGATGCCATTTCAGCCATACATCTGTATGCCTGAATTCGCATCGCACAGATATCACATGTGATCTGCACAGCAATGCGGTACATATCACATGTGATGCCTGTGTTTGCACAAGTGTGAACCCAGGCTGAAAGAGTGACGTAACCACCCAGGGACAGAAAATGTGTTTTTTGCAGAGTTATAAAGTGAAAATAAAGCAAAAGAAGCCAGAAAAAAAGAAAATTCAGCCCAAATTAATGAACTAATAAGTTGCAATAATTTTTATTTTTGGTTTTGAGTTAGATACACTTTAAAGCCAAACTCCAGGCTTTGCCCCTGCCTTGCAGTCAACCCTTCTCCTATATGTATGGTATGCTTTTTACATAATACTTAGGGTGTGTTCATATCCACACCCACATTTATAATGCAACCTCTAGTGTGCACTATGGAGGGCACAGTGTCAATACACCGATTACAGCACATTTTTTCCTTTTTTTCAACTTTATTGGCATATGACAAAGTTATACTGCATTCATGTTTATTCACTGCAGCACGTTGCAATGCTGCCACACACTGTGGTGGAAAAAATGAACCGCGTGTCCCACGGGCGTATCATGAAATGAGTGGGCCAGTGTGCAGGATAAAAAGTGGGCCCTAGGGATTGAAGTGAAAAAAGAAGCACGCGTGGGAAAATATGGGCGTGGCTTAAATTACGCTAAATTGGCGTGGTTTAATAGCGTCTAAGCTGACTTAGTGCAGAATGCAGTAATGTTAAATAAGAAATATACAGTGTGAAGTGTATGGGGGTGGGTAGTATGTGCAGGAGAGGAGTGTGAAGTGTATGGAAGTGGGTAGTATGTGCAGAAGAGGAGTATGGAGTGTATGGTGGTGGGTATTATGTGCAGGAGAGGAGTGCGGAGTGTATGGAGGTGGGTAGTATGTGCAGGAGAGGAGTGCGGAGTGTATGGAGGTGGGTATAATGTGCAGGTGAGGAGTGTACGGAGGTGGGTAGAATGTGCAGGAGAGGAGTGTGGAGTGTATGGCAGTGGGTATAATGTGCAGGGGAGGAGTAAGGAGTGTATGGAGGTGAGTAGCATGTGCAGGAGAGGAATGCGAAGTGTATGGAGGTGGGTTGTATGTGCAGCAGAGGGTTGCTAAGTGTATGTAGGTGGGTATAATGGGCAGGTGAGAAGTGTGGAGCGTACAGTGGTGGGTAGTATGTGCAGGATGTCAGTGGGGCAGTGGACGGTGTCAGTAGAGCAATAGACAGTGTCAGAATTTTTTCTATTTTTATTATTTTTTACAATTTTATTTTTTAAATAATTTTTTATTTTCTCAGTATTGAAGATGAATGGACAGGAGACAGAGGCTGAGTTTACTCTGCTCAGTTATCAGAGGGCACACGAGTAATCGCTCACTGTGTTCAATTGAGAAAAAGAAGGGGCCGGTAAATGACAATGGCTCTCCATCCTGACATCCCACCAGGAGCCGGCGGGAGAGGAGAGGAGGAAAGCCAGCTGGGGGCATGAGGGGGGCGGAGGAGAAGGGCAAGTGACTGGAGGAGTGGCTAGAGAAGGACAGGGGAAAGGAGGGGCAGCCAGAGCACACAGGGGTGGAGGAGAAGGGCAGGGGATGGGAGGAGCGTCCGGAGCACACAGGGGCGGAGGAGGAGGACAGGGGACTGGAGGTGCACATGGGGGGGGGGGGGCAGAGGAGGAGGACACAGAAGAGGGAGACACAGGGAACAGCCAGGGTGATCGGTGTGGCAGGAGGAACAGTGTGTGAGCACCGATTTACCTGCATGGCTTTTTAGCTCACAGCCATGGGAGGGAGAGGGGGACAATCGGCTGTGAGCTAAAAAGCCATGCAGAGAGATTGGTGCTCACAACTGTTTCACCCGCCACATCGATCATCCCCGGCTGCGAACCAGAGGGCCATCTATGTGTGCAGGGTGGGTCACCCGCTGCTATCAAGCTATCCAATGAGGACCCGAGACCCGAGAATGGGCTCGTGCTCATTGCTGGAATGATTGGGTTCAGGTAAGAAAAGGGGGGGGGTCTGGGGGGCAGCTGCAGCACGAAGGTTTTTTACCTTAATGCATAGAATTCATTAAGGTGAAAAACCATGAAACTTTACAACTTCTTTAAGGCCTCATGCACAATGGATATTTTTGCAGTGCTCCTAGGGGTGTCAGACGTTTTTTTTTGTTTTCCTGCCTCAAAACTCCGCTGCATGTAAGCCTATGTGTCCAGGCACCCATAGGCTTTTAGCGCTTGAGCGTTAATTTATTTCAATGGCCAGAATAAACGATTAATCTGGCCAACTGAATGAATTAACGCCCAAGAGCTTGACACCTGTAAACGCCCATAAAGGCATCTAAATGCGTCACACTCTTTTGCAAGCATCAGGCGTTTCTTCTGCAAAATGCTGCTGCCAGGAGGAAAGGCTTTTCCTGAACATCCTGAGCATGAGGCCTAAACTTTCCCATGGAGCCCCATGATCTGTAGTTAGACTTCTGCTGACAAGGGTTCTACTCCTTCCCCACTCTATCCAAAAGAAAAAAGTTTTAACTAAAGCCTAGACATGCATTTTAACTTCAGCATACGTTAGGAAGTGTGATCTTTGTTTTCCTATTTGATATTGGAAGCAGTAATGAAAGTATGAAAATATAGTGCTCAAAATGCCTCGTAAATAATACAGAAATTATGTAAATTAGCCAGGATTTGATTAGTGTCAGGTTTATGAGAAGTGTATAGCACAGCATGGGTTTAGATAAGACGGGTGTTTTAAAGTAGAAAACCTGCTGAGCAACTGTTGAGAACAACATCAAAAGGTACTGAGAGCCTCAAATGGCAGTTGGCAGCACCGCAGTATAGTATTTATAATTATTAATATAGGGTATGCAGAATGCATTAAATTATTTTATTTTTTTTAAGAAATGCATTTGAAAATGGTCAGTATTTTTTGCTAATGATTGCCAGTCATGGTCTATTATCATTTTTTTAAAATGACTCTGTCATCAAAGAAGTAAAATGCCATTGCTGGCCTCCTTTTTGAAAATGCTAGTTGCATGGCAGTGTTTGACTTTAAGGGTATCTAAAACCAAGAATGAAGATTAAATATACTGCAGTCCTTAGATGTGGTGTGTGCATTAGTTTTACAGAAAGTACCTGCTAATCTTGCCAGAAATACAGTGTCCTTGTCACGCCCAGTGAATTAAACTGACATCACGAGAAATATTATCTTGTTTTCAAGCTGTCTTCTGTAAGCTCTGAATTTCCATATCCTCCATGTAGTGGAGATGAAGAATGAAGGCAGGTTTGTAGTCCAAACCAGAAGAGCAGCCTGAGTCATCACCATCACTGCTCCCTAAAAAAACTGTGGAGCGAGCTAGCAACCCAAGGGCAGGAAGTGTTATTCATAGGATAAACAGGCCAAAGTTAAAGAAATACAAAAAAACAAAAAACAAATGTAACTACCACAGCTGCAGTGTATGCAATCTGTGTTTTAAAATGTACATACCTCTTAAAAGGGTTGTAAAGTCTGAAGGTCAGATCTTACCCCCTGCTTTCTGGTGCTGACAGATGCTGTGTAAAATATGTGTTGTGGAAGACTGCAGAGGAGAAATTCCTGCAGATAAACAGGTACAACGTATGTAGCAGGATTTTTTTTAATCTCTGTGTACCATCTGAGGCTAGTTACTTCCCTGGGGCTATGTAAGGGTTTACAACCACCTTAAGCCAGGCTGTGACAATCTTGAGACTGGCTGAACAAAATTAGAAATCTATTAGAAGGAAATGAAATCCCATATATATATTTCAGCTGTGTATTTTGCTGTCTGCTTCTATTGTAATAGAGGCTAATTATTTCTACATTGACTGATGGCAGGAACATTAGAATGCAACATAAACAATAACCAAATCCAGTCCGCAGATCAACAGTACTTACATAAGAAACAGGAATGATGCTGAATAGAATATCATTAAGTACAATCAGTAAATACTTTTGTAAACTTTCCCTGTCAAGGGAGAAGGGTATGCAGCCCAGTATTTGCCAGCCTGAAATGTGGGTTTGTGCTCCACTCCTCCATTACATCACACTAATTGCCAGTATTTGGATCATGGAAGTTCTGATTTTTCATATTCTTCAGATTTACCAATCTATGACACTTAGGTAAGAAGAGGCCACACACAAGGCATTTTTTTTGCAATTCTTCTACATATGCCTAAGTGTTCTGGAATGACTGATTGCCCCTTTGGCTGATAGCCGACTGCTCACGGCTGCAGCGGAGAGCGTGAGGTACAGTGACAGGCATCTTGGGACATTGGAGAGAGCCATGTATTTCGGTAGAGCCCACTGCCTGTCCAAGGGGAAGGGCACTATCTACACTGACTGACTGCTCTTCACTCAGTGAACAGAGAGAGACCGCCTGCTGACACAAGAGTTGGCGAGAGGCCGGTCCCAAAAACCGCACTAAACATTGGCCAAAGAGGGACAGTGTTGTCTGCAAATAACACAGTCAGCGCCTGTGTCAGTTAGCTTGAGTGCTCTGACATAAGAGTAGGGCCCAAGCAAGCTGGCCAATAGAAGAGGGGGGAATTATATTACAGACTGCTGGACTGTCATGATGGTGTAGTACTCCCTAGTTAGGATTGCCCCAGTATAGGGTTTAATAGGAATCACTTTCTACACCAGCTGAGCGTTTCCTTAACAGTATATTTATTTCTAATGTTCACTTATTGTGGTATATACAATGGTGTATTTTGGTTTTGTGCTGCCCTAGGCAAGACTAAAATTGGGCACCCCCCATCTAAATTTGTCCCACCCAAGCCACGGTATATCGTTCTTGTCTCAGGGTCTGATGGGGACCAGGCCCGGATTGGCCATAGGGCAAACCAGGCACTTGCCTGGTGGGCCGGGGGCCGCCGTGGCCGCCAGTCCTTGCGGGGCCCAAAGCCGGGCTGCTCTTTAAGCCCCCGCCGCTCAACCAGCTTCTCCGCGGCTGCCAGTTAAGCTCAGCCATCAGGAGGAGCTAGATGAGACACCTACGGCCTTGCCCGTATAGGTCAGCTGTTGGTGCCGGGGGACGTGACTGCGAAGGGGGAGGAGCTAAAGGAGACAACATGGAGCCGACCGGTAAGAGAAAACGTGAGTGCAGCCCCCTGTGTCCTGGATAGGAGGAGCGGTGGGGGCGGCTGCATATAGAACAATCATTGTTTTCATCTTCCTCCTGCAGTCTCTGAATACCTGCGAGAGGTAAAGGAGAAGCAGGCATTCCAAGACTGCAGGAGGAAGATGGAGAGAATGATTCTTCTTTATGCAGCCACCCCCATTGCTCCTCCTATCCTGCTTCTCTCTGCTGCCCCCCCTGGGCTCTCCACCCCCCATGCTCTCCGCCACCCCCCCTGTGCTCTCCACCTCCCCCCATGCTCTCCGCCACCCCCTCGTGCTCTTTACATTCCCCCATGCTCTCCGGCACCCCCCCATGCTCTCCACATTCCCCCATGCTCTCTGCTGCCCCCCTGTGATCTCCGCCTCCCCCCATGCTCTCTGCCACCCCTCCCTGTGCTCTCCACATTCCCCCATGCTCTCCTCCAGCCCCCGTGCTCTCCGCCAGCCCCCGTGCTCTCTGCTGCCCCCCCCTGTGCTCTCCACCTCCCCCATGCTCTCCGCCACCCCATGTGCTCTCCACATTCCCCCATGCTCTCTTCTGCCCCCCCTGTTCTCTCCACCTTCCCCATGCTCTCCACTTTCCCCCATGCTCTCCGCTGCCCCCCTGTGCTCTCCACTTCCCCCCATGCTTTCTGCTGCCCCCTGTGCTCTCCACCTCCCCCCATGCTTTCCGCCACACCCCCCTGTGCTCTCCACCTCCCCCATGCTCTCCGCCACCCCCTCCCTGTGACTCTCCACATTCCCCCATGCTCTCCTCTGCCCCCCCGTGCTCTTTACATCCCCCCATGCTCTCCACCTCCCCCCATGCTCTCCACCAGCCCCCTGTGCTCTTCACATCCCCCATGCTCTCCACTGCCCCCTCGTGCTCTCCACATCCCTTCATGCTCTCCACTGCCCCCCCTGTGCTTTCCACATCCCCCATGCTCTCCGCCGCCCCCCCTGTGCTCTCCACCCCCCATGCTCTTTCCTGGTCTCCCCTCGCCTCCCCCCCCCCACACCTCTGCCGGGTTCCCCCCTTCCCTCTCCTGGGGAATCCATCAGGATGGAGAATGGTGAAGGGGCCGGTTAACATGTTATGGGCTGCTCAATCCAAAATGCCTGGGCCTGATTTTTGTCCCAGTCCGGGCCTGATGGGGACTATTCACAGTGAACAGCTGCGGCTTCCTCATCAGACCCTGAGACATGATTTGCCCAAATGCCATATATAGAATTACTGCCCATGACCTGACATTTGCGGTGATTCCTCACACGTGTGGAACGATCGGTGACTATGTGCGTGCGGTACCGACTTGTGCATTCACCCTTGCGTTCGAGCATGGGAGGACCAAGGTACTTTACCTTTTTTAATTATTAATTTTTTTTTTCACACTGTTACTTTACATTTTTTTTATCACTTTTATTGCTGTCAAAAGGAATGTGACAGCAATAGGCATGTGACAGGTACTCTTTATGGAGAGATCTGGGGTCTATAAGACCCCAAATCCCTCCTCTGCACTTAAAAGCATTCAAAACATTAAGATCAATGTTTTCGAATGCTTTAAATGTTTAAAAACTGTAATGTCATGTCATCGCTTACGGTTTACTGTTACCAACAGCCAATCAAAGCCAATCCCAGCTTTGCTTGGCTTTCCAGCCAGCCAGCAATTGCGCCAGCTGGTAGCCTGGGTCTCCTGGTGGGACAGGAGAGCCCGAGAGAGCCGCGGAAGGTGGCGGGACAGAGGGGGGACCTCCCCTCCCGCTGCTTGTAATAGCAATCAAGTGGCTAGTAAGCCGCTGTGATTGCTATTACAAGAGAGCCTATTGCTGGTTCTAAAAAACGATACCAGGGTGATCCCTGCAACCACCGAAAGGACTGGAAGTGGTTAAAGAGTCGCCTCTGTCCTTCTGCCTAGGGGCTGTGCCACCCCCCTGAAAAAAATGCCACCCAAGGCATGCGCCTTGTTTGCCTTGAGATGGATACACCTCTGGGTATATACTGTACATATACAATGACTTTAACCGGTTCAATACCGGGCATTTTCACCCCCTTCCTTCCCAGACCAATTTTTAGTTTTCAGCGCTGTCGCACTTTAAACGACAATTGCGCGGTCATGCAACGTTGTACCCAAACGAAATTGACGTCCTTTTTTCCCCACAAATAGAGCTTTCTTTTGGTGGTATTTGATCACCTCTGCGGTTTTTATTTTTTGCGCTATAAACAAAAGAAGAGCGACAATTTTGAAAAAAAACACAATATTTTTTACTTTTTGCTATAATAAATATCCCAATTTTTAAAAAAAAAACAAACAAATTTTTTCCTCAGTTTCGGCCGATACGTATTCTTCTACATATTTTTGGTAAAAAAAAAATCGCAATAAGCGTATATTGATTGGTTTGCACAAAAGTTATAGCGTCTATAAAATACGGGATAGATTTATGGCATTTAAAAAAAAAAATATATATATATATATTTTTTTACTAGTAATAGCAGCAATCGCGATTTTTTTTCGTGACTGCGACATTATGGCGGACACATCGGACACTTTTGACACATTTTTGGGACCATTCACATTTATACAGCGATCAATGCTATAAAATTGCATTGATTACTGTGTAAATGTGACAGGCAGTGAAGGGGTTAACCACTAGGGGGCGGGGAGGGGTTAAATGTGTTTCCTAGGGAATGCTTCTAACTGTAGGGGGAGGGGACGCACAAGGGGAGGAGACCGATCAGTGTTCCGCTGTACTGGGAACACAGATCGCTCTCCTCTGAACTGACAGGACGTGGATCTGTGTGTTTACACACACAGATCCACGGTCCGGCCCCGTTAATGGGCAATCGCGGGTGCCCGGCGGACATCGCGACCGCCGGGCACACGCACCGGGTCCCGAGCAACGCGGCGAGCGCGCGCGCCCCCTAGGCGGCCGGGAACCCGAGGCCGTCATATGACATCCACCCAGGATGGGAGATCCCATCTGTGGACGTCATATGTCTATAGGCGGGTAGGGAAGTGGTTGTAAAGTATTCATACCCCTTGAAATTTTCCACATTTTGCCATGTTACAACCAAAAACGTAAATGTATTTTATTGAGATTTTATGTGACAGACCAACACAAAGTGGCACATCATTGTGAAGTGGAATGAAAATGGTAAATGGTTTTCAAAATATTTTGCAAATAAATATCTGAAAAGTGTGGCGTGCATTTGTATTTAGCCCCCTTTACTCTGATAGCCCTAACTAAGATCTAGTGGAACCAATTGCCTTCAGAAGTCACCTATATTAGAGTATAAATATAGCTGTTCTGTGAAGACCTCAGAGGTTTGTTAGAGAACCTTAGTGAACAAACAGCATCATGAAGGCCAAAGAACACACCAGACAGGTCAGGAATAAAGTTGTGCAGAAGTTTAAGGCAGGGTTAGGTTATCAAAAAATATCCCAAGCTTTGAACATCTCACGGAGCACTATTCAATACATCATCCAAATATGGAGGAGTATGGCACAACTGCAAACCTACCAAGACATGGTCGTCCACCTAAACTGACAGGCCGGGCAAGGAGACTATTAATCAGATATCTTGTATCATGTCCCTGACCATCTCTTGTATCATGTCTGCAGTCTTTGACCATCTCCTGTACTATGTCTGCAGTCTCTCTTCCTGTAATTTGTTTATTGTTAAGTGATCATGGGAAGATGCCAGGGTAATGAAGACTCCTTAGGGGAGCATCTCTGTGTTTGAGTCATTGCCATAGAAACATTTGTAATGGGGAGGAGTTAGTAAGATGACCACACCCATGTGGGGGCGCCAAAAATATTTCTGCACCCAGGCGTCGGTGACCTTAAGATCAGCCCTGATTGTAGATCTGACAAAAGCTGTGGCCCCTTTCCTGCTACACCTGAATTTAAACACTATGTTCTTGTCTGAGTTTTGCTTTAAGTGCTTTTCTTGGCCCTTGTTAGTTTTATTTCCTTTCTGCTACTGAACCATTCACGGACTTGTCTGGAACCATTGGGCAAACTTTAAACAGAGACAGCAGAAATAATACATTTTTGATTTTTATTTGAGTTATGAAATGACATTTTTGTTCGTTTATTGTTCCGAGCAGAAGGAGCTTTTTGTTTGCAGTTAGATCTTGTGCTACAGGGAGCCACGCTGAACTCTCGAGATTCATTCAAATGCAGCACCACTGCTCAAGCAATAGAAATTGGGAGAAACAAGGCACAATAGGGAAATAGCTTATCTGATAAAGAGCAGATTTTTGTATTTATTTTTTGCAACCTCTACATGTGTGCATTAATAGTTTGTCAAATCTCAATTATGCTGCCAATGAATAAATTTGAACTTGTAAACCTTTATGCGTAAGATGCACAATGCGGAGCTTTTCACAATCAGGAGGTTATGTCTGGGCCATTCTGATTTTAAACAATGTGTCTGCAGTATCTAAGATCAAGCACAGAATGAACAGCGCTGGCACAAAACCATGAATAGATTAACTGCTTCAGGACCAGTGGGAAGGCATCTCCTCTATGAATCAGAAGATTCCAGGTGGCCCTGATCCGTCATGCGAGGTGCTGAGTGGTGACACCTTGAGGTGTCACCATTTTGTACCAAAATGTATATCCTCTGCAGGATAGACTGACATCTGTGTGCTCAATATATGCCTTTTCTAAATACAAGAGGACACAGCAGCTAAAAAAAAAGAAAAATGAATATATGAAGCTGGCCTGCATGAGCAAATAACACACTTGAAATGCTTTCAATCCTAGGCTATTTTTGTTCTCCTAAAATATTTAAGTAGCTCAGGGGTCTCCAAACTCTTTAAAATAAAGGGACCGTTTACTGTACTTCAGACTTTATGGGGGGCCAGATGTTAGTGTCAGTGGGAGGAATAGTGCCCAATCATTGATAGTGGAAGAAATAGTACCCTATGATTGGTGATAGTAGGAAGAAAAGTGTCACAATCATTGGTGTCAGTAGGAAGAATAGCACCCCATCATTGGTGTCAGTAGTAAGAATAGTGCCTAATTTTTGATATCAGTAGGAAGAATGATACCCCATCATTGGTGACAGTAGGATAAATAGTGCCCCATAGTTGGTGTCAGTGGGAGAAATTGTGCCTCGTATCAGTGAGAGGAACAGTGCCCCAGGGGCCAGATACAGGCAAGCAAAGGACGCATCTGGCCCCTGGGCCGCAGTTTGGAGGCAACTGATCTAGCTTAATACAGAAGAACACCAGTGTAGACAAAACACATTATCCAGACATATCACCCCTAAACTAATCTGTACTCTGCATCCCCTTTCATTCCCGAGCTGATTTTGATATGGGCCCATATATCTTGATAAGTTTGTGATAAATATCAAAACTAGCATTGCTGTGTATTTGGCATTTTATCTAAAATCTGCTGCAGTCTTGCCTATATAGATGGCTTGGTGAAGCTTGAAATAACCTGTCAGTCAGTCGGATGTCTATTACGCGATTCTATGCAAGGTTGACTAGCCTGCTATGAGCTTTGGGAGGCACATCAAGAACCCTGCCTTCTCTTCAAACTGAGGATCACGTAATCAACTCTGTAGTACAGGGGTAGGTAACCTTAAAGAGGTGGAGATATACCTGAACAACATGGGAGAAGTAATAGATCACCAGGCACAGTGTCGCCTACTCATACTCGATTTAAACCTCTGATTGCCGTACTACCGTGTCACAATCACATGCATCGCATGACAATCATTGGTTTAAATCAGGTGGTGAAGAGGCAACATATTGCCTCCTCACCACCTTAGCACTTAGTTGCATTCGGTAACAGCACTCTTAGGGCTCATTCACACATAAAGTTGCAGGGTGGCAAAACCCTGCCCCCTTTAGCTGTTGAGGTAGCAGCCAAAGCTGTACACATGCTGCAGCAGGAATTAAGCCCCCTGTTGCTTTTGGTGGGTGCTACCGCCTGTCAATCATGACCCATTCAAGTAAATTGGGCCACTCTGCAAGCGCCCCACAATTGCATGCTTTTGCAGGGTCCAAGAGGTTAAAGCAGGTGGTGAGAAAGCAACACAACGCTGCCTGCTTTAAAAGAAAAGTAAAGAATTTTCTTTTTCCCCATTAATACTTACCAAGGTGGATGCAGCATGGGTCCAATGCTGCATCTGTTCCCCGGCGCCTCTACACTGAGAACCGAGCGATCGAACAACGTTGATCACTCGGTTTTCAGAGCTCCATGAGCAGAGAGCTATAGACTGTCAGTCTCAACCCTCTGCTCTTCCCCCTCCTCGTTTACTGGAGTGCTGAGCTGTGGAGGGGGCGGAGCGGCTATCTTAGGCTCTCAGCGGCTCTCAGACTTCAGCCTGCTCTCTGCTAAAAATGGGTCACAGGAGTGCAAAACAAACTACACTCCTGTGATCCATAGCAGAAGTCCAGCAAAACAAGCTTTAGCTGAACTTCTCCTTTAAACGCTTTGTTTTTTGTACTGTACAATGTTGCAGGGCATTTGAAGAGCAGGCTCATTCACCTGAATGGGTCATTCTTGGCAGGTGCTATACCCACCAACCATGACAGGGTGTATAACTCTTTCTCCGGTTGTGACATGTGTACACCCCTGGCCACTGCAGCTAAAGGGGGTGCGGTTGGGGTGGGGGTGTTAAAAACACATCTTAACTATGGGGATTTACAATCCCCCAAAGTACAAATTTAAATGAGCGCTTACTGTTCTGAGCTGCAGTTTTCCTGCACCACAGGTGCAGCGCAGTGCATCTGCGACTTTCCTGGGTTAGCTGTGCTTTGCCATAGAATTCTATTATATCTTGCAGGTGTGGTGCAATTTCTGAAAGTGCACCAAAACTCCTGCATTCAGAAAGTGCACTAAACCCGCAGGATATAATTGAAGTCTATGGCTAGGTGCAGCAAACCCACAGGAAAGCTGCAGGTACTCTGCACCCGCGGTGTGGGTAAACCAAAGCGCATCAGTGTGAAAGCAGCCCTTTACTAGTCATGTATTGCTTCACACTGACCTGAAGATCTCTTTTTTCCTTGTGTTGGCACCACTCTGGAGACCGCTAGCCAGGATAAGAGGTGCAGTGCAGTTGGTATCACTCCGCATGGGACAGGAGCCAGCACTACAGAGGAGGCATCAGCTTATGCAGCTCTTGCTCCCTACTAAAGCTCCAATTTTACAAATAGTCCTTCTGCATTGCATATTTTTTGTAAATATAGATTTAAAAACAGTTTGTAATCTTGAAGAATTAAAAGCCCATTGTCCAGTAACCATTATAGAGCAGCAATAAAACAGCATAGTACCCTGGAAGCAGTCAGTCCCCACAACCAGCAAGTGCTCTTTGGTTTATCATTGGCATCATCATCATTATTACAATAAAATTAATTTCTTGAACATACAGACAAGTATTAGAACAATAATGAATTTCACTGCCCTTCGTTAACATAAAAATCTGTATTATAAATGACCTAGGAATATTCTCCTTTGTGGAAATACTAATGACTTCAACCACTTGCCGACCAGCCGCCATCATTATACTGCGGCAGGTCAGCACGTTTCTGCGAGCTGTCGTAGCTATATGTCGGCTCCTTTAAGCGGGACAGCCGGGGGTGCCTATGCTCGTGACCGGCGGTCGCGATAACCACCAGCCATGAGCGATCATGGGCAGGAGAGGCAAAACAGGGAAGTGTGTGTGTAAACACACAAATCCCTGTTCTGTTCTGAGAGGAGATGCAGATCGTGAGTTCTTAATAGCTAGGAACCACGATCTGTCATCTCCTATAGTCAGTCCCCTCCCCCTACAGTTAGAACACACTCAAGGAACACAGTTAACCCCTTGATTGCCCCCCTAGTGTTAACCCCTTCCCTGCCCGTGACATTTATACAGTAATCAGTGCATTTTTATAGCACTGATCGCTGTATAATTGTCAATCATCCCAAAAATGTGTCAAAAGTGTCCGATGTGTCCGCCATAATGTCGCAGTCACAATAAAAATCGCAGATCACTGCCATTACTAGTAAAAAAATAAATAATAAAGATGCCATAAATCTATCCCCTATTTTGTTGACGCTATAACTTTTGCACAAACCAATCAATATACGCTTATTGCGATTTTTATATACATATATAATACATGTATGTACATGAATACATATCGGCCTAAACTGAGAAAAAAATTTGCTTTTTTGTAAAAAAAAAATTGGGGATATTTTTTATAGCAAAAAGTACAAAATATTGTGTTTTTTTCAAAAATTGTCACTCTTTTTTTGTTTATAGCGCAAAAAATAAAAACCACAGAGATGATCAAATACCACTGAAAGAAGGCTCTATTTGTGGGAAAAAAAAGGACATCAATTTTGTTTGGGTACAGCATCGAATGACCGCGCAATTGTCAGTTAAGGTGATGTAGTGCCGAATTGCAAAAAATGCTCTAGTCATTGAGCAGCCAAATCTTCCGGGGCTGAAGTGGTTAATAACTGCTGCTTCTCCTGCGTTTTGTAAAACCTCTATTAAAATTCAGTGCTTACTCTACTGCATTGCTACTGCTACTGCATTAATATAAGTTAGAGAAAAAAAAACTGTTTGGAAGTGCAATGAACTGTGCATTGACTTTAGACATTGCCGCATGATATATTTCTATGTAGTAGTGTGACTTTTAGGATATTAGTGTAAAAAGCCTAAGGTATTTCATTGCATTGTGACTTTTTTTTGCATTGGGAATGACAGAATACATTTTGTAGACAATTTTTTCAGGTCTCTCTGCTATGCACAGGTCAAGCACTCTTCAACTACGAAATCGAATCTGCTTGCTAGCATTTTTGTTTTCTTGTCTGACTCACTCAGCCAGCTTGTCTTCACTTCTTTGTATTACAAAGTATCAGATCAAAAGAAAAGCCTTAAAGCTGAAGTCCAGGTATGGATATGTTCACATAGTTTTGGTCCAGCTTGGACAAATGTAAGTATGCATGATCAATACCTGTGGGATCACAGGTAATCACTGTAGTAGTAGACACCCGTGCTGAGTGGCTTTCCTGCTTCATAGCGAACATAGGAGGTCATTTGCTGGACACAGGCATCATTCAGAGAACACTTTGCATTTTCTCAATTAATGCAAAGCATTCCCTGATTGGATGAAGTAGAAAAGCAGGGCAATGATGTCACGATCTCCACCTCGTCCATTTAGAGAATGCTTCAAATTCAGTAAGAGCCCTTTCACACTGAGCCACCCTTGGCGTCGATGGTAAAACGCCACTATTTTTAGCGGCCCTTTACCGTAGTTTTTGCGGCGCTAATCAGCCGCTAGCGGGACGCTTTTAACCCCCACTAGTGGCCGAAAAAGGGTTAAAACCACCCGCAAAGCGCTGCACCTCAGTGTGAAAGTAGCCTAAATGCTGATATATAATGCTGATAAAAGCATTCATATAACAAAGGTGTTGCAAGGATTCATAAAAAGGAAACCAAAGATGCCACTGATTGACAGCCTGGACAATAGTTTCTATTGGAATCTTACAACCTGACACTAGCCTGACATTTCTACTCCGACAGGCAAAGAATAAAACTCAGTAACACAGATAAATTATTCCTGCATCATAATGCTACACCATTACAACTGAAGAGTGGAGATTCATATTGTTAAAGTGGCTCTAAATTCAAAAGGCTTTTGCATCCTCTGTATTAAGGTAAGAAACCTTCCAATTCCATCGCCCCCCCCCCCCTTCTGCCCCTAACAAGCCCAGCTTGGGAGTGCACTCCTTCTTCGAGCATGTACCCCCATAGCAAGCCATGTGCTATAGGGTCATCCTCATAAAGAAAGAGTGCAGAGTGCTGATGTGGGGCTTCAGAAAAGCAGACAAGGGTGTGGGGAGGTGCAAGGTTGTACAGCAAGAGTAAACACTCAGAGTCCAGTTGCAGAGAACAGAACTTGTATTAATGTTAAAGTTCAGCAATTCACAACAAGCCTGGCGAGAAGGCGCCTGACTGGGAACACTCACAGAATGCAACAGCGATGGGTAGCAGAGCAGGTCTCAGGCGTGCCCACAGCATCTGTCTTGAGGGGTGGAATGTGGCCTGGCTGGTCCGTACCCAAATGGGGGAGTGTCCAGGAAGGATAGCGTGTCCCTATCCTTTCCCTACTCATCTGGTACCTCTCTCTACCGCTAATCACTGTTTCTGTGAGACGGTTGACCTGTCCCTACACTACCCACACGTGAAATGTACACCAAGCCTGGGAGCCAGGGCCCTAAATAGGCTCTGAATGACCCAAGATGGATGCCAGAATCACATGAGGCGGCAGCGTCCAATAGGATAGCTTCCCCAGTGACCAAGGAAACCATAGGAGAACCATGTTCCTCTTGACTTATTCTCCAACTGCAATGCCACAGCGGTCGAGCGCCACCTACAGTAAAGAAAATAGACTGCACCTGACTTTAAGGGGCCGCTCTGTGTGATGTTGTTGCACAGAGCAGGTAAGTATAACTTTTTTTTATTTTAATCCCCAAAAAGTTTTACTTTTTAACCACTTGCCGCCCGCCCTATTACAGAATGACGGCGGGAAAGTGGTTGGATATTCCTGATCGGACGTCATATGACGTGATCAGGAATATCTAGCCGCTGCGCGCCCCCGGGGGTGCGCATCGCGGCGATCGTTGTTGCCGGGTGTCAGTCTGACACCCTGCAGCACCGGTCTAGGTAAAGAGTCTCCGACGGAGACTCTTTACCACGTGATCAGCCGTGTCCAATCACGGCTGATCACGATGTAAATAGGAAGAGCCGGTGATCGGCTTTTCCTCACTCGCGTCTGACAGACGCGAGTAGAGGAGAGCCGATCGGCTGCTCTCCTGACAGGGGGGGTCTGTGCTGATGGTTTATCAGCACAGCCCCCCCTCGGATCCTACCCAGGGCCACCAGGGATGCCGCCCAGGACCACCAGGGAAGCGATCCACACTGGACCACCAGGTATGCCCCTAGACCACCAGGGAAATGTCACTGTGTGCCCAGGCAGCTGCCAATCTGTGCCCAGGCAGCTGCCAGTCAGTGCCCACTGCAATGCCTACCACTGCCAGTGCCACCAGGGATGCCCATCAGTGCCTCATTTTAGTGCCGTGTATCAGTGCCCATCAGTGCCACGTATCAGTGCTCATTAGTGCCCAGCAGTGTCGCCTATCAGTGCCCATCAGTGTCCAGCAGTGCCGCCTATCAGTGCCACCCTATCAGTGCCTAGCAGTGCCCAGCAGTGCCACCTTTCATTGCCCAGTGTCGCCCATCAGTGCCCATCAGTGCCAACCAGTGCCACCCATCAGTGCCCATCAGTGCCGCCTATCAATGCCCATCAGTGCTGCATATGAGTGCCACCCATCAGTGCTGCCTACCAGTGCCCATCAGTGCCGCATTTCAGTGCCCATCGTCAGTGCCCGCACATTGGTGCTGCCTCATCGGTGCCGCCGTATCAGTGCCTGTCAGTGCCGCCTTATCAGTGCCCATCAGTAAAAGAGAAAACTTACTTATTTACAATTTTTTTTAACAGAAACAAAAGCAAAACTTTTATTTTTTTCAAAAATTTCGGTCTTTTTTTATTTGTTTAGCAAAAAATAAAAACCACAGAGGTGATCAAATACCACCAAAAGAAAGCTCTATTTGTGGGAACAAAATGCTAAAAATTTAGTTTGGGTACAGTGTAGCATGACCGCGCAATTGTCATTTAAACTGCGACAGCGCTGAAAGCTGAAAATTGGTCTGGGCAGGAAGGTGTCTAAGTGCCCTGTATTGAAGCGGTTAATATCACTTTAAATCTGCCCATTCCTGAATGAATGTTTTAAAGAGGTTCTGTTGCTAGATGAAAACGTAAAAAAAAGAAAAGCCCTAATACTTAGATGCCCCACTGGCTACATTGCCAATTTTCACTCTGTTGCAGAGGTACAATTGCTAAGGATTCTTCAGCATTCAACACTTTTGTGTCAGATGCTTGGTTCCTCTCTACCCAGTTGTCATATGCCTCGATCCCCAATTTGTGATGTGGTTTCTTTCATAGACTCATGTCTAAGTCATGGCTGTGTCTTGTAGTGTCAACGTCAGAGGATGTTTTTTTTTTTTTTTGCCTTCCAACTCAAGCAGAAAATGAGGAGCAATAGAAAAGTGGCACTTAATGTTTTTCCTTTGGATAGTGACACAGACCAGTGCTCAGTTGCCCTGGGAGATCCTACTCTGTTGTCAGTGTGGGTCTTGGAGCTCACCTGCCCTAATTCTTGTCTTCAATGTGTGGTTACCATTATGCCCGGGTTCCCCAAGAACAGTTCCTGTTTTGAGGTGTCTGTCCCCAAAAATCATATGTCCCCCACACTGTCCCAAGCTGCTGGTGGTGTAGCGTACATGTTTGTACTAGGCAAGTAGTGGTAGTGGTAGTTCAAGTGAGGGGGGCAGGTTTGTCTACCCTACCCCCCCCCCCCACACACACAAAATATTGAGCACTGGCCACCACTGGGGGAGACTGAGACATTTTAAGTACATATAAACGGACAGAAAAATATTCAAGCAAAACTTTACTAAACTCCACTCCAGTGATGGGGGGATCAGGAGCTCCCTCCTCCAGGGTTATCCATTTGCCTTTGAGAAAGCTTATATGTTACATGTGAAACAGTCATAAGGGCAGACAATTGTTAAATTTTGTATTATTTTTTAAAATGTTAGTTTTTTTGGAAACCTTTTCTTTCAAAATGTTGTTTTGCTTCCTTCCTATAATAAAAAAAATAAAAACCTAGTGGTTCTAAAAAAATATATAAAATCCATTTGGGTACAGTGTTGCATGACAGAGTAATTATCAGCCAAAAAATTATGGTTAATAATTAGCTGAAAAATGACATGGACTTTTGGGTTTGGGTTTTTAAAGTGGTTAAATGTTTTGTGTATGTTTAGTATTGCTCTCAATGCAACATAAAAATACCCTCTCCCTCTGGTATTTTTAGAACATTTTATTTCTATTGGTACATAACACCCATGGCAATGCTCAACTTCCCATTTGACAGTAGTTTGCCTATTATCTATAACAGTTGCCAGTTATTAACACCAAGATTCTGCCCCATAGACTACAATGGGATTCACCTCTCTGAGGCTGGCCTTTGGGCTGGCTGATCAAAAGAAAATAAAAAATGAATGGATTCCCCCATCCACATATGTGAGGTGGATAGGGGAATCCTTACCACTGTGCCATTGTATTCTGAGAGTGGGACTGCTCGCTGTCAGCATACACTGATCAGTGGCTGCACCCAGCAGATTGAGAAACATCTACTGAAGAAATCAATGCTTTGACAATACGCATCTAGGGGACGAAGCTTGCGTAATGACGTTACATCGCGGCCATCTTGAGACCTATTGTCTCTGAAATGTGTTTTCAACTTGCAGTCAGTGCTAATTTAAAATGACTAAAACATTTTAGTCGACTAAATGAATTCTATTTTAGTCTACTAAAATACGACTAAAACTAAAACAATTGAGATGACTAAAATACGACTAAAACTAAAATGGCATTTTAGTCAAGAGACTAAAATGGGACTAAAACTAAAATGGCATTTTAGTTAAGACTAAGACTAAAACTAAATTGAAATTTGACTTCAAAATTAACACGGGTCTGTAGTGCATGTTCATACCTCAATACCATAAATAATAACATACAGTGCCTTGCATGAGTATTCACCCCTCTTGGCATTTTTCGTGTTTTGTTGCCTCACAACCTGGAATTAACATGGATTGTTTGAGGATTTGCATCATTTAATTTTACAGAAAATGCCCACAACTTTAAAGATTTTTTTTATTTTTATTGTGAAGCAAACAACAAATAGGACAAAATAACAGAAAAAGTCAATGTGCAACTATTCACCCACCTAAGGTCAATACTTTGTAGAGAAACCTTTTGCGGCTATCACAGCTCCAAGTCGCTTTGGATAAGTCTCTATGAGCTTGCCACATCTTACCACTGGGATTTTTGCCCATTTCTCTTTGCAAAACTGCTCCAGCTCCTTCAAGTTGGATGGTTTGCGCTTGTGAACAGCAATCTTTAAGTCTGAACACAGATTTTCTATTGGATTGAGGTCTGGGCTTTGACTAGGCCATTCCAACACATTTACATGTCTCCCCTTAAACCACTCAAGTGTTGCTTTAGCAGTGTGTTCGGGGTCATTGTCCTGCTGGAAGGTGAACCTCCATCCTAGCCTCAAATCACACACAGAGTGGTACAGGTTTTGCTCAAGTATATCCCTGTATTTAGCACCATCCATCTTTCCCTCAACTCTGACCAGTTTCCCAGTCCTGACTGCTGAAAAACATCCCCACAGCATGATGCTGCCACCACCATGTTTCACTGTGGGGATGGTGTTCTTTGGGTGATGTTATGTGTTGCGTTTGCGCCAGATATAGCGTTTCTTTGATGGCCAAAAATTTCCATTTTTGTCTCATCAGACCAGGGCACCTTCCTCCATACAGTTTGGGAGTGTCCCACATGCCTTTTCGCAAACTCAAAACGTGCAATTTTGTTTTTTGCTGAAAGTAATGGCTTTCTTCTGGCCACTCTGTCCTAAAGCCCAACTCTATGGAGAGTACGGCTTATTGTCGTCCTATGTACAGATACTCCAGTCTCTGCTGTGGAACTCTGCAGCTCCTCCAGGGTTACCTTAGGTCTCTGTGCTGCCTCTCTGTTTAATGCCCTCCTTGCCCGGTCTGTGAGTTTTGGTGTGCGGCCGTCTCTTGGCAGGTTTGCTGTTGTGCCATGTTCTTTCCATTTGGTAATGATAGATTTGATGGTGCTCCTAGGGATCATCAAAGATTTGGATATTTTTTATAACCTAACCCTGACTTGTACTTCTCAACAACATTGTCCCTTACTTGTTTGAAGAGTTCCTTGGTCCTCATGGCAGTGTTTGGTTAGTGGTGCCTCTTGCAGCCTCTGGGGCCTTTCAAAAAGGTGTGTATATGTAATGACAGATCATGTGACACTTAAATTGCACACAGGTGGACATCATTTCACTAATTATGTGACTTCTGAAGGTAATTGGTTGCACCAGAGCTTTTTATGGGCTTCATAACAAAGGGGGTGAATACATACGTACGTGCCAATTATCAGTTTTTTATTTCTGAAAAATAGTTTTATGTATATATTTTTCTAATTTTACTTCACCAACTTAGACTATTGTGTTCTGATCCATCTAATATAATTCAGATCAAAAAAACATTGAATTAAAGGCTGTAGTGTAACAAAAGAGGTAAAAAGCCAAGGGAGGTGAATACTTTTGCAAGGCACTGTATGAGATTTTTTCACTCCAGCAGTATATAATGAGTTTAGAAATTGTAGAGAAATGTTAACTAATGCATTACAATTTAATTACACCCATTAGATTTTAGATGACTAAAATAAGTTTTAGTCGACTAAAATGTATTGGAGATTTTAGTTGACTAAAACGTAGGACATTTTAGTCTACTAAAATGTACTGGAGATTTAGTCGACTAAATACGACTAAAGTTAAAACAATTGCAGAAGACTAAAATGGGACTAAAACTAAAATGCCATTTTAGTCCTAAGACTAAGACTAAAACTAAATCGAAATTTGCTGCCAAAATTAACACTGCTTACAGTGCCATCTTTGTGAGTTTTATATTTTACCTTTTTATATATAATTAAACATTTTAAAATGGAGAGCACTAGAATCTGCCTTTCTTCTTTTGCATATCCATCATATCTGGTGAGATGATCGGGGTTTTTATCCCATGGGAATAAGCGATTTGAAGGAGGAAAGTGATTACCAGCACTACGTCAGCCTTTTCTATTATTCCCAGAGGGGAACATTGCTGATTTTATTCAGATGTGAGGTGAGCAGCCTGTGAAACTGGTGGAGGAAAGCACAAGTATTTTGGATTTTTGCACTGTTGATGTATTGATTTTTTTGAATTCACTTCAATCAGTCACAGATATTATATATGAATTTTAAGCAATATATGTTTATTGATTGCCATTTTTAGTTACACTTTATTATTATTAATGTTTTTTATAGCGCAGCACTGTCTATAGATTAGTAGTAGCTGTCTGTGCTGTTGGACAAGCAGGCTGTGTGCAGATCCCCAGCCCTCTGCTAGCAGTAGTGAGCTGGTCATTATACAGAAGGAAAAGAAAGTGCAGCCAACTTCTCCGCCTTTTTCACTGCAACTGACAGGAGCAGGATTTGTATAAAATCCTTGGCTCGTTCTTCTACCCCCTCCCTCTTGGCAGCAGTGAAGAGCCAGTCAGAGGGTAGAGAAATCAGCCAATGGGAACATTAGAGAGGGGGACTCGCTATGCAGCAGAACAACATGGGAAATGTAGTCCTAAAGGGGCACTGTATAATGGAAGTGAATGGCTGCAAGAACTACAGGAGTCAAGATTCCCTGCATATTAGGGGAGGAGAGAACTGAGCTTTCCCGGGCAAATGTGAAGACTGAGAGGGGTTTTGCTGAGAAGAAGCCAAACTGCATGGACGTGTTGCCTTCGCAAAGCCTGAGGATCGAGCTGCAGAGGAATCACTTGCTGTGCCTTGGGACCAGAGCTGAGAGACCCGCTGCTGTGAAAGCCTGCACTCGAGTTGCTAGGACCTGTGAGCCTTGTGAGGATCCATTCAGAAGGACTGAGTCTTGTGAAACCTAACTTCAGATGACTGCAGACCGCCAAGTGATTTGGATTGGATCCCTGTTTACGAGGAGGGGTGAGCTGAACATCTGTGCTTATCTCAACAATGACACAGTTAATGCAGGGGAGACTTGTTTTGCAGCCTAGTAGCCATCCACTAAACATTCTTAAAGCACCTGCTACACATGCACCACCTACAGAGAGGTCCCAACAAAAGCCGGCCAACGTTAACAATTAGGCACCAGGTACTTTGCCATTACTTCCAGGTGTACCCCTTAGTTAGCAATGCATATGCCCACCTGTTATTGGGCTGTATGCATAGTGTGCACATGAGGACCCTTGTTTTCTTGGATTAGGTGATGCTAATACCTTAACCCTGTTTGCCACAGTTATAGTTTGGTTTTGGTAGAATTGCTATAGTTAAATTTACTGACAGCTTAGAGAACCATGCTCATTTACCTAGTATGGTATCCTTCAGTCTGTTTATTTGCCTGTGGAATGATTTATGCATTGTTTAACCACGTTGCTTCAATACAACTATTTATTTACCAGCAGTTGCTTGGCCTATTTCCTGTGTGGTGTTACAGAATGTATTTATTATACTACCGCTTAAGTTTCTCAGGTGTGAGCAGCCTTCAACCTACAACCAGGAGTGTCAGTCAAGACAGAGCAGCTTTAAGTATTATGGTAGAACAGAGAACCCATTATCAGCAGTGGCTTATGCAGGGATAAGTGCTACACTTCTATGGCCAGCTTAAAGGGGTTGTAAACCCTAATGGTTTTTCAGCCTCATGCATTCTATGCATTAAGGTGAAAAACCTGTGGTGCTGCAGCCCCCCCGAGCCCCCGTTTTACTTACGTGACCCCGATCCTTCTACGGCCGGGAACAAGCACACAAGCTCTAGCTGGTGTCTCATGTCCTGATTGGATAGATTGATAGCAGCGCAGCCATTGGCTCCCGCTGCTGTCAATCAAATCCAATGATGCGGCACGGGGGGGCGGAGCTGAGTCCTACATTCTGTGTGAATCGCAACAGATGCTGGACTCAGGAGTGCGCCCGCAGGGTGTCCGCCAAGGAGTGTCCATGTGGACACTCGATGCAGGGAGGAGCCAGGAGCGTCGCTGAGGGATCCCAGAAGAGGTAGATTGGGGCCACTCTGTGCAAAACAGTGGAGGTAAATATGACATGTTTGTTTTTTTAGTTTTTAAAACGAGGGTTTACAACCCCTTTACGTTTGAACAAGATTTATTGAACCCTTGGAGAAATGAACCCAGGCATATTTGCAAATCACTAATCATATCACTAATAACAAATTATTTTAGTTCAGTTTATTTTTGCTATATGCATTTGAACATGTAAAAATGTGTGAGCTAGCACATGATAAGTTGTGTTACATTTAGTCATCTCGGTCACTTTTGACTTTATGGCTTAGACACACTGGCTCTCATTTAAAAACAGATATTAAAACGTAACTTATTTCATTTAATTGTGTAATATTTCCAAGCTATTATCTACTCTCCAGGGTACTTGTCTTGTACTTGACTTTGTCATGGTGAAAGGTCAGCAAGGACTCCAATTAGAACTTCTGCCATACATATACTGCATCGTCTGATGGCTACAAATCTATACATGAAAAATGATAATGAATAATATGACACAGTGTGATAAAATATAAATATCACACCAAATATAATTTTCCTAACCTGTCACATAATATGACATTATTAACAGTTTTTTCCTAAATTCCCAATAACCCAATTGGCTGCTTAAAGCTGGCAAGAAGAACCTATAGTATATTAATTCCTTGACCTGCTATAGTTTTAGCATATGTTTAGCTGCCATCAGCTCGGAGGGGCATTTTTAGCCTTGTATAGCAACCTTTAATTATTTTAAAGTGATATTAAAGGCTTAATCATTTTTTTTTTAAAATAACGAACATGGGTTTTGCACAGAGCGGCCTCGATTATGCTCTTCTCAGGTCCCTTGCCGCTGCTCTGGGCTCTTCCCCCTGCCAGGTGCCCCCCATAGCCAGCCGCTTGCTTTTGGGTCAAACTCATACATGCTCGCTCCCGAGCCCTGCTCTGTGTGTCCATAAGACACACAGAACGTGACTCCCCCCCACCCCCTCCCCACTGGCTGTGATTGACAGCAGCAGGATCAGGATTGGGCTCAAGTGAGCATGGAGGGGGGCTGTGTGGAGAGCTGCATACACTGATAGGCTGCACTGGTGGGCACTGATGAGGTGGCACTGATGGACACTAGCCTGTCCATGTACTATCCTAGCCTGTCCATATAGCCCGCCTCTGTACTGCCATAGCCCACCCCTATACATCTCCAATCCAGTGGCATATCATCTATGGGTGAAACATGTTCACTGCACACAAGCCCTGAGGGGTGGGGGGAAACACTGTGCTAACACACACTGCACCTATGGATGCCCTAGGGCGCCAAGATGGGGGAGCGGTAACATGGTGGTATGTCATATAAATTTGCATACAGACAAGGTGCTGTTGCATGTAAATCTGACCTGATAAGTTTAATTTTAGTTGTCATGATATAAATAATGGTGGGCGTGATTTTTTTTTTTTTGGGGGGGGCAGCATTTCATTTTTGGACCCAGGCAGCACAATGTCTTGGGCCAGTCCTGTATTCAGGACTCATATCGGTGCATTCATTTTTTCACCTGCAATCCCCATACAACAGCATTCACATTGGGGAGGAAGGGTCAGCACTCTAAAACTGGGTATACACTAGTGGAAAATTCATACAAATATTCTTAGGCAAATTTGTTGTTCGAAAGTAGTTAAAGGTTTCCTTTGCTTTTAGCATATGATTTTGCAATGAATGGACTTTACGAAATGAAAACACATACACTGAGATTTATACGTTTGAGAAAAAATTGTCATCCTGCTCTTTCAAATTTCCTCACCGCTGTCTGCTGCAGTATAAAAGAAACATCTATTTGATCCCACTTATGATTACAAAAAGGAATGAACATTCTTACAACATTCTTACAATGAAAAATGTAGAACAGATTTCTATTAGTGAATACCTAGCTTTAGCTAATGTGGGCTCCATTGCTTTGCACAGTGCAGTCTGCAAACATGCTGACAGGAAAGGAGTGCAGGAGGTTGACCTTGTCAGAGTGCTGCTGCTCCTTCATTGTTCAAGTACAGACTTAGGTAAATGCAGGGCCAGATTGTTTAGCCTAAAATTGAGCTGTAAGTATTTTTACGTGCATAAATAAGTTTGTAAAGAATAAGCAAAAGCTGACACCGCGCTGGAAATCAGAGATAGAAATTAGCTGCCAGCACACAAAAAGTCAAGATACAGACTCCACAAGTAATAATAATAATAATTATATTTATATATATAAATATATATATATATATATATATATATATATATATATATATATATAGTATCTCACAAAAGTGAGTACACCCCTCACATTTTTGTAAATATTTTATTCTTTCTTTTCATGTGACAACACTGAAGAAATAACACTTTGCTACAATGTAAAGTAGTGAGTATACAGCTTGTATAACAGTGTAAATTTGCTGTCCCCTCAAAATAACTCAACACACAGCCATTAATGTCTAAACCACTGGCAACAAAAGTGAGTACATCCCTAAGCGAAAATGTCCAAATTGGGCCCAAAGTGTCAATATTTTGTGTAGCCACCATTAGTTTACAGTACTGCCCTAACCCTCTTGGGCATGGAGTTCACCAGAGCTTCACAGGTTGCCACTGGAGTCCTCTTTCACTCCTCCATGAGGACATCACTGAGCTGGTGGATGTTAGAGACCTTGCGCTCCTCCACCTTCCATTTGAAGATTCCCCACAGATGCTCAATAGGGTTTAGGTCTGAAGACATGCTTGGCCAGTCCATCACCTTTACCCTCAGCTTCTGAGGTTCCAGTAATCCATGTCTTTAGTCTGCTTGTTTTCAGTAAACTGGGGGCTTTCTTGTGCATCATCTTTAGAAGAGGCTTCCTTCTGGGATGACAGCCATGCAGACCAATTTGATACCCCTTAAACCCCTGCAGCAATGCTGGCAGCACTCATACGTCTATTTCCCAAAGACAACCTCTGGATATGACGCTGAGTACATGCACTCAACTCCTTTGGTTGACTTTAGCGAGGCCTGTTCTGAGTGGAACCTGTCCTGTTAAACCACTGTATGGTCTTGGCCACCGTGCTGCAGCTATGTTTCACGGTTTTGGCAATTTTCTTATAGCCTAGGCCATCTTTATGTAGGGCAACAATTCTTTTTTTCAGATCCTCAGAGAGTTCTTTGCCATGAGGTGCCATGTTGAACTTCCAGTGACCAGTATGAGAGAGTGAGAGAGATAACACCAAATTTAACACACCTGCTCCCCATTCACACCTGAGACCCCGTAACACTAACGAGTCACATAACACCGGGAGAGGGAAAATGGCTAATTGGGCCCAATTTGAACATTTTCACTTAGGGGTGTACTCACGATTCTATTTGCACATTTTTACAGTGATTGTCGCATGCAGAGATGTGAACGGAGCCTGAGTGTTGTCACATGAAAAGATATAAAATATTTACAAAATTGTGAGGGGTATATTCACTTTTGTGAGATAATGTGTGTGTGTGTATATAAATATATATATATATATATATATATATATATATATATATATATATATATATATATATATACAGTTGTGCTCATAAGTTTACATACCCCGACAGAATTTATGATTTCTTGGCCATTTTTCAGAGAATATGAATGATAACACAAAAACTTTTATTTCACTCATGGTTAGTGTTTGGCTGAAGCCATTTATTATCAATCAACTGTGTTTACACTTTTTAAATCATAATGGCAACAGAAACTACCCAAATGACCCTGATCCAAAGTTTACATACCCCAGTTCCTAATACCGTGCATTGCTCCTTTAACATCAATGACAGCTTGAAGTCTTTTGTGGTATTTGTGAATGAGGCTCTTTATCTTCTCAGATGGTAAAGCTGCCCATTCCTCCTGGCAAAAAGCCTCCAGTTCCTGTAAACTCTTGGGCTGTCTTGTATGAACTGCACGTTTGAGATCTCCCCAGACTGGCTCAATTGAGGTCAGGAGACTGAAATGGCCACTCCTGAACCTTCACTTTATTCTGCTGTACCAATGACAGGTTGACTTGACCTTGTGTTTTGGATCATTGTCATGTTGCAATGTCCAAGTATGTCCCATGCGCAGCTTCCTGGCTGATGAATGCAAATGTTCCTCCAGTATTTTTTTATAAAATACTGCATTCCTCTTGCCATCAATTTTGACCAAATTTCCTGTGCCTTTGCAGCTCACACATCCCCAAAACCTCAGCGATCCACCTCCGTGTTTCACAGTAGGAATGGTGTACCTTTCATCAAAGGCCTTGTTGACTCCTCTCCAAATGTAGCTTTTATGGTTGTGGCCAAAAAGCTCAGCTTTGGTTTCATCACTTCAAATTACTTTGTGCCAGAAGGTTTGAGGCTTGTCTCTGTGCTGTGTAAGCGGGATACTATGTGGCATTTGCGTAGTAATGGCTTTCTTCTGGCGACTCCATCATGCAGCCCATCTTTCTTCAAGTGTCTCCTTATTGTGCATCTTAAAACAGCCACACCACATGTTTTCAGAGAGTCCTGCATTTCACCAGAAGTGATTTGTGGGTTTTTCTTTGCATCCCAAACAATTTTCCTGGCAGTTGTGGTTGAACCGATAGTTGGTCTATCTGACCGTGGTTTGGTTTCAACAGAACCCCTCATTTTCCACTTCTTGGTTAGAGTTTGAACACTGCTGATTGGCATTCTCAATTCCTTGGATATCTTTTTATATCCCTTTCTTGTTTTACACAGTTCAACTACCTTTTCCCGCAGATCCTTTGACAATTCTTTTGCTTTCCCCATGACTCAGAAACCAGAAACTCATTGACCTTTTATACACACACACTAATTACAGGCAAACAAATCACAGGTGAGGATGGTTACCTTTAATAGCCATTCAAACCCCTTTGTGTCAACTTGTGTGCATGTTATCAGGCCAAAATCACCAGGGTATGTAAACTTTTGATCAGGGTCATTTGGGTAGTTTCTGCTGTGCCTATGATTTAAAAAGAGTAAACACATTTGATTGATAATAAATGGCTTCAGCCAAACACTAACCATGAGTAAAAGAAATGTTCTTGTTATCATTCATATTCCCTGAAAAATGGCCAATAAATCATAAATTCTGCCAGGGTATGTAAACTTATGAGCACAACTGTCTATATAAGTAGATATTACACTGAATTTTGGACTTGGCACTTTATATTTTGGGATGGAAGATATTCAGATTTTTTTTAGTCACATTGATTTTTTTATTCATGCATGTGAAAGAGATTTCTATGCTACGTATGTGGTTTAGTTTTGTTTGATTGCGCAGAGTTTGATAATATTTATTTTTATTCCATTTTTTGGTGTGGGAACACATGACAACAGCTGCAGCAATCATTTATATTATTTATTTAATTTGGTTCACAATCAGCGTGTTAGCACTGGACACTCTGGTATAGTGGGCATGACCATGTGATTTAAAGATATTGACAAGAATCCTACTTGGCGTGAAAGATTTATTAGAATAATTAGAAACGCATTCAAGAAGGTTTTGTTGATTAATACATTTATCTATGTACTATTTGTTTAGTTAGCTACAACATTTAGTACAGTCTATTTACACTCACTGGCTACTTTATTAGGTACACCTTGCTAGTACCGGATGGTACCCACTTTTGCCTTTAAAACTGCCTTAATTTTTTGTGGCATAAATTCAACAAGATATTGGAAACATTGCTAAGAGATTTTGGTCTATATTGACATGATAGCATCACACAGTTGCTGCAGATTTGTTGGCTGCACATTTATGATGCGAATCTCTCGTTTCACCACATCCCAAAGGTGCTCTATTGGATTGAGATCTGGTGACTGTGGAAGTCATTGGAGAACAGTGAACTTGTTGCCATGTTCAAGAAACCAGCTTGAGATGATTTGAGCTTTGTGCCATGGTGCATTATCCTGCTGGAAGGAGCCATCAGAAGATGGGTACACTGTAGTCATAAAGGGATAGACATGGTTAGCAACAATACTCAGGTAGGCCATGGCGTTTAAACAATCCTCAATTGGTACTAAGGGGCCCAAAGTGTGCCAAGAAAATATCCCCCACAACATCACACCACCACCACCAGCCTGAACTGTTGATACAAGGCAGGATGGATCCATGCTTTTATGTTGTTTATGCCAAATTCTGACCTTACCATCTGAATGTCACAGCTGAAATCAAGACTCATCAGACCAGGCAAAGTTTTTTCAATCTTCTATTGTCCAATTTTGGTGAGCCTGTGCTGTTTCCCGTTCTTAGCTGACAGGAGTGGCACCCGGTATGGTCTTCTGCTGCTGTAGCCCATCTGCTTCAAGATTAGATGTGTTGTGCAATCGGAGATGGTATTCTGCATACATTGGTCGTATTGAGTGGTTATTTGAGTTACTGTTGCCTTTCTATCATAACCAGTCTGCCCATTCTCCTCTGACCTCTGACATCAACAAGGTATTTCCTCCACACAATTGCGGCTCACTAGATATTTTCTCTTTTTTGGACCATTCTCTGTAAGCCCTAGAGATGGTTGTGCATGAAAATCCCAATAGATCAGCAGTTTTTGAAATACTCAGACCAGCCCTTCAGGCACCAACAACCATGCCATGTTCAGAGTCACTTAAATCCCCTTTCTTCCCCATTCTGATGAAGCAAGTCGTCTTCACCACATCTAGATGCCTAAATGCATTGAGTTGCAGCCATATGATTGGCTGATTAGCAATTGGGGTTACCAAGCAATTGAATAAATGTACCTACAGTGCCTTGAAAAAGTATTCATACACCTTGAAAATTTCCAAATTTTTTCATGTTATAACCAAAAACTTAAATGTATTTTATTTGGGATTTTATGTGATAGACCAGCACAAAGTGGCACATAATTGGGAAGTGGAAGGAAAATGATAAATGGTTTTCAAATTTTTTTACAAATAAATATGTGAAAAGTGTGGGGTGCATTTGCATTCAGCCCCCCTTAGTCAATACTTTGTAGAATCACCTTTTGCTGCAATTACAGCTGCAAGTCTTTTTGGGGATGTCTCTACCAGTTTGCACATCTAGAGAGTGACATTTTTGCTCATTCTTCTTTGCAAAATAGCTCAAGCTCTGTCATATTGGATGGAGAACGTCTGTGAACAGCAATACAGGGCCCTGGAATTATACCCTTGTCTGATCTAGGCATTCACTTGTATGATCTAGGCATTCCCTTGTATGATCTAGGCATTCCCTTGTATGATCTGGGCATTCCCTTGTATGATCTAGGCATTCCCTTGTATGATCTGGGCATTCCCTTGTATGATCTGGGCATTCCCTTGTATGATCTGGGCATTCCCTTGTATGATCTGGGCATTCCCTTGTATGATCTAGGCATTCCCTTGTATGATCTGGGCATTCCCTTGTATGATCTGGGCATTCCCTTGTATGATCTGGGCATTCTCTTGTATGATCTGGGCATACCCCTGTATGCTCTTGGTATTCCCTTTTATGATCTGGGCATTCCCTTGTCTGATTTGTGCATACCTTGTTTAATCTGAGCATGCCTATGTATGATCTGTACATACCAGGTATGATTTGTGCATACCCCTGTTTGATCTGTGCATAGCTATTTGTGCATCTCATTATTTTAAAAATGAAATGCTACATACAGTATGTAAAGCACTGTATAAATTGTAGGCGTTATATACTGTATTCATCGGCGGATAACACGCACCTTCAATTTAAGAGGGAAGTTTCAGGAAAAAAACTTTATGTATGTATAGTTAGAATACCTCTTTAAGCTTCACAAATATTCATCTCGCATGAGATTCTTCTAAATTAATTGTTCTCATATACCTCTTATCTTCACTTTCTCACATTCTTACATTTTTTTAGCTACTGTGAGAAATAGAGAACAATGACTATTTGTCTTATTGTAGTTGCCTTGATATCTACTGCGCATGTTTTTAACTATAAAACTTCTGTGTGATTTTTGCTATAAGACATACCCCCTGATAACACAATACAACCAGTTTTTAGAGAGTAACGCCGTGTGAGTGTCTTTTCTTCATTCTCTAAAAGCTGATTCCAGATATCTGAAATTACATGGTACATGGGATCTGAGGTCTGAGAGGTTAAAAGGGGACCCCCCCTAGACATAGCATTAAAGGGGTTGTAAAGGTAAAAATTTTTTCACCTTAATGCATTCAATGCATTCTATGCATTAAGGTGAAAAAACTACTGACAATACCGCCACCCCCAGCCCCCCCGTTTTACTTACCTGACCCCTCGAAAGTCGGCTGCTCGTTCCCGACATCCATTCCGCTGCTCAGCCTGGCCGCTGATTGGCTACAGTGGATGGATTGGAAGCAGCGCAGCCATTGGCTCGCGCTGCTGTCAATCACATCCAATGACGCGGCGCACTGGGGGGCGGGGCCGAGTGATACAGCGAGCGGCTATAGCCGCCGGCTGTATCACGGGAGCGCGCCCGCAACAACTAACCACCATGCGAGGGAGCTCGCATTGAGGTTGTTAGTTCTTGCGGGGAGGAGCTGAAACAGCCGCTGAGGGACACCAGAAAAACAGGTTCGGGGCCACTCTGTGCAGAACGAGCTGCACAGTGAAGGTAAGTATAACATGTTTGTTATTTTAAAAAAATAAAAAAATTACCTTTACAACCCCTTTAACCCTATCAGCACTGGGGTCTCAGTCCGGTAGATTGGAACCTACCCTTAATGGAGGATAAAAGGCTGCTTTTAACGGATACAGTAAGTTAATCTTATTCTTATTGAGTGAAATTGACTTGCCGGGGTCCAAGTGTGTAGCTTCCATCCACAGGGATTGCTGCTGGGCTATAGAACCTCTCATAAGTAGAGATAAAAGTCGGTCATATAAATAGTGTTTTGGGGACACTTGAAAAGGTTTTAGTGACCTTTGAAAAGGTTTTGATGACCTTAAGAGAAATTATAGAGTACTCTAGAGTTTTTTCTGTTTGGTACAGAACAAGAGACTGATGATCGATTATTGTGTAAACTGTATATGATTGTATAACTGCTTTTAATTGCTTTAAATGTATCACGCTGTATGCATTGCGCTGAGCGTATATGTAGACTGCTATTTTGTTTCACGAACCACAGGGCATATTTGGTGAGTAATGTCCCCAGGGGTTATATGAAGCAAGACAGCAGGTCCGTGAGCAATGTTGTATATTTATTGTATGTCCAAAGACTTTTTAATTTGTTCCAAATTTATTCTGTTAAGGAAAATAAATTGGCATTGGCAGGATACTCTGAGGATAACTCTTGATCAAAACATGCTATTTGAATAATTCTTGTTGCTACTGACATCTCTTGCACAGGATAAGTCAGGTGCAAAATTTGGATATTTGCATTAGTACTACCACAATTGAAGGCACTGTTTGAACCTGTTGGCACTCTGCCAAAAATTTGAAATGTAGATAAAAACTGTTTGGTTATAAAAATAAGAAAATAATAACGTACAAAGCTTGCTTGTGAACAGGGGAACTTCTGACCATAAGGAGTGCTTATTGAAAAAAAAAAAGACTCAGAGTATCTACAAGAACCTAATCAGAATGTTTAGAAAGAAAAATAAAAACATAAATCCGCCACTCTCGCCCAACTAAAAAGAGCTTGTAAAGGCAGAAACTACACACAGGAAGATATGAGGTTAATTATTGAGGGTGTTGTAGGGACAGGTACAGGTTGGAACTGGACCAAGGAACTATATCTACTGTAGAACCGGCGGGTACAGCTGCAACCTATTACAAGCTTAACACAGAACAAGGGAGAGATGATATGTGGATTGAATTAAAAACTCACATGCTAGAGATTTTTAAACCAAAATCTTCATTGCCCACCGCCATAGCATGCAAACAAAAGTCAGGAGAATCAGTTCTTGCATTTTGGAAAAGATTCAATGATGTGTGGACACAGGAAGCTGGTTTGGGTATTCAGCCAGATATGGATCCATTATTGATCCAGACTTTCCTGAGTAATCTCAAACCCCATTTAGTGGTACTAGTCAAACAAATGATTACTGAATGGTCAACTCTTTCTAGAACTGACTTTGGCAAAGCACTTTCACAGAAAGATGCAGCAGGTTGTTTTGATATACCAAAGCCATCACCTGTCTCCACACAACATTTCCAAAGAAATATGAAGGGAAACTTTAGAGGAAGAGGTAGAGGCAGGTTTAGAGGCAGAAATGGAAGACGGATGAGTCGCCCTAAGAACAATGGTGTTTCAACTGCGGTGCCGAGGATCACTGGGTGAGTCAGTGTCCTCACCCCACCTCTCCTCAGACTCCCGACTCTAGCTCTGCCCCTAACCAGATACAACAACCACAGGCATCCACCCAACAAGGTCCAACATTTCCAATCAAATGGGGAAATCAACAACAATGATGGGGCCCGGAGGGTAGTGTCCCAGCTTTTCCTTTTGTCTCAAATGATTTCACTGACAGTCCAATGGTTGTTATTTCAGTAAATGGGAGACCCCTTCCCTATATCGTCGATAGCGGGGCCACTAGGAGTACTATTTGTACTTGTATTTGAAAGATCATTTCAAAGGCAAATGGGAACCAGCAGAACCCTCTTTGGGAATTAATGGGATACTGACAAAAACATATAGGACCCCACCCCTACCAATAGAAGATGATGAAGGTTACACCATATGCACACACTCTTTTAGGATAATACCAAGGTGCCCTGTAAATTTGATGGGAAGAGACTTGTTTGGGCCACTAGGAATCACAATTAAAACCAACTCAGAAGGAGGTCTAGACATTTCCTCAGATAAAATCACTATAGTAGCATGTAAACCAGGTTTGTTGATGTTGTCACAACAAAGCAGTGAAGAAGATTTTGAGGATATAGACCCCCAGGTCTGGTCTACATCAGATCTGGATGTAGGACTTATTTCATGCACACCATACAAGGCCACTCTCAAAGAAGGTGCATTTCTGATCTGTCACAAACAATATCCACTCTCCAAAGAAAAGATGGATGGCATAGTGCCAATGGTGAAAAAGTTTCTGCAGGATAGGTTTGTGGAAGAGATTATTTCTCCATACAACACACCTGTTAACCCTGTAAAGAAGCCGGATGGCTCCTTCAGGTTTGTACAGGACTTGAGGGCCATAAATGACCTCATAGTCCCAATAGCACCCATTGTACCTGATGTTCTATTACTCCTGTCCTATATTCCAGCAACAGCCAAATGTTTTACTGTGATTGATTTAAAGAATGCTTTTTTCTCTGTCCCTGTAGACGAGGAGACACGGCCACTCTTTGCTTTTACTGTGTCGATTGACCAACACAATCGCCAGTTTGCCTGGTGTAGAATGCCCCAGGGTTACATAGACTCACCTTTGGTCTATTCTATAGTACTCCAAGCCACCCTCAGGCCTTGGACTGCCCCTCATGGTTCTGTACTATTGCAATATGTTGATGATCTTTTGATTTGTAGTTCTTCAGAGGAGGACTGCCGAGCTGATAGCCTATCCTTACTGAAATGGTTGCATGTATGTGGTCACAAAGTGTCTAAGAAAAAATTACAATGGTGTAAACAGGAGGTTGAGTACCTAGGGTTTGTGCTGTCTCCGGGAGCTAAGAAAGTCAGTCACAAAAGAGATGCTGCTCTTGTGGGTCTGCCCCGCCCACTTACCAAGAAGGACATGCTTACCTTTCTTGGAATGATTGGTTACTGCCGCCAATGGATACTTGACTGTTCTTTCTATGACAATATATTGAGACAAGCAACCCTCTCTGAAATGTCTGATATTGTAAAATGGTCTGATGAAATGTTAAATGCTTTTGCTATGTTGAAATGTGCAATGGTTACCAGCCCGAGCCTCGACCTACCTGAATATGGCAAAATGTTTCACTTGTTTGCAAGGGAAAATTGCAGAACCATGGCGGGAGTACTGGCCCAGGAACATGGTGAGAGACTACGCCCTGTAGCTTTTTTCTCAAAGGTGGTTCCAGTACAGGTGCAGGGCATGCCCATGTGTCTCAGAGCATTGGCTTCTTGTGCTATGGTTGTAGAGATGGCAACACCTTTTACCTTGGGTCATGACACTACCTTACATACTACACACAATGTCACCACATTCCTCAAAACTTTACATACTCAGCATATGTCAGCACAAAGATTGAGTGAATATGAAGTCATCCTCCTGTCCAATCCAAACCTGAAAATAAAAAGTTCAAACATAAACTCTGGCCCAGCTCCAATTTTGAATGCCTTATTAGGTCTTAAAGTAGAACAGGATGACTTACCACCACCTCTTGACTGTACACAGTCAATACATCAGGACACTTCACCTAGAGCAGATATGCTTTCAGTACCAATCCCAAAAAAACTGCACAAACAGTTTTTGTTGATGGCTCTTGCAGCAGACCAAGTGACAATATCTATCACGCGGGATATGCTGTGGTCCAACTGCCGGATACTGTCCTCGAGGCCAATCCAATAACCTATCAGTCTGCACAAGCTGCTGAACTGATAGCATTAACCCATGCATGCCAGCTGTTTGCAGGAAAAGAGGTAAACATTTACACTGATTCCAGATATGCTCATGGTGTGGTCTGGGACCATGGTGTAATATGGCTTTGCAGAGGATATGTGGCAGCAGATGGAAAGAGCATTTCACATTCTGACTTAGTCACAGCATTACTAGATGCAATTCAGTTGCCTTCAAAACCAACTATCATGCACTGTAAGGCACATACAGGCCAAATGACTGATATAGCCAAAGGGAATGCATTAGCTGATAGGATCGCCAAAGAAGCTGCATCTACACAAAAGGCAAACATTCAAATGCCCATGCTAACACCTCAGCCATGTTCCCTGAAAGAGATACATTGGCTCATGGAACTGCAGGCTTTTGCCACCCCGATGATATTGCGCAATGGAACTGTGATGGAATAGTTCAAAAGGATTCTAAAACAGGATTAATCTGCCAAGAGGGGAGAACGTGTATTCCTGTTGCTAGCGCCCCTCTGTTCATTGCACAATACCATGGACTGGGTCACAAGGGCTGGCAGGCCACATGTGAACTCCTAGATGCAGATTTTTTCATTGCAGGACTACATAGTAGGTGAGGTTGAAAAAAGACACAAGTCCATCAAGTCCAACCTATGTGTGTGATTATGTGTCAGTATCGCATTGTATATCCCTGTATGTTGTGGTCATTCAGGTGCTTATCTAATAGTTTCTTGAAGCTATCAATGCTCCCCGCTGATCCCACCGCCTGTGGAAGGGAATTCCACATCCTTGCCGCTCTTACAGTAAAGAACACTCTACGTAGTTTAAGGTTAAACCTCTTTTCTTCTAATTTTAATGAGTGGCCACGAGTCTTGTTAAACTCTCTTCTGCGAAAAAGTTTTATCCCTATTGTGGGGTCACCAGTCCGGTATTTGTAAATTGAAATCATATCCCCTCTCAAGCATCTCTTCTCCAGAGAGAATAAGTTCAGTGCTCGCAACCTTTCCTCATAACTAAGATCCTCCAGACCCTTTATTAGCTTTGTTGCCCTTCTTTGTACTCGCTCCATTTCCAGTACATCCTTCCTGAGGACTGGTGCCCAGAACTGGAACGCATACTCTAGGTGTGGCCGGACCAGAGTCTTATTGAGCGGGAGAATTATCGTTTTATCTCTGGAGTTGATCCCCCTTTTAATGCATGCCAATATTCTGTTTGCTTTGTTAGCAGCAGCTTGGCATTGCCTGCCATTGCTGAGCCTATCATCTACTAGGACCCCCAGGTCCTTTTCCATCCTAGATTCCCCCAGAGGTTCTCCCCCCAGTGTATAGATTGCATTCATATTTTTGCCACCCAAATGCATTATTTTACATTTTTCTACATTGAACCTCATTTGCCATGTAGTCGCCCACCCCATTAATTTGTTCAGGTCTTTTTGCAAGGTTTCCACGTCCTGCGGAGAAATTATTGCCCTGCTTAGCTTAGTATCGTCTGCAAATACAGAGATTGAACTGTTTATCCCATCCTCCAGATTGTTTATGAACAAATTAAATAGGATTGGTCCCAGCACAGAACCCTGGGGAACCCCGCTACCCATCCCTGACCATTCTGAGTACTCCCCATTTATCACCACCCTCTGAACTTGCCCTTGTAGCCAGTTTTCAATCCATGTACTCACCCTATGGTCCATGCCAACGGACCTTATCTTGTAAGTAAACGTTTATGGGGAACTGTGTCAAATGCTTTTGCAAAATCCAGATACACCACGTCTACGGGCCTTCCTTTATCTAGATGGCAACTCACCTCCTCATAGAAGGTTAATAGATTGGTTTGACAAGAACGATTCCTCATGAATCCATGCTGATTACTGCTAATTACTAAAATCTTGCATATAGTCCCTTATCATCCCCTCCAAGAGTTTAGATACTATTGATGTTAGGCTAACTGGTCTGTAATTTCCAGGGATGTATTTTGGGCCCTTTTTAAATATTGGTGCTACATTGGCTTTTCTCCAATCAGCTGGTACCATTCCAGTCAATAGACTATCTGTAAAAATTAGGAACAACGGTCTGGCAATCACTTGACTGATATCCCTAAGTACCCTCGGATGCAAGCCATCTGGTCCTGGTGATTTATTAATGTTAAGTTTCTCAAGTCTAATTTTAATTCCGTCCTCTGTTAACCATGGAGGTGCTTCCTGTGTTGTGTCATGAGGATAAACACTACAGTTTTGGTTACTGAAGCCCCCCGATTCACTTGTGACGACTGAGGAGAAGAATAAATTCAATACCTTCGCCATCTCCCCATCCTTTGTAACCAGATGTCCTTCCTCATTCTTTATGGGGCCAATATGGTCTGTCCTACCTTTTTTACTGTTTACATACTTAAAGAATTTCTTGGGATTTTTTTTGCTCTCCTCCACTATGTGTCTTTCATGTTCTATCTTAGCTGTCCTAATTGCACCCCTTACCTAATCTAGTCAAAGATTTTGTATGGAGATGTGTCACTTGCATTAGGAACAATCCAACAAACCCAAAGAAATCAAAACATGAACATCTTGAGTACCCAACAACACTGTTTACCCATTTACAGATAGACTTTACTCATATGCCCAAAGAAGGAAAGAAACAACACCTTTTGGTCATAGTGGACATGATGTCACGATGGCCAGAAATCTTTGTCACCAACAATGAAAACGCACAGACTGTGGTGAAGATCCTCACACAGGAAATTATTCCTAGATGGGAATGTCCATTACAAATAAATTCAGACAATGGCCCAGCCTTCACAGCTAAAATCTGCCAAGATCTTGTAACTAAGTACTAAAAATAGACTGGAAATTTCACCTCCCCTACCATCCACAGAGTTCAGGGATTGTAGAAAGAATGAATAGGACAATTAAAGACAGGATAAGGAAAGCTACGGGTGGGAATTTTGGCAAATGGAAAAAAGTTCTTCCAGCTGTATTAGCTGAAATCAGAATGACCCCTCACAGTGTGATGGGTTATTTCCCCTTTGAGGTACTCATGGGTAGGCCATTCCCCACGCTGTGGGCTAGTCATCCTTTGATGGTGGAGGAAGGTGATTTGGAACAGATACAGGAGGAATATGTAGAAAAAACTGATTGAAACTCTTGATATTGTTGAAAGAAGAGTAGCTTGCACCTCTCCTTCTTCTTCACAGGTACCAACCCACCCGTTCCAGGTCGGTGATCAAGTTGTGGTCCAGAGGCTTCAGAAGGGTCGAAAGCTACAAGAGGTTCCATTCGGACCATTGACCAAAGTGGTAGCCGTCACCAGGACCGCCAACCTTACCGCGGAAAGTCCTACCTGGATCCATGCCAGCAAGATAAAGAAGGTTGATCTAAGCTCAGGAACTGAAGAAAGCCCAAAAAGAGGCGAAGCAGGTTTTTTTAAGACCTCAAAAGACAAGCATAGGAATAAAGGACAGTGATGTCACTCATTTCTACTTCTGATCTTTGTCCCAGTGTGGATAATAACTAACTGTATCTATCATCCTGATGACTTAGGAGCCTTGAAACTCATATGTGGTAAAAGTGAAGTACACACCAACCATACTGATTTTCACCCCAGAGATCACAGTAAAAGAGATGTCTCTAATGAATTGATCAAAGAAACAGGTTTTTTTGGAAAAATGTTACTGTTAAAATTTAAATATGCTAGAAAGTCAGGATATGAAAAATGCTGGATTTGTAGTAAGGTACACCCAGAGACTGCTAAGATCCCACTTTTAGCTGTCCCTCTAAACCTCAAGTCATTATTGAAAAATACTCTAGTCTTAAGTATTAAGAATCTCTTAGAAGGTTACCGCATTCAGAGTATTATGTTTTACACTTTAGGAATGACACATGAACCCGAGTTAGGCAATACATCCAAAGAAATAGGTATGTGCTCCAAGTCAGCATTTAACATTTCGAAGGGTATTCCTAATAATTTTACACATACAGGTCAGATGTGTAGTTACAAAAATCAATCCCTTAACAACACCATTAGTGAACTTACTACATATAAGGATACAACCTCTGGGATACTTGTGGGTAAACTTGTTAGTGCTGCGCTTGAGGCTGGAGCTGAGCCCCAACGTAGTTCTCTAAGAAGTTTTTCATTGGGAAACAATACATACATATGCTGTGGTAAAATGTGTTACCCATGGATCCCCGCAGGAGTGAAAGGATGGTGTTATTTAGCACAGTTAGTACCAGTCATGTCAGCCCTAGGCCAGAATCAGGAACATCACATACAAGTTACTTCAAGTACAGTATATAGGTTAACTTATAAATGCAAGAGAGGAAACCCACCTATGTTTTCTGCTTCGGATAAGTCATGGACATGGTTTCCATCCTGGACAGGATGGGGCATAACCATGATGGACCAATTAAATAACTACACTAGTCTAATAAATGATATTATGGAAAAAAACTCCCAAGATATAGAACTACTCAATGACGAGCTCAAAGCAAATAGAAGACAACTAGAGTTACACGAATTAGCTATTGAAAGCATGAGTGCAGCTCTAACAGTTTTATTTGAAATGACCCAGGATTATGAATGTTGTACATGGATTTATAATACCAGCTTGGAAATCCCAGACTATTATGATGTTATTAATCAACACCGAACACAGGTAAATGAATTAATGAAACAAACAAGGGACATTGGTAATCATGGATGGAACCCCTTTTCTAGCTTGGGTTTAGGTGGAATGTTTTCATGGTTAAAGAACATAGTGATTATGATTATCATAGTACTATTGTTAGGATTGATAGGCTACCTGATTTTCAAGCTTAATTTACTCTGTATTAGCAAATGCACTACACCAGACCAACCTTCTCACGCATATACACAATATCTGCAGCTTTATGTAAACGAATACACCAAACGTAGAAAGAACCATAGATTTCAGGAGGCTGCGGGTCTGTAGAAAGTCATATTTATGACTTAAGAGGGGGTTGAAAGGTTATGTTAGGCATCCATTTTGTTCTGTCAGCCATCATAAATAGTATGTATAGTTCGAATACGTCTTTAAGCTTCACAAATATTCGTCTCAGCATGAGATTCTTCTAAATGAATTGTTCTCATATACCTCTTATCTTCACTTTCTCACATTCTCACATTCTTTTAGCTACTGTGAGAAATAGAGAACAATGACTATTTGTCTTATTGTAGTTGCCTTGATATCTACTGTGCATGTTTTTAAATATGAAACTTCTGTGTGATTTTTGCTATAAGACATACCCCCTGATAACACAATACAACCAGTTTTTAGAGAGTAACGCCGTGTGAGTGTCTTTTCTTCATTCTCTAAAAGCTGATTCCAGATATCTGAAATTATATGGTACATCGGATCTGAGGTCTGAGAGGTTAAAAGGGGACCCCCCTAGACACAGCATTAACCCTATCAGCGCCCATCAATGCAGCCTCATCAGTGCCCATCTGCAGCCTCGCCATTGCCCATCATTGCAGCCTGATCAGTGCCCATCTGCAGCCTTGCCCATCATTGCAGCATGATCAGTGCTCATCTGCAGCCTTGCCCATCATTGCAGCCTGATTAATGCCCATCTACAGCCTTGCCCATCATTGCAGCATGATTAGTGTCCATTAGGGATGAGCTGAACACCCCCCCCGGTTCGGTTTGCACCAGAACATGTGAACGGACCGAAAGTTTGCGCGAACTTTGGAATCCCATTAAAGTCTATGGGACTCGAACGTTCAAAATCAAAAGTGCTAATTTTAAAGGCAAATATGCAAGTTACTGTCCTAAAAAGGGTTTGGAGACCCGGGTCCTGCCCCAGAGGACATGTAGCAATGCAAAAAAAAGTTTTAAAAATGGCCGTTTTTTCGGGAGCAGTGATTTTAATGATGCTTAAAGTAAAAAAAAAAGTGAAATATTCCTTTAAATATCGTACCTGGGGGTGTCTATAGTATGCCTTTAAAGTGGCGCGTGTTTCCTGTGCTTAGAACAGTCCCTGCACAAAATGACATTTTTAAAGGAATAAAAGTCATTTAATACTGCTTGCGGCTTTAATGTAATGTCCCAGCAATATGGATGAAAATCAGTGAGACAAACGGCATGGGTACAACCCCCCCAGTCCATTACCAGGCCCTTTGGGTCTTGTATGGATAATAAGGGGAACCCCACACCCGAATTAAAAAAAGGAAAGGCGTGGGGCCCCCAGGCCCTATATACTCTGAACAGCAGTATACAGGCGGTGCAAACAAGACAGGGATTGTAGGTTTGTTGTTAAGTCGAATCAGTTTGTAATTTTGAACTGGTACATTTTGTAAGTGTAGCTCCAGCCAAAAAAATCTATTTTTAAGCTTTTTGAAAAACATAGGGAAGGGTTATCACCACTGTAACATTTGTTTTGCTGTCTGTGCACCTCTTCAGAAGATTTCACCTCACTTTCTGTCCCAATGACAAATGTTTTTTGAAAATTTGGGGTTTTTAGTGAAACAAGGATTAAGGATAACAAAGATAAAGCATCAATGAAGAGGAGACACGTTTTTCCCACATTAACTCTTACAGGAGAGAATGTCCCTTCCTAGGGGTAGATTTAATCTCACTTCCTATTGTCTCCTTACGTTTGCAAGTAGGAGTCGTTTGTAAGTTGGATGTTTGAAAGTAGGGGCCTGCCCTATATACTCTGCAGAAATTGGGGCCTTAGGTGTTAGTGTTGCCACAACACTGTAAGCCCTCACAGTAACTTTTGGTGGACACAGGAACAGGCCCTGCTGTGAAATATTAGATCAAGAATTGTAATTACATGTCCCTGTTGAACAGGGGCAGAAAAATTGGGCCTTAAGCACTGGTGCCACAACACTGCAACCCCTCACAAATGCCATAGGTGGAGGGCAGAAATGAGCCCTGTTGTAAAGTATTGCATTAAAAATTGTAATTATACGCCCCTGTTAAACAGGGGCTGAAAATTTGGGCCTTGGGCACTGTTGCTGGTGCCACAACACTGTAACCCATCACAGATACTCTAGTTGGAGCGCAGGAATGAGCCCTGCTGCAAAGTATTGCATCAAAAATTGTAATTACACGCCCATGTTAAACAGGGGCAGAAAAATTGGGCCTTGGGCACTGGTGCTGGTACAACAACACTGCAACCCCTCACAGATACTCTAGTTGGAGTGCAGGAATGAGCCCTGCTGCAAAGTATTGCATCAAAAATTGTAATTACACGCCTCTGTTCAACAGGGGGAGAAAAATTGGGCCTTAGCCACAGCTGCCACAACAGTGCAACCCCTCACAGATGCTATAGTTGGAGCGCAGGAATGAGCCCTGCTAAAAAGTATTGCATCAAAAATTGTAATTATACTCTTTTGTTAGACAGGGGTTGAAAAATTGAGCCTTGGATACTGGTGCAGGTGCCACAACACTGCAACCCCCTTCACAAATACTATAGTTGGAGCGCAGGAATGAGCCCTGCTGCAAAGTATTGCATCAAAAAATGTAATTACACGCCCCTGTTAAATAGGGGCAGAAAATTTGGGCCTTGGCCACTGGTGGCGGTGGCCAGAACCAAAAATGTTCTTACAAGCTATCAGCATAAAAATTGAGGAGGAAGAGGATTGTCACTCAGCATAACAGGATAGTCACTCAGCATCAGCATAGGCAGTCTTGAGGGATCTCACATTAAAATTAAAGAATCAATCGGTTACATCAGCATCAAGTGCTTGGTAGCTGGTAATCCAAGACTGATTTGTTTTTATGAAGGTCAGCCGATCAACCGATTCTGTGGACAGGTGCACCCTGTGATTGGTTACAAAGCCACCAGCAGCACTGAATGTGCATTCCGAAAAAACGCTGGATGCAGGACAGGCCAGTAGCTCAATTGCATACTGTGGAAGCTCTGGCCAGTGAGCCACCCTGTTCCTTTTATTCTCTTCCTACTGACAGGCAGGCAGGTGTTTTTACAGTATTGACAGCTACCTGAAGAAAATTGGTGGTGTTCTTCTGATCCTATTAGTCCTATTAGCTACAGTATTTATAGTTAATGTAGTGTGTCCTCTGCACAGTGTGCACCTAAAGCTACCTGAAGACAATTGCTGTTGTTTTGCTCCTATTAATACCACAGGCAGGCAGCTGCAGTATTTACAGCTAGTGTACTGTGTCCTCTGCACAGTGTGCACCTAAAGCTACCTGAAGACAATTGCTGGTGTTCTTCTGATCCTATTAGTACCGCAGGCAGCTGCAGTATTTACAAGTTAGTGTAGTGCGTCCTCTGCACAGTGTGCACCTAAAGCTACCTGAAGACAATTGCTGTTGTTCTGCTTCTATTAATACCACAGGCAGGCAGCTACAGTATTTACAGTTAGTGTACTGTGTCCTCTGCACAGTGTGCACTTAAAGCTACCAGAAGAAAATTGGTGGTGTTCTTCTGATCCTATTAGTACCACAGGCAGGCAGCTGCAGTATTTACAGTTAGTGTACTGTGTCCTCTGCACAGTGTGCACCTAAAGCTACCTGAAGAAAATTGGTGGTGTTCTTCTAAACCTATTAGTACCACAGGCAGGCAGCTGCAGTATTTCCAGTTAGTGCACTGCGTCCTCTGCACAGTGTGCACCTAAAGCTACCTGAAGACAATTGCTGTTGTTCTGCTCCTACTAATACCACAGGCAGGCAGCTACAGTATTTACAGTTAGTGTACTGTGTCCTCTGCACAGTGCGCACCTAAAACTACCCGAAGAAAATTGGTGGTGTTTTTCTGATCCTATTAGTATCGCAGGCAGCTGCAGTAATTACAAGTTAGTGTTGTGCGTCCTCTGCACAGTGTGCACCTAAAGCTACCTGAAGACAATTGCTGTTGTTCTGCTCCTATTAAAACCACAGGCAGGCAGCTACAGTATTTACAGTTAGTGTACTGTGTCCTCTGCACAGTGTGCACCTAAAGCTACCTGAAGAAAATTGCTGGTGTTCTTCTGATCCTATTAGTACCACAGGCAGGCAGTTGATTCTGCTAGCTGCAGTATCAATATATATATACATCCCAGCTTTGTGCAGCTACATCTCACTGCAGGCCATTAGTATTTCTAGAAGGCTAAAAAGGAGAGGAAGACAGTCACAAGCCAATAAAAGAGGGCAAGCAGGCTCTGTGAATAGAGGCAACAGTTCTGGTCGTGGAGACGGTGCATCCTTATCAGCACGTGGCCGTGGGACACGCTTGTCCTTTTTTGGCAGCTGGCAGTGTTGAGCCGCAACATGCGGAAGACTTGGTAGAGTGGATGACCAAGCCGTTCTCATCCTCCTCATCCTCTCTTACCAGGGCTCAGGGTACTTTGTCTGGCAAAGCAGCTGCCAACGCAGCCTCTTCCCTCGGCTCAATGGCATCAGTCACTCCTTCCCACCATTTCCTCATGAGGAGTCCCCCGAACTGTTTGACCACAGTGTTGGGTACATGCTCCAGGAGGATGCCCAGCGTTTTGAAGGCTCTGATGATGGTGCCCAAGAAGGACAGCAATCTGGCAGTCATGTTCCCCCAGCTGCAGCATACGGCCAGGTTTGCTCCAGTGATGAGGAGGGAGGGGATGAGAGGTCACTGACTCCACGTGGGTGCCTGATAGGAGAGAGGAGGAGGAGGAGGCACATCTCCAACGAGGCTAGCTTAAGTGCAGCACACCGACTGCATCATACCGCAGAGCTCCGCATGTGCATGGCGCTGCTGTCTCTGCACGTTATTCCAAAAGTTTTTGGTGTGGGCCTTTTTTGAGATGAGTGCATCAGATCCCACCGGTGCTATTTGCAACATATGTCTCAAGCATATCTCGCGTGGCCAAAACATCACCCGATTGGGCACCACATGCTTGACCAGACATATGTCGACCTGCCATGCAGTTCGTTGGCAAGCGTACCTAAAAGACCCACACCAAAGAACAAAGCGGACCTCTCCTTGCTCCTCATCAGCTGGGATCTTCAACCCCACTATACCTTCAGTCCTCTCTAAAACCTGCACTGAGAGAAATGAAGGTGTAGAATTAGGTGTGTCACGGCCAAGTACTTGCGTGCAATCTGCAATCGGTACACCGATGTCAGATAGTACCAGGCAAATTTCCCTGCCCCAGCTGCTGCACTGCCGGAAGAAGTTCGCTCCCAGCCATCCACATGCCCAGCAGTTGAATGCTAGCTTGGCTAAATTGCTAGCAATTCAACTGCTGCCTTTTCAGTTGGTAGACTCTGCCCCCTTCCGTGAGTTTGTGGAATGTGTGGTTCCTCAGTGGCAGGTTCCCAAACGCCACTTTTTCTCAAGGAAGGCGATTCCAGCTCTCTACTGGCATGTGGAAGGCAATGTCTTGGCCTCGCTGGACAGGGCGGTCAGCGGTAAGGTGCATATTATTGCTAATTCATGGTCCAGCAGGCATGGACATGGACGTTACCTATCATTCACCGCGCACTGGGTGACTCTTCTGGCAGCTGGGAAGGATGCAGGACAGGGTGCAGTAGTGTTGGAGGTTGTTCCGCCACCACGCCTCCAAAATTCTGCTAGTGGTGATTCTGCCACACCTCTCTCCTCCACCCCTCCTCTTCTTCTTCCTCCATGGCCTCTTCCTGTGTTGATTTGTCCTCGGAACCAGCGGTGCTCCATAGGCGTTCAAGGGGCTACGCAAGCACGCAGGCAAAAAGATGCCATGCGGTGCTTGAGCTGGTGTGCTTGGAGGACAGGAGCCACACTGGGCAAAGATTCTGTCACCTCTGCAGGGGCAGGTTCAGAGGTGGTTGACGCCACGCCAGCTTAAGGCAGGTATGGTGATTTGCGACAATGGCACCAACCTCCTCTCCGCCCTCCAACAGGGACAACTGACCCATGTGCCCTGTTTGGCTCACGTCCTTAACTTGGTGGTGCAGTGGTTCTTGGGCAGGTACCTGGGCTTACAGGATGTCCTGAGGCAGGCCAGGAAAGTCTATGTGCATTTCCGCAGGTCATATAATGCCAGTGGTCGGCTGGCTGACCTCCAAAAGGAATTTAACCTGCCCAAGAACCGCCTAATCTGTGACATGCCCACCAGGTGGAACTCAACGTTGGCCATGCTGCAGCGGCTGCACATGCAGCAGAGGGCCATCAATGAGTACCTATGCGACTATGGCACCAGGACAGGGTCAGTGGACCTTGTTTTTTTTTCCCCACGTCAGTGGGCTATGATCAGGGATGCATGCACTGTCCTCTCACCATTTGAAGAGGCCACGAGGATGGTTAGCAGTGACACTGCATGCATCAGTGACACTGTCCCTCTTGTCCACCTGTTGGAGCACACACTGCGTGGAATAATGGACAGGGCACTTGAGGCAGAACAGAGGGAGGTAGAGGAGGACTTCCTTACCTCTCAAGGCCCCCTTTATCCAGACAGTGTTCCTGCATGCCCGCCGATCACACAGGAAGAGGACGAGGAGGAGGAGGATTGTGTCAGCATGGAGGTGGAGCCTGGTACTCAGCATCAGCAGCAGTCTTCAAGGGATCATTTACAGTCTGAAGAAACCCATGGACTTGTACGTGGCTGGGAGGAGGTGGCTGCAGATCAAGTCCTCCTTAGTGACCCAGAGGACTCTGGACCGAATGCCTCAGCAAACCTACTCTGCATGGCCTCCCTGGTCCTGCAAAGCCTGTGGAAGTATCCTCGTATTCGTGGTATCAAGGGGAGGGCAGATTACTGGCTGGCAACCCTCCTTGATCAACATTACAAGGGTAAGGTTGCAGAGGGTGCAGAGAATGAAACATCTTTGGAAGGCCTTGCAGAAAGGTTTGTGCAACGTGTTTCCAGAGCCTGGGAGGTTACAATTTCCTGGTCCTCCTGGACAACGTGTTGCTGAGGCTTCAGACAATTTTTTAGTCTGCAGCCCCAAGGTCTGATCGGTTCCAGCAACCATTGCCAGCGTCTGATTCACAGGTGCAGGATTACCTAGGGGCAAGATCAGACTTGGGCACCTTTCCCACCGAAAATCCTCTGGGTTACTGGGTCTTGAGGATGGATCACTGGCCAGAGCTTGCACAGTATGCAATTGAGCTACTGGCCTGTCCTGCATCCAGCGTTCTTTCAGAACACACATTCAGTGCTGCTGGTGGCTTTGTAATCGATCACAGGGTGCGCCTGTCCACTGAATCGGTCAATCGGCTGACCTTCATAAAAAGGAATCAGTCTTGGATCACCAGCTACCAAGCACCTGATGCGGATGTAACCGATTGATTTTTTTGTAATGTGAGATCCCTTCAAGACTGCCTATGCTGATGCTGAGTGACTATCCTGTTATGCTAAGTCACAATCCTCTTCCTCCTCAATTTTCATGCTGATAGCTTTTAAGAACATTTTTGGTTCTGGGCACCGCCACCAGTGGCCAAGGCCCAATTTTTCTGCCCTTGTTTAACAGGGGGCGTGTAATTACAATTTTTTATGCAATACTTTGCAGCAGGGCTCATTCCTGTGCTCCAACTAGAGTATCTGTGAGGGGTTGCAGTGTTGTGGCACCAGCACCAGTGCCCAAGGCCCAATTTTTCAGCCTCTGTTTAACAGGGGCATGTAATTACAATTTTTGATGCAATACTTTGCAGCAGGGCTCATTCCTGCGCTCCAACTAACTTACAAACGACTCCTACTTGCAAACGGAAGGAGACAACAGGAAGTGAGATGAAATCCACCTCTAGGAAGGGAAATTCTCACCTGTAAGAGTTAATATTGGAAAAACGTGTCTCCTCTTCACTGATGCTTTATCACCAATCCTTGTTTCACTAAAAACCCCAAATTTTCAAAAAGCATTTCTTATTGGGACAGAAAGGGAGGTAAAATCTTCTGAAGAGGTGCACAGACAGCAAAAATGTTACAGGGGTGATAACCCTTCCCCATGTTTTCCAAAAAGCTTAAAAATAGATTTTTTGGCTGGAGCTACACTTTAAAAATGTACCAGTTCAAAATTACATAGATTCTACTTAACAACAAACCTACAGTCCCTGTCTTGTTTGCACCGCCTGTATACTGCTGTTCAGAGCATATAGGGCCTGGGAGCCCCACGCCTTTCCTTTTTTTAATTTGGGTGCGGGATTCCCCTTAATATCCATACAAGACCCAAAGGGCCTAGTAATGGAGTGGGGGGTGGGGGGTACCAATGCCGTTTGTCTCACTGATTTTCATCCATATTGCAGGGATCCAACATTACATTAAAATCGCAAGCAGTTTTAAATGACTTTTATTCCTTTAAAAATGTCATTTTGTGCAGGGACTGTTCTAAGCACAGGAAACACGTGCCACTTTACAGGCATACTATAGACACCCCCCAGGTATGATATTTAAAGGAATATTTCACTTTTTTTTTCACTTTAAGCATCATTAAAATCACTGCTCCCGAAAAAGCTACCGTTTTTTAAAACTTTTTTTTGCATTAATACGTGTCCCCTGGGGCAGGACCCAGGTCCCCAAACCCTTTTTAGGACAATAACTTGTATATTAGCCTTTAAAATTAGCACTTTTGATTTGGAACGTTCGAGTCCCATAGACTTTAATGGGGTTCTAAAGTTCGCGCTAACTTTCGGTCCGTTCGCAGGTTCTGGTGCGAACCGAACCGGGGGGTGTTTGGCTCATCCCTATTCGACATGTTGCAGCTCAACGCAGCCAGCTGGCAAAAAAAACGACAAGCATCTCCCACGGCAACGTGCTGATGAGGATGCACCGTCTCCACGACCAGCACTTTTTGCTCTAGACACAGAGCCTGCTTGCCCTCTTTTATTGGCTTGTGACTTGGCCTTCCAGACATACTAATGGCCTGCAGTGAGATGTAGCTGCACAAAGCTGGGATGTATATATATATATATATATATATATATATATATATATATATATACTGATACTGCAGCTAGCAGAATCAACTGCCTGAATGTAGTATTATTAGTATGAGAACACCAGCAATTGTCTTCAGGTAGCTTTAGGTGCACACCGTGCAGAGGACACAGTACACTAACTGTAAATACTGCAGATGCCTGCCTGTGGTATTAAAAGGATTAGAACACCAGCAATTGTCTTCAGGTAGCTTTAGGTGCACACTGTGCAGAGGACACAGTACACTAACAGTAAATACTGCAGCGGCCTGCCTGTGGTACTGATATAATCAGAAGAACACCAGCAACTTTCTTCAGGTAGCTTTAGGTGCACACTGTGCAGAGGACACAGTACACTAACTGTAAATACTGCAGCTGCCTGTCTGTGTTATTAATAGGATCAGAAGAACACCAGCAATTTTCTTCAGGTAGCTTTAGGTGCACACTGTGCAGAGGACACATTACACTAACTGTAAATACTGCAGCTGCCTGTCTTTGGTATTAATAGGATTAGAAGAACACCAGCAATTTTCTTCAGGTAGCTTTAGGTGCACATTGTGCAGAGGACACAGTACACTAACTGTAAATACTGCAGCTGCCTGTCTGCGGTATTAATAGGATCAGAACAACACCGATTGTCTTCAGGTAGCTTTAGGTGCACACTGTGCAGAGGACACAGTACACTAACTGTAAATACTGCAGCTGCCTGTCTGTGGTATTAATAGTATCAGAAGAACACCAGCAATTTTCTTCAGGTAGCTTTAGGTGCACACTGTGCAGAGGACACAGTACACTAACTGTAAATACTGGAGCTGCCTGCCTGTGGTACTAATAGGATCAGAAGAACACCAGTAATTTTCTTCAGGTAGCTTTAGGTGCACACTGTTCAGAGGACACATTGGCCCGGCTCTTATGATGGACATAACACCAGTCCAATGGCGGGATGTCAATGCTAGGAGGCGGGACTGGGCATGACTTCGAGCAGAGCCGAGTACACAGGAGATTCGGCTCTGTCTATTTTGGCGGCGCTTGTTCCCTCCTTCCCCTCCGAGGCTGTTCGGCGTATAACACACACACACGCTTTTCCCCTGATTTTAATTGGGAAAAAAGTGCGTGTTATATGCCAATAGATATGTTTTATGCTTCTTGTAGAACCACGCCCATTTTAAATTAATACCCTATCCCTAATTAAAGTACATGCTCTGCCTACAATTTCTTTCTGGACACACAGAAAAAAAAAATTGTCCCTAAAAACTTTTTTGAAATGTTGGCAACTATATTACCCCTTCAAACCATCCTCCACCCTTCCTGTTCCCTCTCGTCTTTCAAACAACACCCCCCCTCCCCCCCAGCATCACTCCCGCAGTGAGGTCATCCACCAATCTGCATGCCAGCAAGGAGAATAGATAGGAGTGGGCACTCGGTTTTCGTCTTGCCTAGGGCAGCACAAAACCAAAATACACAACTGGTTCACAAGGCAATATTTGCAGCTGGTGGGAGCTGGGGTGTACCACAGTGATGTCCAGATTCCATGGGGTTCCCACAGGTATGGCACATACATACTTACCATGCATCGGTCCAAGCTAAACCAATGGAACTATGTAAGAATTGCCATACCTGGAATTCAACTTTAATAGGATTTCCAGGCCACCATTTATTTTGTTATTTTATCCCAAACACTTCCAGTTAAAGCTTGCTATTAGTATAGGATGCAAAAAATATTTACTGTTACTTGCACCTGATCAATTGTGTTGCTTTAAGTCAAAATAAGGTCACTTTAAATGACTGGTGTTGATTGTTCAGACTTATTCCCAGATTGTGATTAAATGCTGTGACGGCCAAGATATCTAAATATAACTTGCCAATCTTGTAACATTTCTGAGTTATCATCTGCTCTTTTGTTGCGATGTCACAGAAATAGAAGACATCTTGATGAGAATGTGGTTCCCAGTGTTCAGGATGAATGGCATTAAATAGGGAAAAACATACGTTTCCGCAAGTTCCATCCCAACTCCCAATCGAGTCCTGCATGTGTTAATTTGGACAAAGAAGGCAATCTGCCCTCTATTGATTCGTACATCAAACTGTTGTTAGTCACATCGATAGTCTCAGCAAGTGTCTGCAGACTTCACAAATTTAAGCAATGTGGAAAAGCTAGAAATGCAGACGATGCAGAAAATCCTCTTTGGGCAGTTTATTGCATTTACACTGGCTAGTGGAAATAATGGAGCATTTAGAATAAAATTAACAGCGCAATACCCGTGACAAAAATAAATCTTTTTTAATTGTCCATACTATATTATATCATTCATCATTATTATTTATGTACTGGTGCTAACGTCTACCAGAGTCAGCTTAAAGCTGAACTCCAGGTACACAGCTAAATACACAGATGAAATACATATAAGGAAGATTTTCTAACTGCCAAAAATGTTGTATTTTTTTCTCATCCAGTCCCAAGATTTACACAGCCTTGCTGCACTGCACAGCCCTGTGTCAGGCAGAAGGCCTGATTTTTCTCAGTCAAGTTACACTTACAGGTCTTGCTCCTACCCCATCCTGTGACTGGACAATAAAAGAACAAACGTTAGACTGATGAACTCATCTCTCTGTTACTCTGCTTACTTTTCATATCAACATGTTCCTTGTCAGCACATCAGTGCAGAACATCTATTTGACTTCTTGTGCTGCTTCTATCTCTCCCAGCCTGTGTTTTGCTGTACAGGGCTTTGCAAGGGACAAAGGCTTGATTCACACTAATGCATTTTTGATGCATTTTGCAGAAATGCAGGGAAATTTCATAACATGGGTTCCTATGGAACATGTTCACATCAATGCATTTTTGTGCCTCTGCGTTTTTGGAAAGGGTCGGGACTTTTTTTCCCACAAAATGCAGCGTTTTGCATGTAATAAAATTCAATGGGCATGCAAGAAAAACGCAAGTCCAGAATTTTTTGTGTTTTTGATGCATTTTGCATTTTGCGTTTTTGGAAGCAGCATGTGATCAGACACCTGCCCTTTAAAAATAAACTACCCAGGATGCCTTGAGAACCAGCAAATCCCAGTTTGGGCTACAGCAAACATGGTGAGGACTGAGCATCTGATCAGCCTGGTGAGGCCAAGAACCTATCTGTACACTCCTGCTGATCCCCAACACAAGGATCGTAGAAAACAGGACCAGGGGTGGCTTGAAATTGCCAAGGAGCTGTATCCACAATGGGATACTTTCTCCAAGAAGCAGGCAGACATGAAATGTAAGTAAGATTGAAAAAGTTTACACACACTTATTAAAATTTCAGGTTTCTGTGATTTTGAAAAATGAGACAAAGAGAAATAATTTGAAGAACTTTTTCCACCTTAATGTGACCTATAAACTGTACCAACTCAACAGAAAAACTTACTTAAATCTTTTATGGGGGGAGTCAAAATAATAAACTCAAATAATGTTGTTGTATAAGTGTGCATATCCTCTTATAACCGGGGATGCAGCTGTGTTCAGAATTAAGCAATCACATTCGAACTCATGTTAAGGAATCAGTACACACCTGCCATCATGTGCCTCTGACTAACCCCAAAGTAATTTCAGCATTAATTAAAGGTGGAAAAAGTTAAGAAATTATTTATGTTTGTCTCATTTTTTTACATCAGAGAAACCTGACATTTTACCAGGGCTGTGTAGAGTATTAGATCCACTGTAACTATGCATGTGTCCATTCCATGTGCAGGACAAAAACATTTTTGAGGGTTTAGTTTGGTTTAATTAGTTATTTACCTAAATTACGGTAATTTAGTTAAATTTGCAACATTTTTATTATGGAGTTAGTCGGAGTTCTGCTTTAGATTTATGCCTTAAAATTGGGCCAAATTTCACTACAATTGGGCCAAATTCCCTTAAAATCGGGCCAAAATTCACAAAAAATTGGGCCAAATTCCATTAAAATTGGCCAAATTCCCTTAAAATTGGGCCAAATTCCATTAAAATTGGGTCAAATACCCAACAAATTAGGCCAAATTCCCTTAAAATTGGGCCAAATTGCCTTAAAATTGGGCCAAATTCCATTAAAATTGGGCCAAATTGCCTTAAAATTGGGCCAAATTCCATTAAAATTGGGCCAAATTCCCTTAAAATGTGGCCATATTCCATTAAAATTGGGCCAAATTCCATTAAAATTGGGCCAATTTCCATTAAATTTGGGCTAAATTCCATTAAAATTGGGCCAAATTCCTATCAAATTGGGCCAAATTCCATTAAAAATGGGCTAAATTCCATTAAAATTGGGCCAATTCTGCCGAATTTGTGTTGAATTCTGCCGAATTTGTGTTGAATTCTGCTGAATTTGTGTTAAATTCTTCCGAATTAGTGTTGAATTCTGCTGAATTTGTGTTAAATTCTTCCGAATTTGTGTTGAATTCTGCTGAATTTTGTATAATTATGCGGAATTTCCTAAAACTCAGCAGTATTTATAACAAATTAAACTAGAAAAGAATAGAAAAATAATTAAAAGAGAATAGAAGAAAATAGAAAAAATATAACTGTTTTTCTCTTTCTATTTTATTCTATTCTTTTATCTTATTTTTCTATTCTTTTTTTTTTTAGATTCTATTATCCTGTTTTAAATTAGAATTATAATTTTTTTGACTTTGAGCAAATTCTGTTAATTTTTTTTAATTTTTTTGCATTTGAATCGATTAGAATTTCAGCTCAATTTCTGGTTTATTATTTCGTAATTGTTTAAATTCGTTACTATTGTAAATAATGAATTCAGAAACCTCTAAATGTACTATTTTCTAAAAATTAATACAAATTTGACAAACTGCCACTGCCAAACTAGTCACTATCCAGTAATTGTAACCCCCAAAGTGTAGGAGATTAAAATGTCAATGTGACAGACCTAGCCGGGAGAGAGACTTTTGGAGGGGACTGAATGCTAGCCTCTTGCCGATCGTTCGTGGGCTGTGGAATTTGGGGGAACAGTGCTCTTTGTGAGCTGTATGCCTGGGGACCCTTGAGGTGGTGTTACTGTGGATTCGGGTCCTGGTCCCCCAGGACACACAGGCTCTGGGGACCCTGTGTATGCCATATGGGAAATGGTGACTTGGAGGGTATGTCTTGGATTGCTTAAAATGGGACAGTAGTATTTATCCCCAATATCTCCCAGGATATATATGTAAAGACTATTATTGGTTTGTTTGATTCTGAACTCAACATGTTAATTGAGTGAGCTGATCACATTAGCCTCCAGGACTGGCTAGGAGACGAACAGTCTACTCCTACTATAAGTGTTGATGACTAGGCTGAGGAGGGGGAGAACACTATTTGTATTGTTAATTGTAATTAGCTCCTGCTATTGTGAAAATGTCCTGTGGTTGTACTTATGATAATGTATAATGTACTGTGTGAAGCTCGGTGACCACAAGTCTGGGCAAAAGGTCATGTTAGTAAATAAAATAAAAGAGATTCCTGGTTGAACTTACATACAGCCTGCCTGGTGTTTGTTCTGAGCTACACAACTGGATTAGAATGGCACATAGCTGTAGTTCTAGTCCCGGAGCATCGGATGACCGAACCATCAAATGTTGTGATCTGCAATCTGATTCTATAGCCGCAGAGGAATGTCGGGAGAGTGGAACCGAGCGAGCAAGGGGCTCGTTACAGTCCCTTTGTTTCTAAAGTTAATAGACCTTTACATAATGTGTGTTCAGCCTGTGGTCCTGCTGGTTCTAGCATGCCTCAACCCTTGTCAGTGATGTTTGCAACTGTCAGCCTTGCAATGCTTCATGGGACTTGTATTTCCCTAACAGCTGTATTGCTCTGTTTGAGACTAATGTTCCTTTAAAAACTTTATTTAAAAAATTCAAGTACAAATTAGACTATTTTTTTAATTAGTAAAAAGTAGAGCAGAGCTCGAAAAATTGAACAAACATAAGCTTAACAAAAAAAAAGTATCTCGGAAAGCAGCACCACTCCTGCTGCCCTGAGTGGATCTCATTTCAGCTCTTGTCATGGCCTGATTCCAAGGGTGTCCTCAATTTGGAACTCGTCATGCTCTCAAATAAAATTATGGAGAGCACAAGTAGCTTTCACAGCCTGTATAGCGTGTTGCATTTTAAGATATATTGGTGTGTGCAACAAATGCCATTTGTTGGCTAGTATGCCGAAAGCACATTCAACAACTCTCCTGGCCCAAGTGAGTCGATAATTGAACACACTTTTTTCGGGGCTCAAAGAGTGACTTGAATAGGGTCTGAGAAGGTGTTCCCCTAGCGCAAATGCTTTATCAGCTACAAAGACATACGGCATTGCAGGCCCACTAGTTCCAGGGAGTGGCCTATTGGCTGGTAGTCCCAGCCTATTTTCTTGCAGAAGATGCCCTAAGGTTGAGTGGGTAAATATACTAGAGTCTGAACTTCTGCCGTAGGGCCCTATATCAACATATACAAAACGGTAATTGGCATCTGCCATTGCAAAAAGCACAAATGAAAAATATTTTTTCTAGTTATAAAAGCTACTGCCACTGCCTACTGGCTTCTGGATGCGTATATGCTTTCCATCAATAGCACTCACGCAATTTGGGAAATTGCACTGCTGCCAGAAGATATCTGCTATCTTTGCCCATTCATCAGTTGTAGGTTTTGGGAAGACCACCTCTTTAAGAACGTCCCAAATGATGGAGCATGTGTCCCGGATTAGGTAGCTAGCAGTTTATTTCCCAATCAAGAACTGAAAATGCAGACTAGAAATGGAGTGTCCAGTTGCCAGGAATCTGAAATTATATCGAAAATATGTTTTCATTGTTTTGCAGTAAAAGCTTTGCAAATCAGATGGCGTAGCACCAAGGATAGCCTTAACAGTCATTTAAAAAAGGAACGGAGTATGCGAAGTGGTTCGGCTGCAAAGTCCTTCACACCATACTCGTATGCCAAAGACCTTGAATTTTTGAGACGCATTCTGGAGATGCGAAGGTAATTTTTATAAAAAGGGTATTTTGAATCTGTGTTTCTGTCCAATTATTACCCGCCCCCCTAAAAACAATGGTCTGGTTTGTTTTGTGATTTGCAGCACAGACACCTGCTGGGACGATGAACCTGCTGAAGAAGACTCAGCGCCAACACAGGAGCCTGGATCTCCAAATCAGCAAATGGCTGAGATAGCTGGAGAAGAGGAACAGGAGGAGGGGGGACTGCTGCACCAGTGCACAATTGGCGCAAAACTAAGAGGGGGGGGTGCCACCAAATGGGCAAATGAAAAAGAGTCTGAGAAAATGTACACTTTATTAAAGGATCTGTCTGATCGTTTTACTGGGCAATTGTCTCTCTCCCAACAATTTGCGAATAACCTTGTGCCCTATTTTGACCAGGTGCCCAATGCCCTGAAAATGGAGATGCAAATTTCAGTGATGCAATGCATCAAATCACATCTCCCCCAGTCCCCAAAACAGTTTTCAGACAGACAGAAATCTTCCACTGCAGCCAACGCTGACAGCTACTTATGCTTCTTTCCCAAACTCCTCATTATATTACCAGTTGCCTATGCAACAAAGTTACAGACCAGGAAATCAATACCCATTTAGACCACCACTTAGACAGCTTGATCACCAATAACCTCCTCTACCATCTGCACTTGGGCCACTAGGATCCTGTTTTGAAGCATCAGATGTGGACAACAGAGGGCCACCTTACCGTTTCACAAATGGTCCAAGTCTTGCTCAGGACCAGCACTATGGAGAAAGTGTTCCTTCTTTGTCCTCCCAGCAACCTGAAGCATCCCAAGACCCATTTACTTACCATACTTTATAATTAAAAGTCCCAGTTCTGTTTTTTTTTTAATAATTAAAATACATATGGTGGAAACCTAACTAAAAAAAATTGATATTGAAATAGGGATGAGCCTAATACTTAGTTACTTATTTTATGATCTGAACAATTTTGTTTTTGAAAGAATGAAGCAGTTCTACACGTTATATGTTTGTGGCAAAATTCTAAATAAAACTCATAAAAAATTTTTTTTGTGAAATACACACTTACTGTGCTTGTTCATTTGATTAACCCTTTGTGATTAAAGTACAAACCAAAAAGTAAAAAATTACCTCAATGTAATAATTAGCCTTTCAACTGGTGGAATGCAGTCCCTGAAGGATGTGTTCTGACATTGCAGCTTGCTGCTGAGTAAACCAAGCGAAGCATCAAAACTGTGTGGGCAAAAAAGGGCATTAAGAAAACCACAAGCACAATGTCACCTATACAAGAACCTACATTGAGCCTATTTAGTCAGGAGATTTCACTTTAAAATTTGGTTTAGGGTTAGGGTTAAAAGTTGGGTTAGGGTTAAGACTAACCCTAACCGACTTTTAACCCTAACCCAACTTTTAACCCTAACCCGACTTTTAACCCTAACCCTAACCCGACTTTTAACCCTAACCCGAATTTTAACCCTAATCTATCTCTTAACCAGAGTAGAGGTAGGTAATGGTACAAAATCAAGAACTCACCTTTTAATAGACATCTGTGTGTAATCCATAAACTTGTCTTCATGGGCTTGGAGGTAGTTGTAAATTATCCAGAATTGCCCTGTCTGCTGCCTATTGGCAATCACTGGATGCACCCAAAATCTACATTTTCTCCTTTGTTCCTCTTCTTCGGCTTCCTATTCAAGCAAAACTGCAGCAGTAGCTGTGGCTACTGCTAGAAAAAAGGACATTGAAGCCAGGATAATCTAAGCACCAAAACACACCAAGACTAGGGAGGAAGCAGGAAGTACAAATGTCACCTGACATTCTGTGATATAAGCAGTGATGTTTTCCAATTGGTCCTTTAAAAAACGCAAAATGAAAAACACAAAACGCAAATCACTGCAAAATCGTGGCAAAAATGTGTCAAAAACCCATGTTCAAAAACGCGGCAAGCACCGCAAAAAACACTGTAGAAATTCTCAAAAGCAACATGCATAGATGTGAATCGAGCCTTAAAGTGGTTGTAAACCCTCCCTGGTGACTTTTAACTATAGGTAAGCCTAGAATAAGGCTTACCTATATGTAGTGGAAATATCTCCTAAACGTGCGCCGTTTAGGAGATATTTCACTTGCAGTGCGCCGTGCCGTTTCTTCCCCCAGCATGTGCTGTTACTGACGGCTCCCATGTGCATGCTCAGGAGTGACGTCACGCGGCTCCAGCCAGTCACAGAGCCGGAGTCCGCGGCCCCCAGAAGGAAGAGGGGTGAAGATGGACGCAGCCCGCACAGGGGACAGCGATGGATTCGTTTGCAGGTAAGTGTCACATAATGGGCTAGTATGCGATGCATACTAGCCCATTATGCTTTTAATTTGCAGGCTTTGCAGGAGCAAAACAGGAAGTAAAATCAGGGTTTACTTTCTCTTTAAGCTCCCACGGTCTCAGGTCCTGATAGCATCAAGCCCTGCATTGAACATGATGATATTGAGGGACAGCGCACTGGCAGAGTATTTGGAGGCACCATCTACTGGGGGATGGAGGATCAGGTAAGCAAAAGTACTTCTCCTATACGTTACAATAAAAGAGCAGTTGACTCCCTGCAGTGGGGGCGCAGCCCCACTGTTAGGGATAGTTTTCACATTTCTTGGAGTTGGGCTGCAGGCCTGGTTCACACTTATGCATTTTTTAGTGTGTTTTCAGTTTTGCAGAAACACACTACAGTCCATTTACATGGTTTCCTATGGGTCATGTTCACATCTGTGCATTTTATGGAAAGGGCCAGAGACTTTTTTCTGTTTTTTTTTACTCCATAGACTTTAATGTATCAAAAATGTGTGTTGAAAAATGCAAAATGCACCTGGAATATGCAAACTGCAACCTGCATAGGTGTGAACCAGGCCTTAGTGCCTTTTTTTATTTGTAAAAGCAGCATTTTGGATGCGGTGGGGCCATACTGCTGTTGCATAAGGCCTGATTCACACCCATGCATTTTGCAGATATGCACTACAGAACGTGTTCCATAGGAAACCATGTTAAATGGACTGTAGTGCAAATCTGAAAAATGTAAAAAGTACTAAAAATGCATAGGTGTAAGCAGGCCTAAATTAGGCTCTATGTCTCTTTTGCTTTGCACAGTGCTGTTATCATGTTATCAGCATGAGGTGTTGGAAGCAGATGTGTGGGTAAACTGGACAAGATGGATCTCTTCAGTGACTGGTTCTCTTTAATGTTCCAGATTGCTAGTTAGAACGGACATAACTACAGGCTCATAATAGTAGTGCCAGTCTCCGGTTACTTGGGGGTGTATTTATAAAAAAAATGATGAGCTATTCTTCCTGTGAAACTGCATGTGCGTACATGTACAGTAAGTATTGGGAAAAGAGGAAGGTTATTAGGCTATTTTCTGTTCAAGTCAAATTTTATGTATTCATAAGAATAGAGTAAATCAGCAAAAATACTGCATTACGGCCACTAGATGGAGCAGACACTCGTAGGAAATTAATAATGATTTACGATGACTGCCATCTCCATCTAATGTTGACCTTCAGAATATTTACCCCCTTTATGACAAAGCCATTTTTTGCCATACGGCACTGCATTACTTTAACTGACAATTGTGCGGCCGTGAGTCGCTGTACCCAAATGTATGTCCGTTTTTCCCCCACAAATAGAGCTTTCTTTTAGTGATATTTGACCACCTCTGCATTTTTTATTGTTTTGTACTATACACAAAAAAAGACTGACAATTTCTACAACCGACCAACATTTTTTACTTTTTGATATAAAACATATCCAATAAAAAAAAATTTAAAAATCAAATTTCTTTATCAATTTTATTCTGCTACGTATTTTTGATAACAAAATCCCAGTAAGTGTATATTGCTTGGCTTGCGCAAAAGTTATAGAGTCTACAAACTATGGGATATGTTTATGGAATTTTTATTGATATTTTTTTAACCAGTAATGGCGGCAATCAGCGACTTATAGCGGGACTGCATTATTGTGGCAGACAAATCAGATGCTGACACTTTTGACTGCCCAATGATCGACGGGATCAGCATACGCACCCCAGACCCAGGATTGCAGGGTCATGTACTAGGTAAAGCGACCTTGCCACCATATATGTAAGTTGTACGGTCGGCAATTGGTTAATAAATATGGTAGACCTGGTGAAAAAAAGTCTAAAAACCAGTGGCGGGTGGTGTGTTTTTCTTTTGGGGGTAGCAAACAACCACCCCCCTTCCCGGGGAGGTCGGCGGCACGGCACTATTACCACCCCCCCTGCGGCGTGTCTTTACCACCCCCATGTCCCGAGGCGGCCGGAGGTCCGACACTTACCCGATCTATGTTGCGATCTGTGGTGTCCTCCAGCACAGTCCTTGCGTGTGGCAGGGTGCAGGCAGCGGCTCCGTTGTCTGCTCTTCCAGCGGCTTCCTCCACCGTGTGTCTCCTCTCTCTTCCACCTAAGCGCTAGGCATCCAATAGGATTGCCTGACACTTTGACCAATCAGGAAACAGGTCTCACGACCTGCCTCCTGATTGTCAGGGAGAAACTTTAGGGTGAAAATAGCGAAAATTAATTAGCTATCGTCACACAACTGGGTGGGCTCGGAGCGCAATGACATTTTTAAGAAGACCAAAAGAAGAACACGGTGGCTACAATAGAAATTGAGCTGCGGTGTCGCCCACGCCCCCGCTACCGGTCCGTCTGTGACCTGTTATAGAAATGGGCGGAGGTGGGCGGCGCCGCAGCTTCATTTCTATTGTAGCCACATGGCCAGCTCCGCCTCTATTTTGTTCCCCCTCTGGGGAACGGGGAAACTGTACTGGCGGCGGAGACACCACTATACCTGATGTAAGGGGGCTCCAATGGGGGGACAACTGATGTAAGGGGGCTCCAATGGGGGGACACCTGATGTAAGGGGGGCTACAATGGGGGGCACCTGATGTAAGGGGGGCTCCAATAGGGGGACACCTGATGTAAGGGGGGCTCCAATAAAGGGGACAACTGATGTAAGGGGGGGCTCTAATGGGGGGAAGCCTGATATAAGGGGGCTTCAATAGGGGGATGCCTGATTAAGGGGGGCAACAATAGGAGAATGTATACAAACTAGAGACTAGAAAGATGGACTTTAAAAGAACAATTACTTTTATATGGTTTACCGTGTGCCTTTAAAGTCCGTCTTTCTAGTCTTTACTTTGTATACATCCAGTATCGGGACGTTGGCACACTGTTATTTATATATCCACAGTAGGTTACCCTGTGAGGATATACGTTAAATCCATAATCCTTTCTAAACAATAGGGGGATGCCTGATTAAGGGGGGCTCCAATGGGGGGACACCTGATGTAAAGGGGCTCCAATGGGGGGACGCCTGATGTAAGGGGGGCTCCAATGGGGGGACACCTGATGTAAGGGGGGCAACAATAGGGGGATGCCTGATTAAGGGGGGCTCTAATGGGGGGAGACCTGATGTAGGGGGGACACTTGATGTAAGAAGGGACCTCTGATGTAAGGAGGGACTCCGCTGGGGACGCCTGATGTAAGGAGGGACTCCACTGGGAATGCCTGATGTAAGGCGGGACTCCGCTGGGAATGCCTGATGTAAGGAGGGACTCTGCTGGGGACGCCTGATGTAAGGAGGGACTCTGCTGGGGATGCCTGATGTAAGGAGGGACTCTGCTGGGGACGCCTTATGTAAGGAGGGACTCCACTGGGGACGCCTGATGTAATGAGGGACTCTGCTGGGAGCACCTGATGCAAGGACGGACTCTGCTGGGGGCACCTGATGCAAGGACGGACTCTGCTGGGGGCACCTGATGCAAGGATGGACTCTGCTGGGGCACCTGATGGCATCTGGTGGCAGGTGACACGCTCAGGGGTCCCACTGATTCTGAATTATGGTGAGGTGAATGATTTCATTTTATATTACAATGTAATAATAGAAATAATGTGCTTTAATCATCCTGACACCATAACAACCATGGTGTTAAATTCTGGAATACACATTTCTATTGTGGTGTAGGATCTGGGCCTGCTGTCCCTCCACTCCTCTTTCTTTCCTTCTCTCTCCTTCCCTCCCTCTTTCTTTCCTTCTTTCTCTCTCCTTCCCTCCTTTCTTTCTTTCTTTCTTTCTTTCTTTCTTTCTTTCTTTCTTTCTTTCTTTCTTTCTTTCTTTCTTTCTTTCTTTCTTTCTTTCTTTCTTTCTTTCTTTCTTTCTTTCTTTCTTGTCCCTATAATTTTTTTTACAATGTTGGCAACTATGCTTTTGATCACCAGGATGTGTTATTGGGGGAGGGGTGGATGTCTCACTTTTCATAATTACACCCAGGCTGAATGAGCTCAACGCTTACAGCCTACTCGTGTCACCTGACTGCTCCTACCAAATCCCTACCCATGTCACCTGACTACTCCCACCAAGTCCCTACATGAGTCACCGGACTGCTCCTACCAAGTCCCTACTCGTGTCACCTGACTGCTCCTACCAAGTCCTTACTCATGTCACACCTGACTGTTCCCACCAAGTCCCTACACGCAGGGCCGGATTTCCCACAAGGCCACCGAGGCCAGGCCTCGGGCGGCAGTGGTGCAGGGGCGGCGCCGCTCCTGCGGCGACTTCTCGGCTTTCGCGGCCGCCCCCCCCGCACTAACATCATTCGGAGTTCTGTATAGAGATGGAGCAATCACTGATATGGTGTAGTTCCCTGATATCACCTGCTGAGGGCGGCATCACACTCGTGTCTGGCGGCACCTGTAGAGCTGCAGGCTCCACCCAATGAAGTACTAAAACTCCAGATCTCCATGGAGACCAAAACTCTGTCTCCTTTCCCCGCCCTCCTCATCCCTCCCTGACCTGGATTGGTGGAAGCGGGAGCAGAGACTGTTCCGGATTGGCGGAGAGAGAAGGAGTGACGTAGTCATAAGGGAGTCCCCACCCCCAGGGGTTGGTCCCCATTATATAGCGGGATGAGCAGAGAACCGGAGAGGAGACACACCGGAGAGGGTGAGCGGGGGAGGGGAACCTACCGGAGACATAGGGTGTACCTACTGGGGGAGGGGAACCTACCGGAGACATGGGGTGTACCTACCGGGGGAGGGGGAGTGTAGATAGAGATGATAGAGGGAGGAGTATATAGAGATGATAGAGGGGGGAGTATATAGAGATTATAGAGGGGTGTATATAGAGATGATAGAGGGGTATATATAGAGATGATAGAGGGGGGAGTATATAGAGATTATATGGGGGTGTATATAGAGATGATAGAGGGAGGAGTATATAGAGATGATAGAGGGGTATATATAGAGATGATAGAGGGGGGAGTATATAGAGATTATAGAGGGGTGTATATAGAGATGATAGAGGGGTGTAGATAGAGGGGGGTGTATATAGAGATGATAGAGGAGGGAGTATATAGAGATGATAGAGGGGTGTATATAGAGATGATAGAGGAGGAGTATATAGAGATGATAAAGTGGTGTAGATAGAGGGGTGTATATAGAGAAGTCAGAGGGGGGAGTATATAGAGATGATAGAGGAATGTATATAAAGGTGTTGCGATGATATTATCAATGAGTTTGCCAAAAGAAAAGTTAGAACTAAAAAATTGTAGGGAGTTTATTACTGCTATAATCTTTAAAAGGCATTTTCTGCATTAGAGTATTTTCAGTCTGTACAATTAAAGCCAGTTATTTTCAGTGTTCTCGTGTGTGGAGATCTATTGTAGCAGTCATTGATAAAGGACGAGAATGGTGGTGTGTGTGTGTGTGTGGGGGGGGGGGGGGGGGGGCGGTATTGAAGGACCCGGCCTTGGTACAGCAAATGGAGTAAATCTGGGCCTGCCTACACGAGTCACCTGACTGCTCCTACCAAGTCTCTACTCATGTCACCTGACTACTCTCACCAAGTCCCTACCCGTTTCACCTGACTGCTCCCACCAAATCCCTACCCGTATTATCTGATTGCTCCTACCAAGTCCCTACTTGTGTCACCTGACTGCTCCTACCAAGTCCCTACACGAGTCACCTGACTGCTCCTACCAAGTCCCTACTCGTGTCCCCTGACTGTTGCTACCAAGTCCTTACTCATGTCACCTGGCTGCTCCCACCAAGTCCCTACTCATGTCACCTGACTGCTTCCACCAAGTCCCTACTTGTGTCACCTGACTGCTCCCACCAAGTCCCTACTCGTGTCACCTGATTGCTCCCACCAAGTCCCTACCCGTGTCACCTGACTGCTCCTACCAAGTCCCTACTTGTGTCACCTGACTGCTCACATCAAGTCTATTTTCTTGTACAAACATTACGCTGAATAAAGAGATTGTCCTCTCCAGCCTGCACTACAATGTCTTTTCCCATCCCCACCTTTTACCCAAATCATAGCTGTCTAATCATGACCCAACCATCTCCATTCTGTCATATCCATCCACCCTCTCATATCAGGAAATATATACAAAACAATTCTGCGCTGCCCTAAAAAGAAAAGAGACAAGCAGCTAACACAACCAACAAGGTATTACAAGAGAGAAAAACACAATAAGTGTAGCGCTAATGAAATGAATGTCCAATGTGGAAAAAAAGTATTAAATGAATACTTCCAAATGTAAACCATAAAAAAGAGTCATCCGTATGTATATAAATAAGGAGTCTTCAAGGAACTGAACACTTCAAGGAGATATGTATGGCATCTGAGATGAAAGTAAACACACCACCACCTAAAAATGAAGAGGCTTACCGGATGGGATGGACCCAAAGGGCATACGCCGAGTTGGGTTGGCTAAGGCTTAGGTGGTGAGTGACTTTGGAAGGCTTGGAGAGACGATACTTATGGATTGACCAACTTGATGCTGTATTCATCTGAATGGTGGGTGCCGGAACCAAGGGGGGCGATATAGATGAAACAAGCCAGGCGTTATCGTATCCCTCGGAATGATGTTAAAAAGCCAAACGGTGGTGTGGACAAATGGGAAAAGGAAGGAATGGCCACATAGTGTGAATCCGTAAAAAGAATGTAATTTATTAAAATAAAAAGATATACACTCACATGTAAATCCAAATAAAACAGCGCTGAGAGAAAAAGTGGCGACAGTGGGGTCCTACCCGATGCGTTTCGTCTTCATAGACGTCGTCTGGGGGGAGACCATTCCTTCCTTTCCCTTTTCCTTTTCCTTTCACACCCACCGTTCAGAGGGATACAGCATCAAGCGGGTCAATCCATAAGTATCGTCTCTCCAAGCCTTCCAAAGTCACTCACCACCTAAGCCTTATCCGACCCAACTCGGCGTATGCCCTTTGGGTCCATCCCATCCGGTAAGCCTCTTCATTTTTAGGTGGTGGTGTGTTTACTTTCATCTCAGATGCCGTACATATCTCCTTGAAGTGTTCAGTTCTTTGAAGACTCCTTATTTATATACATACGGATGACTCTTTTTTATGGTTTACATTTGGAAGTATTAATTTAATACGTTTTTTCCACATTGGACATTCATTTCATTAGCGCTACACTTATTGTGTTTTTCACCCTCTCATATCCCATATCCATCCACATGATACAGGAGTTGATCAGAGAATGTGCGGACATGATACAGGAGTTGGTCAGAGAGCATGCGGACATGATGCATTGTGTAGCGGTACCCCCGTAGAGGCTGCTAAGTATAATGGTCCGTTTGTCACCCTGCCCAGCCAGGCACACACTTTTTCATTCCTCAGAGACAATAAAGCAGTCCTGGCATTTTGTTTTTGTTTGTTTTATTGAGGGGAACTTGGATAGGGATGGGGACTCATGAGATGCCCAGGTGATCAAACATTGGAACTTGGGACTCTATATATATCCTGTATATACATCACTCCAATTCTCCTCCTGCACATCACTTCCTTTCTTCTGAGTATCGCTCCATACTCCTGTACATCGCTTCCTCTCTTCTGAGTATGGCTCCATACTCCTGTACATCGCTTCCTCTCCTCTGAGTATCGCTCCATACTCCTCCTGCACATCGCTTCCTATCTTCTGAGTATCGCTCCATAGTCCTCCTGCACATTGCTTCCTATTTTCTGAGTATCGCTCCATACTCCTCCTTTACATCGCTTCCTCTCTTCTGAGTATCGCTCCATACTCCTCCTGAACATCGCTTCCTATCTTCTGAGTATCACTCAATGCTCCTTCTGCACATCGCTTCCTATGTTCTGAGTATCATTCCTTACTCCTCCTGTACATCGCTTCCTATCTTCTAAGTATCGCTTCATGCTCCTCCTGCACATCGCTTCCTATCTTCTGAGTATAACTCCATGCTCCTCCTTCACATCCTATCTTCTTTTCAATCTTAGTTTATTTCAAAATAAAAGTATAACAGAGAAATAAAGTACTTTACAGTATAGTGTTACCGTATATACTCGAGTATAAGTCATTCTGAGTATAAGTCGAGGCCCTAATTTACCACAAAAAAATGGGAAAAACTTATTGACCCGAGTATAAGACGAGGGTGAGAAATGCACAGCTACTGTAAGTGGAAAAGAGGGTCAACAATGCCCATTTGCAGCCTCACTGTGCCCATTTGAAAGTGTGAATCCGTAAAAAGAATGTAATTTATTAAAATAAAAAGATATACACTCACATGTAAATCCAAATAAAACAGCGCTGAGAGAAAAAGTGGCGACAGTGGGGTCCTACCCGATGCGTTTCGTCTTCATAGACGTCGTCTGGGGGGAGACCATTCCTTCCTTTCCCTTTTCCTTTTCCTTTCACACCCACCGTTCAGAGGGATACAGCATCAAGCGGGTCAATCCATAAGTATCGTCTCTCCAAGCCTTCCAAAGTCACTCACCACCTAAGCCTTATCCGACCCAACTCGGCGTATGCCCTTTGGGTCCATCCCATCCGGTAAGCCTCTTCATTTTTAGGTGGTGGTGTGTTTACTTTCATCTCAGATGCCGTACATATCTCCTTGAAGTGTTCAGTTCTTTGAAGACTCCTTATTTATATACATACGGATGACTCTTTTTTATGGTTTACATTTGGAAGTATTAATTTAATACGTTTTTTCCACATTGGACATTCATTTCATTAGCGCTACACTTATTGTGTTTTTCACCCTCTCATATCCCATATCCATCCACATGATACAGGAGTTGATCAGAGAATGTGCGGACATGATACAGGAGTTGGTCAGAGAGCATGCGGACATGATGCATTGTGTAGCGGTACCCCCGTAGAGGCTGCTAAGTATAATGGTCCGTTTGTCACCCTGCCCAGCCAGGCACACACTTTTTCATTCCTCAGAGACAATAAAGCAGTCCTGGCATTTTGTTTTTGTTTGTTTTATTGAGGGGAACTTGGATAGGGATGGGGACTCATGAGATGCCCAGGTGATCAAACATTGGAACTTGGGACTCTATATATATCCTGTATATACATCACTCCAATTCTCCTCCTGCACATCACTTCCTTTCTTCTGAGTATCGCTCCATACTCCTGTACATCGCTTCCTCTCTTCTGAGTATGGCTCCATACTCCTGTACATCGCTTCCTCTCCTCTGAGTATCGCTCCATACTCCTCCTGCACATCGCTTCCTATCTTCTGAGTATCGCTCCATAGTCCTCCTGCACATTGCTTCCTATTTTCTGAGTATCGCTCCATACTCCTCCTTTACATCGCTTCCTCTCTTCTGAGTATCGCTCCATACTCCTCCTGAACATCGCTTCCTATCTTCTGAGTATCACTCAATGCTCCTTCTGCACATCGCTTCCTATGTTCTGAGTATCATTCCTTACTCCTCCTGTACATCGCTTCCTATCTTCTAAGTATCGCTTCATGCTCCTCCTGCACATCGCTTCCTATCTTCTGAGTATAACTCCATGCTCCTCCTTC